>CM060906.1:171108056-172358056 GCA_030737815.1 Allium fistulosum | reverse complement strand
GAACTATGCCCAACATCGTCAGAGAATGCTTGATATGCTTCCTCATTTCAGGCAAGAATCTCACCCTTGGATTGTTATAGGTGACTTTAATTGCTCTTTCTTAACTTCTCAAAAGTCTAGCGGTATCTCTCTGACTTTAAAAGACATTGCTCCTCTCAATGATTCGATTCATAATTCTTCATTGCTTGATATCCCCTTTGTTGGATCTCCTTTCACTTGGTCAAATAAAAGCAGGCATGGTGTCAGAACTTTGTCTAAAATCGACCATGATTTCTCCAACTATTCTTCTCTATCCCTGTGGCCAAACTACGATGTCAACGTCCCTATGCCCATCCCATCAGACCACTATCCCCTTGTTCTTGGTTTTTGGTAGAGTGACATTAACAACAAATCAAATTTTAAATTTTTTGATCCATGGATTAATGAAAATGATTTTATGCAGATGGTTCAAAAGGGATGGGACATCAAAGTTTTTGGCAACTCTATGCTGTGGATTCAACAAAAACTTAAAAACACAAAGAATATACTCAAAGGATGGGATAATGCCAGATTTAGCCAGGGGACTAAACTTTCTTCCAGCATTAAAGAACAACTAGTATTAATTCAGACTCAAATCATGAATGAAGCTGCTGACCCTGCTCTCAGTTCAATAGAAAGAAACCTCACCAAACAACTTTCTGAAGCTCTTGCATTAGAATTAAATATGATCAAGCAATAATCCAGAGAAAAGTGGTTCAATGATAGAGATAGGAATACCAAATTCTTCCACACTTCATTAAAATTAAACAATCGAGAGCTTCCATTTTTCAAATGATGATCAGAATATCTGCACGCAAACTACCCCTGATGGTATTGACTCTGCCTTCCTCCACTACTACATCTCCGTGCTTGGCAGCCATGAAGCCTCTCATTCCCATGATGACTTGCTTTCCTCCCTCTCATTACCTCAACTTAACTCCTGCCATCAAGAATCCCTGGTCTCTCCTGTATCTGATGATGAGATCAAGTATACAGTATTTAGTATAAGGAAGGAAGCTTGTGGTGGCCCAGATGGTTTCAGTGCTAAATTCTTCACCCATTGTTGGCCCATCATTCATAAGGATGTGATACTTGTTGTGCACAACTTTTCACTAAAGGCAAGATTCTTAAGTCCATTAACTCCACTAATATTGTATTGATCCCTAAAGTGCCATCACCTTTTCACGTCTCTCAATTCAGACTTATATCCTGTTGCAACTTCATTTATAAAGTTATTTCAAAAATCCTAGCCTTGAGACTTAAGTTGGTTCTAGCACCGGTCATTTCCTCTAATTAATCTGCGTTTTTACCTAACAAAAAAATTCTCGATAATGTGATGATATCTCACGAGCTTCTCAACACATACTCTCCTTCCAATCCCACTACTACAAAACAGGCCATTTGCATCGGTTGTTTACCCCCTTTTTGCATCAGTTCAACAACCGATGCATATGCAACCGATGCAACAGGTTTAACACTTTTGCATCAGTTCTGAAACCGATGCAAAACGGTCCTTTTTGCATCGGTTGTTACTAACAGCTGATGCAAAATATCATGGTTGGTTGCTTGGACACAGCCCCCATGTTGCATCGGTTGTAATGAAAACCGATGCAATTAATCCCTCTATTGCATCGGTTTTTTATAACAACCGATGCAAACTAATCCCTCTATTGCATCAACTATATACCTGATGCAAAAAAGTCATTCTCAGAAACCATTATTACAGTACTCAAATAGACTATATATATTATTGATTATAACAAACAATTATTGCATGCAATATTACTATCATTCAAAATTAAATTTGATGGAAAATATTTAATAATTCTACAAAAGAATGAAAAACATAAATAAATTCTAAAGAAAATTAAAATTAGAGGCATGAAACAGAAAAGTTACAACTGATATGCTTGTCTAGAATCAATCAACCAAAGATGACTGAACTGTATGAAGGTAGTATCAATATTGGCCAAGGAATTAGCAAGCATTGTAGATGAGGGTATTCCACAAGCTGTTTCTTGTATTGCTGTCTATAAATGAACGAACAAATGGCTCCCTTCCAAGATAATCTCTTATAATTTCATTTGGGTCTTTAGCTCCTCCTGGTGCCAGCACCTGCATATGTATAGTTTAGCTGTTAGCCACTCCCAAAGAACTGAATAAAGAAGAAAACTGCCAATACATTACAAATCAAAATGTGCATACATGTGTATGAATGTGTACAAGTTCTTTACATACCAGCAGAGATAAAATACAAGCACTTATTTTAAAGTGAAGTGCTACAATATTGGTTCTTGGAAACTGCAGTTCCAAGGCATATCACTAAACATCGTAACTTTATAACAGTTCCCTATCTTTGAGTTGTTTCAAACCTTTCAATGCATTCTACCCCCAACAAATACAAATATGATGCGACTGATTACATATACATAACCTCGAAGTGATAGGAAAGGACATCACCTTATTCCTAAACTGCAAGCCAACATTCTGATTTAGCAAAAAATCTTCAAACTTTGAAGCATAAACATCGGCAGCAAGAACCTGTTAGATTCTCTGAAGAATGAGCTCTGATAAACATTAAATATAAAATACCTTACATGAAAAAACATACTTCACTATAAATGTTAGTATAGCAAACGGCTTCATAGCCAACTACGTAGCGAGGAAAACACAAAGCTGGGTTGGTTTCTTCTAATAAAGGTATCCCCAACATCACCTAAAAAATTAACCAAGATCAAAAGTTAAATCAAACAAAACAAAAACCCAAAAAATGAAATGAAAAATGTGCAAGAAAGGATATAAGGATTTAATAATGCTACCTATACTTTCTATTCTAAACACTGCATTTATTATCTGTACATGCATTGAAGAGAACACTATATTCTAATGCAAACCATGCAAAAGAAAAGATTTTCAAAATGTTTACTATTATATTAAATAAGAACATGTAAAATAAGCACACCTGAAGGAAGTCTTTCCTATTAGTTCAGCCAATGAGTTAAATTCAATTTGGATTCAGCTTCCAACATCTGAATCTTTCCACTATAGTTTGGCCTCTAGTCTTCTTTTTCGAAATCTGATTTTGCATTGCTGTTTTTAGATGTGGATTCCCAGTTTTGTCCCTTGCCATCTCTGTCTCTATCGCTCCTTTTTCCTTTCGTACCGTTGCCAAATGATGAAGAGGCTCTTAGAATATCAGTCGCACTGACTACTACTTCATCCAGTAACAATTCTTTTTTCTTTAATTTATTCGACCAATGATCTTCTCTGCTGTTTGATTGTTCTGTCAACTGATTTATAGACTGACAAGCATCAGAGAAACTACCACGGATATAATCTTTACGAGTTGGTTGTGAGGGTAGACCACTGTTTCGATCTGTATAAGTATAGACGTAAAGGTTTAAAAAATAAGTGCAACCGACTACGTATTTGATATATTAAAATTTTTGTAAGCTGGACACTCTTAAGTGATAACTATGGTAAATATATGATGTTAGATTGGATACCTGAGGTGGATGGGTGAGAATCCGTTGCAATTCTGGAATTGTCTTTTTGAGAAGAAACAAAACATAACATGTCTTTGAATGGAGGCTCGCCAAAGCAACCAGTCCCAGTGTCCTCGTATTTTCTACATCTCACAAAAGTTCGTCTAATGAAACCGACTGCAGCTTGCTTATTGGCTCTGTTTGAATTCTTGCTTCCAGAAGCCTTGGGACCCCAACAAGCCTATCCATTTTTTTATCAAATAAACAAATTATTGATATGATAACTAGCTCAATCTATACACCTAATCACAAGTTCAAATCTGTCCAAGAAGCATAAAAAGATTCATTAAACAAGAAGCTCTTTTTAATCTTCCTTTTTTTAACTACATATAAATGTGAGAACAGGAAAGCTGCAAATGCAGAGAGTATCACTTTAATATTATATAAATGTGAGAACAGGAAATCAGTCACCTATCACAAGATCCAAACAACTATAAAAACTTAGTTTTATTTTCACAGCCAACCTTGAAGAGGACATGACATACCATTTAATATTTGAACCACTGTTCCTGTAGCTTGTATAGCTTAATCATTTCACAATATATGTCCAAGTACTTAGTAGGTTTGTCACATTTCATATTACAATAATCATAGTAGCAAACAGTGCTACTCGGTTACCCATTTTAACAATCATTTTACAAGCACATTCAGATATACCATAGCCAATTAAAGTGTAATTCACATGAACAGCTACTAATTTCGCATTACACACTCATATGCAATAATTTCAAACAAAGAGACATTGTAGACTTGAGCACCATGAAATAGACTAGGCTATAAAACTATATTGGGGCATAAAACTATATTCAAATCAGCTAATAAACGTAGTTCTTTATCTACGTATTCATAGCAAGAACTAAATGACAGCATAAGTAATTGAACGTAAACCAGCCTATGCAATAATTAGATGCTCGACCATTTAAGGCATATTGAAACACTGAATAAGAAACGATTATCAATGCTATTGACTGCTAAAACCAGCAGAGAAATTCGTTAGTCACTGTGAACATTATCGATGTTATTCACTGAATAACAATCCTAACTGAAATATGCTATTCACTGCCCTATTATCAATGCTTTTTACAAGCGTTAAGAAATAAATATCAATAATTAATTTTCAGTAACATAATAGCACTTGTATGAGAACAACTAAAGCTTCCCACATCCAAAATTCGTATTGAATAACTGGTAAAGTAAAAATTACTCACGGTGATTTAGTGCTCTGAGCGGCGCGGAGAGGATGAACTGTGGAGAGGCGCGACTGAGCTGATCGACGGGAGCGGCAAGCGGTGATTTAGGGTTAGTCGGCGACGGCGCTTGTTTCTATTTGGGTTTTTTTTAAATTTGGGAGAATGGAAAATAATTATCCATTGGGGTATGCTTTTGGTATGTAACGAAAATACCTGAACGACATCGCGAACCCAACCCTTTGACCTTTAATCTTCGTTGGGTTTTTTCTTCTAATTAGAGGAAATTAGGGTTTGAGATGAGAGAGAGGAGAAGAAGGTGAAGGAGAAAATGGGAGAGGAATTCAGTTGATTAAATCATGGATTTGGTTAAGGTCTAGGTCTTTTTTTTGGAAGCATACAAAATATTGCAAACGAATGGGAAAATAAGTGGGGGCAGAAAATTGGGATGGTGGGAATTAACAAAAGTGCGTAACGAAAGGGATGAAAATTAATTTAGTTGCATCGGTTGGCTTTAAAACCGATGCAACTACAACTATTTGCATCGACGTATTTGCATTGGTTGTTGGTGACAACTGATGCAAATTTGATTTTTTATTACCTATTGCTTTCTACGTATCAATTGCATTGGTTATTAAGGCACAACTGATGCAAATAGTTCTATTTGCATCAGTTTTTATTTCAACCAATTCAAATGAGGCGATGCAAATGGCCTGTTTTGTAGTAGTGTCCCTCTCATAGAGCTATACTCAAGGTAGACCTTACGAAAGCATTTGACTCCATCAAATGGACTGCTCTTACTTCTACAATGATAGCTATGAATTTCCTTGAGCCTTTCATTGCCCTAATTTTTGAATGCATTTCCTCTGTCTCTTACTCCTTACTCATCAATTCTCATTCCGTGGGCTACTTTAAAGGGGTTACAGGTCTTCATCAAGGGGATCCTTTATCTCCTTACCTGTTCATTATTGTCATGGAGACTCTGACGCAAGAACTAAATTATAGTTATAGAGCTTCATTAAATCAGTTTGCAATTCATCCCAAGTGCAGGAACCCTCTCATCACGTCTCTGGCTTTAGCGGATGACCTTATCATTTTTTTCTAAACCAAGCATGGCTTCACTTCAGTCTATCACGTTGTCCTTAGAGAACTTTGCATTATACTCTGGCCTCCACATAAATCCATCTAAATCTCACATTCTTCTTGCTGGGCTCAATGCTTCTTCTGTCCAATAGTGCCTTGAAGTTAAAAGGATGCAGCCTATTCAGAATGATATGTCATACCTAGGAGTTCCTCTTGCAACTAAAACAATCTTCATCTCGCAATTTTCCCCCCTTGTTTGAGAAGATTACTTCCATCCTCAACAGATGGCATAATAGATTCCTTAGTCATGCGGGAAGGCTCACAATAATTAATTCTATCATTTTATCTATGAATGGTTACTGGGGCAGAGCTTTCCTATATCTTACAAAGCTTATAGGTATGATTCGTAGAGCAATAAAAAATTCACTTTGGACTGGCAACATTCTCTCCAAGAAACTTGCTCCTATTGCTTATGCCAAGCTGGAAAATCCCAAAGAATATGGTTGATTACATATTAAAAACCTCATATTATGGAACACCTCTGCCTTCTCAAAGCTCTTTGATGGTTTCATCAACAACTCTTCTTCTGTATGGGTTGCTTGGGCAAGAAAATATAACCTTAAGAATGAGGATTTCTGGATTACACAGCCAAGACTTGCTTCCAGTTGGACTAGGCTATCCTGAAATTAAGGCAGGCTTTCCTTCCACTTTCTACTCTGAAAGTGGCGTGTGACAGCTCAGCTTCATTCTGGATAGTTCCATGGATTGACAAGGGGGTTATTCTTTACCATAAGCTTGACTATGAGGATATAATGCAAACTGGTATTCCACTAAATGCTAAAGTTGTTAATTGCATTAGAAATGGTCATATTTGTCTCCCTGGTTCTTCTAACAGAAAGGTTTCTGCATTATGGAATCTTTACAACAATCATAGTTATATTCTTGCTGATTCTGATATCTATGTTTGGGGTAATAACAGACTTCCTCACTCCCATAATATCATATATAAAGCCCTGGATGACAATGCTTCTACTCAAAAATTTGCTTGGTTAAATAGAGTATGGAACTCTTCCACTTTTGAAAAGTATAACTTCTTCCTTTGGAGAGTTTTAAGGAATGTTAATCGTACTAAGTGCAATCTTTTTATTAACGGTATTATGGTGAATACCAGTTGTGTCTTCTGCAGATCTCATCCTTAGGATAATCTGCATTTGTACTTCAGCTGTCCTTTTGTCCGTTCTTGTGGCGAACTCTCAAGTATAAAGGTGGTTTTTTGAAGCCCTTCAGGGATAGCAACAGGGAATGGAAAACATATTCTGGGAAACAACAGGGAAGAGCGCGAGATCTTATGAGTTAATGATTATCTTGAAAGTGTTCGTTGATAGCATTTGGAGGGAAAGAAATGATCGTGTTTTCAACGGCAACAGTCATACCAGATTGGTTCTCCACCATCTAGTTTTTAGCCGTATCCACAAAGCTCTGATCTTGTCTCAGTTTATATTTCCTGAGGACATCGAGTTGAAGTGGTCGCTTGCCTTATTTGCTTCTGGCTTTTTCTTTTTTATTTCATGTTCCTTCTTTGTTATTCCCTGTATTTCTTTATTATCTGCTTGTAATTTTGTTTTATAAGCTTTTAATAAAATGGTAGGGGTCCATTCAACCCTGCTGGCCTTGCCAAAAAAACTTACTTAAATATTTCTAGTTATTCTCTCATGCGGTTGGACTAAGAAATTGACTTTATCTCACTTATATAAAAATCCGATTCAGGATCTTATGGTGATTGGTGAACATTCTCTTGCAAGGACTTTCCTTTGGATGTCTACGACATGTAAATTCTTAATTCCCACTTACCTAGATAAAATGTGCTTCTTTAATTGACCATCCATCAAAATCCAAAATCATGAGGTAGCTGGTCTCAATAATCAGGTCAAACACCATCCAGCCTCCGGGATTCTACCATATGTCGTGCTCGTGCTCTTCAAAGTTAATGCCTTACGTTAGCCAATGTCCATGTGGTAATCGAGCTAGGAACGCAAATCTTTAACACTATAAAATATTTCCAACTCGTAGTCGCCTTGCCTATTCTTTTAGAATATGGTCACAACTACTTTTATAGTCATAATTTATAGAGTTAGGCATAAAATATATTAATAGATGAAAAGTACAAGTACATTTTCTCAAAATATCCTATTCTCTATGATCGACCAACCTAAGCTCTGATACCAAATGTAACAACCCGTACCTTAATGGGCCTGAATTTTAACAAAATCGAAACCTAAGTCCATTAGATTATAGATCATTTATTTGGTAAAGCATGAGCATATAAAAGATTGATAAATCCAAACTCAAATCAGAATATAAAATATAACAGGATATAAATACATACTCTCCTTCCAATCCCTCTCATAGAGCTAATAGAAAAAAATCTATACTTCTGGTAATTAGAAAATCTATACTTTGTCCATAACATAAATTTACACCGATTAGTTTCCATTCACTTGTTATGTCTGTTATTTAGGGTTAATCCATTTATTTTAATATGCACGTACAATATATCTACCCAACCTTCTCCGAAGTACAAAATACTAATGTATGCCTATCTGTCAAGTAATACTTCCGAGTGATGAAGCGAACCCCTCGCATTATCAACGTTGGTATATTGGTCCTAGCTACAGAGACATATGACCACTATATATAACTTTATATTATTTAATCGCCATAATACTGATGCATCTATCATCAATAATATACTAGCAATGTGAGAGATGGTACCCAAGCCACTTAATACCTTGTTTATAAGGACTAGGTAGACATCTAACTATTTAATACCTATATTTTAGGTAGGTCCCCTATCACTTAATACCTATCCCAATGCAGACTCCTCGCCGTATTATCTAGCTAACATCGCACGGAATCTCTTCGAGCCACTTAATACTTCGAAGGAAGACCATATAGCCACTTAATACCTTATCCCGAAGCAGACTCTTTCTGAGATACCACCTAACGCTCTTAACCACTAACTTGGAGCATTTCAATATTCTTTAAATAAGGAAAAGAGGCGGGCCCTCAAACAACCACTTAATACCTCCACACCATGAAGCAGGTCGTACATTTTCATGTATTTAATTTCCACGGGTCGTCTGGTTTGAGATATCTCACATCAGTAGTAAGTGTACACAACTACTAGTAGCTTCTAAGTGAAGGGTAGGCTTTCGTTGTGTAACTCTACTGAACTCACATCCTACCCCATTAAGTCCAATTAATTATTCGATGTTTTATTATCCTAAGTTGGATATTGGATTTAGCCCGCTAACCAACTATAAAAACCGCCTTTTCGATCCTCAGATGTCGACACTAATACAACGGTATTCACGGGTCGAGGAACCAAGTGCCAGAAAGACATATTGTTTAGGGAAAAGAAAGAAACAGGGCAGAACAAAATCTCACATCGTACCGAGAAATCTATAATATACACAATAATCTTTACAGAAAGAAACTGTAATATGTACACACACACATATACACATCAATCAGGGATACTAGTCTATCATCATCAGCCTGGACAGTTATAATAGTCCGTCCTTCAATTGTTGATTGATACAACGACAGAAAATGAAACAGAAACAAAAAGATATGTGAATACGTGTCAGGGGCATCCAGCTCTTCTCCTGAAGCTCCAAAGCATCCAGAACTAAATCTGAAACATACTCGGACTGCCTCGAGTATTATAACAAAATAACGTTCGGTTCAGTCTAGTAAACCAGCGTGAGAAAACTCCATCAAATCATATCATATCGATTTCTATATTTATAAACCCTTTTGAAATAAAAGGTATCTCGTAAGACCACGCCATATAGAAACATAGACTGGTTTTTACTTACAATAACCAAAACATTTCTATATAAAATCCTATGATATTATCATAATGTCTAGGTTAAAAATAAATATGGAATCATAGCCAAATTGTTACATTACTAAATTCCAACATAATAGGTATATAACTAAGTCCAAAGGCACTTATTGGAGAACGGATTCGAACAATGGCAAGATAAGGGACTACCTTCGATACAGTACATCTATAGATAAAATGTACCATGAGCTACAAACGCATCTGCCCTTCACCAACGCAAGACCGGCCTACCCCTTACTAGATAGTACCGAATATGTCATCACCCTGGTTGTTCCCAACCTTTATAGAGAGCTCTAATGCACAACTAAATCAATAATATGATAATCTAGAAAGGTGATGGCACACCCTATTGGGAGTGACCCACATAGCTCTGCTGCATCTATCCTATTTTAGTCATTTTCGAGTTGTGAGGCTTGAGGCTACAATTACCTTTTCATATTGTAAATCCCACTTGGAATGCTAATACTACCCTCTAGGCAGCAATGCAATGCCAGCACTCATCCATACAAGTTCATTCTAGGTCTGATAAAAACCGAAGGCACTACTTCCACTATACATATTTTGGATTCACCCTCAGAATTTGTAGCAAGTAGCCCTTGCACTTCAAAGAACTCCGTCTTAAAAATCATCATCTTCAAGATGTCTACCATTTGAATGCTTATGCCCGTTCAAAGTGGTTTTCGAATAATATATCCAATCCCTGTCTCTCCGAACCGACAACGATAGTTTAAAACGGCCAAGTTTGTTAGTCGGTTATTTACTATCAAATAAAACAACAATCCAATCAGGAATTTATTTCCATAGGGAAGCCAACATTGGTTAAGCATATAAGAAACTACTAACCTCTTTAATTAATTCTTTTGTTAATTAAAATCACTTTGTAAATACTTGTATCAAAATACCTTTACAAAGATTATATTCAAAGCCCTTTTTACTCTTTTCAATACTTGGAAAAATATTCATATACTTATCCCAACGGTATAAGTATATTCAATAATACTGAGATAGATTTCCTATTTGGTATTAAGTATGAAAGGATGTTTTCCATACCACCGTGGTAATTAAAATATCATTTATGGAAATCAAATCTCATTTTCTTTTGTAAGTTCCATTTTATTCAACTCTAAAATCATTTATAAACGCCTTTATAAAGATCCTTTATAAAAATTCCTAAAATTACTTTTAAAAAATCCTTTATAAACACATTTTCATCTATAAACGCTTTATTAAATGGAATTCTTATAAATCAATTTATTATTTATAAATACAATTAATCAGATAAATTAATTAACTACAAAAATCATAACTAAATAATAAATTAACTTTTCAACAACATTAATAACACAGTCAATTTCATTTAGAACATCATTAATGAAATAATTAATTTACCTAAAAACATTATTAGTATAATAATAAATAACTTTAAACTATTATTAATATAATAATTAATAATTTCGAACATTATTAATATAATAATTAATCTTCAAAACATTACGGTAATAAATAATAAATTTCTAAAATATTATTAATAAATAATAATTATTAATTCCAAACATTATTAATAAATAATCAATTATTAATTATCTTCAAACAAGATTAATTATTTAAATAAATAACTTTTTACAATATCAAAATATTTATAAATAACCTTAAAAACAATATCAAATAAAAACAACAATTTTTAAACATTATTAAACAATAGTTAAACAACTTTAGAACATTTCTAAATGATTTAGAAAGGACAAATAAAAAGGTTGGGGTAAAATAGAGCAGTTCAAAATATACTTAAATAAAATATATTCCAAAAAACCAAAAGATTAGATTTGAACTCATTCTTCGAATCAAAAACCAAATTCAAGCTAAAACAACAATTAATAGTATTTCTAAATACTAAATTGAGGCTAGTAGCGACAAAAGCACTTAACCAATGTTGTTATTGCTTTTTATCACAACAATGGTTAAGTTTTCAACATATAACAATATCATAATCTAATAGGGCCAAACAATCAGGTTTGATATTCAATAATTCATATAACAGAAGTATTATTGAAAATAAATCAACAATGGCGAGGAATCTCGTTGGATCCGTCTGAAAATTTCTGTTCATCATATAAGTTCCCTGCAAATGATTTCATATATTGACTGCTTTCAAAAGCAATAATTCATCAAAACCAAACAATCAACCAATACAACATTCAAGCATACAACCAATAATTTTTTCTACTATAAAACATTACTAATTAACCAAAATGGTGAGTTAAACTCACCGAAATTCCAGTTATCGCCGAAGCATTCTGATTTGGTCTAAAGTCGAATAACGTTTGACTTTAGCTCAAAATTCCTTAAGCTCCAATCTCAACCAATCCAATTCCATAACGTAGATAGTGTTAATACGAGTCTAACGCGAGTGACCGCGTTCGATTTGGACTCTGTATGGATAAGTTAATGCATTTATAAGATTAACAAATTAAATAATCTAATTATATATTAATTACATCGTTAATTAACTAATTACCTAAATTTAAAGTAGTGAAAATTAGTCACACATCCTTAAAACGGAACTTAATTTCAAAGCGGATCCCTGTCATAAAAAATATATATTCTACGTCCCTGTTTCTGTTTTCAGCCAATTTATTCCCCAAATTACCCCTGCGTTTTCACTGCGAGCTCTAATTCTTTTTCCTATTTTTCGATTTAAATGGAAAACAACAATTAAATTAAAGACGAATCAAGTTTTTTTATGAAATATGATATTCTTAATATTTACAGTTATAAATAATCGCAACAAATTTCTGCAAATATATGCAATAGTTGTAGAAATTTCTGCAACTATACGCAATAGTTGCAGACATTTCTGCAACTATACGCAATAGTTGCATTTGTCCAACTATATGCAATAGTTGCAGAAATGTCTGCAACTATACGCAATAGTTGCAGAAATATCTGCAACTATTGCAAATAGTTGCAGACAATTCTGCAATTATTTGCAATAGTTGCATTTCTTCAACTATTTGCAATAGTTACAGAAATGTCTGCAACTATACGCAATAGTTGCAGTTATTTCTGCAACTATAAGCAATAGTTGCAGAAATTTCTGCAACTATACGCAATAGTTGCATTTCTGCAACTATTTGCAATAGTTGCATTTCTGCAACTATTTGCAATAGTTGCATTTCTGCAACTATTTGCAATAGTTGCAGAAATATCTGCAACTATATGCAATAGTTGCAGATATTTCTGCAACTATACCATATAGTTGCATAAATTTCTGCAACTATACCCAATAGTTGCAGACATTTCTGCAACTATACCATATAGTTGCAGAAATATCTGCAATTTTGTGCAATTTTTATAAATTTGAAAAAAAATCGAAATGTTCAATATTTGCTGAATTATCTGCAAATATTTGAAATAATTGCACCTTTAATACAAATATAAATTTTTGGTATCAACAATGGATCTCATTTTAAAGATCATAAAATTTGTGATTTTTTGGTGAAAACGGTATGGTGATCCGGTTTTTGTAAATAAAGTTATACACGTTTGAAAAGTTTAAAACATAAAGGGTATTTGGGACTTTTTGCGTGCGTGAATTTGAAAATAGGGAGCGGAAACGTAAATGTTGGTTGTGAAGGATGTTTTATCTATTTTAAAACTTGTTAGGGTTGTGAGCCAAACTATCCCTTTAAAGTAATCCATCTTCCCAAAATTATTCCCGCCTCTTCCTGCTACCCACCTCCACCATGGCCTTAGGTTTGACCGTCGAAACCTCTTCCTCCCCTCCACGAACCACCCCGCGACCACCACCATTCTTTCCGCCTTTGCGAGAGCTACCCGACCATCACAACCAAACCACACTTGAATGCCTAATCAAAGTCGCGACCTGCTGCCTACCCAACTTCATCACCCAGGTTGCGTTTCTCTTAGAGCAACCGCACATGCCTAAAATCACACGTTGAAGCCTTACACCACCACAAACTCAAATCCAAACTCAAATTAGCCTATCGTCGCCTATACCACAAGCAAACCCAAACCCTAATTCATATATGCCTAAACCCTACTACTCAAGCCACTACACCCATCAACTTTTCACCAAACACCACAATTCGTAGATCTTGGGCATACGATCCCAAAGGTTAAAGTTTTATATTTTATTTTATTTTCTTTGATTTGTTATGAATCTTTAAAAATAAATGAGCTTGCTTTTCTTTTTGGTTCAGCTGAAATGAATGGAGAATGTAACGACCCACCTTTTTGGATGGTTTAAATCGACGATAAACCACATACGTTAGACTCAAGCCATTCAAAATGGCAGATTGTTATATGGTAAATAAGAAAAAGCAGAGAAAGAAAGAAAACAAACACAGAATCTCACAGCGGCATGACAAATTATAATAATAAAATAAACATTTCATGAAGCTGTTTTACAAATAACATTTGATTATACTTTTACAATACATAATCAGAGTTACATACAACAGAAATAAATAACAATGCAACGGAATAACATGATGCAGTAGAATAAATATCATAAATAATAATAGTACTAAATATTCGTCTTTGTCCTCCAAAAGCCGTCTTCGATACACTACAAAGCTCAGACAGACCTAAGCGAATTGAAAAGAAAAAACACTCGAGTTAGAACTAAAAGATCGTACGTAAGTTAAATCAATAGTAAATAAATATGATTGTAATGGCGTCAGAGATGTTTATGGGGTTTTACATCTCCTATCCAGTGTCTAACGTGAGTGCAATAACTTAAGAGATGTTCGAGATTTCCACCTCCTAAGAATCCATTAAACTATCTACATACATAGTACAATACGCTATTATAATAGTGTTTACAGTAAAGTATTAAAATAGCATTAAGGCGTTACACATATCTCCCTTAACACATTTTTATATATTCCCATAGTCTATATACAGTACCGTAATTCCTCTGTAAACTGGAGGGGTATTAGAGGGCACTCCATAAGTATGGTACAAACCAAACTCGTAGGAGGCGCAATAGGGCATATGAACATGGCACTCGAGGCAATGCCAGGGTAGGAATCTACCGTTTTGCAGAACCGGGCTGGTGGTAACGCATAGCAGCTACTACCGCCCACCTCGGAACACACTCCTATAATCAAAATCGAGGGGTGGTCACCAAATCATCACAATGTCATAATATGGTATCGAAGAAGCATGTCCGATCGGAGGAATGACCTCACTTGGCCCAGGTATAACTCCTGTTTTACAATTGTTGTAACAGATATTATGTTATGGAATTTTGTGTTATGACATTTTTATAGTTTTGAAATAAATGGGTACACTTTATTATATATTTTGTTTTATCCACTGTGAGTTCTAAAAGTTTTGTTATAGTTCTACAATGTTATTTCTTTTTACTACTAACAACTTTCCTTGGAATTGATCTAAGTTTCGATAGACCTTTTCTGGCTTGAAATTGTAACGAACGAGATTTATTCTACTATTAGATGTCCAAACAATACAACCAATCAACAATATAACTCATTCATAGTTATTTGTCTACTTCATGGTATCAACAATTTAAATCTTTTATTCAAAACTATCCTTGGAACAGAAGTTCCCTTTAAACGATTTGATTCTTAGAATACCAGGATTTAAAACTTAAATTCCTTTTATTTCCCAAAATCTCCCAAAATTCTTTTTATTTCATTGTGTCAATTCTATGCTGAGATTCCCAATTATCAAAATTAATTTGATGGAATTTATTTCGTTTATGTAATTTTTGATAATTTCATAGTCTATTCCACTTCTCCTTCTTCATTAGGTCAAATTGTGATTCTTCGATAAAATAAGGGATTTAGATTATGAGTTCTATTCGTAGTTTACACTACTTATTCTTATCTATTACTTTGTAAATGAGGAGTTGTAAAAATATGGGGTTTAGATTGCAATTCTTATTGTTTAAGGTACTCAATTGAATTGGTGTAATAAATTAAGTTTTTATTTTATTTACAAGCCTGTTACTAAAGTTTTGGTTATGAATATTTATTCCTTACCATGGATGTTAGAATCCCAAGAAATCATGGGAATATGAAGAAAAAGGACTTGTGATAATAATTGGTTAGAGAATTAATATTTAACGCTATTTTAGGGCGTAAATTCCACGCGTTTAGAACTTATTAGGCGTGAATATTTATTTATCTCTACTTACGTAATTAAAAGTAATTATTGCGTACATAATGTACTTAATTAGATATTTATTTTCATTTATTTACCTCATTGGGAAGGTAAATAATTATGAGGCGAATATAAGAGGAAACTCTTATAGCCTAATTGTTATTTTAAGGCATAGTAAGGAAGATTCCTTATAAGGCTTTATTTATGAAATGGTGAGATGAATATGTGTGTGTGTGTGTGTGTATCTGTGTGTGTGTGGAGAGTAATCGATTAGAGCTAAGTCATAGGGACACGAGGTCAATATAGTTATATGACGGAAGTCTGCCCTTCATTTTGAGGCCACCGTCAGTTGTACACTTTTATTGATGTGAGATATTCTTATAATAAATATTTGTAATAACGCGAGGATAGTCCCTAATTCTATAGGGAAAATCTGCCTATCTAATCTGGCTACCAGTTCCTATGAATAGCAGACTAATATAAGACGTCATTATGAGTATGGCCATAAGATGAAGGGCTTTCTTCTAGGTTTTGAGATATTTAGTGGTTGGACCCGTCTCTTTTCCCCAGATGAAGTATTAAAGGGTCAAGGGGACACATTAGGTGATATCTTTACAGAGGTCCGCTTATGGAAATAGGACTTAAATGATGGGGTCTGCCTTAATTAAGGTCTTAAATGACCAGAGTCTGCCTATTTTCCACTTGGAAGTACTAAGTGGCCTATGTGATTCCATATGATATCAGCTAGATAGTACCATTGAGGGGCATGCCTTGAAATAGGTCTAAAATGATGGGGTCTGCGTTAATTAAGGTCTTAACTGACCAAAGTCTGCCTATTTTCCAATTAAAGGTATTAAGTGGCTTGGGTACTGTCTCTCACATTATTAGCTATCTATGACGTATGAATGGGATATGAGATTTTAGAAGCCTTCTTCTAGAATGGAAGGTATTAAGTGGTTGGACCCGCCTCCTTTCCTTATAAAGAAGTATTAAATGATTTTAATGGTTTTATGTTGGTAGACATATTCCTATTTGGAAATAAACTGCCCAAGTACCGAAAAGGTAAGGCTTGAGGATTTTACTCACCAAACACATATTTCTTTGACTCCTTTCTCATTACAACACAGGTTAAGAACGGAGTGATGGCAATAACGCTGCTTAGAGATGGAGAAGATTGGCTTGTGGCGGTATTTATTATTATTTTCTTTTATGTGTACCGGTGGCTTTAGACAATTGTTGTAACAGATATTATGTTATGGAATTTTTTGCATTTTTATAGTTTTGAAATAAATGGGTACATTTTACTATATATTTTGTTTTATCCACTGTGAGTTCAAAAAGTTTTGTTATGGTTCTACAATGTTATTTCTTTTTACTACTAACAACTTTCCTTGGAATGGATCTAAGTTTCGATAGGCCTTTTCTGGGTTGAAATTGTAACGAACGGGATTTTCGACCCTTGAAAATCGACATCAATACGTCCACTGTATTACATTTCAAGAAATCGAATGCCGAAAAACCTGACAGCTAGGGAAAAGTTATAATACTCGGAAATGTAACTGTTTTATACTTACAATTATTAGAGTACAACAATCAATACATCAATCTAGACAGTTATAATAACTTACCCTCATACAGCGGAAATATAAGTCAAGTACGGAAATATGTCTCTGTCATCCAGCGCCTCTTCTAAGCTCCATAACATCCTATCCCAAACCTGTAATACTCGGTCTTACCCGAGCATTATAATGAAATAACACCTAAGTCAGTCTGGAAAACCAGCATGAGAAAACACACTCAATTTGAACATATTAAAGTTATCAAAATCCTTTGAAAAACAATGGTATCTCGTAAGACCACTTCACACATAAACACGACGGGTTTTTCCCTTACGATAACCAAAACATTTGATATCAAAATCATCTGATATTATTATAGTGTTTGTAGAAAGTAAAATAGAAAATAGCTGAAATGCTTACATCTCATGTTTCAGCATAGTTGGGCACAATCAAAACCGTATGATGCTTGTTGGAGAATGGATTCCATACAATGACTAGGCACTGGAGTACCACCTATCACGGTACATGTCTAGAAAAATGTATCGAGGACCTCGCTGGGATCCCCTACAACACAAAACTGGCCCTACCCCTAACCTGGATAGAACCGAGTATGTTATCACCCCGGGTGTTCCCACCCTTATCGAGAGCTCTTTTCCATGCACCACCGTATCCATAATTTATAATATATCTGAGGGTATCTAGAAAGGTGATAACATACTCTAATTAGGTATGACCCACTTAGCCTTGCTGCATCTCCCCTGATTTTCAATCATTCCGGTTGATGAGGCTTGAGGCTACGATTACCTTTTTAAGGAATTTCACTTAGAATTCTCATTGTCCTCCAATGACAATGTACCGATAGCATTCATCCATACAATTTCGTTCTGGGTCTGAACGAAACCGAATTACCGTCTTCACCATCTTCACGTTATCCATTCGTAATGCTCAAATCAGATCGAAGTTGTTTTTGGATAATTAAATCTGATCCCGGTCTCTTTGAAATGATCAATGAAATTGGCCAATACTTAATAGTTGGTTATTTAACTATCAATATAACATCCATAAGCAGTCACTAAGCCCATATTGTAATTTTCCAAAATTTATTTCAAAATATCTTTATAAGACATATATTCGAATCCCTTCCAAATTTTCAACATTTGAGACAACTCAAATACTTATACCCATATCAGAATATTTCAAACCATCTCTTATTTCAACACTTAGAAAAAAATATTAAAAAAAATATTTTTCTGAATGCCTTACTTTCCAACACTTAGAAAAGTTCCATTTATTTCTCTTTTCTCAAAACCCTTCATAATTTATATTGTAAATTCCTTAAATTGTTTATAACGAGTTCTATAAATTCCGGGGTTCCTTAATTAAATCTCTTTATTACAAAGTATATACTTATCTCACCGAAATAAATATATTCACAAACCGTTCCCTTCAAAAATATTTGAAAAACCTTTTAGAATAAATATAGAAAGCACCATGCGGTATCAAACATGGATTCACAGCTCAATGATTATGTTTTTATCCCAGAGAAATCCAAACTTAACTGCAGACAATCTCTGCCTCCGATTTCGCCATGAAAGTATACCATTACTTTCCGAAAATATTATTTAATAATTCTCTCAAAACAATGCTAATAAAGACTCTATATACATTTCCCAAGTTAAATTTAAG
Organism: Allium fistulosum; assembly: GCA_030737815.1. Lineage (NCBI taxonomy): Eukaryota > Viridiplantae > Streptophyta > Magnoliopsida > Asparagales > Amaryllidaceae > Allium > Allium fistulosum. The sequence goes on along the minus strand of CM060906.1, from coordinate 172,338,918 downwards.
CAAATACTCTTTTATAAAGGTTTACTATATAATATGTTATTTTTAAAGCATTATTAATATTTAAACAAATTATCTTTGAATTAATAATAGTATCTTACTACTGATTTATCCTTAAGTTTTCAAGTTCTAAGTTTTCTTTTAAAAATGTTTTGGAAATCTTTTTCAAAATAAATTAGTGATACTTAAGTTATTTTTAACTTAATTAAGAAGGTTTATTAATTAAAATTAATTGGTTAATTAAGAATAATTATTTATTAATTAATTAACTAATCAGGTTAAATAATTAGTATTAATTAAGATTAATTAAGTAAGTTAATCATTTATTAATTAAGAAGTTTTAATTAATGACTTACTTAGGTTGAAATGGGTAATTAATTTTATTTAATCAATTTTAATTACTTTAATTATTACTTAATTATAATTTAATTTTTTTAATTAATTATTATTTAATTAAAGGTTAATTATTTACTAAATTATTACTTAATTAAGAATTAATTTTAGGGACAGTTTGACATAGGTCCCTAATAAGTTTCAAAATACACAAAAATCCCAATAAAAAAAAGTTTGTAAATTAGGTCACTAAAATTAAGTTACCGAATAATGACATACACTTATGCAATTATTCGGTGAATAATCGCAGACATTTATGCTATTATATCAAAAAATTGTAGACATTTCCATAATTATTCACTGAAAAATTGCGGATATTTCTGCAATTTTTTCAAAAAATTGCAGAAAATTCCATAATTATTCACCCAAAAACTGGGGAAATTTCCCCAATCTTTTCAAAAATTTGCGAAAAATTCCGCAATTATTCACCAAAAACATTGCGGAAATTTCCACAATTATTCACCGAAAAATTCCATAAATTTATGCAGCTTTTGGATATAATTGCATAAATATCTGCAATTAATTCAGTGAATAATTGCATAACTATATGCAATTATTTAGTAACTTAATTCTAGTGACCTAATTTACATACTTCTTTTACTGGGGTTTTTGTGTATTTTGAAACTTATTAGGGACCTGAGCCAAATATTCACTTAATTTTAAGTAAATGTTTATTTGGTTAAAGTTTAATTATTAATTAACTTTTAATTAATTAAGGTTTAATTTATTATTAAAGTTGTAATTAAAATTTATTTTACTATTATTGTTTTATTTAATAATTAAGAATAATTAATATTTAATTATTAATGAAGGTTAATTAATTATTTAATAGTGGTAAATTATTAATTTGGGTTTAATTAATAGTTAATTAGGGGTTAATTAATTATTTAATGGTTTAACTATTTCTTAATTATTAATTAAGTTAAATTAAGATTTAATTAAGTTTAATTATGATATAATAAAGAGTTTAACTTGAATTTAATTATTTTAAAAGGGAGTTTTAAGTTTTAAATCCTGGTTTTCTAAGAATCAAATCGTTTAAAGGGAACTTCTGTTCCAAGGATAGTTTTGAATAAAAGATTTAAATTGTTGATACCATGAAGTAGAAAAATAGCTATGAATGAGTTTATTATTGATTGATTGTATTGTTTGGACATCTAATAGTAGAATAAATCCCGTTCGTTACAATTTCAACCTAGAAAAGGCCTATCGAAACTTAGATCCATTCCAAGGAAAGTTGTTAGTAGTATAAAGAAATAACATTGTAGAACCATAATAAAACTTTTAGAACTCACAGTGGATAAAACAAAATATATAGTAAAGTGTACCCATTTATTTCAAAACTATAAAAATGTCATAACACAAAATTCCATAACATAATATATTTTACAACAATTGTCTAAAGCCACCGGTACACATAAAAGCAAATAATAATAAATACTGCCACAAGCCAATCTTCTCCATCTCTAAGTAGCGTTACCGCCATCACTCCGTTCTTAACCAGTGTTGTAATGAGAAAGGAGTCAAACAAATATGTGTTTGGTGAGTAAAATCCTCAAGCCTTACCTTTTCAGTACTTGGGCAGTTTATTTCCAAATAGGAATATGTCTACCAACATAAAACCATTAAAATCATTTAATACTTCTTTATAAGGAAAGGAGGCGGGTCCAACCACTTAATACCTTCCATTCTACAAGCAGGCTTCTAAAATCTCATATCCCATTCATACGTCTTAGGTAGCTAATAATGTGAGAGACGGTACCCAAGCCACTTAATACCTTTAATTGGAAAATAGGCAGACTCTGGTCAGTTAAGACCTTAATTAACGCAGACCCCATCATTTTAGACCTATTTCAAGGCATGCCCCTCAATGGTACTATATAGCTGATATCATATGGAATCACATAGGCCACTTAGTACTTCCAAGTGGAAAATAGGCAAACTCTGGTCATTTAAGACCTTAATTAAGGCAGACCCCATCATTTAAGTCCTACTTCCATAAGCGGACCTCTGTAAAGATATCACCTAATGTGTCCCCTTGACCCTTTAATACTTCATCTGGGGAAAAGAGGCGGGTCCAACCACTAAATACCTCAAAACCCAGAAGAAAGCCCTTCGTCTTATGGCCATACTCATAATGACGTCTCACATTAGTCTGCTATTCGTAGGAACTGGTAGTCAGATTAGATAGGCAAATTTTCCCTACAGTATTAGGGACTATCCTCACGTTATTACAAATATTTATTATAAGAATATCTCACATCAATAAAAGTGTACAACTGACGGTGGCCTCAAAATGAAGGGCAGACTTTCGCCATATAACTACCTCCTGTCCCTATGACTTAGCTCTAATCGATTACTCTCCACACACACACACAGATACACACACACACACACCCACACACACCCACATATTCATCTCACCATTTCATAAATAAAGCCTTATAAGGAATCTTCCTTACTATGCCTTAAAATAACAATTAGGCTATAAGAGTTTCCTCTTATTTTCGCCTCACAATTATTTACCTTCCCAATGAGGTAAATAAATGAAAATAAATATCTAATTAACTACGTTATGTACGCAATAATTACTTTTAATTACGTAAGTAGAGATAAATAAATATTCACTCCTAATAAGTTCTAAACGCGTGGAATTTACGCCCTAAAATAGCGTTAAATATTAATTCTCTAACCAATTATTATCATAAGTCCTTTTTCTTCAAATTCCCACGATTTTTGGGATTCTAACATCCATGGTAAGGAATAAATATTCATAACCAAAACTTTAGTAACAGACTTGTAAATAAAATAAAAACTTAATTTATTACACCAATTCAATTGAGTACCTTAAACAATAAGAATTGCAATCTAAACCCCATATTTTATACAACTCCTCTTTTACCAAGTAATAGATAAGAATAAGTTGTGTAAACTATGAATAGAACTCATAATCTAAATCCCTTTTTTTATCGAAGAATCACAATTTGACCTAATGAAGAAGGAGAAGTGGAATAGACTATGAAATTATCAAAAATTACATAAACGAAATAAACTCCATCAAATTAATTTTGATAATTGGGAATCTCAGCATAGAATTGACACATTGAAATAAAAGGAATTTTGGGAGATTTTATCTATTATAGTTTTGTAATCCCAAAATCCTTAAGGCATATTCAAATCTAAAAAGAAATACACTAAACAATTGCTCAAAATAACTATTAAGGTTTCTGCCCACAAATTAGCCTTAGCTTCACTCAAATGGATTGTAGCCTTCCGATCATTTCCACAATCTCTCTTTTTTGATATATTTACACACTATAAGCTAAAGGTATATATATTCCTTAGATTCGGTATAATTGGAGAAGAATAGGATAAGAATAGATTGGAGGAAGAAGAAACAAATCGAAAATAAGTTGAATTCTTACCTGAATTCTATACAGAGTTTTGGAATCTTATCAGAGAGAGACAGCAATGGCAGAATTTTGTCGTATTCCCAAAAATAATATGAATAAACGTGGAGAGGATAGGTTTCTACTTATAGTGGTTAAAACACACTAGAAACATAGGGTGGTAATAGGTAGGAAATGGGTAAATCTTGAGCGTGCAACTGAATATAAAATAGCTTCAAACCTTAGCCGCCACTGGCAACATTCGTTGCCAAGCAGTCGACCGCCTATGTGCGACCGATCGACCACTACGATCGACTGGTTAATCTATATAGGTCGACCGCTCCTTTATTTCGAGAAACGTTTATTTTGTTCCATTGCATAATTATTTTATTCTCTAATTAACATTCTGACGTCAAATGTTAACTAAACGTTTTCTTAGCCCTCATGCTAATTTTAGAAATTTAAACCCTAAATTTGATTTCTCATTTGAATTGGAATTCAAACTAAATTAATTTAAATCTAAAACTTCAAATGCTCATAACTACTTTACTTGAGCTCCGTTTTCAGTATATTATATATGGAAATAGATCAAAATTTCACCCTGAACGCAACGGAATAACTTTCGTGGCCGAATTCCAACTTTTATAGTATTTCCATATTCAACCCATCTCATATTTAGTTCAGTTCAGTTTATTTATTTATGGTTCATTTTATGGGAGGTTGCATTCTCCCCCCTTAAAAAGGATTTCGTCCCGAAATCTTCTAAGAGGCAAACATTGGAACACGAAATAACATCCATGTTATACAAACAAATTCTCTACACAACCATCTACTCAATCGACAGTGGAGTGTGATTATATACTGCAAACACGCTAAATTGAGCTCAATCTTAGTGTGAGTGTGTAATCATGTCATGAATGTATTTATGCAAATACCTTAAACATGCATAATTTTTTTTACATAAGTGTAAAGTGATTATGAAAAAAAGTGTAACAACCATCTCTGTTGACTCCCTTTTAGCAACGACTTACGAGTTAAAAAGCCTAAAACCTGTGTACTCAACGACTCACGACTTAGTTGCTGAAAAGGAATCTACGGCTTGAACGACTTACGACCTACCGGGTTAAGAAGCTTGCGACCTAACTATCTGGAAGGCCTTAAGTCGTCTACGACTCATGGTTTGCTATAAGTCGTCTACGACTCATGGTTTGCTATAAGTCGTCTACGACTCATGGTTTGCTATAAGTTGTCTACGACTCATGGTTTGCTATAAGTCGTCTACGACTCATGGTTTGCTATAAGTTGTCTACAACTCATGATTTGCTATAAGTGGCCTACGACTTAAGAGCTTCATGACTCAACGAGACAAGCTTCCTGCAACTCATGAGAACTGACGACTCATGAGGTCTTACGACTCATTACTCTCACGACTCATGAGGACCTGCGACTCATGAGAACTGACGACTCATGAGGTCTTACGACTCATTACTCTCACGACTCATGAGGACCTGCGACTCATGAGAACTGACGACTCATGAGGTCTTACGACTCATCACTCTCACGACTCATGAGGACCTGCGACTCATGAGAACTGACGACTCATGAGGTCTTACGACTCATCACTCTTACGACTCATGAGGACCTGCGACTCATGAGAACTGACGACTCATCAGGTTTACGACTTAAGGGCTATCAAGCTGGAATCCAAGGCCCTTGCCTGTGCTACTTTGATCTGATGAGTCGACTACGACTTAGCACTTCTCTTCCAACTGAGCCACAAGATGGACCAAATATGGCGCCCACGAGACATCTTAAGTCGAATACGAGTCACGACTTACCATGAGTCGGTCACGACTCATGACTTGGCCAAACCGAGAGCTCAGAAATCTGCTCCTATAAATAGGCCACCACTTCCAACATGAAAAGGACTTTTGGCAATTCATTTCTCCAAGCGCCGTTACGCTGTCGAAGCCTCCTCTGATTCAGCAATCAAAGATCCTCAAGCATTCGAGACACTACAACAATCTTCGAGAAGAGCTCCTAACATCCTACACGGATTCGTCGAGTTTCATCATCAAAGATTGAGCTAGTAGTCAAGAGTGCTTTCATAATCAAGTTGTATTGTATTTTGAAGGATATTGTATCGAATTGTAACCGAATCAGCAATAATAGACTATAAAGTGGACGTAGGCTCAATTACGGGCCGAACCAGTATAAATCTGTTGTTCATTTACTGCTTTTATGCTATTTTCAGCTTATATTCTGTTCCCGTACCAACGGGTGGTGCTTTCACAATTCTATTACACACACCGGGTGTTAGCGTTCACTTTTTACCGTTAACAATCTCCTACCTTCCAATCTAGCGACCATGATGCAACCAAAATCCTAATCTTGGAGAGAAAATTACTAGTTAAAAGCTCTAAGTTAGTGTTTTCATCTTCTCCTAGGTCTCCATGTGCTTTTTGCCGGATTGTCCCCCAATTGTGCTTGGACCAACTTAATTATTTTACTATGGAGTCTCCTAGTATCGTGCTCCATAATGCGTGTACTGGCATGAGGCACTATTGGCTCCATTCAAAATCCCCCAACTTATCAGCCTCTATTCTTTTAGCGATGTCATGAAGGCATTTCTTAGGGTGAGAAATATGGAAAACATTGTGGACTGCTGCCAATTTGTCAGGAAGCTCCAAATGGTACACCAATTTTCTTTTTTTTTCCCGAATTCCGAATGGCCCAACAAATCTGGGGGCCAATTTTCTGGACTTGCCAAACCTAACAACTTTTCTAAAAGGAAAGATTTTAACAAATACCATATCTCCAACCTTAAATTCGTGCTCTTTCCTTCTTTTATCCGCATAAGATTTCTAACGATCTTACGCTACCTTCATCCTTTACTTGATCAACTATACTTTTTCCATGGTATCACGGTTCAAATTGGATCCGATTAATACTTTATCGGTTGTTTCCCAACAACAACTAGGCGATTTGCATGGCCACTCATAAAATGCTTTGAAAGGGGCCATACCAACCGTTGTTTGATAGCTATTATTATATGCAAACTTAACCAATGGTAGATGTTGCTCCTAATGTCCCTCGAAATCCAAGACACAAGCTCTCAACAAGTCCTTCAAAATCCTATTCACCTCATCTGTTGGTCCATCGGTTTGGGAATGATATGTCGTGCTAAGGTTTAAAGAAGTTCCCAAAGTTGTTTGTAGGCTTCTCCAAAACTCGCTAGTGAAGAAGGGGTCTCTATTGTTAGTCCTTGAGAAGGATGGTTTTGATGACTACAACCTTAGGACTTGTTATAAAAATAAATAATAACATTATAGTTTAGATATATATTTCTATATGCAGGATATAAACATGCATGTACCAAGAATGAAGACTGTACAGTATAAAGATACAAGACTGATGAATTTAAAGATCAAAGATATCAAGATTAAAGACTCATGAGTTTCAAGAAATCAAGTTATCAAGAGTTCAAGATTTTAATAGTACAAGATACGTATTGAGTCTAGAATTATGTTAAAATTTCATAATAGCACGGAAATATTCATTCCATATTTCATTTGGGATGGAACCCATTTCTACCTTCTTAGTGGCTTACAAACCCACGACAAGTAGCTTACAAACCTATGACAAGTGGCTTACAAACCCACGAACATCCTGGTTTTGTATAAGTTCTCGAGTCCTAATCTGATGAGATATTCTGCAGGAAGAAGCTTGCAAAACTACTTCAAAATGGTTTTTTAAAATGATTTTCAAAACTGCTTTTCAAAATGTTTTAGCCTTAAAATATTCTTTGTTTTTTGTTTTTAAATAAACTCTTGTTTTAAACTTCATTTGGTTTTAAACTATCTCTTGTTTTAAATATTTAGCTTTAAAATATTTACTCAGATTTTAAATCACTTTATAGATTAAGATTATATACATTAAAAATTACTTTTTAAACTCTTTTATATGTTTAAACTATATTCAAATATATTTACAAAGTTTAGAAATCGTTTTGACAAAATTATAGAAACCAATTTTAATAAGAAAATCAAAATCATCAATTTTTCCTAAAGCATGTCGACATCCCTCAACCACCCATGTCGATATGGTTTCCGTTAAATTCGAAATTCAAATTTTCAAAAGAAGTGTCTATTCGTCATATCCTTTCACGAATAGATATGGCTGTTGATTTCCTATAAATAGCTGTAGTTTTAAATGAATTGATCATCAGATTTCACTTATTTTATCTTCTCTTCATCTTCCACATTTATTCTAAAGAATCCCAAACCATACTCTGCCGAAATACCAATTGAATCAAACTTGATTATCTCTTGTTTGATTCTCTACCACTCTCTCCATAAGATCTCAGTGCTATTCAGAGTTATAGGATTATTTGTAAATCAAACTGTTGGTAAAAGGTGCGGTTGAGCCTTGAAATCAATTGGGTGTGATTGTTGCTTCGGAAATCGATTAGGTGATCTTGTGGACTGGTAAATCAAGAGAGTTTGCCCCGGACTCGAATACAGGAGGGTGTACCTTGTGGCCTTGAAATTGAGGGTGTAATCTGGGAGATTATTTTTGATAAGAAATCCATACGTTTGTGCGGGACTGGATGTAGGGTAACTCCGAACCAGTATAAAATCTGGTGTGTTCTTTCCTTTACTGCTTTTATTTATTATTTGCATCTGTGTCTGATTCTGTGATTATATCTGTGTCTGTGAATTGCATTTGTTGGTAATTAAATTTACATAAGTTTCAAAAAGATTTAGAAAATCCAAAAAACACTATTCACCTCCCCTCTAGTGTTATTCCAGCCTTAAGATCCGTAATCTGCATTTCTCACATTTGGTATCAGAGCATGGTTTTCAAAGTTTTCATAATCCGAATTTTGAAAAGTTTTTTAAAAATGGCTACCAACACTGGTTCTGTTAACACTATCACCAGTTCTTTTGTAGAGGGTCAGTCTGCTACTAGACCACCACTTTTTAATGGCAGTAACTATGCATATTGGGAATGTAGAATGAAAATATATTTACAGTCAATAGGATTAGACACTTGGAATATCACACAGACTGAATATTCTAAACCGACAATTAATTTTGCACAGTGGACTACTGAGCATAAGACTATTGCACAAAATAATTCCAAAGCAATGAATATTTTATTTTGTTCACTTGATATTGATGAATTCAATAGAGTATCTGTTTGTAAGTCTGCATATGATATTTGGAAAACTTTGCAAGTTACTCATGAAGGAACAAGCAAAGTCAAACAGACCAAAATATCCATACTCACGAATCAATTTCAATTATTCAAAATGAATTCTAATGAGTCCATTTCAGACATGTGTAGTAGATTTCAGGATATTGTGCATTCTCTAATATCATTGGGAAAAAGTTTTTCCAAAGAAGACCAAGTCAGAAAAGTACTAAATTCTCTTACTCCAGAATGGCATCAGAAAACTCTTGCACTTGAAGAAGCAAATGATTTCAGTACTTTAAAGATTGAAGAATTGATTGGAAATTTAATGTCGTTTGAAGCACAAATGCAAGAGAGAAGAGATAGCAAGGCATTCGAAAAGAAGTCAATTGCATTCAATGCATTAACAGATGGATCAGAATTAGGAAGTGATGATGACGAAGAAATAGCTTTCATGACAAGGAATTTTCGGAAGTTTCTAAAATACAGAAAGATAAACAACTTGAAAAAGAATGATTATAGGAATTCTGGAAATCATAATGAAGTACCAAACCACGTCAAATGCTTCAACTGTGACGAACCAGGTCATCTCAAAAGAGACTGTCCGTACCCTGATAAGCAAAAGTTTCCTGCAAGTAATGATTATACAAAGAAAAGAAAGAGAGCGTATACCGCTACACTAGACGATTCAGACTCAGACTCATCCTCAAACGATGATGATTAGAAGACAGAAAATTCAAATATGTGCTTTACGGTTATTCATGATTCCGATGATCTCAGAGATACAAATCTAGAAAAAGGTACACGTTTACAATATATTGGTTGAAATTATTTGCTTAAAATTGATTGATTGTTTGATTGTTTTTGTTTGAATTTTATTTTTATTTTATTTTTTAATAGTATAATATTTTTTAAAGTAATATTATTATATTAAATATTACTCTAGAAAATATATAGACATTAGAAATAATATATAAATATATAGAGATTAAAGTATATAGGAAAATATAGGTCACATGAATTCTCTGACCCATGTCGACATGGTCCTACCCATGATGTCGACATCCCTGTCAGAAATTTGAAATTCAAATTTGAATTCAAACCTTTGAACTTCCCTCCACCTTTTCACCAACTCCAATGTTCTGGAAAGGCACCTCTTGACCAGAGAACATGACTATTGAATATTTATTTATTTCCCTTATTTTAGCATATCTTTTCACTTTCATTTTAAACTTCAAACTCTCTTTCACTCTTTCAAACTTTCTACTCTCTTCAAAAATGGCTCCTTGAAGCACTTCATCCACAATGAGGTTGTCTAAAACCCTCAAAGAGTATCTCTATAATGATCCGGAAGCAATCAAGGCTTATATAAGCTATGCAAATTACGGAAAAGTTCATACGGGAAATTTTGCTATCTTTAGCGATTTCTCTACATATGAAATCAATACTGTTCTTGAAGAGAACCATATTGTTAGTTTTTTTGACAATTCTGAAAATGATTTTGTTTGTTATCCAAATCTTGCTAAAATGTTTTATGAAAATTTGAATCGCGGTTTTCATGAAGGAAATGAAAATGAAATTTTGAGTAGTGTTAAAGGGACTAAAATTGTTTTAAATTGTGTAATTTTGGGCAACATTCTCAATTGCAAGAATTCAGGAATGGATCTTTCTACTTTTAACATTGATGAACATGATCGTGAGACATTTCATCACATTTTCGAAGGAGATGACAACTTTGAATTTAAAAATCGTAACTTTCATCCGAAAGCATGTATTGTTAATCTTCTTTTGCAACATACTATCACACCTAGATCGGGAAATTTCAATAACCTGACTTTAAAAGTTTTAAAGCTCTTTTTTCCATTTTTGGTCATTATGACATTAATTGGGCGCATTTTATTACGGATGAACTTCGTTCTAAAAATTTGGAAATGGGTGAGAACACTTTGTATCATGGAATATATCTCACTCGGATTTTTAATTATTTTGGTGTTGATTACAAAAGGGAAGAATTTGTTTCAAGAAAAGTGTTTAATCATGCCAATATTTCTCTTATGAAAATTCCTTTCATATTTCAACAATATGAATCTCTTGCCGAAAAGGATGAAAGGTTGGCACATGAAGAGATGGAGGAAGAAAATGAGGAAGAAGAAGAAGAAGAAGAAGGGGAGGAAATGGAAATTGAAGAAGAAAATGAAGATACCTCCTTGGAAAGTATTGAATATCCTAACAATCCTTCCAATAAAACACTCCTCAAAAATCAAAAGATCATAGTGGAAAATCAACGGATTCTCAAAAGATTCGTTAGTAAGAAATTGGATAAAATGACCACTAATATGAACAAGTTCTTTGCTAAAGTTGGTCGGAAAACTTGGCTTATCATCCTCCTCCTCATCCTCTAGCACATTCTAAAAACTAGGATGAGATGTACTAGTTTATTTTGTATGAACTTGTATTGCTCTTTTATCATATTATGAAGTATCTCATGTATTAACTCATTTATCTATCTTATGTTTTTCTACCTTATCGTGTCTCTGGAATAAATGTTAGTATAGTATATAAGTTTATATATACCCACTTATTCATAAAACAAAGAAAACACATAGATTAACATACCCATGTCGACATACCCCAACCCACTATATCGACATATAACTGTCTGATTTGGTTATTTTTTTTAAAATTTTGAAATTAAAATAACTAACTCATGTATATTAATTTTAAACGAATTTCTGCCTATTTAAATACTTGTTTCTTCCAGAATTTTGTAATCTCTTCATTTCTACTTATCTCTATTTATATCTTTTAACTACTTATCAAAAATGGCTTCCTCTTCTCAAACTCTAAGTGAAAATCTTGAAGAAACTCTCAAATCATTCAAGAATATACTTACTTTATTCTCCGCAATCAAAGGCACTTAGAACTAAGTCAAATGAAGATGATAAAAGAACAAGAGAAGCATTTCGATGCCCCCCGTTGGATGATTTCTGCCCTAAACAAAGATGATCTAGATGCAAATCCTGAAGGAACTTTAATTCTAGATAATGAAGATTGGGAAGATATTAAAAAGGATCCTATCTTTGGAGAAGAAGGATGGGTTGAAGTTCCTAAAAATATTTGATCTCCTTATGGTTTGAATTGCTTGTCTTTGAATTGTTTGATTTGATTTGTTTGATTTTATTTGCTTTGATTAGAATTGATTTGATTTGAATGGAATGTATAGAATTATATGAAACATAGTATATGTTTATTGGATTTAAACTATCATATTGGTTATGTTTTCATTAATTAACTCATGTTATTATATATATATATATATAGACACACACACACTCCATCTTAATTTTTCACAGGTACTCCAATATAAGACTAAGGGGGAGTTATATTAGTTTAGGATTAGTTTTTGTTGATGACAAAGAGGGAGAAATATAAAATAGAGTAGTTAGAGTAGTTAGGCTTAGATTAAGGGGGAGTTATTAGTTTTAGGGGGAGTTATTATGAAGGAGAAGTATATTTTATAAACATATGTTGTCATCATCAAAAAGGGGGAGATTGTTAGCCTTTGAGAAGGATGGTTTTGATGACAACAACCTTAGGACTTGTTATAAAATATAAATACTAACATTATAGTTTAGATATATATATATATATATATATATATATATGTATATGCAGGATATAAACATGCAGGTACCAACAATGAAGACTATACAGTATAAAGATACAAGACTGATGAATTTAAAGATCAAAGATATCAAGATTAAAGACTCATGAGTATCAAGAAATCAAGTTATCAAGAGTTCAAGATTTTAATAGTACAAGATAAGTATTGAGTTTAGAATTATGCTAAAACTTCATAATAGCACGGAAATCTTCATTTCATATTTCATTTGGGATGGAACCCATTTCTACCTTCTTAGTGGCTTACAAACCCACGACAAGTGGCTTAAAAACCCACGAACATCCTGATTTTGTACAAGTTCTCGAGTCCTAATGTGATGAGATATTCTACAGGAAGAAGCTTGCAAAACTACTTCAAAATGGTTTTTTAAAATGATTTTCAAAACTGCTTTTCAAAATGTTTTAGCCTTAACATATTCTTTGTTTTTTGTTTTTAAATAAACTCTTGTTTTAAACTTCGTTTGGTTTTAAACTATATCTTGTTTTAAATATTTAGCTTTAAAATATTTACTCAGATTTTAAATCACTTTATAGATTAAGATTATATACATTAAAAATTACTTTCTATACTATTTTATATGTTTAAACTATATTCAAATATATTTACAAAGTTTAGAAAACATTTTGACAAAATTATAGAAACCAATTTTAATAAGAAAATCAAAATCATCAATTATTCCTAGAGCATGTCGACATGCCTCAACCACCCATGTCGATATGGTGTCCGTTAAATTCAAAATTTAAATTTTCAAAAGAAGTGTTTATTCGTCATATCCTTTCACGAATAGATATGGCTATTGATTTCCTATAAATACCAGTAGTTTTAAACGAATTGATCATCATATTTCACTTATTTTCTCTTCTCTTCATCTTCCACATTTATTCTAAAGAATCCCAAACCATACCCTGTCGAAATACCAATTGAATCAAACTTGATTATCTCTTATTTGATTCTCTACCAATCTCTCCATAAGATCTTAGTGCTATTCAGAGTTATAGGATTATTTGTAAATCAAACTGCTGAGTAAAAGGTGCGGTTGAGCCTTGAAATCAATTGGGTGTGATTGTTGCCTTGAAAATCGATTAGTTGATCTTATGGCCTGGTAAATCAAGAGAGTTGGCTCGGACTCGAATACATGAGGGTGTACCTCGTGGCCTTGAAATCGAGGGTGTAATCTGGGAGATTATTTTTGATAAGAAATTCGTACGTTTGTGCGGGACTGGACGTAGGGTAACTCCGAACCAGTATAAAATCCGGTGTGTTCTTTCCTTTACTGCTTTTATTTATTATTTGCATCTGTGTCTGATTCTGTTACTATATCCGTGTATGTGAATTGCATTTGTTGGTAATTAAATTTACATAAGTTTCAAAAAGATTTAGAAAATCCAGAAAACACTATTCACCCCCCTATAGTGTTATTCCAGCCTTAAGATCCGTAATCCACATTTCTCACTTCTATCACGGGCTATGCTTATAGGAATTCCATGTAGATGACCTACCTCCTTAATATAAATCTGTATGAGATAGGCACTAGTCCTATTTCTCCTATTTGAAATAAAATGAGCACTCTTAGTGAGTATGTCCACGACAACCCATATAGTCTCATTGCCCTTCTGACTTTTAGGCAATCTTTCCACAAAATCCATTGAAATATGTTCCTACTTCCAAATTGGAATTTCCACAGGTAATAAAAATCCATCAGGTTTCCCTTGCACATCTTTTATTTTCTAACATGTCAAACAGCTAGCAACAAACTCTACTACGCTACTCTTCATTCCATTCCAAAAGAAAATCCTCTTCATGTCCTTATACATCTTATCTCCTCCCGGATGAATGGACATCCTTGAGTGGTGACACTCCATAAGCACATCCCTCATCAATTCATCAAACATTGGAACACAATGACATACATCTCTTCTCAAACATCCCTTCTCATCAACTGAATACCTCCTAGCATGGGGAAAATATTATCATTTTCTCAGTTTTTCCAAAATCACTGCTATCTTTTCGTCTTTCACTTGCTCATGCATTATACGATTCATCAAGGTTGGTCTAATCTCCATAATTGATGGAAAACCTTGGATGGGTTCTGTTGACGATTGGAGGTTAAAATTCAAGAGAAACTCCAACTGCCTCCATTCATATATAGCACGTAGGATTACGTGTTACCGACTAAGCCGTCGGCGACTACGTTCCTTTTTCGAGGAGTATATTAAATACTAATGTCAAAGAATGCTACATACTCCATCTACCTCTACTGCCTAAGATTCAAATCTTTTTTGGGAAAATAGGTATTTGAGTGATTTATGATCAGTGAATAACTCAAACATTTTCCCCAAGCGGTAATGTCTCCACATCTTTAAGGCAAAAACAATTGCTGCCAATTCTAAATCATGCACTGGATACCTCTTATCATGGTCCTTTAGTTTCCTACTAGTATAGGTAACTACCTTCCCTTCTTGCATAAGAACTACTCCGAATCCTGTGCCACATGCATCTATGAAAACCGTTAAGGGCTTGGTTCCATCTGGAATAGTGAGCACATGTGCACTAGTCAATGACTCCTTAGGCTTCTCAATTGCCTTGACGCATCTATCATCCCAAATAAAAACTAGATTCTTATTAGTCAATGGAGTTAAAGGGGCTGCTATTCGTGCAAATTTCTTGATGAATTTTCTATAGTAGCCCGCCAACCTTAGAAAACTTCTAACCCCCGATGCATTATTAAGAGATTTCCATCCTTGGACAGCTTCCACTTTATCAAGTTCCACAGCTTATCTTTGTTCCAAAACAATATGCCCAATGAACTTAACTTCATTTTTTCAAAAGTGGCATTTAGAAAACTTGGCGTTGAGTTGGTTTTTTGTAACAACCCGCATATTTATCGATTTTATATTTAAATATTTTATTTAAATATAGAATCGTTAATCAGATTGAAGTCCGGAAAGCTACTTTTTGCAAACAGTCGAATTAGGACTCGAGACCACTTCCGTTGAGTTCGAAATGCCGTTTGCGACCTTTTTGAGTATAAACTTCGATATGTTTGGAGATAGTAGAATTTTCCCATCGTTCGAAATTCACCATTCGTCCCGGTAGTATAAAAATGTACGCGGTTATGAAGCGACTTTATTATTGGGAGGGAATGAAATCTGGTATTGCTAACTTCATTAAGCGTTGCTTGATTTACCAACTTATTAAAGGCCCGGTGGGTTATTGCAACCTTGGACATTTCAATTTGGAAGTAAGATCAAATTTCCATGCTCTTAGTTGACGGTCTTCTCCGTTCTCGTTCGGGTCATGACAGTTTATGGGTAATTGTAGATAGACTTACAAAATCTACCCATCTTCATCCCGTTCGGTCCAATCGGACCGTGTCTCTTTTTACTAACTCTATGTCTAGTTACATTGCATGAAGTTCCTACTTCTATTTTTAGCAATCGCGATCCATTATTTTGCTAGTGGATTTTTGTAAGGTTTCAAAAGCTTTGGAAACAAAGCTTAATTTTGGCACCGCTTATCATCCTTTGTCCGATGGACAAACCGAGCGTGTAAATCAAACTTCTGAAGATCTCTTTCGTGCATCTGATCTTGATTTTGGTAGAAGTTGGGAAGATCGTATTCTTTTTGAGTTTTCTTCCTATAATAGCTTCCAATCTTGTATTGGTATGGTACCTTTCGAGCCACTCTATGGAAGGCCATGCCGATTGTTAACTCCCTTTTAGCAACGACTTACGAGTTAAAAAACTTAAATCCTGTGCACTCAACGACTCACGACTTAATTGCTAAGAAGGAATCTACAGCTTGAACGACTTACGACCTACCGGGTTAAGCAGCTTGCGACCTAGGGGAACTTCGCGACTTAACTACTCAACGAGTTAAAGGCTCTATGACTTGAGAGGGTTTCGACTTAACATGATATGACTCATCAAGTTAACTCTTCTACGACTCATGGTCTTACAAGATAAGGAGTATACGACTCATGGTCTAGACGGTTCAGCGAGTCAAGGTCTATACGAGTCATGAAGTCTTACGACTCATCAAGACTTGGGAATGTACGACTCATAAGGCTCACGACTCATCAGACTTGGGAATGTACGACTCATAAGGCTCACGACTCATCAGACTTGGAAACGTACGACTCATAGTGCGTACGACCCATCAGGTTTTACGACTCATAGGGCTTACGACTCATCAGACTTGGAAACGTACGACTCATAAGGTCTTACGACTCATAAGGCTTACGACTCATCAGACTTATGACTCGTAAAGACGTACGACTCATGGTGCGTACGACTCATCAGACTTATGACTCGTAAAGACGTACGACTCATGGTGCGTACGACTCATCAGGCTTACGACTTAAAGGCAATCGAAACTGGAATCCAAGGCCCTGGCCTATGCTATTTTGATCTGATGAGTCGACTACGACTTAACACTTGTCTTCCAACTAAGCCGCAAGATGGACCATAAGGCGCCCACGAGACATCATGAGTCGAATACGAGTCACGACTTACCATGAGTCGGGTACGACTCATGACTTGGTCGAATTGAAAGCTCAGGAATCTGCTCCTATAAATACCCCATCACTTCCAACATTGAGGGGACTTTTGGCAAATCATTTCTACAGCGCTGTTACTCCGTCGAACTCTTCATTCATTCAGTAATGAAGGATCCTTCAAGCATTCGCGACACTACAACAAGCTTCAAGAGAAATTCCTCACATCCGACATGGATTTATCGAGTTTCACCGTCGAAGATTGAGCTAGTAGTCTAGATTGTTTCTTGTGATCGAATTGTACTGTTTCCTGAAGAGATTTGTATCAAATTATAACCGAATCAGCAATAAGAGACTATAAAGTGGACGTAGGCTCAATTACGGGCCGAACCACTATAAATCTGTTGTTCATTTACTGCATTTCTGCTATTTTCCTGCTTAATTTCTGTTCCCGTCACACGGGTGGTGCTTTCACGATCTTATTACACACACCGGGTGTTATCGTTCATATTTTAACGTTAACATTTTGGTGCTTTCACTGAGAACCCAACTCAGGCGATCGTCCACCGTTGCTTCGCAAAGATTCATAAAAAGAACCTCTCTTAAAAAACCAGATCCGAGATAATGGCTCCTGGAAGAAGAGGTAGACCCGTCAGATCCGGAAATGCTCACGAAGGGACTTTCGCTTCCCCAACAACAGATCAAGCAACTCCAACCGTTGGAGTCACCAGGGCTGAATTGGATGACGCAGTTTCTGGATTATACCAACAAATTGAAACTCAAAATGCTTTGATGATGGATAGAATAACTGCCCTGCTTGGGGCAAATCGTCAACCAGAAAACCATCAAACCACCCTTCCTGAAACGCCACCTTTCCAAGCTGATGGTTATAGGCCGCAACCAACTTGTCATGAACATATGCCCGGGCAAACTTCCGAGGGAAGAACTGGTGCTTGCCCGGAGGTGTCTTTGAACAATAAAGAGTACCTGTCTGAAATGGTTGGCCGCATCATGAAAGAGAGCATGCAAAGGGAAGAGGATGAGGCTGACTGGGGATTTGCGCCAAGCAGAACTCCGTTTACTGAAAGGATCCTGAGAGCAGAATTCCCAAGGAAATTTGCACCTCCTACTATCCAAGCCTATAGGGGAACCACTGACCCTAATCATTTCCTATACAAATACGATTGGCATATGACCGGTGCAAGAGCATCAGACGAGATCAAGTGTCGGTACTTTCCGGTATACCTGGAAGGTGTGGCTTTACTTTGGTTCACAAAGCTTCCAGTTCGGTCTGTAGATAAGTTCTCCGACTTAACACAAAAGTTTAAGGAACAGTTCAGATTGTATGCTTCAAAAGCTAAGGATATAATGTCACTGTCTAAGCTTGAACAAGCGCCCGGAGAATCAATCAAATCTTTCTTGAGCCGTTTCAATATAGCTTTAGCCGAAGTAGAAAATGCGGAACCACGCATGATCCTGACTTATTTGATGCGAGCCATTGATAAATCGAGTAAATTTGGAATATGGCTAAAGATGAAGGAACCGAACTCACTTGATAAATTCTATAAAAAGGCCGACGAGTTCATTCGCCTTGAAAACCTTTCTACGACGTCAAAGGTGGTTGCTACCCAAACTAATAACAGCAGTGTCCCATCTAAGAAAAGAGAATCTGAAAGTCAGAAAAGGGAGAATGAAGGAGGAAAGAACCAAGGAAATGAAAAGAAACCTCGCCGCTTTAATTCTTCGGATTATACCCCTTTAACTGATACACCAAGAAATATCTATTTTGCAACAAAAGACGTTGTCCAGTATCCTAAGCCACCTGAGATGACGAAAGGTGCAAAGAGTAATGGAAAATTCTGCCAATTTCACAATCAACCTGGCCATGACACTGACCAATGTCGCCAGTTAAAGAAAGTGATTGAAGAATTGTTGGAACAAGGTAAACTCCAACAATACGTTAAGAAAAGCGGAGTCAATCCAACCTCATCCACTCGGGATCAACAACATCCTACCCATCAATCCGATTCTCACAACAACACTGCAGTGGAAGATTCAGAAAAGCTTGTCATTAATGCTATCACAGGGGGACCATACCCAGCGAGCAGAAGATGGGATGACTACTAATTACCCACTAAACTGCGGCTGGGGCATCTCTCACTTTCTTTGGCATAAAAATCCAAAAGGTCATTAAAGCAAAGCCCACCCATCGCAAAGCTAAGCGAGTCTTACAAATCATTTATTAAAGCAAAATCGTATACAAGAGGAACTTCACATAAAAAGTTGACGGCTCCACTGTGTCAAGCCCTCGTTAACTGGTTGCGATCGTTGATATAAAAAGGCATCCAACCAAATAACTTGCATTTACTCTGTGGAGTCATTCAACAGTAAAGTCTACTTCTTCGGATAAAGCAACTTACTTGTAAAAGAAAGGAAGACGCGCTTGGAAACGATGATAAAGGATCGCAGATTGGCGGATGATAATACAACATGGAAACAGCCAAAGGGATGTATGCCTCTCAACAAGAAGGCCGAGAGATCCACTAAAGGGACGCCTTCCCAATCGGAAGGAACAAGACCCTCGCTAACTGGTCGTGATGCATCCGACCAGATAGCGTATGTCCGCCCCGTGGATCCACTCGCCCCTGAGACGCAACCTACCTAGCACACCAACCAACCAAAGCCCTCTAACGAGGCACGCCAATAAATGGGAGTGCTTTACTCAATCAAAAAGATCGGTGGGACTACCAAAGGGGCACCTCGTTAATTGATTGCGATCGTTTGTACAAACAAACATCCAATCAAGCAACTTGCGCCTGTCCCATGGACCCCTCCGACCATGAGAAAGTAACTTCCAGGCAATCACAAGCCCTTTTCGAAGGCACAAGCCCTCTTCGGAGGCACAAGCCATCTTCGGAGGCAAAAGCCCTTTTCGGAGGCACAAGCCCTCTTCGGAGGCACAAGCCCTCTTCGGAGGCACAAGCCATCTTCGGAGGCAAAAGCCCTTTTCGGAGGCACAAGCCTTCTTCGGAAGCACAAGCCCTCTTCGGAGGCACAAGCCATCTTCGGAGGCAAAAGCCCTTTTCGGAGGCACATCTCACCCGTGTAGAAGTGCAAAATGCTTCTCTTCGGAGACCCACTTCACCAGAGATGAAATGCCAAAACTGCTTCTCTTCGGAGGCCAAAATCGCTTCTCTTCGGAGACCAAAAGACCTCTTCAGAGGCGTACTTCACCTTGCTTGAAGTACCAAAAATAAACCCTTTACTGGGGCACAAAAAAAAAATCGAAACCTTCTTCAGAAGCTCATTTTACTGTGCAGGGAAATTCACTTTCAAACAAATAAAAGTGACCATTCCCAGGAGTCGAAGTGTTCTTCAGGAAGAAAAAGAAAATAAAGATTTCTCCAAAGACAAGATATACTCTATTAAAAGCAGAATAATTCTTCCCTAAAAAAGTGGAAAGTTATTCCCTAAAATAAGAGTATCAGTCTTGTGAAAGCAAGAAATATTACAATATACTTGTGGTATGGGGGCAACATTATACAATTCAGTTACATTAATAAAAGTAATATACAAGCAACATACCACAAGTTCATTGCAATATCACGTAATAAAGATGTGGAGTAAATGCGTTCTTGAAACACAGACAAAAAGTTCGTACAAATAGAAAGAATCGTTTACTCTACACTTCAAATGAAAAACAGATGTATTCCTACATACACAAGGATTTGTACAAGAAAAATATCTATTTATTTCAACACTATGAGAAATTTTTTACATTGTACAGGTTACAAAAAGAAGCGGAGACCGGTATCCGCACAATACCCGGTCAATACAAAAAGCAGAAAATGCAAAATCAAACTCATTTCCCCTTCTTCCCACCCTTGGAGCTTTTACCCGGCCTGGTAATTAGCTTCGCAGGCCGTATCGGAGAAGAAGGAGAAAGAGACTCAGCCGGATCAATCTCTGCCTCATCCCCAGCAGCAGAAGAACTCTTCTTTCCTTTCTTTGAAACCACACGCTTCCCCTTCTTCTTGGAAGAAGACTCACTCCCCGGAGCAAGAAATGTAGAGAGCTTTGTGTCATAATCGAAAGACTGCTCCGGGGTCTTCTCGCTATCTTCCAGACCTTCTGCCTTCTGTTCTTCGGAAGCAGGTGGTTCATCTAAACCTTGAAGGGCCGCTATCGGTTCTTCCTGTGAACCAGGTTGAGAAGCTGGAAGAGGTATAACTTGAGGAGGAGGAGGAACGACAGCTGAAGAAGGAAGAAGTGGTGCAGTTTCCGGCACGACTGCTGCATAATAAAAGAAATCAAAATCAGTATTCTCCGAGAAAAAAGAAGACCGTGAATCGTCAAAGTTACCTGGAGAAGCCGGTTTAGCAAGATCAATCTCAAATTCCCGAGCTTGGAAGTCCTTCATTGCCTCTTCCTCTGTAGGGGTGGATACAGTTTCTTTGTCAACCTTAGCGGGAGGCGTGGAATGAGAACTAGAGCCAGTAATATCCGCATGAGCTAAAGCCGAAGTATAAGCAGGAGCAATAGGAGGTGTTTCTTTCTCAGGAAGCTTCTCTCCCGTCGCCTCGGCCCGCACTCGGATGAGCTGCTCTTTTCCTTTGGCAAGGGCATCGCGATCGCTCTCACTTAAGTAGGTAGCTTGAAGATCTGTTTCAGAATATCCGGCACCACCAAATAAGTCAATGATTGCCTCCCATACCTCCGCTAAGGTGACTTCATACTCTGGTCCCAAAAATGAAAGGCTCCCACGCCCCAGGACACAATGCATATAAAAGTCAAACAGAGTCGCGTCAACGGTGGCTATGGTCGCCTTATGGGATTCTTCGGCTGCAGCTTTACCAGAAAGAACTTCATCACGTTCTCTTTCAGCCTTCAGTAGCTGAGATTGCAGTCTTATAATTTCTAAATCTTGAGAGCTGACTTTCTCTCGAAGTTGAACGGCATCGTCGCGGTATTTTCTTGTAACCTGCTGTTCTGCTTCAAGTTTCACCTCAATGTCTCTCTGAGCAGCATGGGCGTCTCGAACTTGTTTTTGAAGCATTTCTTCTTTCTGAGAATAAGAAGTGGAAGAAGTAGCAAGCTCTTTTTTAAGTCTTTCAACTTCAGCTTCGAGCTTCACATAACCATCGCTAATGCTTTTCATCTCCGCGTCATGCTGCTTACGCCATTTGTCCCACTCAGATTTATCATTTTCCATGGTCATCATCGCCTCAAGGTTCAAATGGTTGACCCTTTGAAGTTCATCAACCAGCTTCTGCCATCCAGACATTCTTTCGATGTCAAGTTTCACAGCATCGACATTTTTCAGCATCGCCTGCTTATCAATGAGGACCAAATCCAAATCAAAACCCACTCCTTTCAGACACCAATTCGGAAATCGGCTCTGGAGTGTGTGAGGACCATCTCCAACTTGGTACTGTGGCCTATTAATGATGGTCTGGATGTCAGACTCCTTAAGGGCAGGAGAACCGGAAGATGTATTGGGAGGAACAGAAGCGGTAGTCTTTTCCAAGATATTAGATGTATCTTTCTCGTCAAGTCTGACCCGTTTGCTGGACTCATCGGAAGTATGACTCTTCCCCCTGTCATCGTAAGATTTCCTCTTATAAGTATCGTCGCTTCTGCGGGAAGAGTCACGTCGCTCGTCCCTATTCCCATAGTATTCCTCGTTTTCTCTCCGGCGACGCTCTTCATGAGCTCGTTTCTCATGAGCCTTTCTAGCAGCCCTCTCCTCATCAGTTTCCTTCACAGCACCGATATAACTCCTAAAGTCATAAGCCTCACGGCTTCCATAACGCTGAAACTTGTTGTAGTAAGAGCTGCTTCGCCCCATCAGAGAACCTGAAATTGAAGAAAAAGACCAGTTTTAGAAATCCTCAAGTTGAAGAGGCTAAGTGCATATAAGTGCCAAAATTCTAAGTGTGTGTGATGTGCAAACTACGCGCATCAGACTACAAACCACTTTTGGGTGTAGATATGGCAATAAGTTGTGCGGAAGGCATTGTGGTTTGTTGCAAAGAAGAAGTTGCTTCGACAACAGGAGGAACCACTTTAGAAACATCATCTTTAAAGAGCTCCTGAGAGGTTATCATGATGTCGCTCAGACTGTCAAAAGTATCATCGCCATTGTGCATGGGAGATTTCTCTTTTTCAACTTCCACCTCAGCCGTCTTTTCAAGAATGTGAAGATTTTCCTCCTCTTCAACAACCGGGGCAAGTGCTAACTTACTGGACGGTCCAGCAATGTCGGTAGAAGTAGAACACTTTACCAATGAAGTCTCAGCGGTAAGATCTTGCGATAAAAGTTCTTTAGCAGGAACAGGGGCATCTAACTCCTCAGTAGGAGAATCAGGGACTTCATGTGGCTGAATGGAACGGGAAGGATGTAAGAGTCGAAATTCGTGGAGGAACTCATCTCTCAATAGAAATTGAACACTCCTCTCCTCAACCGGCACGGCCATAAGCCTCTCAAAGGTAGTCTTGTGACGGGATTCCCTAGAGGGGGAAGGAAGCGCTGAAACAGTAGAAAAAGAAGTTAACACTTGACAATTTGGACTTCAAAGAATTTAGAAAAAACACAGGGAAAAGATAGATAATCGTACTTCCCACTCTCCAAATGGCGTAAAATCCCGGGGGACAACGAACAAAGAAAAACTGGCTCAGAAACCCAGGAACGCTTTCGGGAAGACCAATAATCAGTTTGCGATTCCTGGCACTCCTTACAACTGTGATAGAGGGATGGTCCTTGGTCCTTGTGAATGAGCATAGAAAGCAAATTTCTCCAAAACTGGGAAAACGGTCCAGCATTCTCCTAAAAAGCACACACAGTCCCAGCAAGATGGCGAAGCCATTAGGATGAAGTTGAAAAGGAGAGATAGACAATCGAAGGAGGAGTTCTCGAAGATAGTCATTAAACGGGGGAATCGCTCCACTCAAGCACATTTGGCGGTTCACTGCAATGAAGCCGTGGGGCGGCCTGTCAGCAGTGTCATTTACTCCAGGGAGCAAAGCGTCAGATTCAGCAATGCCAAACTGGGAGCATAGTTGACGGAAGACTTTATGACTCAGGGTGGTAGGAGTCTTTTCTGGGGGATCATTCAACGGAGTAGCAATTGGAAAAGCTTCTCCACTTGGTTCCAAGTCTTCTTGATGAGATGCCATTCTACACAATCAGCTGAATGTTCAAAAGTGAAGGTGCACGTTTCCTAAAAGTGTGAAGTGCTGTGCAAAACTAATGAAAAAAAAAAGTATAACTGGAATTAAACTAGCTAACAATCAGTCGATTACGAGATTTCAGAACCTGTTAATGCTCAAGTGCAGTGTTAATGCAGACAAATCAGTTTTAGTTAACCATTACGATTTTGCTTTAATACTTCACTTGAGTTAGTTATTGTGTAGCGTTTCACTCATACAGTTCATTTAATTCAATCTTCTCTTTATCAACTAATCTGTCATTCAATGTGGGCAGTCAGTGGCAGTATATTCGTCCCAGTATTCTGTGAATGTTGTGTTAAGCAGGTTATTAGCATTAAAGTCAAAACAGTGTGAGAGGTAGCACAACACAGTTCAAATTCAAGAAATTCAGCCAACTTCTGTGCAAAGTCATCTAAGTCCTAAGTCGTTAAACGACCTATCATGAGTCGGGGCTTTTAGGTCGTATTAGGCGAATCAAGATGTTCGAGACATGTTCTCTTAAGTCAGATCATTCAAGTCCAAGAATTCGAAGTCATAGAGTTCAAGTTGTTAAGTCGTTCGGACGAGTTACGAGTTAAGGGCTACCTCGTCCACGACCTAGTCTTTCAGATTTGCTTGCAAGATTAAACCTTAAGTATTAACTCGTTCACGACCTAAGGGGCAAGCTACGAGTTAAATCAAGTCGTCAGTCCTTAAGTCGCGCTACAAAGAAAAGTTTCAAGTCTGAGTGCAAAAATGCAATGTCCTAGGTCGTTACCGACCTACGACCTACGACCTACTTAAGGTCGTCGAAAGTTAAGTCGCGGTTTCTGTTCAAAGGTGTTAGTTCATTCTCTCCAGTACATCGATTCGCCGAACTCCTAACCCGTTAACCCATTAGCCTCTCCTTCAACCAAAACTCTCTTCTCCTCAACGCACTCAATTATCTCGATATCACCATACACCTAGTGTAATGATATTCCATCACAAATCACAAATCGGTCAAACTGAATCGCCGCAATCCATCGTCTGGTTCACACAAGACTGTCCAAGGCTAGGACAGATCATCCTGAATCCATCAATGATCAATTGAAACAAGGATTGCAGAGAGTTGCGACATGGGAAAAGGGGGGTCGATGGTAAAAATGGGACTCGTAATTGGGTGATAATCGAAGAATGAATAGCAATCGAATCCACTTACGCAATACGAAATCGAAGATGTCTGGCGGTCGAGTAATTGAGCTTGTCTGAGAGGAACTAAAATGCTTGCAAATGACAGAATGAAACTGGTAAAGGAGAAGAAGGAACGACCTAGGCTATTTATGCCCTGAGATAGTGAAAGGTGAATCGACACATCCGGCTTACGACTTATACTGAGTCGTTCACGACCTACGACTCATCTTAAGTCGATCGAGATCTAGCACACTCGTCAAGAAGCGGGCAAAGGAAATCGAAGCACACGACTTACGACTTAAGACGTATACTTCGAGGGGCAAATGTTAACTCCCTTTTAGCAACGACTTACGAGTTAAAAAACTTAAATCCTGTGCACTCAACGACTCACGACTTAATTGCTAAGAAGGAATCTACAGCTTGAACGACTTACGACCTACCGGGTTAAGCAGCTTGTGACCTAGGGGAACTTCGCGACTTAACTACTCAACGAGTTAAAGGCTCTATGACTTGAGAGGGTTTCGACTTAACATGATACGACTCATCAAGTTAACTCTTCTACGACTCATGGTCTTACGAGATAAGGAGTATACGACTCATGGTCTAGACGGTTCAGCGAGTCAAGGTCTATACGAGTCATGAAGTCTTACGACTCATGAAGTCTTACGACTCATCAAGACTTGGGAATGTACGACTCATAAGGCTCACGACTCATCAGACTTGGGAATGTACGACTCATAAGGCTCACGACTCATCAGACTTGGAAACGTACGACTCATGGTGCGTACGACCCATCAGGTTTTACGACTCATAGGGCTTACGACTCATCAGACTTGGAAACGTACGACTCATAAGGTCTTACGACTCATAAGGCTTACGACTCATCAGACTTATGACTCGTAAAGACGTACGACTCATGGTGCGTACGACTCATCAGACTTATGACTCGTAAAGACGTACGACTCATGGTGCGTACGACTCATCAGGCTTACGACTTAAAGGCAATCGAAACTGGAATCCAAGGCCCTGGCCTGTGCTATTTTGATCTGATGAGTCGACTACGACTTAACACTTGTCTTCCAACTAAGCTGCAAGATGGACCATAAGGCGCCCACGAGACATCATGAGTCGAATACGAGTCACGACTTACCATGAGTCGGGTACGACTCATGACTTGGTCGAATTGAAAGCTCAGGAATCTGCTCCTATAAATACCCCATCACTTCCAACATTGAGGGGACTTTTGGCAAATCATTTCTACAGCGCTGTTACTCCGTCGAACTCTTCATTCATTCAGTAATCAAGGATCCTTCAAGCATTCGCGACACTACAACAAGCTTCGAGAGAAATTCCTCACATCCGACATGGATTTATCGAGTTTCACCGTCGAAGATTGAGCTAGTAGTCTAGATTGTTTCTTGTGATCGAATTGTACTGTTTCCTGAAGAGATTTGTATCAAATTGTAACCGAATCAGCAATAAGAGACTATAAAGTGGACGTAGGCTCAATTACGGGCCGAACCACTATAAATCTGTTGTTCATTTACTGCATTTCTGCTATTTTCCTGCTTAATTTCTGTTCCCGTCACACGGGTGGTGCTTTCACGATCTTATTACACACACCGGGTGTTATCGTTCATATTTTAACGTTAACACCGATTCTCTTTGTGTTGGCTTGAAGCCGGTGAGAAGCTGGTTTCAGGTCCAGAACTTATTGGTATTCATTCATGTTTCACCTATGAAGGGTGTTGTGCATTTCAATTGATCGGGAAAGTTAGCACCATGATATTTTGGTCCATTTCCCATCACCGGACGTATTTATTCCGTGGCTTATCGCCCCTTTTATTACCGGCTCAAATTTTCTGCTATCCGTGACGTGTTTCACGTTTCTCAATTACAGAAATGCTTTCGAGATTCCGATTTTATTCTCGAGTCCGACGTTGTGGAAGAAATTGAAGTTTCGCCTAATTTAACTTTTGAGCAGCATCCTATTCATATTATCGCTTCGGAAGTCAAACGTCTTCGAAAATAAAGATGTTCTCTTTGTGTGAGTTCTATAGTTCTCAAATCCCAAGGATTTCTCTTGGGGAATCTAGAGAATTCATCGAGCGAACCCATCCGGACTTTCTTTCTCATGCTCTTGGAGGTGAACTTCTTATTTCAAATTTCTTTTGTGTTAATATGCTTTTATGGTTGTTACTCTTTATTTCCATCTTATTTATTGCAAGGACGCAATTTCTTTAAGGAGGGGAGTCTGTAAGAACCCGCATATTTATCGATTTTATATTTAAATATTTTATTTAAATATAGAATCGTTAATCGGATTGAAGTCCGAAAAGCTACTTTTTGCAAATAGTCGAATTAGGACTCGAGACCACTTCCGTTGAGTTCGAAATGCCGTTTGCGACCTTTTTGAGTATAAACTTCGATATGTTTGGAGATAGTAGAATTTTGCTACTTTTCACTTAGGGCTTTAGTTTGGGTTTCAGCCCTATATCCTAACACAAGCCCCTAGCTCCACCCCCACTTCTCTTCACTTCACTCTTATTCTCCAAACACTCAAGCAAAACTGAAAATGGGGGAAGAGAAAGGGAATTAGAAACTCCTAGCCCTAGTCCCTCTTGCAAACTCCAACTTCTAGCTCCAAATTCAAAGAGAACCCATTGGTAAGCCTCCTCTTCATCTTCTCTATCTTCTTCTCCTCTTCAATTTCAGTTTATTCCTAAACCTAACTTTGGGAATGTCCTTCTTTAAAGCTTTGATTCAAGCTTGTTGAGTTGGAATTGAAGAGTGATTGCCCTTGCCATTGCTTTCAAGCTTCTTCTTCATTGATTTGGGTTCAAAGGTGAGATTTTTATCTCACATCTAAGCCTATGATTATCTTTGATTTTTAGGTATGAATTCCTAACACTTGTCCATGTGCATTTGATTTTGGTTTGAACATGTTTTTGGTGATGCATCGAAGTGCCTATAGGGCTGGGTTGCCGATTGGCGTAAACCCTTAGTACTCGTCGCTCGTTCGATCGCATTTCGGTTTGGATTCGTCGTTTTCGAGCTAGGCTGTTTTTTTAGCCTTCCAAAAAAATTTAGACGTCTGTCATAAAAATTCAGACGTCTGAGATAAATTTAGACGTCTGTCACAAAAATTCAGACGTCTGATATCAAATTCAGACGTCTGTCATAAAAATTTAGACGTCTGAATTTAGTTCAAAATGTTTTTTACTCTCTGTTTCAATTTTAGACCTCTGAGACGTCTGTCACAAAAATTCAGATGTCTGAGATCAAATTCAAACGTCTGTCACAAAAATTTAGACGTCTGAACTGCTGATTTTGCCTAATTTACCTATTTTCGAGTAAATTTCCAAGGTTTATCGATTTTTGTCGATCTGACTTATTGTTATCAATTATTATCGAGTTTGATGACTTCTTTCTTTGGACTTTTGAGAATATCCATTTTTGATGGATTCGTTATTGATCTCTTTGGATTTTATCCACGTCTTCGAATGTGAATTTTTATGATTGATTGTTTCTACAATCACTTCTATGATTTATGACTTTAAAATATAAAGGTTTTCTATACTAGTAGTAAATATCAAAACCCTTTCATCAAAACGATTTCAACACTATTTTAAATATAAAGCTTGTTTCCAAAACCGTTTTCTAATCTATTAGTATATACAAACCTTTACCTCATTCGTATGAGAAAATATAATTAAACGGCTTAGCAAAACAAGTGGTATGAAACGCTTGCGTTTACTTCGTCGGTTAATTTTTGGACTTGTTCGATTGAAACTCTTGTGACAATTTTCTAGTGAAGATTTACAGTTTGTTCGTAAATATTTAAGTTAAGCTAGTGGTTATGGGACATGAAGCTAAACTCATATATTTACTAGCTTAGTGTAATTGACACTTCCTTATGATCATGACGATCATTTTTATGATTTAGACTAGCGATTGAGCGATGTCTCCCATGGTCTTCGGGCCATTTCTGTGTGGAAACCCCATGGTCTTCGGGCCATTCCTGTGTGAAATATGGGGTAGCACCCCATGGTCTTCGGGCCATTTCTGTGTGGAAATTTAATGGATAGCTTCCATGAGATAGCTTCTCGTCCTGTGTGATACGCGTAGGTGAGTTTTCATGCTCCCATTCATGTGTTAGGCCTTTTCCCCCTTTTTATGTGTTTTCTGGATTTCTGGTGATGATTTCTGGAATCTTGTGCTTCACCAATTTTCATGATTTTCATTGATATGATATCAGTTTTTGTGCATTGGTGAATTTATGTGTTATTGACTTGTTATGAATACAGGTTTAGGGTATGATACCCTATTTTATCTTGGAGAAGATTCTTATGATATTGATTAATCTTTTGTTGGTTATCATTTACATACTTATCGTAGTATGCCGTTATGGTTATTACATGTTCATGTCATGCCTTTTACTATATACCATATCATCTGATATTTATAGCTAGAGTGATCCGTTTATTATTTTCTTATAAATAATACTCGGGTCAAACCGAGATGTTACAGGTGCTTCTGCTTGACTTCTCCCCAGGGATCTATTATTCTGACTTTTGGCTAACTACTTAGATTTGTAGTTTTTGTATGTACACATTTTAGATATAGACTCTATGTTGTGTACTTATTCTTTTGTATAACACGTGTTGCTATTCTTTTGTATTATCGTGGATCTTTCTGACCACTACTCTGATGTACACTTTCATGTGTTATATATTTATTCATATATTCTTCCGCCTTTGTGATATGGATGTCTATGACTGATTTGTGTTATGATTATTTCTATGTTCGTTTCCGAGGAATATATATAGCCACCGTGTGATAGCTTTGTGTTTGTATCGGTATGTCGGATTTCCTCCATAAAAGATATGCATTCTATTTTATCTGACATATCGGTGTTCGCACAAAGAAATTACATGGATGGTCGCTCCTCAATAGCCTTATTCTCTGTGCTAGTCGACAGCATTACACCGTAGTGTTCTTGTCTAGCGTGGGTATAGAGGTGGGGCGTCACAGCTTGGTATCAGAGCCAAACTTCGGAACAATGTAGAATAACTTAACAAGGATCATTGTCCTAAGTCCACCTTAGGAGTCGTGCTTTAGGATTTACTTCGAGTCTTCGTACCGATTCATCCTATTTTCTTATATGATTCCTTGTTTTATCTATCAAGATGGCTTGATATTTTATTCTAAGAATAACCTCTTCCTTCTTCTTCCTTTCTTTCTTATAGAAGAAGAGATGGTTAGTTCTGGCAGTCCTAGCGCTATTCAATCCAGTAGTTCTTCTTTGGATGGCGTATTCATGTCTGTCCAACAACTTTTGGATCTTGCTAAGAATCAAAGGTTTATCTGTGCTTTGTGTAAGAACCCCGAAATGGTTTTACCTCTGAAACTTGAAGTTCCTTTCAATCATCTTGTGAATATCACTCTTCGACATGAAGAGGCCGATAAAGTAATTGATAGTGATATTGGGATTTCCAAGAAGAGGCATATTAAGTTCAAAAGCCCTTATCCCGATAAGAAGGTAAAGCAACCTACTTTGGTAGCAAAGACTCCAAACTCTTTTTGTAGAGGATGCTACAATTGTAATTCTATTTACCACTACGCAAAGGAGTGTCCGAAACCACTCTTTCGTCGTTATTGCAAAAATTCAAGTCATCATATTTCTGTCTGCCCCATACTTCTGAGCAAGAAGAAGATGGAACCAGAAACTCCGGTAGTTGAGATCTTACCGCTAGTCGTAAACAATGCTATAATTGTGGCTCTATGGACCACTATGCGAGGGAGTGTCCGAAACCCCTTTATTGTCACTATTGCAAAGATTTGGGTCACCATATATCTTCTTGTCCCAAACTTCAAAGGAGGAGAGAGGGAAAGCTAAATGCACCTAGTGACACTTCTCGTGGTCAAGGTGATTTTCATTCTATCCTTGATGACATTTATTTTGTGATCATTTTATTCGAGTTCTTTTTGATATGGGTTTCGTCTCATTATTTTATAACAAAAGAACTTGTTGATTCCTTTTCTTTAGACATTTTTGGGCTTGTTGACTTCTTTGAGGATTGCGTATCCGGTTGGTGAATCCACAACACTCAATTTGCTTTTTATTGATGTCGAAATTATTTCATGTGGTTTTTCTTTCCATACCGATTTGCATGTTATGCGTTGTTAGGTTTCGGAAATTGATTTGCGTGAAAGGATTGGCTTCATCATTATGAAGCCCATATCCTATTTTTCCGAATGGACTATTCATTTTCGACATTTTCAATCTGTTAAGCAGATTCATATTTTTCCTTTGTGACTTCGATTCCAAATTGATGGCATCATTTTATTCTTTAAGCTCACATGATGAGGAAAGTGTTATTTCTCTCATTCATGTAGTTTGAGAATTTTCCGGTATTTTTGAGTTTGTCTTAGGATCATCACCTAAGCAATATTTTGAGAGGTGTTAAGGTCTTTCCAGCTCAACCTTGCCACCGGATTTCATTAGCTAGGAGTTGCGAGAGTTAGCATTCCGCTTACCACATTCTGCACTCGTTATGCTTCTTATGAATGACTTATTATGACATTCGGTTTATCCAGCTTATTTCAGCCAATTTATAAATCGAGTATTCTATGAATATCTCAATAATTCCATTCTTGTATTTATTAATTTTGGGTGAAAATAGAAATTTAAAATTTTGCACATCTTTTCCGTAAGATTTATTCATAAGTATAATTGGATTTTGTTCTTCAATGAGCAAAGAATAATCTTAAAACTTTTAAGAGATATTTTTATCATATGGATTATGATTTTGTGATTGTATTGCCCATTGAGTGCTTTAAGAATTCTGGTCGGTGCGCTTGATCAACGATATCGATAGGAATTTCCTAAATGCTTTGATGAGACAATCAGACACAGTAAATTGACTTGTAAAAATGTAAACCTTTTTGGAAAGATTATTACATAAAGATAAATGTAATTTTTGAAAGTTTTATCTTTTCAGGAAAGAAGATTATTTAAAAGAAATTCTTTCTTTTCGATACTCTTATTTTTGTGATTCCCAAAGGGAACCAAGACTTTATCTTTTGTACCAATGCTAATCGTATTGGATTGGATGTCATTCTCTTGCAAAAGAGAACGTGCTATCACTTGTGCTTCTATAATCATAAAAGCCGATAGAGACTAGGTATGTCACTTATGATCTGGTGCTCGCGGCTATTGTTTTTGCTTTCAAAGTTTGGCATCATCATCTTGGGGAAGAAATTGTTCTCCACCTCGATTGTAACTCATTGGGATATCTATTTTCTCATAAGGAACTTAATTTGTGTCAACAATGTTGGCTCGAGTTCCTTGCATCTTGTGATCTTGATATTCTTTGTTTACTCCCGGATGGGAGAATCGTGTTGCCGATACCCTTAGTGTTGTGCAACAGGCAGTTATTTCTTTGATAATATCCGAATGGAATGACCTCGAGATTTCCTCCACTTGTGAGATTCGAGATCGTGAGTTCCAATTCATGTTCATCTCTTATTTTATGTAGCCTAGAGGCTCATCCTTCTCTTTTGACCGCATCCTTGAAGCTCAAAAGCTAGATCCCGAATTGGCTCTTCTTAGCCGAAACTTTAGGGATAAAATTGATATTGAAGGTATGAAAGACTTTGATATTGATTCTCATAGCGGTATTCGAAAATTTGGTAGACTTGTCGTGCCAAATATTAGTGATCTTCGCAAAGACATATTAGAAGTTTCCCATCGTTCGAAATTCACCATTCGTCCCGGTAGTAGAAAAATGTACGCAGTTATGAAGCGACTTTATTATTGGGAGGGAATGAAATCTGGTATTGCTAACTTCATTAAGCGTTGCTTGATTTACCAACTTATTAAAGGCCCGGTGGGTTATTGCAACCTTGGACATTTCAATTTGGAAGTAAGATCAAATTTCCATGGTCTTAGTTGACGGTCTTCTCCGTTCTCGTTCGGGTCATGACAGTTTATGGGTAATTGTAGATAGACTTACAAAATCTACCCATCTTCATCCCGTTCGGTCCAATCGTACCGTGTCTCTTTTTACTAACTCTATGTCTAGTTACATTGCATGAAGTTCCTACTTCTATTTTTAGCAATCGTGATCCATTATTTTGCTAGTGGATTTTTGTAAGCATTCAAAAGCTTTGGAAACAAAGCTTAATTTTGGCACCGCTTATCATCCTTTGTCCGATGGACAAACCGAGCGTGTAAATCAAACTTCTGAAGATCTCTTTCGTGCATCTGATCTTGATTTTGGTAGAAGTTGGGAAGATCGTATTCTTTTTGAGTTTTCTTCCTATAATAGCTTCCAATCTTGTATTGGTATGGTACCTTTCGAGCCACTCTATGGAAGGCCATGCCGATTCTCTTTGTGTTGGCTTGAAGCCGGTGAGAAGCTGGTTTCAGGTCCAGAACTTATTGGTATTCATTCATGTTTCACCTATGAAGGGTGTTGTGCATTTCAATTGATCGGGAAAGTTAGCACCATGATATTTTGGTCCATTTCCCATCACCGGACGTATTTATTCCGTGGCTTATCGCCCCTTTTATTACCGGCTCAAATTTTCTGCTATCCGTGACGTGTTTCACATTTCTCAATTACAGAAATGCTTTCGAGATTCCGATTTTATTCTCGAGTCCGACGTTGTGGAAGAAATTGAAGTTTCGCCTAATTTAACTTTTGAGCAGCATCCTATTCATATTATCGCTTCGGAAGTCAAACGTCTTCGAAAATAAAGATGTTCTCTTTGTGTGAGTTCTATAGTTCTCAAATCCCAAGGATTTCTCTTGGGGAATCTAGAGAATTCATCGAGCGAACCCATCTGGACTTTCTTTCTCATGCTCTTGGAGGTGAACTTCTTATTTCAAATTTCTTTTGTGTTAATATGCTTTTATGGTTGTTACTCTTTATTTCCATCTTATTTATTGCAAGGACGCAATTTCTTTAAGGAGGGGAGTCTGTAACAACCCGCATATTTATCGATTTTATATTTAAATATTTTATTTAAATATAGAATCGTTAATCGGATTGAAGTCCGAAAAGCTACTTTTTGCAAATAGTCGAATTAGGACTCGAGACCACTTCCGTTGAGTTCGAAATGCCGTTTGCGACCTTTTTGAGTATAAACTTCGATATGTTTGGAGATAGTAGAATTTTGCTACTTTTCACTTAGGGCTTTAGTTTGGGTTTCAGCCCTATATCCTAACACAAGCCCCTAGCTCCACCCCCACTTCTCTTCACTTCACTCTTATTCTCCAAACACTCAAGCAAAACTGAAAATGGGGGAAGAGAAAGGGAATTAGAAACTCCTAGCCCTAGTCCCTCTTGCAAACTCCAACTTCTAGCTCCAAATTCAAAGAGAACCCATTGGTAAGCCTCCTCTTCATCTTCTCTATCTTCTTCTCCTCTTCAATTTCAGTTTATTCCTAAACCTAACTTTGGGAATGTCCTTCTTTAAAGCTTTGATTCAAGCTTGTTGAGTTGGAATTGAAGAGTGATTGCCCTTGCCATTGCTTTCAAGCTTCTTCTTCATTGATTTGGGTTCAAAGGTGAGATTTTTATCTCACATCTAAGCCTATGATTATCTTTGATTTTTAGGTATGAATTCCTAACACTTGTCCATGTGCATTTGATTTTGGTTTGAACATGTTTTTGGTGATGCATCGAAGTGCCTATAGGGCTGGGTTGCCGATTGGCGTAAACCCTTAGTACTCGTCGCTCGTTCGATCGCATTTCGGTTTGGATTCGTCGTTTTCGAGCTAGGCTGTTTTTTTAGCCTTCCAGAAAAATGTAGACGTCTGTCATAAAAATTCAGACGTTTGAGATAAATTTAGACGTCTGTCACAAAAATTCAGACGTCTGATATCAAATTCAGACGTCTGTCATAAAAATTTAGACGTCTGAATTTAGTTCAAAATGTTTTTTACTCTCTGTTTCAATTTTAGACCTCTGAGACGTCTGTCACAAAAATTCAGACGTCTGAGATCAAATTCAGACGTCTGTCACAAAAATTTAGACGTTTGAACTGCTGATTTTGCCTAATTTACCTATTTTCGAGTAAATTTCCAAGGTTTATCGATTTTTGTCGATCTGACATATTGTTATCAATTATTATCGAGTTTGATGACTTCTTTCTTTGGACTTTTGAGAATATCCATTTTTGATGGATTCATTATTGATCTCTTTGGATTTTATCCACGTCTTCGAATGTGAATTTTTATGATTGATTGTTTCTACAATCACTTCTATGATTTGTCACTTTAAAATATAAAGGTTTTCTATACTAGTAGTAAATATCAAAACCCTTTCATCAAAACGATTTCAACACTATTTTAAATACAAAGCTTGTTTCCAAAACCGTTTTCTAATCTATTAGTATATACAAACCTTTACCTCATTCGTATAAGAAAATATAATTAAACGGCTTTGCAAAACAAGTGGTATGAAACGCTTGCATTTACTTCGTCGGTTAATTTTTGGACTTGTTCGATTGAAACTCTTGTGACAATTTTCTAGTGAAGATCTACAGTTTGTTCGTAAATATTTAAGTTAAGCTAGTGGTTATGGGACATGAAGCTAAACTCATATATTTACTAGCTTAGTGTAATTGACACTTCCTTATGATCATGACGATCATTTTTATGATTTAGACTAGCGATTGAGCGATGTCTCCCATGGTCTTCGGGCCATTTCTGTGTGGAAACCCCATGGTCTTCGGGCCATTCCTGTGTGAAATATGGGGTAGCACCCCATGGTCTTCGGGCCATTTCTGTGTGGAAATTTAATGGATAGCTTCCATGAGATAGCTTCTCGTCCTGTGTGATACGCGTAGGTGAGTTTTCATGCTCCCATTCATGTGTTAGGCCTTTTCCCCCCTTTTATGTGTTTTCTGGATTTCTGGTGATGATTTCTGGAATCTTGTGCTTCACCAATTTTCATGATTTTCATTGATATGATATCAGTTTTTGTGCATTGGTGAATTTATGTGTTATTGACTTGTTATGAATACAGGTTTAGGGTATGATACCCTATTTTATCTTGGAGAAGATTCTTATGATATTGATTAATCTTTTGTTGGTTATCATTTACATACTTATCGTAGTATGCCGTTATGGTTATTACATGTTCATGTCATGCCTTTTACTATATACCATATCATCTGATATTTATAGCTAGAGTGATCCGTTTATTATTTTCTTATAAATAATACTCGGGTCAGACCGAGATGTTACAGGTGCTTCTGCTTGACTTCTCCCCAGGGATCTATTATTCTGACTTTTGGCTAACTACTTAGATTTGTAGTTTTTGTATGTACACATTTTAGATATAGACTCTATGTTGTGTACTTATTCTTTTGTATAACACGTGTTGCTATTCTTTTGTATTATCGTGGATCTTTCTGACCACTACTCTGATGTACACTTTCATGTGTTATATATTTATTCATATATTCTTCCGCCTTTGTGATATGGATGTCTATGACTGATTTGTGTTATGATTATTTCTATGTTCGTTTCCGAGGAATATATATAGCCACCGTGTGATAGCTTTGTGTTTGTATCGGTATGTCGGATTTCCTCCATAAAAGATATGCATTCTATTCTATCTGACATATCGGTGTTCGCACAAAGAAATTACATGGATGGTCGCTCCTCAACAGCCTTATTCTCCGTGCTAGTCGACAGCATTACACCGTAGTGTTCTTGTCTAGCGTGGGTATAGAGGTGGGGCGTCACAGCTTGGTATCAGAGCCAAACTTCGGAACAATGTAGAATAACTTAACAAGGATCATTGTCCTAAGTCCACCTTAGGAGTCGTGCTTTAGGATTTACTTCGAGTCTTCGTACCGATTCATCCTATTTTCTTATATGATTCCTTGTTTTATCTATCAAGATTGCTTGATATTTTATTCTAAGAATAACCTCTTCCTTCTTCTTCCTTTCTTTCTTATAGAAGAAGAGATGGTTAGTTCTGGCAGTCCTAGCGCTATTCAATCCAGTAGTTCTTCTTTGGATGGCGTATTCATGTCTGTCCAACAACTTTTGGATCTTGCTAAGAATCAAAGGTTTATCTGTGCTTTGTGTAAGAACCCCGAAATGGTTTTACCTCTGAAACTTGAAGTTCCTTTCAATCATCTTGTGAATATCACTCTTCGACATGAAGAGGCCGATAAAGTAATTGATAGTGATATTGGGATTTCCAAGAAGAGGCATATTAAGTTCAAAAGCCCTTATCCCGATAAGAAGGTAAAGCAACCTACTTTGGTAGCAAAGACTCCAAACTCTTTTTGTAGAGGATGCTACAATTGTAATTCTATTTACCACTACGCAAAGGAGTGTCCGAAACCACTCTTTTGTCGTTATTGCAAAAATTCAAGTCATCATATTTCTGTCTGCCCCATACTTCTGAGCAAGAAGAAGATGGAACCAGAAACTCCGGTAGTTGAGATCTTACCGCTAGTCGTAAACAATGCTATAATTGTGGCTCCATGGACCACTATGCGAGGGAGTGTCCGAAACCCCTTTATTGTCACTATTGCAAAGATTTGGGTCACTATATATCTTCTTGTCCCAAACTTCAAAGGAGGAGAGAGGGAAAGCTAAATGCGCCTAGTGACACTTCTCGTGGTCAAGGTGATTTTCATTCTATCCTTGATGACATTTATTTTGTGATCATTTTATTCGAGTTCTTTTTGATATGGGTTTCGTCTCATTATTTTATAACAAAAGAACTTGTTGATTCCTTTTCTTTAGACATTTTTGGGCTTGTTGACTTCTTTGAGGATTGC
The DNA here is from genome assembly GCA_030737815.1 of Allium fistulosum. Taxonomy (NCBI): domain Eukaryota; kingdom Viridiplantae; phylum Streptophyta; class Magnoliopsida; order Asparagales; family Amaryllidaceae; genus Allium; species Allium fistulosum. Next base: position 172,300,589 of record CM060906.1, on the reverse strand, counting down.
GTATCCGGTTGGTGAATCCACAACACTCAATTTGCTTTTTATTGATGTCGAAATTATTTCATGTGGTTTTTCTTTCCATACCGATTTGCATGTTATGCGTTGTTAGGTTTCGGAAATTGATTTGCGTGAAAGGATTGGCTTCATCATTATGAAGCCCATATCCTATTTTTCCGAATGGACTATTCATTTTCGACATTTTCAATCTGTTAAGCAGATTCATATTTTTCCTTTGTGACTTCGATTCCAAATTGATGGCATCATTTTATTCTTTAAGCTCACATGATGAGGAAAGTGTTATTTCTCTCATTCATGTAGTTTGAGAATTTTCCGGTATTTTTGAGTTTGTCTTAGGATCATCACCTAAGCAATATTTTGAGAGGTGTTAAGGTCTTTCCAGCTCAACCTTGCCACCGGATTTCATTAGCTAGGAGTTGCGAGAGTTAGCATTCCGCTTACCACATTCTGCACTCGTTATGCTTCTTATGAATGACTTATTATGACATTCGGTTTATCCAGCTTATTTCAGCCAATTTATAAATCGAGTATTCTATGAATATCTCAATAATTCCATTCTTGTATTTATTAATTTTGGGTGAAAATAGAAATTTAAAATTTTGCACATCTTTTCCATAAGATTTATTCATAAGTATAATTGGATTTTGTTCTTCAATGAGCAAAGAATAATCTTAAAACTTTTAAGAGATATTTTTATCATATGGATTATGATTTTGTGATTGTATTGCCCATTGAGTGCTTTAAGAATTCTGGTCGGTGCGCTTGATCAACGATATCGATAGGAATTTCCTAAATGCTTTGATGAGACAATCAGACACAGTAAATTGACTTGTAAAAATGTAAACCTTTTTGGAAAGATTATTACATAAAGATAAATGTAATTTTTGAAAGTTTTATCTTTTCAGGAAAGAAGATTATTTAAAAGAAATTCTTTCTTTTCGATACTCTTATTTTTGTGATTCCCAAAGGGAACCAAGACTTTATCTTTTGTACCAATGCTAATCGTATTGGATTGGATGTCATTCTCTTGCAAAAGAGAACGTGCTATCACTTGTGCTTCTATAATCATAAAAGCCGATAGAGACTAGGTATGTCACTTATGATCTGGTGCTCGCGGCTATTGTTTTTGCTTTCAAAGTTTGGCATCATCATCTTGGGGAAGAAATTGTTCTCCACCTCGATTGTAACTCATTGGGATATCTATTTTCTCATAAGGAACTTAATTTGTGTCAACAATGTTGGCTCGAGTTCCTTGCATCTTGTGATCTTGATATTCTTTGTTTACTCCCGGATGGGAGAATCGTGTTGCCGATACCCTTAGTGTTGTGCAACAGGCAGTTATTTCTTTGATAATATCCGAATGGAATGACCTCGAGATTTCCTCCACTTGTGAGATTCGAGATCGTGAGTTCCAATTCATGTTCATCTCTTATTTTATGTAGCCTAGAGGCTCATCCTTCTCTTTTGACCGCATCCTTGAAGCTCAAAAGCTAGATCCCGAATTGGCTCTTCTTAGCCGAAACTTTAGGGATAAAATTGATATTGAAGGTATGAAAGACTTTGATATTGATTCTCATAGCGGTATTCGAAAATTTGGTAGACTTGTCGTGCCAAATATTAGTGATCTTCGCAAAGACATATTAGAAGTTTCCCATCGTTCGAAATTCACCATTCGTCCCGGTAGTAGAAAAATGTACGCAGTTATGAAGCGACTTTATTATTGGGAGGGAATGAAATCTGGTATTGCTAACTTCATTAAGCGTTGCTTGATTTACCAACTTATTAAAGGCCCGGTGGGTTATTGCAACCTTGGACATTTCAATTTGGAAGTAAGATCAAATTTCCATGGTCTTAGTTGACGGTCTTCTCCGTTCTCGTTCGGGTCATGACAGTTTATGGGTAATTGTAGATAGACTTACAAAATCTACCCATCTTCATCCCGTTCGGTCCAATCGTACCGTGTCTCTTTTTACTAACTCTATGTCTAGTTACATTGCATGAAGTTCCTACTTCTATTTTTAGCAATCGTGATCCATTATTTTGCTAGTGGATTTTTGTAAGCTTTCAAAAGCTTTGGAAACAAAGCTTAATTTTGGCACCGCTTATCATCCTTTGTCCGATGGACAAACCGAGCGTGTAAATCAAACTTCTGAAGATCTCTTTCGTGCATCTGATCTTGATTTTGGTAGAAGTTGGGAAGATCGTATTCTTTTTGAGTTTTCTTCCTATAATAGCTTCCAATCTTGTATTGGTATGGTACCTTTCGAGCCACTCTATGGAAGGCCATGCCGATTCTCTTTGTGTTGGCTTGAAGCCGGTGAGAAGCTGGTTTCAGGTCCAGAACTTATTGGTATTCATTCATGTTTCACCTATGAAGGGTGTTGTGCATTTCAATTGATCGGGAAAGTTAGCACCATGATATTTTGGTCCATTTCCCATCACCGGACGTATTTATTCCGTGGCTTATCGCCCCTTTTATTACCGGCTCAAATTTTCTGCTATCCGTGACGTGTTTCACATTTCTCAATTACAGAAATGCTTTCGAGATTCCGATTTTATTCTCGAGTCCGACGTTGTGGAAGAAATTGAAGTTTCGCCTAATTTAACTTTTGAGCAGCATCCTATTCATATTATCGCTTCGGAAGTCAAACGTCTTCGAAAATAAAGATGTTCTCTTTGTGTGAGTTCTATAGTTCTCAAATCCCAAGGATTTCTCTTGGGGAATCTAGAGAATTCATCGAGCGAACCCATCTGGACTTTCTTTCTCATGCTCTTGGAGGTGAACTTCTTATTTCAAATTTCTTTTGTGTTAATATGCTTTTATGGTTGTTACTCTTTATTTCCATCTTATTTATTGCAAGGACGCAATTTCTTTAAGGAGGGGAGTCTGTAACAACCCGCATATTTATCGATTTTATATTTAAATATTTTATTTAAATATAGAATCGTTAATCGGATTGAAGTCCGAAAAGCTACTTTTTGCAAATAGTCGAATTAGGACTCGAGACCACTTCCGTTGAGTTCGAAATGCCGTTTGCGACCTTTTTGAGTATAAACTTCGATATGTTTGGAGATAGTAGAATTTTGCTACTTTTCACTTAGGGCTTTAGTTTGGGTTTCAGCCCTATATCCTAACACAAGCCCCTAGCTCCACCCCCACTTCTCTTCACTTCACTCTTATTCTCCAAACACTCAAGCAAAACTGAAAATGGGGGAAGAGAAAGGGAATTAGAAACTCCTAGCCCTAGTCCCTCTTGCAAACTCCAACTTCTAGCTCCAAATTCAAAGAGAACCCATTGGTAAGCCTCCTCTTCATCTTCTCTATCTTCTTCTCCTCTTCAATTTCAGTTTATTCCTAAACCTAACTTTGGGAATGTCCTTCTTTAAAGCTTTGATTCAAGCTTGTTGAGTTGGAATTGAAGAGTGATTGCCCTTGCCATTGCTTTCAAGCTTCTTCTTCATTGATTTGGGTTCAAAGGTGAGATTTTTATCTCACATCTAAGCCTATGATTATCTTTGATTTTTAGGTATGAATTCCTAACACTTGTCCATGTGCATTTGATTTTGGTTTGAACATGTTTTTGGTGATGCATCGAAGTGCCTATAGGGCTGGGTTGCCGATTGGCGTAAACCCTTAGACTCGTCGCTCGTTCGATCGCATTTCGGTTTGGATTCGTCGTTTTCGAGCTAGGCTGTTTTTTTAGCCTTCCAGAAAAATGTAGACGTCTGTCATAAAAATTCAGACGTCTGAGATAAATTTAGACGTCTGTCACAAAAATTCAGACGTCTGTCACAAAAATTTAGACGTCTGAATTTAGTTCAAAATGTTTTTTACTCTCTGTTTCAATTTTAGACCTCTGAGACGTCTGTCACAAAAATTCAGACGTCTGAGATCAAATTCAGACGTCTGTCACAAAAATTTAGACGTCTGAACTGCTGATTTTGCCTAATTTACCTATTTTCGAGTAAATTTCCAAGGTTTATCGATTTTTGTCGATCTGACTTATTGTTATCAATTATTATCGAGTTTGATGACTTCTTTCTTTGGACTTTTGAGAATATCCATTTTTGATGGATTCGTTATTGATCTCTTTGGATTTTATCCACGTCTTCGAATGTGAATTTTTATGATTGATTGTTTCTACAATCACTTCTATGATTTGTCACTTTAAAATATAAAGGTTTTCTATACTAGTAGTAAATATCAAAACCCTTTCATCAAAATGATTTCAACACTATTTTAAATACAAAGCTTGTTTCCAAAACCGTTTTCTAATCTATTAGTATATACAAACCTTTACCTCATTCGTATAAGAAAATATAATTAAACGGCTTTGCAAAACAAGTGGTATGAAACGCTTGCATTTACTTCGTCGGTTAATTTTTGGACTTGTTCGATTGAAACTCTTGTGACAATTTTCTAGTGAAGATCTACAGTTTGTTCGTAAATATTTAAGTTAAGCTAGTGGTTATGGGACATGAAGCTAAACTCATATATTTACTAGCTTAGTGTAATTGACACTTCCTTATGATCATGACGATCATTTTTATGATTTAGACTAGCGATTGAGCGATGTCTCCCATGGTCTTCGGTCCATTTCTGTGGGGAAACCCCATGGTCTTCGGGCCATTCCTGTGTGAAATATGGGGTAGCACCCCATGGTCTTCGGGCCATTTCTGTGTGGAAATTTAATGGATAGCTTCCATGAGATAACTTCTCGTCCTGTGTGATACGCGTAGGTGAGTTTTCATGCTCCCATTCATGTGTTAGGCCTTTTCCCCCCTTTTATGTGTTTTCTGGATTTCTGGTGATGATTTCTGGAATCTTGTGCTTCACCAATTTTCATGATTTTCATTGATATGATATTAGTTTTTGTGCACTGGTGAATTTATGTGTTATTGACTTGTTATGAATACAGGTTTAGGGTATGATACCCTATTTTATCTTTGAGAAGATTCTTGTGATATTGATTAATCTTTTGTTGGTTATCATTTACATACTTATCATAGTATGCCGTTATGGTTATTACATGTTCATGTCATGCCTTTTACTATATACCATATCATCTGATATTTATAGCTAGACTGATTCGTTTATTATTTTCTTATAAATAATACTCGGGTCAGACCGAGATGTTACAGGTGCTTCTGCTTGACTTCTCCCCAGGGATCTATTATTCTGACTTTTGGCTAACTACTTAGATTTGTAGTTTTTGTATGTACACATTTGAGATATAGACTCTATGTTGTGTACTTATTCTTTTGTATAGCACGTGTTGCTATTCTTTTGTATTATCGTGGATCTTTCTGACCACTACTCTGATGTACACTTTCATGTGTTATATATTTATTCATATCTTCTTCCGCCTTTGTGATATGGATGTCTGTGACTGATTTGTGTTATGATTATTTCTATGTTCTTTTCCGAGGAATATATATAGCCACCATGTGATAGCTTTGTGTTTGTATCGGTATGTCGGATTTCCTCCATAAAAGATATGCATTCTATTCTATCTGACATATCGGTGTTCGCACAAAGAAATTACATGGATGGTCGCTCCTCAACAGCCTTATTCTCCGTGCTAGTCGACAGCATTACACCGTAGTGTTCTTGTCTAGCGTGGGTATAGAGGTGGGGCGTCACATTTTTTCTCAAGGTCTCCAATACCTCTTTATGGACGTCCTCATGCTCCTTCTTGCCTTTGGTAAAAACCAAGATGTCATCAACAAACACCGCGAAAAATTTATTAATTTTCCCTATAAATATTCTACTCATCATATCCACAAAGTATGCTGGGGTATTCATTAGTCCAAAAGGCATTAATTTCCACTCATACAGCCCATCTGGAGTACGGAATGTGGTCTTTGGATTGCTTTCCTCCACAATCCTCAACTGATGGAATTCTATTGCTAAGTTTAATGGGAAAAGACTTTAGCCCCTACAAGTTGGTTGAACATGTCGTCTATTCTAGGTAAAGGGTACCCATTCTTCCTTGTCAACTTATTTAACTCCCTATAATCGACGCAATGTCTCAAAGAACTGTCTGCCTTAGTAGCAAAAATAACAGGGGCTCCCCACTTAAGAGTACTCCTACGGATGAATCTCTTCTTCCATAGCTCTGAGATTTGCTTATCCAATTCCCTTTTTTCTTTAGGGGCCATTTGTCTCAAAGGCAGAGCGACAGTTCTTGCGTCCTTCTCTAAATTGATTTGGAACTTAATCTACATATAAGGTGGGAGAATGGAGACCTTCTCAAAAACATCAAGAAATTCACAAACTATGGGTACAGATGATGGCTCTATAACAATAGATAGACTCAGTGAGTATAAATGGCTCAACTCAACTAAAGCTTTGGGTGTATAAAGAACTTCTAGGTCAAGACCTCCACAACTCCTTAATTGTACCACCCTCGTATCACACTCAAGAATGGCTATATAATATGACAACCAATCCATACCCAAGTTAAGCCTATACCCCTCAAAATTTAATGTAGGTAGTACGTATGAAGTCTACATTGCATATGTCTAACACTAGGTCTTTACAAATAAGAGAAAGATGGGTCGAACCCCCAATGGGATTGAAAACCTCTCTTGGCCTGTTGAGTGCCTGGGTTCGAAGGTTTAAGGAATTTACTACATCCCTAGCTATAAAGGAATGTGATGCCCCGAATCGAATAGGGTGCGAATAGTAACCCAAAAAATAAGAGTTATACCTTTTAAAGCTGGTTTTTCTTGGACTCTTGGCGGCTTACTGGCAATTGGGATGGCTTCAATAACATAGGCATGTCTGCTTGATCCATCCTTAGCCATCTTGAGACATTGATTTTTCTGATGCCCTTCCTCGTGGATGTTAAAGCACCTTCCTTTAAAGGCTTCCTTTATCATACTAACCCTACAATCTTTAGCTTCTTGACCCTTCCTTTGGCATTTTTTACACAGCTTCACTTCCTTCTTAAACTTCCCTTCCGACTTCTTGGTCTCCCTAAAGCTCTCCTTCTTGGACCCTCTTTTCTTTTGGGACAATGCAGACTTCTTCTTCTCTCTTGTAACAACCCAACCGATTGTCTCTTAAAGGGCATGGCTACAAATGGTTACCGTAGACTTCCTTGTTTTACGACCAGCCTCTCGAATGTTAACCAACCCACATTGTCGGGGCGTATAACGGCAAGAGACAAAGCTTCACAATCGTTCATGATGCGAGAACCCCCTATCATTTAAGCATAAACATGCTAATAAGGTCTGGTGACTAAAAACATCGAGTCTTACCATTTTAGTACTTGGCCAATATATTTCGAAATAAGAATATGTCTATGAACATATAACCACTAAAGTCATTTAATACTTCTTTATAAGGAAAAGAGGGGGGTCCAACTGCTTAATACCTTCCATTTCAAAAGCAGGTTTCTAAAATCCCATATCCTAATCATACCTCATAGATAGCTAATAATGTGAGAGACGGTACCCAAGCCATTTAGTACCTTTTATTGGAAAATAGACAGACTCTTGTCATTAAGACCCTAGTTAAGGCAAGCCCCATCATTTAAGACCTATTTCCAAGGCGTGCTTCTCAATGGTACTATCTAGCTGACATTATATGGAATCTCATAGGTCAGTTAATACTTACGAGTGGAAAATAGGCGAACTATGGTCATTTAAGACCTTAATTATGATAGACCCCATCTTTTAAGACCTATTTCCAGAAGCGGACACTTGTAGAGATACACCGAAAATGTCCCCTTGATCATTTAATATTTCATCTAGGGAAAAGAGGCGGGTCCAACTGCTTAATATCTCAAAACCCCTAAGTAGGCCCTTCGTCTTATGGCCCATACTTATAATGATGTCTCACATTAGTTTGCTATTTGTAGGAACTGGTAGCTAGATTAGCTGGGCAGATTTCCCCTATGTAGTTTTGGACTAACCGCGCTTCATTACAAATATTTATCATAAGGATATCTCACATCAATAAAAATGTACACAATAATTATATACTCATCTCTATGACTTAGTCACAAATCAATTACACTCCATACACACACACACACAACACACCATTTCATAAATAAGGCCTTATAAGTAATCTACCTTATTATTCCTTAAAATAATAATTAGGATATATAAGAGTTTCCTCTTATTTTCGTCTCACAATCATTTACGTTCCAAATAGGTGAAATAAATGTAAATAAATGTCTAATTAACGATGCAATATATGCAATAATTGTATATTGATTATGTAAATAGAGACCACTTATGTGTGGCCAAGCAGTCGACCACTTATGTGTGACCGGTCGACCACTACGTTCAACCGATAGACCTATATAGGTCGACCGCTACTCTATTTTGGGGAATGTTTATTTTGTCCCGTTGCATAATTATTTATTCCCTAATTAACTTTTTAACGTTAAATGTTAATTACACATTTACTTAGTCACCAAGCTAAATTTTGAAATTTAAACCCTAAATTTGATTTCTTATTTGAATTTGAATTCAAACTGGATTAATTTAAATCTGAAAACTTCAAATGCTCATAACTACTTTGCTTGAACTCCGCTTTCAACATATTATATATGGAAAGAGATCAGAATTTCATCACGAACGCACCGGAATAACTTTCATGGCCAAATTCTAAATTTTATAAATTTCCATATTGAACCCTTTTTATATTTAATTTGTTTTACTTTATTTATTTATGGTTTATTTTACGGGGTATTACAGCAATTCAACTGACTAGGTACGATTTGGACCTCTGGAGAAGTTATGCTTTTTATAAGACTTTGAAAATAAATTATTAATTAAATACTTAAACATTTAACTAACTACCTAATTATGCTAATTAATTTAAATCCTCCGTTTTATCCCTCTCCCTCCATCCTAAAGTCATGCATATCAGATATGCACATAGCCATGCATTAGCCTCCCCTCTCTCCTTGTCTTTCACTACTCCCTCAATGATTCAATACACCGACTCCTGCAACAACTCCCCATTTGCAATCTCCATCCAACCATCACCAACAAAAGGTGCTCGAACCAACAAAGCAAAACATGACCTGACACCCATTTTGCCGCGACTTGGGAAAAATCATGATCAATAAAACGCGATCGCTCACACCAATATTTATGCTACCACCTTGGCTTTGGCCAACTAACACAACGCCATCTTCCGCTGTGCCAAATGACGCTTGAATCCCTAGTAATCTCAAGCCCTAAGTTGACTATTAAAACGTCAATCATCCCATTACCCAACCAATCATCACCAAACTTGTATAGATCGAAGCCCTAATTCAAACAAACTCAGCGGACTAGGTATTATGATTTTTCGCTGATTAAAATTTGGATTTTGATTTTTGAGTGAGGTAAGCCATTTTGTTTTATTACAAGAATGAATAAAAGAGGAAACGAGAGAATGAAGAATTGGTATATGTTGGATTTATTTGACTTTATAATCAAGACCAAATTACTTTTCTTCAAAATTATCTTAAACAAAATTTAATAAGTAAACTAAGATTCCCAAGCCAACTCAATTTTACAAGCACATATCATATCAACATCAAGTCCTTTCGAAAATTTATATTTTGATTTAAAATGATTTTTAAAAGAAATATTTGCACTATTCTTCTACATAATATGCCGTTCGCATTCGAACCGCGAATGGCAGAAATAAAAGTATGGTCGTGCATTAAAATGTGACCCGATCACAAATCTATAATAAAACACATAGATTATTTAGTTATGTAAAAGGGGGTTTTGGACCAAAGGTCCCTATTTTCAAAACCCATGCACAAAAAGTCCCTACTCATAAACTCATGTAAATTAAGTCCCTGTTTTGTTATTTTTTACCAAACCGTCCCCTCCCAAAAAATCGGCTCAGCATTGAAATCAAGGGCAAAAGTGGCATACAATAGCCAAAAACTAAAAATAGGGACCTAATTTTTACAACTTTTTTGGGAGGGACTTTTCTTCCATCATCTTTCAATTCTAGGGAGTTGGCAGCCATTCCTTGTATGTAAAATTTTCTAAATACCATTGTTTGCCATAAAATACGTCAAACAAAAATTTATATATTTTCCAAATTAATTTTTTTTAAAAATCCAATAAGTTGAACAAAAATTACGTTATTGAAAATCAAGTCGTTTTATTAATAATTTATTTTATTTTATTTATTAGAACTGTTTATTATTGTAAATAAATTTACAAATGGATTCACCATTATATATAAATTAAAAGGAGTTAAATAAGTCCATTAAATCCGTTTAATTAATTTTTAATTCACCATTCAAAAATTTAGTTCATAATTCCAATAATTTAAAGGGGTTTTGGACCAAAGGTCCCTATTTTCAAAGCTCATGCACAAAAAGTCCCTGCTCATAAACACATGTAAATTAGGTCCCTATTTTGTTATTTTTTACCAAACTGTCCTCTTTTAGAAAATCGACTTAGCATTCATTTCAGGGACAAAAACGGTATAAATTAGCCAAAATCTAAAAATAGGGACCTAATTTTCATAACTTATTCGGAAGGGACTTTTCTTACATCATCTTTCAATTCCAGGGACTTGACAGCGATTCCTTGTAATTTAAATAATCCCTATGTTTTAATTCAAGTTATTAAACTTTAGAAACCAATTATTTCAATATTTAAAATTAATTAAATATTAAGAATAAAACTAAATTTTTTTGAGTTGTTACATTAATCTATTTAAGAAAGATTATGAGCAGTTATTAGAGGAGAGGAAAGAGTATTTAAAGGAAAGACTAGGTTTTTTGATTAGGAGACTAATATAAACGCAATACAATATTTGTCATGGAGAAATAAACGTCTAATTCTAAATCTTTCTCTAAAATTATAGTAACAAGAGTCATTGTTTCAATTGTATTAAAGATAAATAAATTTCCCATCAAGCTTGCTTAAGGTAAGTGAAAGCATCATTCTTAAATTCAATCTTAGCAGTTTCGTATCTAATTTGAACTAAACTTAATGTTGTGTAAATGAATTAGTAAATATTTTGAATAGTTGATGTGTTTTTAGTGACAGTTCTATGGTAATTTAATGATGATACATATCAAACTTAATTTTTTCAATTTATTGTCTACAAAATACATGTCAAAAGTATTTTTAAGATAATTTAATTACTTTAACAAATTAGTAAATGTGTAGATTAACTAAAGCATTTGTTTCGACAGTTCCATGGTTATTCATTGATGGTATAAATACAACTTAATTTTTTAATTTATTCTCTACTAAATGCATGTTATAAAGTATTTCTTAATGAAATTTTTAATCAATATATAAAAAACGTTGCCAATATTCAATTGAGAGTTGAAGCTCACATTAATACTTCTAACATGTTATTAAGTTAATGTAGGTTACAAAGTGTTTTTATAAAGCAAGTGCTTTCATTTAATCTCTTTGATCGGTAGTCTAAGGTGTAAATAAGTTATTCAATCTCTTAAACCAACGTTAAATTAATGTTCATAAATACAACAATATAAATTGCATTAATTTTATGTTATACCCTTGTTATATTAAGCAATGAAAAACTCCTATTTTAAAAACTCATTGTCATTCAAAATTGAAAATAGATATGAATTTTGACTTGCCACCTTCTCAATTTGATGGTGATTCTACTATATTTCAAGATCTTCAGAGCCTATTCGAAAATTGTGAAGATCAACACCAACCCAAATGTACTTACCAGTTTCCAAGCATGGATGATATTTTCCTTCAACCTGAAAGCAATAACAGTAATGGTAATATATTACAGTCAAGTGCTACTGAATTTTCAATTTTTGATAGTGATAATAATGCTAATCACTTTTATGCTTCAGAGACTACACAATATCTTTTGGAGAATTCATCTTCACTGCCTCCGAGCGGTATTTTTCCAACTTCAACTAGTTTTACAAGCAAAATTTCTGATTATAGCAAACTTTCAACTTGCAATAGAATTTTATATAATCAACAAGTTAATGCAAATCAATTGTGTTACAGGTAGAAAAGGTGAAGGTGGAAACAAAAAGAAATCACAAATTGTGAGAGGGATATGGACACCTGAAGAAGATAAACTATTAATAAGGTTAGTGGAGCAGCATGGTTATGGAAAATGGTCTTACATGGAACAATTTTTCAAAGGAAAAATTGCAAAACAATGCAGAGAAAGATGGATCAATCAATTAAGGCCAAATATAAAGAAGGAGGCTTGGAGTGAAGGAGAAGATAGAATTTTAATCAAAGCACATATGGAAATGGGAAACAAGTGGTCGAAAATTACCAAACTACTACCAGGACGAACCGATTGTTCAGTCAAAAACTATTGGAATGCTACCAAACGAAGAAAGATTCCTGGAAAACACTATCGAGCTTCAAGATACTCTAGGTCGGGGACTCTTTTAAAAAGTTATATCAATAGCTTGCCTGAGGAAAAAGAAACTCAATCGTCAATCTCATATACCAATATTCTTCAACCTAATAAAACACATGAGTTTTATAATGCTCCACGGCTTCATGTTAACTATGGAGAAAATTTGAATGGGTTCATTACAAGAGATGCTCTTGAGGTCCAACTGAAACAATACAATGAAACTTCAAGTTTTGGCAATAAGAAGACGGATATGGATCTTATGGAAATGATTAATAACTTAACAAAATAGCATCCTAATAATTCAACCTGATTTACATGAGCGTAATGTTTTTATCTTCTCTACAATATATATCATTGTTGGAGTACTTTAGAAATGTTTAGATAATTGTTTAAAAAGACTAGTAGTAAAATATATGAACAAGGTTTCATTTCAAAGGTTAATATTTGGATTTATGATGGTATTGTTTTTATGCATGAATTGATAAATTTATTTTGGTTTATGACTGATTAACTAATATTAGATTTCATAAAACTAATTCTGGCTTGACTGGATTGAGGATTGAAATAATTTCTTCTCCTAATATGTAACAATTGTTTTGAATCTAAGTCATTGAAGTTATGTAACCCTTTTTCATCTTCTCTTGGATTTTGTTTCAAACTTTGTTTGAGCTAATTAGAGTAAATGTTTTTTGTTGATCATTATGGCAAGAGAAATTGATAAGGCTTTAACAACTTATACCTTTGATATTTTTTTGAAAATGAGTACTTAGATGGTAATAGATAGTTGTGCTACAAGTCTTAGGCAGTATATAGTTACTACCTAAATTTAAGACTTCGATTTAACTGTTCATGATAATAAATATGTAACTTTTATAAACATTAGGTTAAATTTTACACTTGAACCAAATGGATATAACTAGTTTTCAATATGTTAATGCTTGAGATTTTTCCTTCCAATTTTGTGTTTTACAGGCTTGTACCAATATGAATGAATGTTTATGAATATTATAAAGTGCAAACTAGGATCCACCCCATATTTACAAATTTAATACCTGAGAAACCTTTTTTTTTAAGTTTCATGAGAAAAACTTTGTCGATATTTTCAATGAAAATATGTATTTTGAACTACACATATTTTGTAGTTAGAGCTATAAATATATGCCATTTAAAATGCAAATATAAGTAGTTTAAAATGCACATATTTGTAAAATAATTATTTGTAGTATTGTATGTGCAGTTTTAATGCACATTTTTGATGGAAACATTAATATCAATTTTTTGTGAAACCTGTTTTTGATGGGAGCGGATGTCAATTTTGAAACTTTTGAAGGGTTTTGAAAAACATCCCGATTCTAAATGGGTTCCACATATATTCTACCATGTGAGCACTATAGGAAAAATGATTTTTAACATCCTTGATCACCTCATTTCAATAAAACGTGTCATTTTAGTTTTTTGGAAACTAAATAATAGTAAATATTTTTATTGAACCACTTCCTAAACATTCCTCCTCTTACCAGTTGGTCTCCTTCCCAAATTTTCTACTTTAACACTTTCATTCAACCTAATTCCCCGTTTTTGTTGAAAATTATACTGCCTCCAATTAAATCATTGTTGTATCGTTTATCAACTTTGACCCCATTATCTCGCTTTGGCCATGTGTGTTTTAATCCAATACCAATGACACTACTGACCTCGAGGACATCCAAATTAAAGATGACTGAAGCGCTCTTGTCCTTATATATGCTATAATTAATTGTTGAACTTTTAAGATAGATTAAGCGTTAAATAAATATTTTCTAATCTTTTGTAAAAGTTAGGTTTAATGTGCTAAGCAATTTGATAGGTTTAGGATTCACCAAAAGAAAACTATATTACTACATAAGTTAACAATTAGCTTGTTTATGTTTATTTGTTGATAACCATGTTTGAAAGAGTAGCCTTGATTGACTATTTAAACCCACATAGGAAGGAAAAACCTCCTTAATGTAATATAATAAGTAGCATATTGGCAAAGAATATTACCTTTAACCTTCTATGTCTTTTCTTTCTCTGTCTTTGTTTTAGGAAATAATTTTATCATGTTCATTTGTGCTCTTTGTTGTGATAACTCTTTATATATGCATTGGAGTTATACCCAAAGTTGAAGGATAATATTTTTATTATACATCTCCTATTACCAGTACAATTGAGTTGAATCTTTTGTAAAATGGGACTAATATAAGTAACACTATAAACATTCATATGAAACAACATTTCAACAAAAATAAACAAAAGACAAAATCTTGACTTTGGCAACCCATATAGGACACTAGCTCTAAGTTTAGTTTCAAAATATGAACATTATTTTATAGTGTTAACCTTAGTGTTTACAAAGGCTTAAGAAGTTAATATGCTTCAAGCTTGTTTATGAATACTAATATTTAAAGGTGAATCATTATTTTTTATTATCACAGGCAAGTGTTATGATGTTCAAATGAGATTGTTTAATGGAACATAAGCATTTAAACTAAGATTCTTAAATACAAATTATATTGTAGTAAAGATTCATTAAGTCGGTCCAGCAAAACTGTCTCATGGTTAAGCAATTGACTTTGGTCCATGAGGTTAGAGATTTTTGAATCTCGTGTAGTAGTTGATTCAAACCATTGGGTATATATCAACTTATGGTATATTATATACCATCTAAGATTTGTAGTAAAACTATGTGCTACTATCTTAGTACTTGGTTTAAAAATAGATTCATTAAGACGTAGGTACTTTTTAGGATTTTTGCTCTGCAAAACTTAACGGAGGATAAAATTGTTACGGAAGCCTATCCAGGAATCTTATATCATCCAATTACAAAGGGATAATATTGGATAAAAATATAATATTTGAAGTTAAACAATAGTGAAGATAGATCTAAAATACATAGAAAGAAAGAGAGCAACAGACAAGATTCTACCCAACAACCATTTATATTGATTCTCAGAAACAATTGTTTACAGTAAATCCACCAAATAAAAGTAAACAAAACAAAAATAAAATAAATAACCTAATTAAGAAGGAGTTTTAGTGTTTGGGGGAAGAAGAACAAAGATGGAAGAAGAGATAAATACCAAATACTTTTAACACTTTTCCACCCTCTCTTCTAGGCCTATTTATAACATCAATTACATAATGCCCAAGTTAATATTATATGGCAAAAAATAAATTGATTAGCCAATTAAAAAGAGAAATAAACATAACCAAATATGCCTATTAATTAGGAAAACAAATTTTTCTCTTTTTTTCTTTTGCATATTTGTTTCCTTCTATTTCTGATTTTGTATCACCATAATTTAACACTCCACCTTAATGCAAAATTACATATCCCAAACACATCCTCGATCTACACCTTCAACCAAATCTTTCTTCAAAGAGAAAGATAAGAAAGTGGCCTCATCAAATAAAACACAAAAGCCTACCATCTTTAGATCAATTGTAATGACCCGTAAATTTTAACAGTTTTAATAACGTAATTAACTAAAATTTTATGAAATTTTAAATAATAAAATTTTGAAATAAAATTTAATATTTGGAATACGTCTATTTAAACATAGTAAATGGTAAATTTTCATCAGATAATATGGAAGTTTATTTTATTGTGTAATTTTATTTCAATTCAAATCAGTTAATATTTGATGATAATAAAATAATTTCCAAACCTAAATATTTTTATATAATAAATTTGTAAATCATCTTCTGAGTGAGACATTATATTTCGTTTCGTCAAATTTGCAATGCTATTGCTCCGTTTATCTTATTTTCGGCATTTTAGCAGCATTTTCGGTATCAATTATCGACTTTTGATAGGATGATCGTACCACTAATATCTGTGTACCGTTTTGATCGTCTCGTCGTGCTGATCTCAGTGGTATATTCATTTTTGTTTTTCGAACCCCGGTACGCGATGGAAACCACGAAACGGGTAACTGTATCGGTACGATTTTTGTTTCTTTGTGACCATTCAGTTTCCACCGTCTTGTCCAATAGTCATTAGCTATTAAATATTTTCTACAATTTTGTTGTAGACTTTTATTATTCCATCCGGCTGATTTTACCTGAGTCATTTCACATTTTTTTCTCTCTGACCTTTCAATTTTGAAAATATAGTAAATATATATTGTTTATGGCTGTCATGCTCCCCTCATTTTTGTAAATAGAACTCCATCTTCCCATTTCCTACTTTCCTCATTATGCTCTTAAAAAAAACCCGAAGCCGTGCATTTCCCCTCTCTCTACCTCGCCCACCACCAGATTTATATAGATCGACACCCCTTCAAATCTACATCCCTACCCTATCCGCGCAAACCCCGAGACCCATAGCACCACATAGCCAACCGAGCCTAGAACTCCTCTGTGCTCTGCCATGCACGAATCTGATAGCATTCGACCCAAAGCTTGCTCCTCTTTGTTCTGGTAGTGAACAAGCTAGCCGAGCATCTCTACTTATGGTGAGATATATATTTATGTATATGTTCTAGTATATATAAGGTTATATAAGTTATTTATTTTACTGTAAATATCTATAGTTACGTATATATATATTTATATATATGGAACATTGTTTGTATTCAATGTGATTAATTTATAATTTAGTTTTATACGCATTGCTTATTTACGATCTATTAGAATAGTATAGGATTATATTAGTTTATATTGTATATTGTATGGGTGTTGTATAAGTAAGTATATATATGAGTATATTATATTGTATAAGCCTACTATATAAGTTACACTATTCTATTTATATTAGTCTATAATATATATATTTTCTCTTCAGGTTATATATATATATATATATATATATGAATCTATGGAGTTATTTATATATATATATAATTAATTAATTACCCTTTTCAACCTAAGTAAGTCATTAATTAAAACTTCTTAATTAATAAATGATTAACTTACTTAATTAATCTTAATTAATACTAATTATTTAACCTGATTACTTAATTAATTAATAAATAATTATTCTTAATTAACCAATTAATTTTAATTAATAAACCTTCTTAATTAAGTTAAAAATAACTTAAGTATCACTAATTTATTTTGAAAAAGATTTCCAAAATATTTTTAAAAGAAAACTTAGAACTTGAAAATTTGAAAATCTAAACTGCATCCATAGCGGCTATCGCTGTGGGTGCAATAACGTAGGATTCATTTCTATGTTATTATTTCAAAACTCAAACTTTTCACTCTTATTTACTAGAGGAAGAAATTTTAAAACTTTAGTAAAGTTTGAAAACAAATTTAAGAAAGTGAATATTAGGCTCATGTCCCTAATAAGTTTCAAAATACACAAAACACCCAATAAAAAAAAGTATGTAAATTAGGTCCCTAGAATTAAGTTACTAAGTAATTGCGTATAGTTATGCAATTATTCATTGAATAATTGTAGACATTTACGTAATTATATCCAAAAGTTGCATAAATTTATGCAATTTTTTTGGTGAATAATTGCGGAAATTTCCTTAATTTTTTTGGTGAATAATTGTGGAATTTTTCGCAAATTTTTGAAAAATTGCAGAAATTTCCGTAATTTTTTGGTGAATAATTGCGGAATTTTCAGCAATTTTTCAATGAATAATTGTGGAAATGTCTGCAATTTTTTGACATAATTGCATAAATGTCTGCAATTATTCACTGAATAATTGCATAAGTGTATGACATTATTCGATAACTTAATTCTAGGGACCTAATTTACAAAGTTCTTTTACTGGGGTTTTTGTGTATTTTGAAACTTATTAGGGACCTATGCCAAACTGTCCCTTTAAGAAAAACAAATCAAATCTTTACTAAAACAACAAGTAAATGATTTGATTTGCAATTGGATCTCAAATCCACTTCACTTACAAGATACTACCTTCTATATTCACACAATCACATATCCAAGGTCACATACACAATAACCCGATTCAATAACATAACCAAATCCCAACCTCTACTGATCTTCATTTAAACATATGCATTTGAGTGCTAATGCTAACCCATACATTAGCACTAGTGAATATTAGGCTCAGGTCCCTAATAAGTTTCAAAATACACAAAAACCCCAGTAAAAAAAGTATGTAAATTAGGTCCCTAGAATTAAGTTACTAAGTAATTGCATATAGTTATCCAATTATTCACTGAATATTTGCTGACATTTATGAAATTATATCCAAAAGTTCCATAAATTTATGCAATTTTTTTTGTGAATAATTGCGGAAATTTTCGCAATCTTTTTTTTGAATAATTGCGGAATTTTCCGCAAATTTTTGAAAATATTGCGGAAATTTCCGCAATTTTTTGGTGAATAATTGCGGAATTTTCGGTAATTTTTTGAAAAAATTGCGTAAATATCCGCAATTTTTTAGTGAATAATTGTGGAAATGTCTGCAATTTTTTGATATAATTGCATAAATGTCTGCAATTATTCATTGAATAATTGCATAAGTGTATGCCATTATTCGATAAGTTAATTCTAGGGACCTAATTTACAAACTTTTTTTACTGGGGTTTTTGTGTATTTTGAAACTTATTAGGGACCTGTGCCAAACTGTCCCTTAGCACTAATCAACATATTTCAAACATACCAAGGTCCAATCATATGTGACACACATATAGCTTTCAAATCAACATAACATATAAGATAAAGTTCTTTCCACATAAATTAGGAATTTACTCACCTTAAAGCTCGACAAAATTCCACTCGAACCCTAGAAACTGAGCTCGAAAATAGGTCAATTCTCATGGATTTTTGGACCCATTACTCTAGGATTTTTAAAAAGTGATCAAAAGGAAAGTTTTAGATTATTCTTTCCTCTATCATTTAAGGAAAATAATTACTTAAAATGTTTAAATTTTGAGGAAGTTATGGCCAAAACAGTGAGGGGTATTTTCGGATATCAAAATCTAGGTTCAAAACACTCTTGTAAAAAATGAATTTTTGGAGCATCTAAGATTGAAATATGAAAATCTGGTAAACTGAAAAGTAGTAGCCACTAGAAATATACATGATTTGAAAAAAAGAAAATCTTAATTTGGTGGAGTATTTAAGAAGTTATGGCCGAATGCAATTGGGGTAAAAATAGAGGAATTTGAATGAAAAAGAAGGAATTTGAAGCTAAGTTTAAAACTTGAAAATATAAAACTTGAAAATGTTAAAGGAAGCCATTAAAGAGTTTTGAAGCTTTAGGAAGAAGAGACGTAGGAAAAAAAATTGAAAAAATAAATGAAAAATGGAAGAAAGGAATAAGAGAAATGCTTTTATATATAAACATAGTGATTTATAATAATCTTATCTAGTCACGTCACTCCTTTTATAAATATATATATATATTTATATCCAATTATTATGTGTTGTCACGTTAATCTCTTTATATATATGTAACAACCCGGGAATTAGCTTCAATATATAATCGTCATTTAATGATTTAAGTGATGATGAATTGCTATTGGAATTTAAATCAATTTGAAATTCTTTTATAAAAATGTTGATCGGGCTTTACAATTTGAATCTTGGCCCATGTTTCTTAGTTTTGCCGAGATGATATCAGGGGCAAACCCGATCCGCTCTCTTTCATTCTTCCATTTCGTAACCCTAAAACTAAATCAAACGAGAGAAAATAAATGGCGGCATTTTCTTCACCTTCGTTCCCTCCGCTTCGTCAAGATTAGGGTTTCGAGTATGTTGTGGTGTTGATTTCAATAGCTCGAGTAAAGGTGGATGTTCTGCTCGAATGGTCGCTCGTCTCTGAGACGCTCGACTGCTTCTATTCATTGACCAAGGTGAGTGACAATTGTTACTCACATCTAATTTGAACTCCCTGATTCTGCTATTTTCGTATGATTTTGTTGCTGTTTAGCATGACTTTGTTCACTCTATTTTTCGGCTGTTAAATCGTGGTTTAAAGTTGTGGAGTGCAAATTTATAGGAATCGAATTTCTAAATTTTCGTTCGTACAAATTATGTTGAATTTCTCTTCACCAATTGAGGTTACTCGGATGCCTGTGATTTTTCCCTAACCTGTTCGTTTTCATATATGCGAGATTTCCATCGTTGAATGTTCGATGTTTTATCCGACTTTGTCAAATTGTACTATTTGACTTGATTCTACGATGTCGAATTTTTGGAAGAGGTTGATTTCTTTCTTTGTGCTGTTCATCTTCTTGCTACCACAGTTTCGAATTTGCTAGTTCGACTTTGGCATTGACTTGCGTACTGTCGGCCTTGGCATTTTGATGCATTATTCTCGGCTGTTCTTGATTTCCGAGTCATTGAACATTGTTGTGTCACTTGATTCTTCTGAAGCTCGAGTGGCACACTGCTGCGTTTCTTTACTTGGTTGTATACTTGGGCTTTTAGCATTGAACTGTACTGAAGCATTAGTTCATTTTTGTTTTTGTTCATTTATGATGACCTATCCAGTTTTTGTGTACTTGTTTAACTTGATTAGGTGCCATTCGCTACTGCACTGTGTCTTGTTTGATTTTGGTAAAGTGTTAATGCATATCGCTTGAGTTATTTTTGAATGTAGTCTTTGATGTCGAGCCAATGTACTGTTGAGGCTGATATATTGGTTCGGTCTGTAGTCTTCAAGCATTGTTGTGTTATTTTCTTGGTGCATCACCATACATAATTACTTGGTGACTTCGTTCATCATTGTGTATTGACTGCAGCTCCATGACTTCGACTTGGCCTTTGATTCACAGTTTTGTTGTCTACTGTGTTCGTATACATTAATGTTTTGTCGGACTATAGCTCCATGCTTGCACTGTCACTTCAGTCTTGTTTCATGTATATTTGATACTGCAGTTTCTTCACTTGGTCCCTGCATATATCACTACATGGTGTTTATGCTATTCTGACTTATGTGCATGTGTCTTTAGTTTGGGTTCATTTGAGGCTGCTGTTCCACTTTATTCATTACAGTTTCATTTGCATGTATTTGTATCCCTTGTTCATGTTGCTGTTGGTCTTCACTGCACTTAAATGTGTAGTCTTGTTCAATGGCCGAGTTCAATTGAGCCTTGTTACAGTTTGTGTCTGCACTCTTCTATTTATAGTTGTTTGGGTTGTTGGTTTCACTTCTGGTTTCACTGAATTGGGTGGCACCAGTCTTCGTTCATGTATTTGTCTTTGAGCATTTCACTGTACTTTGAAGTGTTTCTCTAGTTCACAGATTTGCAGTCTTGTTTGTTTGTGGCATTGGGTTGAATCTTGGGGTTGGTGTTATCTGCACTTGCATACAGTTCCATTTGATCAATTGAGCTTGTATTGTTGTCCTTGACTTTGGGTGTTTATAGTGGCGAGGCAGTACACGCGTGCGTGTACTGCAGCCCTATCCGGATTGCTATCCGGATTGACAGATTTAGTTGATATTTCGATTGTTAAATTATTTCGTTGGCAATTAAATATTTTGAAGTTGTATTTTGAAATAGTTCATTTTGATTTGAGTTGGATCCGTTGACTTTTGGATTTATTGATCTTCTGAGTATTTCATAGACTGTATTGGCGAGGCAGTACACGTTAGCGTGTACTGCAGCCAATCAGCATTGTTGTTTTTAAATTGACATTTCAATTGTTTAAGCTGCTTTGGATTTCTGATTTGTTGTTTAGCACTGTTAGTGTTATATCTGCAGTTATCCGATTCTTTTATCGAGGAGTTGGATATACGTGATTTCTGTGACTGTCGTCTATTTGACTATCTGATTATTATTGCTTCCGTGCACTAATAACTCAGTTTGAATTAGACTGACCCGTGTATTATTATCTTTTGAATTTAATACTCGGGTCAGACCCGAGTTATTTCAGGTTGTAGATTTCCTGCTTTGAGTTGCTGTCCGGGATATGAAGACTTTTTACATCTTTTGAAGTGGTCTTCGTCGTTTTGTAGTAGTAGTGTCGTTGTATAGGATGATGTGTATTCATGTATATTAGTCGATAATGTACGTGTATATATAACTTCCAGAGTCGACAGTTGTAGTTGTATCATATGTATCGTGTTAACTATATTGTAACTGACATCGGTTATATATATATATGAGATTTTTGTTAATCCGTGTTCCGCATTTATATTATCTGTGTTATTGTTATATCTAATGTCCTAAACTATTATGAACTATCGTAGTTTGTTTTATACTGATAATTGGATATGTCGATGAGAGTAAATAAATAATAGATGAAAAAAAAGTATATACCACTCCTATCGAGATAACCAATATTAGTGTAAGGCCAATTACGGATGGTCGCTCCTATCCAGCCTTATTCTTCGTAATAATAGACAGTATTTCTTTTAATACTCTTTGTTATTATGAGCATAGAGGTGGGGTGTCACAGTTGGTATCGGAGCTTGGGGTTTATGGACATAATATAAAACATAACTTAGATGGAACATATGTTACAACTATTGGTCGATGTTTTATCTGTGATTTGAGTCAAAACTAAAGTTTTGAAATTTTGATGAAATTTTTAAATATCTCTATTTAAAAATGAAAGTGGAATTGTGTTTTGTTGTTTTGATGAAATTGTGTTCCGATGATTTGATTAATTTGTGTTTTATTTATCAGAGTGCGCAGCGAAAACAGTGAAACTGTCTTCGCTACGTACAACTGATAATCTTTTTCGATTTACAAATCGAAATACGAAATTGATATGAATTTCATTTGTTGTTTACATAGCTATAATTATTTTGTTTCTTTGAGAATTTCGAATCCGAATTGAGGATTCAAAGAAATTACAGTATGTGATTTTTGTTGAAATTTCCGCTGGCTTTCTTTTGTACTAATCATCTATTGATTAGATTTTTGCTGTTTTGAATTATCTTCATTGAAGATATATTCGAATGATTTCTTTGTTTATTTTGTAGTACGTGCAAAAATTTGAATTGCACGTTATTGCATTTATTTTACGTTGAACCGATGCTTGGTTATGAAACGTATTTTGTTGCCGTTATTTTTATAACGGGATTTTACACCAATGCTATATTTTGAAGCACGGTGTTTTGTGGCATTTTGATGAATGAAAAATTCACTGATATTACATTTGATGTAAATTGTTTTGATGTGATTTTGACGTTTTAAAAGTACTGTCGCTTTGGCTTCAGTAACCATCAAATTTTAAAAAGTGGATTTTCAAGCGGTTATTCCGCAATGCTGATTTTGAGATTCATTCTACGATGTTTTGAGAAGTACAATTTCCTTATCGAAATTGTTACTGATTTGCTGCTTTAATCACGTGATTGGAAAATTCTTTATAAAATTTTTAACAGTTTGCTCTTTCAAAAGGATGAGAAAGCGACTTAAACGATTCAGCAAAATCGAGGATTATGACCCCTTTCTTTTACTGTTTCGCTTAACTCTGGACTTGTCCAGTTGAGAATGTGAATTGTTATTTTTTTTTCAAAATAAATAAAATTGTTTTCAGATATTTTACAGTTTGCGCTTTCAAAAGAATGAGGAAGCGATTTAAACGTTTCAGCAAAATCGAGGACTATGACCCCTTTCTTTTACTGATTCGCTTAATTTCGGACTTGTCCGTTTGAGAATGTAAAGTGTATTTTTACAAAATACACAATTTTGCACTTTCAAGGAAACGATGAAGAGATTTAAACGATTTAGCAAAAGTGCGAAGTATGGAACCAAACTTTTACTATTTCGGTTAATTCCGGACTCGTTAATTGAATATCTGTTGTTTTGATGATTTTGATGAACTTTACACTTTCAAGGAAACGATGAAGAGAATCAAACGATTTAGTAAAACACGTGGTATGGGACATGTGCGTTTGCTATTTCGGTTAATTCCGAACTCGTTAATTGAAATATTTGATGCTTTCGTGTGCTTTCGAGCCACTATGTTGGACCTTCGGGTCATATGTTGGACCTTCGGGTCATATGTTGGACCTTCGGGTCAAATACCAGTACTAGACCTTCAGGTCATATGTTGGACCTTCGGGTCATTTGTTGGGCGCCAAAATTATGTTGAGTACTTGGTAGGCTTCGGCCATATGTTGTTGCACGTGCGGCGAATTAAAAACTCGCCATCTGATGGGATCGATCCAAGCTTTTATGTTGATTTTCTAGTCTTCTTAATTGATTTCTAGATATTTGTTGCTTCCAATTATCTGCAGGTAATTGGATATTTGTTGATATGAGTTCTGATTATCGTTTTTGATAATCGGATATTTGTCGTTTCTAATTATCGCTTGTGATAATTAGATATTTGTTGATATGAGTTCTGATTATCGTTTTTGATAATCGGATATTTGTTGTTTCTAATTATCGCTTGTGATAATTAGATATTTGTTGATATGAGTTCTGATTATCGTTTTTGATAATCGGATATTTGTTGTTTCTAATTATCGCTTGTGATAATTAGATATTTGTTGATATGAGTTCTGATTATCGTTTTTGATAATCGGATATTTGTTGTTTCTAATTATCGCTTGTGATAATTAGATATTTGTTGATATGAGTTCTGATTATCGTTTTTGATAATCGGATATTTGTTGTTTCTAATTATCGCTTGTGATAATTAGATATTTGTTGATATGAGTTCTGATTATCGTTTTTGATAATCGGATATTTGTTGTTTCTAATTATCGCTTGTGATAATTAGATATTTGTTGATATGAGTTCTGATTATCGTTTTGATAATCGGATATTTGTTGCTTTTAATTATCGCTTTAGATAATTAATTATTTGTTGATTTTAGATTTAATTATCGCTTTAGATAATTAAATATTTGCTGATTTGGAATTTAATTATTGCTTTAGATAATTAAATATTTGTTGCTTTGAGATTTAATTATCGCTTTAGATAATTAAATATTTGCTGATTTTGAATTTAATTATTGCTTTAGATAATTAAATATTTGTTGATTTTAGATGTAATTATCGCTTTTGATAATTAAATATTTGTTGATTTTAGATTTAATTATCGCTTGAGATAATTAAATATTTGCTGATTTGAAATTTAATTATCGCTTAGGATAATTAAATATTGGTTGATTTGAAATTTGATTATCGCTTGAGATAATCAAATATTTATTGAATTTGGAATTTGATTATCGCTTGAGACAATCAAATATTTGTTGAATTTTAAGTTTGATTATCGCTTGAGATAATCGAATATTTGTTGAATTGAAATTTGATTATCGTTGAGATAATCGAATATTTGTTGATTTGAAATTTGATTACCGCTTGTGGTAATTAAATATTTGTTGATTTGTTTTCTAATTATCGTTTGAGATAAGTAAATATTTGCGATTTGAAAATTCAATTATCGTTTTTGATGATTAAATATTTGCGATTTTTGAGATTTGAGCTTCGTCTTTTTCTCTGGCGATTCAGGTGAGTAATTTGATTTACTCACATTCAATTCGTGCTCTGTATGGGATTTCTGCTCTGTTTTTCCTTCTCTTTTAGTTGCTGGAACTCGATTGATTCTTGCTCTTTATAGTCGTCTGATTCTGATTCCTTGATCCCCTCGATGTTGATTCTTTTGATTTGAAACAGTCGAACCTTTTGATTTTATATCTGATACTTCCATGATTTCAATACTTCCCCGTTGACATTTTCTTTGCTTATGCATTCGACATTGCCATGCTCTTATGGTTGTTACCTTTTGCCCATTTATTCCTTATGATTGCGAGGACGCAATTTCTATAAGGAGGGGAGTCTGTAACAACCCGGGAATTAGCATCAATATATAATCGTCATTTAATTATTTAAGTGATGATGAATTGCTATTGGAATTTAAATCAATTTGAAATTCTTTTATAAAAATGTTGATCGGGCTTTACAATTTGAATCTTGGCCCATGTTTCTTAGTTTTGCCGAGATGATATCAGGGGAAAACCCGATCCCCTCTCTTTCATTCTTCCATTTCGTAACCCTAAAACTAAATCAAACGAGAGAAAATAAATGGCGACATTTTCTTCGCCTTCGTTCCCTCCGCTTCGTCAAGATTAGGGTTTCGAGTATGTTGTGGTGTTGATTTCAATAGCTCGAGTAAAGGTGGATGTTCTGCTCGAATGGTCGCTCGTCTCTGAGACGCTCGACTGCTTCTATTCATTGACCAAGGTGAGTGACAATTGTTACTCACATCTAATTTGAACTCCCTGATTCTGCTATTTTCGTATGATTTTGTTGCTGTTTAGCATGACTTTGTTCACTCTATTTTTCGGCTGTTAAATCGTGGTTTAAAGTTGTGGATTGCAAATTTATAGGAATCGAATTTCTAAATTTTCGTTCGTACAAATTATGTTGAATTTCTCTTGACCAATTGAGGTTACTCGGATGCCTGTGATTTTTCCCTAACCTGTTCGTTTTCATATATGCGAGATTTCCATTGTTGAATGTTCGATGTTTTATCCGACTTTGTCAAATTGTACTGTTTGACTTGATTCTACGATGTCGAATTTTTGGAAGAGGTTGATTTCTTTCTTTGTGTTGTTCATCTTCTTGCTACCACAGTTTCGAATTTGCTAGTTCGACTTTGGCATTGACTTGCGTACTGTCGGCCTTGGCATTTTGATGCATTATTCTCGACTGTTCTTGATTTCCGAGTCATTGAACATTGTTGTGTCACTTGATTCTTCTGAAGCTCGAGTGGCACACTGCTGCGTTTCTTTACTTGGTTGTATACTTGGGCTTTTAGCATTGAACTGTACTGAAGCATTAGTTCATTTTTGTTTTTGTTCATTTATGATGACCTGTCCAGTTTTTGTGTACTTGTTTAACTTGATTAGGTGTCATTCGCTACTGTACTGTGTCTTGTTTGATTTTGGTAAAGTGTTAATGCATATCGCTTGAGTTATTTTTGAATGTAGTCTTTGATGTCAAGCCAATGTACTGTTGAGGCTGATATATTGGTTCGGTCTGTAGTCTTCAAGCATTGTTGTGTTATTTTCTTGGTGCATCACCATACATAATTACTTGGTGACTTCGTTCATCATTGTGTATTGACTGCAGCTCCATGACTTCGACTTGGCCTTTGATTCACAGTTTTGTTGTCTACTGTGTTCATATACATTAATGTTTTGTCGGACTATAGCTCCATGCTTGCACTGTCACTTCAGTCTTGTTTCATGTATATTTGATACTGCAGTTTCTTCACTTGGTCCCTGCATATATCACTACATGGTGTTTATGCTATTCTGACTTATGTGCATGTGTCTTTAGTTTGGGTTCATTTGAGGCTGTTGTTCCACTTTATTCATTACAGTTTCATTTGCATGTATTTGTGTCCCTTGTTCATGTTGCTGTTGGTCTTCACTGCACTTGAATGTGTAGTCTTGTTCAATGGCCGAGTTCAATTGAGCCTTGTTGCAGTTTGTGTCTGCACTCTTCTATTTATAGTTGTTTGGGTTGTTGGTTTCACTTCTGGTTTCATTGAATTGGGTGGCACCAGTCTTCGTTCATGTATTTGTCTTTGAGCATTTCACTGTACTTTGAAGTGTTTCTCTAGTTCACAGATTTGCAGTCTTGTTTGTTTGTGGCATTGGGTTGAATCTTGGGGTTGGTGTTATCTGCACTTGCATACAGTTCCATTTGATCAATTGAGCTTGTATTGTTGTCCTTGACTTTGGGTGTTTATAGTGGCGAGGCAGTACACGGGTGCGTGTACTGCAGCCCTATCCGGATTGCTATCCGGATTGACAGATTTAGTTGATATTTCGATTGTTAAATTATTTCGTTGGCAATTAAATATTTTGAAGTTGTATTTTGAAATAGTTCATTTTGATTTGAGTTGGATCCGTTGACTTTTGGATTTATTGATCTTCTGAGTATTTCATAGACTGTATTGGCGAGGCAGTACACGTTAGCGTGTACTGCAGCCAATCAGCATTGCTGTTTTTAAATTGACATTTCAATTGTTTAAGCTGCTTTGGATTTCTGATTTGTTGTTTAGCACTGTTAGTGTTATATCTGCAGTTATCCGATTCTTTTATCGAGGAGTTGGATATACGTGATTTCTGTGACTGTCGTCTATTTGACTATCTGATTATTATTGCTTCCGTGCACTAATAACTCAGTTTGAATTAGACTGACCCGTGTATTATTTTCTTTTGAATTTAATACTCGGGTCAGACCCGAGTTATTTCAGGTTGTAGATTTCCTGCTTTGAGTTGCTGTCCGGGATATGAAGACTTTTTACATCTTTTGAAGTGGTCTTCATCGTTTTGTAGTAGTAGTGTCGTTGTATAGGATGATGTGTATTCATGTATATTAGTCGATAATGTACGTGTATATATAACTTCCAGAGTCGACAGTTGTAGTTGTATCATATGTATCGTGTCAACTATATTGTAACTGACATCGGTTATATATATATGAGATTTTTGTTAATCTGTGTTCCGCATTTATATTATCTGTGTTATTGTTATATCTAATGTCCTAAACTATTATGAACTATCGTAGTTTGTTTTATACTGATAATTGGATATGTCGATGAGAGTAAATAAATAATAGATGAAAAAAAAGTATATACCACTCCTATCGAGATAACCAATATTAGTGTAAGGCCAATTACGGATGGTCGCTCCTATCCAGCCTTATTCTTCGTAATAATAGACAGTATTTCTTTTAATACTCTTTGTTATTATGAGCATAGAGGTGGGGCGTCACAATATATATATATATATATATATATATATAATTATTAGTGAAAATAAGGGACACATCCCTAAAATCAAACTTCATACACAAAACAACCTCCTCAAAAAAAAGATATAAATTGCATCCCTATTTTCAAATACTACAATTTTCTTCCCTACGATACCCCTCTTCTTCATTGCAGCAAAGTTTTATTCATATGTGGATGTTATTCTCACATCCATAATTAAAATTTGCACCCCATTAATTATCAATCTTCAAAACGCAATAACTTTTTGTAGAAACGACGCATTAACAAACCGATTTCACCACTAAATCACAAATTTTATTATCTTTCTAATGAGTGGCATTGTGCATATGTAAAAACAATGGCAGTACAAGCTATTCGCAATAATTGCCAAAATGTCTGCAATTATACGCAATAATTGCTGAAATATTCGCAATTATATAGTATGATTGCAGGCAATTCAGCAACTATATGCAATTGTTGCAGAAATGTCTGCAATTATACACAAAAGTTGCAGAAATGTCTGCAATTATATGCAATAGTTGCAGACAATTCAGCAACTATATGCAATTGTTGCAGACATGTCTGCAATTATACGCAATAGTTGCAGAAATGTCTGCAATTATATGCAATAATTGCTGACAATTCAGCAATTATATGATTATTGCAGACATGTCTGCAATTATACGCAATAGTTGTAGAAATGTCTGTAATAGTTGTAGACAATTCAGCAACTATATGCAATAGTTGTAGACAATTCAGCAACTATATGCAATAGTTGCAGAATTGTCTGCAACTATATGCAATAGTTGCAGACAATTCAGCAACTATATGCAATAGTTGTAGACAATTCAACAACTATATGCAATAGTTGCAGATATGCAATAGTTGCAGACAATTCAGCAACTATATGCAATAGTTGTAGACATGTCTGCAATTATATGAAATAGTTGTAGAAATGTCTGCAATTATATGCAATAGTTGCAGATAATTCAGCAACTAATGCAATATTTGCTGACATTTGAAGAAAAATCGATGATGTTCAGAATTTGTAGAATTTTCCGCAAATATATGGAATAATTGCACTCTTACTTCAAATATGCTTTTTTGGTATCAACAACGGATCTCATTTTAAAGATCATAAAATTTGTGATTTTTTGGTGAAAACGGTATGTTGATCCGATTTTTCTACATAAAGTTATACGCGTTTAAAATGTTAAAAACGTAAAGGGTATTTGGGTCTTTTTGCGCGTGCGAATTTGAAAACAGGGACCAAAAATATAAGTTAAGTTGGGGAAGGATATTTTGTCTATTTTGAAACTTATCAGGGATGTGAGCCAAACTTACCCTAATTATTATGTGTTGTCAGATCACTCTCTTTATAAAATATATATTTATAATTATTATGTGTTGTCACATCACTCTCTTTATAAATATACATTTATAATTATTATGTGTTGTCACATCACTTGTTAAATTAAAATTAGTAATAAGATAATGTTCTTAAGTATATTATCTAGTTAACTAACTCTTATATATATATATATGTGTGTGTGTGTAGTGCACAAAGACGAACAACGTTTCCGACAACTTTTCGGTGTCGAAAAGTCAAAATTCCGGAAAACGTTCTTCGGTCACATTTTCTATTTTTCTACGAACTATTTAATTTGGTAGCCAAATTTTGAAAACGATTTTACCATTATTATTAACTGAATAAAATGATTTTATTTATCTATAAAAATTCATTTATTGACTATATAAAATATAAAATTTCCTAGTTTAAGTGACCAAAACTCTGGGTCGTTACATTTTACCACCCTTAAAAGAATTTTGTCCCCCAAATTACATCTCATGAACATCCTAGTACTATCCATAAGTCAGCATGATGTTCATAGATCAGTCATAACAAAATCTGATTCAATCACCACTTGAATACATAACTTCACCTCTGAACTAGCATCGCTTACCCGATTCTCTACTACAGACTCTGATCAGGTTCCTTGTTTTGGATCCTCTATTCTCCATGCATAGTCAGATACTACGATAGAAAACTTTGGTCCCCTACCAAAAATCCTCATCAAATTCTCGCCTTATAAAATCGAGTAATATATCCTTATTTGGAAGGGTGTAAAACACCTCAAAGTCATATACTCGAATCTTAGATCAAAACTACATGAGAAAGAGAAATGATCTACGCCCATCCTATGCACTCATTTAATAGGTTCTCCCTAATACCAATTCTATTTCCAAAAAAGTTATTTATGAAAACATTTCATAAAACTAACTTATGTTCAACTTATACAATTCTTCACTACATCCTGAGAGTATATACTCTTATTAGATTCAACCATTCCATTTTGCATTTATTTTCTTAAGAAAACTCAAGATCCAAATACCCAGCTTTTATTTCAAAAACTTTTTGAAATGAAACTCTATATTTCAATTATAGAAAATATATATATCTATAGCCCGAGTAACTCCAAAATGATACTAAGGGACTGGTACTACCAAATAGTATCATACATTTCCTTACCAAGAAGGGTAATGATGTAGGCCAAGCTATAATTTCCCAAGGCATAAGTCGTAGCCGACTTATCAGAGCAAAAGACATAAGTCGTGACCGACTTATGGAAGGCGAAGGCATAAGTCGTGACCGACTTAAGGAAGCTGCAAATGAAGGCATAAGTCGTACGCGACTTATGGAAGGAACTATGAGTCGTGACCGACTCAAGGAAGCTGCAAATGAAGGCATAAGTCGTACGCGACTTATGGAAGGGACTATGAGTCGTCACCGACTCAAGGAAACAGGTATGAGTCGTCCACGACTCAACGAAGACAAAGAGGTAAGTCAACCACGAGTTATGGAAGAAGCTGACATAAGTCATCCACGACTTAAAGGCAAAGCTATAAGTCGTCTACGACTTAAGAAGAAGGATCCAGGAAGAGCAACACGAGTTGAGAACAAACAAGGGATAAGTCGTCTACGACTTAAGGAAGGTAATGAGTCGGCACCGAGTTATGACTTAGTTAAGTCGAACTATCTTGAGGCGCTGGAACCTAAAACCGTGGAATCTCCTGCCGTTTTAATCTGACCCGTAGATGTCTTAAGTCGCTGATAATGATGAGTCGTCTGATTGTAATTCATGAGTCGTCTGTACATATGTATGAGTCGTATGACGTTAAACTGTGTTGTAAGTTGATAAGTCGGCAACGACTCAAGTGGTTGTCTGTTTGTAATAAGTCGTCTGTCTTCTGTTGGGTTGTAAGTCGTGTACGACTTATGTTGAGTCGGAGACTTTGATAAGTCGGAACCGACTTAGTACTTGTAATATTTTTAAGTTTTCTGAACCGTGTTGTAAATAGTATACGACTTATGTTAAGTCGGAGATGTTGATAAGTCGGTTGCCGACTTATGACTTGTACTTTTTCTGTTTTGGTGTGTTGTAGCCTATAAATAGGCAAGTGAAGTCATTTGTAAAGGTTGTTGAATATTGAATAAAATTCTCTTTTGATTGCTTTGTGCTTTCATTCAAATTGGTAGTTGAGTGTAATCTCCTATCTCCTCTTTCGGATAATCGAGTGCGCTCGATTCAACGATTGTAGAAGCCGATTCGCGGAATCAAGTGCGCTTGATCAACGCTTGAAGAATTGAAGATCTTTGAATCGGTATCGTGCGCGATCAACGAGTTCGAGATAGCTAGAGTTCGGTATCTTCGGATCAACGAATTCGGGCAATTCAGCATTCATCAATCCATCGACTGCTACTTTCACCGATCTACATTGTTTTGATTAATCCGCTGCGTCAGGTAATACTCAAGAGAAGTGTTTACCCTCCGAACATATCTCTTTCCCAAATTTAAGTTATTTTCGAGCCACTCGAACTAGTTTACTTAAAAATATTCTATTTATTATAAAATCCAATTTTTGAAACAGTACTCCACATTTTTCAACAAAACATTTATCACCAACTTGCTTTGGGTTCGTTCGGGTGAACTTGTTTTGATTGTACATGATAAAGAGGATAATTTACTAAGTATCTCACAACGTTCGCCTAGGCAAACATCCGATCGTCACTTAGAAGATTATTATAATCATCACAAAACAATCAAGACTTGTTCCCTGTACCAATCCAAAGAAAAGACTCCTTAACATTTTCATTCCAAAATTTCATACTTGAACCAAAATTGTTTTCAAATACTATTATTATTATTTTCCCAAAATCTTGAAAATCATTTTTCCAAAAGTAACGGGATTTAGGTTCTTAAGTTTTTAACCTAAATTCTTCCAACTTAAATGATACATTTATATAAATCCATTTTATAAACCACTTCTATTAAATCATTTAAAATATCTATCTCAAAATATTCTAACTTTTAAATCAAATTCTACCTCAACATTAACATCAAACGCCCTATAGTCAAACTGTGAAACTTAATTCACAAGATGTTTCATTTCTAACTTTTTTCCCTATTCCTATTTACCCAACCCATATCTTAAAAAGGAAACATACTAACAATAGTCAATGCTGAACTAAACGAGCATGACTAAACAAACCCTAAATGATAATAATAACATATTATCATCTTCTAACACCCAACCAACTATACGACACTATTTGTGAAAATCATTCCTTTATATATATAAAATACATTCTAGATAAATTTATTTCATTTACCAAATTTCAAAATAATACCGTGTCGATTAAACTTGTTTAAGTGTTTACGAAATCCCTATCAATAATGTTGGCCAAACGCATCGACCAGAATTCTTAAGCCACTCAAAAGATCAAACAATACAATAAAAACATTTTTATATCACTAACAAATACGAACTCTCATATATATACACTAGAGCTCATTCTAGGTTTCACTTCCCCTATCTCTAATGAGTTAACCCCACCAAAGCCAAGGTTCTCGCTTAACCTTCAGCTCTGATACCAAATGTAATGAACTAGTTTTTCGACCCTCGAAAATCGACACTAATACGTCCACTGTATCACATGCCAAACATTCAAGTGCCGGAAAAACCGATTTGTTAGGGTGAAAGAAAAAGGTAGAAGATAGAAGAAAACTAAACAACACAGAATCTCACAACCCAACGAATAATATATAATACAACAATGATCTTTACAAAAAGGAAACATCTTTATTCATATATACAACATCAGAGTACACTACACATATCCTAAATTTGGACAGTTATAGAAACCTGTCCTTATTTTGACAACCATACATACTCTATAATATAGCGGAAGAAAAATATACGTGAATACGTCTTGACCATCCAGCTCCTCTCCAATACCAAAGTATCCAGCTAAACCTAGGAAAACATGCTCGGTCTGACCCGAGCATTATAAGGAAATAATGCCCAGGTCAGTCTGGAATACCAGCGTGAGTAAATCCAAATCACAAAAAAAACTCTACTGATTTATTAACTTGAAAAATCCTTTGAAATCAAAGGTATCTCGTAAGACCTCTCCGCACATAAAGATGGACAGATTTTTAACTTACGATAACCAAAACACTTATATAGAAAATCTAGTGATATTATAATAATGTCTAAGGGTTCAAAGTAAAATATTAAAATAGCTGGAATGCTTGCATCTCACGTTCCAACATATTTGGTATACAACTAAATCGTAAAGCTCGTATTGGAGAATGGATTTCATACTATGACAAGGTAAGGGACTACCTTCCGAAGGTACATCTCTAGATAAATGCACCGGGGTCTGACAAGAACAACTTGTACCCCTACCACATAGGACTGGCCTACCACTTGACTAACAGTATCGAATATGATCGTCCCTTTGTTAATGGGCCCCGAAGCTTACAAATGAGAGATAATAATCGATCTAGATTTGGAATGACCATACCCTACTTGGGAGCTACCCACTTGGCCCTGCTACATGCCCGATTTTTGTCAATCTCACTTGATGAGGCTTGAGGCTACGATTTACCTTTCTGAATAGCAATCCATCTTGGAATGCTAACACTGCCCTCCAGGCGTCAATGCAATGTTAGCATTCATCCATACAAGCTCGTTCTAGGTCTGAACAAAACCGAAGGCACTAACTCTACTGCATCCATTTTGGAATCACCCTTAGGATTAGTAGCAGTAGCCCTTGCACTTCAAAGAGCACCATCTTTAACCATTATCCAGATGTCTTCCACTCGAACGTACATGTTGGTTTGGAGTGGTTTTCGGATATATAAAGCCGTTCCCGGTCTCTCCATACCAACAACCGATAATTTCTGGTTAACACATTCCCTTATCGGGGAACTCAAATTTGCATTCATACTTCCTAAGTCAAATTAGGTCAAACTTGATAGTCGGTAATTTAACTATCAATAAACAAACATCCAATCATGGTTTAGTTCCCAAATGGGATCCACTAAGCCTTTATTAATTCTCTTTAATTAAAAAGATGCTTAACAAAACTTGATCAAAAGATCTTTTCAAAACACTATTTCTAAACCCTTAATGTTCCCTTTACACTTGGAAACAATTCACATTATTTACCAAAACATTTTTGGAAATTCCCTCTTCAAAATTCCATATTAAATGGCGAACAATTCCCTTTTAAAAACTTTAACTACAATTAAATCCATTCACTTCACATTCCAAACCTCTTTATAAATTTCCAAACTAGATTTAAACTTCCTTTGAAATCTCTAAAATGATTTATAAATCTCTTTCAAATTTAAAACTCTTTATAAAACTTCTTTATAAAACCTTTATAAAATTTTCATTATAAAATATCATTTACAAATAATCTTTTGTAAAACACTTTAAGTAAACCTTCAGTAAAATCCCTTTACAAATAGGTTATTACTTATAAATGACTTTACAACAAAATAGCACAACATGAAAATCATTTATAAACTTTAAACTCTAAAATTTATTTAAGAATTGAAGTTAATTCAAAAACATACTTTATAAATTCAAAAGCGTACTTTATAAATTCAAAAGGAGGCTTAGCAATTCTAATGGTACTAATTTAAGTTACCATTCATTTCCAATTCACTTAAAAGTTATTAACATAAGCAACAAGTATGTAAATACAACTCATATCCAAATCAGGGAATAATATGTCAATATGAAGTAACTATCATATACATGTCCAAATAACATAATAACAGGAGGGTGATTTGTCCTACTAAACAGATGTCCGAACAAAATCATTACACATAGTAGAATGGTGATTTATTTTACCAACATATGTCCATGCAATCAACAATCAATTTATAAAAGAATGAGAATTTATTCTGTTATTCTATATCCACAACAATCAAACACTTACCCTATAGTAGAATGGTGATTTATTCTACTATTAGATGTCCAAACAATACAATCAATCAACACTATAACTCATTCATAGTTAATTGTCTACTTCATGGTATCAACAATTTAATTCTTGTACTCAAAACTATCCCTGGAACATAAGTTCCCTTTAAACGATTTGATTCTTAGAAAACCAGGATTTAAAACTTAAAACTCCCTTTTATAATAATTAAATTCAAGTTAAACTCTTTACTAAATCATAATTAAAATTAATTAAATCTTAATTTAATTAATAATTAAGAAATAATTAAACCTTTAAATAATTAATTACCCCCAATTAAATATTAATTAAACCCAAGTTAATAATTTACTAACTATTAAATAATTAATTAACCTTCATTAATAATTAAATATCAATTAATCTTAATTATTAAATAAATAATAATAGCAAAATAATTTTTTATTAAAACTTTAACAATAATTTAAACCTTAATTAATTAAAAATTAATAATTAAACCTTAACCAAATAAATATTTACTTAAAATTAATCCTTAATTAAGTAATAATTTAGTAATAATTAACCTTTAATTAAATAATAATTAATTAAATAATCTAAACTATAATTAAATAATAATTAAAGTAATTAAAATTGATTAAATAAAATTAATTACTTTTTTCAACCTAAGTAAGTCATTAATTAAACTTCTTAATTAATAAATGATTAACTTACTTGATTAATATTAATTAATACTAATTATTTAACCTGATTACTTAATTAATTAATAAATAATTATTCTTAATTAACCAGTTAATTTTAATTAATAAACCTTCTTAATTAAGTTAAAACTAACTTAAGTATCGCTAACTTATTTTGGGAAGGATTTCCAAAACATTTTTAAAAGAAAACTTAGAACTTGAAAATTTGAAAAATCCGAACTACATCCATAGCGACTATCGCTGTGAGTGTAATAACCTAGGATTCATTTCTAAGTTATTATTCCAAAACCCAAACTTTTCACTCTAATTTACTAAAGGAAGAAATTTTAAAACTTTAGTAAAATTTTAAAACAAATTTAAGAAAAAAATATCAAATCTTTACTGAAACAACAAGTAAACGATTTGAGTTACACCCGGATCTCAAATCCACTTCACTTTCAAGATACCACCTTCTATATTCACAAAATCACATATCAAAACTGGCATACATATAGCTTTAAAATCAACATAACATATAAGATAAAGTTCTTTCCACATAACGTAGGAATTTACTCACCTTAAAGCTCGGCAAAATTCCACTCGAATCCTATAAATTGAGCTAAAAAATAGATCAGTTTCCCATGGATTTTTGTACCCCTTACTCTTAGATTTTTAAAAAGTGAGCAAAAGGAAAGTTTTAAAATTTTGATTTCTTTCCTCTATCATTTAAAAAAAATTACTCAAAAAGGTTAAATTTTGAGGAAGTTATAATGGTAAGGGGTATTTTCGGACATCAAAATATAGGTTCAAAAACACTCTTGCAAAAAATGAATTTTTGGAGCATCTAAGCTCGAAATCAAAAAAAGTGGTTGACAACAAAGTTGTAGCCACTAGAAATATATATGGTTTGAAAAAAAAGAAAATCTTATTTTGGTGGAGTATATAAGAATTTATGGCCGAATGCAATTGGGGTAAAAATAGAGGAATTTGAATGGAAAAGAAGGAGTTTGAAGCTAAGTTTAAAAAGATTTAAAAAGTTTAAAACTCTAAAATGTTAAAGAAAGCCATTAAAGAGTTTTGAAGCTTTAGGAAGAAGAGACTTAGGAAAAAAAATTGGAAAAAGAATTGAAAATTGGAAGAGAACTGTTTATATATATATATATAATAATTTATAATAATCTTGTCTAGTCACATCACTCCTTTTATATATATATATTTATATTTATATTTATATCTAATTATTATGTGTTGTCACATTAGTCTCTTTATAAATATATATATATATATATATATAAGTAATTATTATGTGTTATCGCATCACTTGTTACATTAAAATTAATAATAAGATAATGTTCTTAATTATATTTCTAGTTAATTAACTCTTATATATATATATATATAGTGCACAAAGACGAACAACATTTCCGATAACTTTCCGTTGTCGAAAAGTCAAAATTCCAAAAAAACGTTCTTCGGTCACATTTTCTATTTTTCTACGAACCATTTAATTTGGTAACCAAATTTTGAAAACGACTTTACCATTATTATTAATTGATTAAAACGATTTAATTTATCTATAAAAATTCATTTATTGACTATATAAAATATAAAATTGCCTTGTTTAAGTGACCAAAACCCTAGATCGTTACATGTTGACTTTTATAGTAGATTGTATTTTGGAAGCTACCTTGATGTTTCAAAGTAGCTAAATTGCAGCATGTATCCAGCTTCTTTTATTAATGTTCTTTTATATTAATATTATCAACTTTTAATCTTACTTTATCTTAACATTTGGTTATTTTGTTCGTTTAGGTGCTCCTATTATTATTCACAGGTGCATTAAATTGTATAAATTAGTGCATTAAATAATGCATATCTTTGCATATTTAACTTCGATCCTCTTTTTTCCTCTATCTCCTTTTATCATCTTTCAATTTTATTTTCTAAACTGATCTGTTATCTAGAAAAGAAAAACGATGAAATTGATTCCAAAAATATTCATTTTTTTGTTCACATGAAAGCAATAAAAAACAGCAAATATAAGGATGTTTTCTACATTATTGTTTCGTAAGTTATCACTTTAATAATGCACACTTCCCGTATAAAATATGAAATACAAAAAAAAGGAATTGGTTTATTGTTTCCAAACACACACATAGGTCTGTCAACAGATACTTTCGGACGACAAGCACCATTGTCCAAGTGGTTAAGTGATTCGGCTTTGGTGCAAGAGGTCACAAGTTTAAAACTATCGTAGCGTGATTCGAACGTTTATTGACATGTGATGTGTTGTCTTAGTGACATGTTGTATATAAAGTACCATTTAAAAAAAAGATACTTTCGGATGCAGATACAGTCATATCCACAACAGCATACGAAATCATTTTTGGATATCGGATATTCACATCCGTGGATACGGACCGATATCGGATAATTAACCTATCCGCTAATGATCGATGAATCGAGAAAAATAAATGTAAAATTTTAGTTTAACCTAAACTTTTTTCAATCCCATTGATTATTAAAGTATTAAAAATAAACAAATATGATGATGATAAATTGTTTTGAGTAGCTAATATGCATTTAGTGCGTAGAATATAAACTTCTAACGTAATAAAACAATAAATAAATATATTTAATTGTACTAAAATGCAAATAATTTAAACTATAATATTGAAATCGGACGAATAATTTTTGAATGCGGATGTATTATCCGCATCCGCATCCTTTTTAAGGATATCAGATATTTTCCCATTTTTCAGATACAGAAGCGAACATATTTCGAATTTTTGGGTATCGATTGACAGCCCTAAATACACAAATATATATATATATATATATATATATATATTCAAAGTTTCAAGCATGGCTAATTAAATTAATCTCTAACCATACATCACTTTCATCATCACGTAATCATTTCTAATAATTTTTCACTACATGGAGACCACTATGCTTTATATAAAGTTTAAAATGGAATGATGATGCTAACTTATACATTGTTAATCATTTTTGATTTTCTTACGTTTCATGATTACCGATATGCTTTTGGTATCCTTTGTTTTTGCTTGATAGTCACATGGTGTAATTTATATTGTCAATGATGGAGCATTGGATAACCAAAGAAATATAGTTTTTATGTATAAATTTTTAGGAATAAGTTCAAGCTATAAAACTTACAAGGTCTAAATATAAAAATACCCATGCCTAAAATGTTTATTCAGGAAAAAGGAAAAATAATTTTAGGATTAACAATATATGGAAGTACTTTCTCAGTAATAAAAAGAAGTAAGTTAAAAAGTAAAATTTGATTAAAAAATCAATAATGGCAACTGTAATAATAAAATATTATTTATCAAAACTTATTAATTCTTGATTATGTTCTAATCATTTCTCAATCGATCTTATTGATTCGTAAAAAAAGTTGCCTCTTTATGTAATTTATTCAACATTAATATTTTTCTAATAATAATGATGAAGTTTTGTTTATATTTTAATTGATTCATTATTACCATATTTTATTTTAATTAATAGTTGCTACAATATGCTATTTTAATTGTCTAATACTGGATGTATTTTAGGTGTTCCATTATTTACATATTTGCTTTTGTTAATGATCTATATAATTCGCCTTCGTTTTTAATTAAATTATATTTCAAATACATGTTTTGTTATCTTTTTTTCCTTATGCTTTTAGAAATAGAATTTTTTTCTCCTTAATTTGTGCTATATATTTACATTTTATGTATTTTAATTAGATAATTTGAATAGTGTATTAATTTTTGTTCTTAACACTAACTATAATAATAAAAAATTATCATATTCATATTATCTTACAAAAATCTCAATCTTCTACTTCTTAATTTTTTTTTCTTTTATATTAGGAATAAAATACTTGATTCACCCTTCAAAAAATTAATTTTTATGTTGTAGAACATTAAATAGTCCCATCCTCTTTTTTGATAGATTCTCCCTATATTTATGCTCCCCTTCCTAATTTATTTCCTCTTAATTTATTTTGTTCACTATTTTGCATCTTATATTCTCTTTATCCAAACTGTTAAATTCCTCCTTATCTTATTCATTTATTTCATAACTTTCATTATAACTATGTTGATGATGATGATATATTTTCCAGTTTAAGAAAGTTATCATTCATTATATTTTAATTCGGGAAATTTCTAAAGGAAAATAAACATAGTTTAGGGGAATAAAAAAATAGGAGGAAAATAAAAATATGGGAAAAATTATAGAAAAAATGATAAATTTTATAGGGGAAACATGCACTTATGCTAACTTGATTATATATAATTATAAGGGACAGTTTGGCTAAAGTCTCTATTAAGTTTTAAAATACACCAAACATCTTTGCCAAAAAAGTATGTAAATTATGTCCCTAAAATTAAATTACTGAATAATTGCATACATTTATATCCAAAAATTGCAGACATTTCCGCAATTATTCTCTAAAAAATTATGGACATTTAAGCAATTATTTTAAAAAATTGCGTAAATTTCCGCAATTATTAACCAAAAAATTGCGCAAACTTCCGCAATTATTCACTAAATAATTGCAGACATTATGCAATTTTTGGGTATAATTGCATAAGTGTCTGCAATTATTCACTGAATAGTTGCATAAATGTATGCAACTATTCGGTAACTTAATTCTATGGACCTAATTTACAATCTTTTTGTGGGAAGGAGTTTTCGTGTATTAAGTTTGATTTTAAGGACCTAAGCCAAATATTCACTAATTATAACCCATATTTCCATAATTATTCTCCTATTCTCTTTCTTCTCTTTTTTGAAAAACGTATACTTGTTAATTTCTTTCTGATGATTCCTTTTCAAGCGCTTGTAACAACCCAAAAATTTTTCATTTGATTTTGAATATTTAATTTATTTTAAATATTAAAATATTGGTTTTAAAAGTTTAATAACTTGAATTCAAATATACTGATAACTTAAATATTTGAATTCTGAATTTAATATTAATTAAATGGACTTAATAGTCTTATTTAACTTCTTCTGGTTAATAAATAATAATGGTAAATTCCTTTTGTAAATATATTTACAGTAATAAATAGTTCGGATAAATAATAAGAAAATAAATTATTAATATAACATCTCGATTTTTATTGATGTATTTTTAATATAATTTATTTGATTTTTCCATAATTTTTAATTTGGAAAATATTTAAATTATCGTTTGACGATTTTTGGCAAACGACGGTATTTTTATGATTCTACAGAATCAGTTAACCAGTGTATATTCTTATTATTTTGTGATTGTGTCGCATTTTTTAGCACGACGGTATTTT
This sequence comes from Allium fistulosum, assembly GCA_030737815.1. Lineage (NCBI taxonomy): Eukaryota > Viridiplantae > Streptophyta > Magnoliopsida > Asparagales > Amaryllidaceae > Allium > Allium fistulosum. The sequence continues at coordinate 172,258,280 of CM060906.1, read as the reverse complement.
TGTTTTATCATTCGCGGCCTGTAAGCGAACAAATTGTTGTGTAGCGAGATGCCGAAAATTTCTAAATAAGCAACCTTTTGACATCAACTTTTACCATCTCTCTCTCATTTTTATTAAAACGGTAAAAGAAAAAGTTAAACATCCTCTTCAAAAATTCATATCTCATACTATACTCAACTAAAAATCCTAAAACAAGAATCTTTGGAATCGTTGTGGTAAGATATATAATTTGGTATAAGTTGTGTTGTGAACGGTGATGACCGGGGAGGTAGTTGAGTTGAGGCAGTAAGCTAGGGTTTGCATTTTACTTGGATATAAGCGGAATTAGCTTGATTTGAGGGTGGCATTGAGTTCATGGTGTGGAGGAGAGTAGGCGGTGCAAGTGGTATGGGGTGCGATGCCACCATGGTGATTGCGACATTTTGGAAGTCGCGTGGGTCTCGTGCAAGTCACGAATTCGAGAGTGGGCCAGAGGCGAGGAGAGTAACAAGGGAGTTTGAGAGGGAGAGAGAAGGTGGAGAGGTGGATATCTCTCTAACCTGGGTTTGTGATGAGTGGGAAGAAGAAGTTGTAATTGGGGGAAAGGGGTTAGTGAGAGGGTAATTAAGTTTATTTAGTGATTAAGTTATTTAATTATATTTTTAAATTTAAAATCTTATAAAATCGATAACTTGTTCATACGAGGTGCAATCAAGGCGAGATTTTTTGCATTGCAGTTGTAATGGTGATAACTGTGCGATGGAATAAGTTTCATTGAATTTAGTAAGTGAAAATTTGGGCAAAAGTAAAACGTCATTCAATTTTAGTTCAAATCGGAACGCTTCGGCGTCAACTGGAATTTCGATGAGTTAAACTCACTTTTTTGGATAATCAGTATGATATATAATAGATAAAATTTACTATTTATGTTGGATGAATTATTAGTTGATTTGGTTAAATATCTGCTTTTGAAAACTAAATGTCATACAGGGCAAATTTGTATAGAAATCCGGATTTCTCATCATGATGATTTTAATTCTAATTATATACCTATTGATTTTATTTAAGTTATATACTTGTTATATAGATTGTTAAATGTCAAAATTTGATAGTTTGGCCATGTTGGATGTGATACCGACATATATTAAATGTTGAACCTTTTTAGAGAAAAAGGTAGTAATAGCATTAGTTAAGTGCTTTAGTAACTATTAGCCTCATTATAGTATTTTGAAAAAAATACTATTAATTGCTGGTTGATCTGGAAATGGTTTCAATTTGAAAATGATTTTTAATCTGACCTTTTCGATTTTCTATGGTATTTTATTCAAAAATAGTTTTTGTACTTCTATATTTTACTTTAGTTTCAGTTATTATTCTTTTCTAATGTATGTATATATGTAAATGTTTTAAAAATTATTTTGGTAATATTTATTTTTATAGAAAAATTATAATAATAATGAATGTTTATTTTAAAGGAAATACAAGGGGTTTATCTTTTATTTTAAAGTGATTTTGTGTTTAAAAGAAGAGAGAAATATTTTGGAATAAATATTTGTGAAACATTCTATATAATGTTGCAATGGAATAGATTTATAAATGGTATTTTATAAATTAAAGAGAGAGATTTATAAATGGCATTTTATAAATAAAGATATGTTTATAAATAGCATTCTATAAAAGGGGAAACTATAATTTTGATCAATTGGAGTAACAAATCATAGTGTGAATTTATTTCAATATATGAAATTGTCGTGTCATGGAAAGGATATGAGTTTTATAATTATATTAAGAGTTTGGTTTTATGTTTGGTGATTTTTTTAACAACGAGGAGTTTTGTAATATATTTAGAAATTTATAAAAGGAGTTTATAAATAAATTTAGGATTTTATAAAATGTGTTGCAAATAAAATTTGGATTTATACAATGAGTTTTATAAAGGGGGAATTAATTTAAAGGACAAAGATTTGTATATTTTTTGCCTCAAGTACACAACCTCAATATTTTTACCACAAGGAAAAATATTCTCCTAAAAATTATTGATAAGGACAAACATTTTCCAAAATTATTCATAAGGACAACAAAACTGCTACCAAGCTAAAAACTGATACCTAAAAACTGCTACCGATAACTATAAACTGATACCTAAAAACTGCTATCAATGACTAAAAACTGATACCTAAAGAAAGTTGTCCTTTAGGATAAAATATTGAAGTCATGTCCTTGAAACAAAAACGCTGAGAAATTTTGTCCTTGACAATAATTTCCTGTTTTATAAATAATATTTTATAAAAGAAGTTTTATAAAGAACTTTATAAAAGTATGAAAGATGTTTATAAACGAGTTGTTAAATAAATTTGGAGTTTTATAAAAGGTGGCTATAATTATGGTTAGATATTTATAAAGGAATTTATAACAATATCTTATAAAATGAGTTTGTAAATATAAGGAGTTTTATAAAGGCATTATATAAAAGAGATTTATAAAAAGACTGAGACCCGATTTCCATAAATGATTATTTTTAAAATACCGTGGTATGGAAAATGATCTTTTCATATTTAACACAAAATTCCGAGGTATGGGAACTTGTCTTTATCTTGAGAACTAATGATATGTACCAAGGCAAGGTTAATTTTCTGACTTGTCCGATCTCATTGTTAATCGATGGATTATACCGTTTGAAATCGGGAAGTGGTGGTAAGTATATTGGTCTAATTTCCATACGATCCGTTTATTTACACCAAAAAGCGTTTTGGGTTTATTGTTATAAATGTTTTTAATTAACATTTGTTTTAACCCAAATTAAGTGCGATCTTGAAAATGAAATCTCTCTTAAGATTTGTGAATATACTTATACCGTCGAGAATCGAGATAAGTAAATGAATATTTTCTAAGTATTGAAAAGAGAAGAGGAGACTTGTGAATATATCTTTGTGAAACTATTTAATACAAGAATTTACAAAGTGGTTAATTGATGAAAGGGTTAATTAAAGAGGGTTAGTGGTTATTTTGTGTTTAACCATGCTTGGTCAAACCTCTGGTTGAATGGTTTGTTTATTTGATAATTAAATAACCGACTATCAAACCTTAGCCTATTTAAAACCATCGTTGTTGATTCGGAGGGACCGGGATCAGATATATTATTCGAAAACTACTTCGAACCGACATAAACGTTTGAATTGAAGATATCTTGAAGATGATCGAAGACGGAGTTCTTTGAAGCACAATGGCTACTTGCTACTAACCCTGAGGGTAATTCCAAAAAAGATGTAGTAGAAGTAGTGCCTTCGGTTTGTTTATATCTTGAACAACTTGTATGGATGATTGCTGGCATTGCATTGATGGCTGAAGGGCAATGTTAGCATCCCAATTGGGATTGCTATATAAAAGGTAATTGTAGCCTCAAGCCTCACACCTAGTAATGACTAAAGCAGGGACGTGTCGCAGGGATATGTGGGTCGCTCTCATTAGGGTATGATCGTCGCCTAATCTACATCGGTGTTTATGAATTTATGTATGCTTTAGACTCCGTACAGTTGTTGGCCAGCAACCGAGGGGTGATCATATTCGGTACTATCCAGTAAAGGGTAGGTCGGTCCTGAGTAGCAGAGGTGCAAATGTTTTGCAACCTCGGTACATTTTGTCCAGAGGTGTACTGTACGGAAGGTTGACCCTTACTTTATCATTGATGAAATCTAACTCCCAATACGTGCCCTTTTTAGATTTGATTGTATACTATGTATGCTGGAATGTAATTAATGTAACCATTTCGGCTATAATTCAATATTTATTTTAAACCTTAGACATTATTATAATATTAGAAGATTTCCTATAAATGGTTTTATTATAATATTAGAAGATTTCCTATAAATGGTTTGGTTATTCGTAAGGTAAAAACTCATCCATGTTATGTGGCGTGGTCTTATGAGATACCTTTATTTTTGAAAGGTTTTTATAACATTAAAATCCATATGCGGTGTGTTTCTCACGCTGGTTTACCAGACTAATCCGGGCGTTATTTTCTTATAGTGCTCAGATCAGACCGAGCATATTTTTATATTTAATATGGATGCTTTGGAGATTCAAGAGATGAGCTGGATGTCTCCAAGATGTACTCACGTATATTCTATTTTCCATTGCATTTGTTAGTTGTATTTATTAGCATTTGTGAAGACATGTTGTTATAACTGTCCAAGTTGATGATAGATAGGTACTCTGATTTTTGTACGTATATTTCAGCCTTTTTTATAATGTTCTATTGTATATTATATATACTCGTCACGATGTGAGATTATGTTTAGTCATTTCTTTCATTTTCCTCCAACAATCTCTCTTTCCGGCACTTAGATGCTCGGCACATTAATACCGTGGATGTATTAGTGCTAACTTTAGAGGGTCGAAAGGGCGGGCCATTACAGCGTGACTCACCAAAGTCAGTTCTTATTGTTGCTTGCCTGTTCTTTGCTACCGTATTACACAAAATTCTTCTTAGTTCTTAGCCATTATTTACTCCCCACCCAAAAGTATAATCTCTTTTAAACCCCAATCTACTTAAATTTTTATTCTTTTAATTTTTATTAAAATGACAGCTAGAACGAAAAATATTAAAAAAAAATAATCATGTTATATAATGTAGGTATGGTTATATATTTATTTTTTGAGATTATATTTCTTGGGACTTACCCTGTTATTTACAGAGAGATACGAAAATGTAGAAGAGGGAAAAAGCTATTTTCTCATTATTCACGAACTCAATATATACAAAGAGAAGATGGGCTGACAGATACAACCAAAGCCCAAATTGAAATAAGGAAAACAGAAAAATACAACTTAAACAAAATGCAACCGTACTAATATGTAAGTCACAAACATGAAAACTACTCAAACAATACTCACAACACTCCCCCTCAAGTTGGAGCATACAAATCATATATGCCCAACTTGTTACATAAGAATTTAATTATGTTGCCATGCAAAGATTTTGTAAGAAGATCTGCAACCTGATTCTCAGTTTTCACATAGCCAGTACATATTATCCCTTGTTGAACTTTCTCCCTTACAAAGTGACAATCCACCTCAATGTGTTTTGTCCTTTCGTGAAACACAGGATTGGAAGAAATGTGTATAGCAGCTTGATTGTCACACCACAACTTCATGGGTAACTCACACTTCATTTCCACTTCATCCATCAACTGTTTGATCCACACTAACTCACATACTGTGTTTGCCATTGCCCTGTATTCCGACTCCGCACTTGATCTTGAAACCACACTTTGTTTCTTACTCTTCCACGACACTAAGTTACCACCCATCATTACACAAAATCCTGAGGTAGATCTCCTATCCAACTTCGAACCAGCCCAATCAGCATCTGCAAATGCTTCGATTCTACTGTGCCCTTGATTTGTATATTCAATACATTGCCCAACAGTACCCTTTAAATAGCATAATATTTGTTTCAAAGCATTCCAGTGATCAACAGTGGGTGAAGACATGAATTGACTGACCATACTAACTGAATAAGCAATATCAGGCTTTGTTATGACTAAGTAATTCAATCTACCCACTAATCTCCTATACTTTTCAGGGTCTTCAAATAATACACCTTCATTTATCAATGAGGTTTTAACTAACATGGGTGTATTGCAAGGTTTAGCTCCTAATTTCCCAGTTTCTTTCAACAAATCCATAACATATTTCCTCTGTGACAAGTAAATTTTACCATTCATTCTAATCACTTCAATACCCAAGAAATATTTCAATTCCCCTAACTCCTTAGTATGAAACTGAGAATGAATAAATGTTTTGAGAGCAGATATTCCTTTTTCATCATTACCAGTAATGATGATATCATCGACATACACAATTAACAAAATTAGCTTACCTTGTAAACTTCTGTAGAACACTGAATGATCTGCTTTACTCTGTGCTAAACCAAATTTCTCAATGGCTTGACTAAACTTTCCAAACCAAGCTCTCGGGCTTTGCTTCAAACCATAAAGACTTTTCTTCAATCTGCACACCTTCCCATACTCCCCCTGAGCAACAAACCCAGGTGGTTGCTCCATAAATACCTCCTCAGTAAGATCACCATGAAGAAAGGCATTCTTAATATCTAATTGATGAAGTCTCCAGGCATGTTGTGCTGCTAATGATATAAGTATTCTTATTTAAGTTATTTTAGCCACTGGTGAAAATGTCTCTGAGTAGTCAACCCCATATGTCTGAGCATACCCTTTTGCCACTAAGCGTGCCTTCAGTCGTTCAAGAGAACCATCTGCTTTCATTTTCACAGAGAAAACCCACTTGCAGCCTATAGCCTTCTTTCCTTCTGGTAACTGCACTAGTTCCCATGTATCATTCTGGTCCAATGCATTGATTTCCTCAATCATAGCTTCATGCCATCCTTCATTTGATAATGCTTCTTTGACAGTTCTTGGAACTGAAATTGAATCCAGTGTAGTTATGAAAGTAGAAGATTCTGATGCTATGTTACTATATGATACAATAGATGAAATTGGGTATGTACATTTTCTTTTCCCTTTTCGCAAAGCAATGGGTAAATTAATATTTGAATCTGGTACTTGAACACTTTCCAAAACAGGAGTAGGTACAGATGAGGTACTTGGATCTAACACCTCACTATCATGTTGATCATTATTCAGTTTGAATATAGGAGGATATACCAAAAATTGATCATCTTCATCTACTATTTGTTCACCATAATTTTCTTGAGCTGGAGGAGTTAATGATGATGAATAAAATGGTTTACTTTCAACAAAACTAACATCCACTGATACAATGTATTTGTGAAGACTAGGACAAAAGCACTTGTATCCTTTTTGAATTCTCGAATAACCAAGAAATACACATTTCAAAGATTTTGGGTCTAATTTTGTTAAATATGGATTTACATCTCTAACAAAACAAATGCATCCAAATACCCTTGGCTTCACTGGGTAAATTGATTTATTTGGGCATAAAACTTGATAAGGTATTTGGTAGTCCAGAATAGTAGAAGGCATTCTATTAATCAGAAAACATGCAGTACTTACTGCTTCAGCCCAAAATCTCTTTGGAACATTCATTTGAAAAAGAAGTGCTCTTGCAGTTTCCAATAAGTGCCTATTTTTTCTCTTAGCTACTCCATTCTGTGCTTCTGTATCCACACATGAAGTCTCATGAATGATGCCATGCCTTTCCAGAAATGAATTAAATTGATTGCTTGTATATTCCTTTGCATTGTCACTCCTCAGTGTCTTGATTGAAACATTAAATTGATTCTGTATTTCAGCATAAAAAGCACAAAATATAGAAAACAAATCTGATTTATTCTTCATTAGAAATAGCCAAGTTACACGTGAGTAATCATCAACAAAAGTGACAAAATATCTATATCCTTGCTCAGATGTAACTGTTGATGGACCCCAAATATCTGAGTGCACAACTTCAAAAATTGAATTAGACCTTTTGTTAATCCTAGGATACAAACTGACACGATGATGCTTTGCATATTGACAAGACTCACAATACAATGTTGATAAAGAACTAAATTGTGGACACAATTTCTTGAATAGGATCAATGAAGGATGGCCTAATTGACAGTGCATTTGGAATGCAGAGGATGTTATACTTGAACAACCTACAGATTTTGATGGCACATCATCAAGCACATATAAACCTCCCCTTTCTTCACCTCTACCAATAATCTGTCTGGTTGTCAGGTCCTGAAATACACAGTGGTCAGGGAAAAATGATAGGCTACAATTCAGGTTCTTAGTAATTTGACTCACGGATATCAAATTAAATGATAGGTTAGGCAAATATAACACTGAAGTTGATGGTAAATTTGAACTTAACCTCATTTTTCCAGTACCTTGTACAAATGCTTGTGAACCATCAGCTAATATAACAGCCTGGGTTGATGATTTATATTGTATATCTGAAATCAAATTACTATTACCTGTCATATAATCAGTCGCTCTAGAATCTATGATCCATTTTGATTGATCTGTAGTGTTGGCAATAGCTGAAACTGATGATGCTGATACTGATTCCTTATTAGTCGATTCTTTCTTTAATAATTCTTGGAACTTCATATATTGGCCATAATCTTCTTTTGTCATGAGAACAGACTTCACCTCCTTATTCATTTGTGAATTTTTATATTGAAGCTTTCTACATTCGAACTTCATATGACCTGGTTTCTTACAATACGTACAAAATTTTCCCTGATTCAAGGATCTAACATCTGGAACATTTGGTCTTGGTAAATTGTAATTTGGCCTTGATGAATTATTCTGACCTTGTATATAACCTCTGTTGTTGCTGATCAAAGCTCCTTCGACTTTAGTACTTGTAGCTTGAGTATGAGTAATATCTGAACGAAGAATTCTGCTAAACACTTCTTGCAGTGAAGAGATATCCGATCCTGATAAGATCTGAGACTTTGCAGACTCAAATTCCAATGGTAAACCTGCTAAGAAGCTCATACATGCCATTTGTTCCCGTTGTTGTTGCTGAATCTTAACATCTTGACTGATTGGTAACAGCATATTGAATTCCTCATAAATTTTCTTGAAATTCATAAAGTAATTCATAAGAGTCTGTTCTTGTTTCTCTGCTCGATAAAATGATTTACACACCTCATACATTCGTGTTAGGTTTCCCTTTCCAGAATACAAGAATTCTAGGTATTCCATTAACTCCTTAACAAATTCACAATGATTAACTAAACCAATTATCTCACTATCAATTGAGTTTCTGATCTGCAGAAATAATCGAGCATCAGATCTGAGCCAAATCAAATCCTTCTCCTCCTTTGAATCTGGCTTTGGTGGATCATCACTTAGATGATTATCTTTATCCATACTTCGAAGGTATAATCGGATCGTCTTACTCCAATTCAAGAAATTCATATTATTCAATTTGTGATCTGTGATTTTGGGCATCAACTGCATCGCATCCATCGTAATCTTGTTCTTACTTTCTTCTCCAGATTCTCCCATCTTTACTGATATGAGCTAAATCCCTAATCGATTTGAATTTTGGATTCTCGTGGCTTTGATACCATGTTATTTACAAAGAGATACGAAAATGTAGAAGAGGGAAAAAGCTATTTTCTCATTATTCATGAACTCAATATATACAAAGAGAAGATGGGCTGACAGATACAACCAAAGCCCAAATTGAAATAAGGAAAACAGAAAAATACAACTTAAACGAAATGCAACCGTACTAATATGTAAGTCACAAACATGAAAACAACTCAAACAATACTCACAACACCCGTTATTGATGAGTAGTGGATAATGGAACCGTTGTCCAGAGCTACATAGAAAGCTTTTCTTTTTAGGATCACTAAAAGTGCCAAAACGGGAAACCGATGCGATGGGATCATCCTTTATGTCTAATTTTAGGATAAATCAATGCAGTAGAATTCAATCGACAATCAGGACTTGGTCGAATTTAAAAGAAAGACGGTTGAAACTGGAGAGCAGGACTTGTCCTAGAACTACGTACATTTGATCGGGGCCAAACTCACGTTCACACTGGTCAAACACAACCCAAATTCCAACTATCTCCTTTCAATTGCAATTGACCAAACCCAATCACCATCGCCATTGTCGTCATCACATCAATGGCCATCATCGACCTAAAACCTCAAGTCGAGTCAGCGCTAAGGTTTCAAGCAAATTGGGCCCGAGTTCTTTAAACGGCGAATCTGATACGGCGGCGGTAGCAAAATAGCAGGCGGCGGCACTAGGGAGTCGGCGGTGGTTTGAGTCGGCAGTAGGTCAACTCGGCGGCGAGATGGAGTCGTGAAGGATTGGATGACTCAACTGTAGGGAAAGTTCAAAGGAAAAAGGAAAATGAGAGGAGTACATAGAAAATTTTCAAAGTATTGAACTTATATGGTCGGAGGGTCATAACGCGGTACCGACCCGAGTTGACATCCCTCCCCAATTTCATCCAGAAATCATCGTAAAGAACTTCTATGCCAACCTAAAGTGCGACGTAGTCTCTGGAGTACAGATGACATTGCCAATGTAGAGAAACAGAACTCCAACTACAACTAAGTCAAACGGTTAAGTAGTTGAAGGAAAATCTATCAAGTGAAGGCGACATCTCAAGACAACGCTTGAGCAATCATCCAGAGTTTACAAAACAGCAGTCAACGACTCATTGAGATCCACAGTACACTTTGTTTTCAATGAAATCGTACTATGGAGGCAAGTGTTAACCAGGTTTTTAGTCAAGAAGAAGTCAACGGAAGTTGGAATATCGAGACAAAGACGAAACAACTTGAAAACTTGGGAATACACATAGAAGAGGTAGATAAGCAACTTGGGAAAGTTTCACACAAGTTGGAGAAAGCGCCTAAACTCGGCACCGAGTTGACCATCCTTAGGTTAGCACCGACCTATCCAACTCACCCCATTCTCTTCCAAAACTTCGCACAACACATACACTACTCCAATAACTCGGTATCAAGTGTTTTTTCCAGAGTTTGTGTGATCAATTCAAAGATTGGTGAGATAACAACAAAGAAACTAGGATAACTCAAGAGTTATCAAGAAGATCCTAGAATCAACTGAAGGACGATGGACAAGAGCCTGAAACACATCAACTAAGAGACAAAAAACTAAGAGATAGAAAAGCAGAACAAAAGTCAAAGTTGGATTTGTTCCAAACTTCATAGCTCGGTACCGAGTTGACCACTTATAGGTCATACTGAGTTGAGCTCTTTGCTCATGATGCTCACAATTTTCTTGTTCGACATTGGGCTATCGTCTAGACTCCATTGCAAACAGGCTTCCGACCCAATATCTTTGTTCCTCAATAAATACAACTCCTGGTGCAACTGAAACGGGATCTGCTTTCTGCTAACTCCATACGTGGAAGTTATGCTCTTCTTCATCTTCTACCTCCATCCAATTGCCATCTAGACAACTTCTCCATGCAGCTCTATGCTAGAGAAATTGCCAAACCCTTATACCAGTGACTAATACTCTCTAATTCTCTTATAACTTCATACAAACTCTATCAAATCATCAATCAACAAAGCTATGAAGTGAACGTAGGCCAAAAATTGCCGAACCACTATAAAAATCTTGTGTCTCCTTACTTTTTTCTGCTTTTCTTACTACCGTCTACTAGATATAGGCCCCATAGATTCCATACAACATACTTTTTGATTGTTGATCCATTTTTGGCATCAACAGTACAAAACAGTAACCAAATTGAGAATGATAAATCAAATCAAAGATGAGTGTTGTTAATAAATCAAACTATTCAGCACTTATCCCAGCATCATGTACTGTAATCATGGATGAAGGAAGATAAACCCATGATTTCCCCCAAAAATTCAAGCAACGTTATTTTTAGGTAGGATGAAATTTAAAATATTATTTACCTGAAGTGAAATCAAAATTTAGAAGTCCTATTTTCAATGATTTCGATCGACACTGATATTTAGTCGACGATTCAAGAAGACAGATGGAAGAAATTGGGAGATCGATTAGTACTCCTAGGGCACCCTTGGACGATATTGTTTAGAAGGCAGAAACCTTCAGAGACAACCACACCATTGTCGCTTCAATTAGAGAACAAAATGGAAAAGCTGATTTGAAGTCGAAAGACCCAGGGTTTTCTGAAGCAATTAAAGAATGAACGAAGATTAAGTGTTAGGGAAACGCGAGCTTTTGAATCATGGATAGAAAGTCAAAACAAAAAACACGGATAGAAACGAGGTTCCTGTATTTCAAATTGAAGAAGTTATAGCAATGTCACGACAACATTCTCATAATCATGTTTTTAAGTTTAAGTGATAGAATAGATTACATCATTCCGTCAATAGTCGAAAGAAACCGAAAATGCTACCGACGGGACAAAAATTTTCAATATTTATAGAGGATATATAGGCGTGTTGTACATGCATTAAGAACTACAAACAATTGTAACATTTTTAGTTGGATCTCTAAGGACTTGGAATAGAAAAGAAAATAGAATGATGCATTGTACATTTAATAGTACAATAGATTACATAATTACCCCAGATGACCAGTTTCAATGTACAACAGTAGCTTCGCACCAAATTTCAGAACTTGCAATATGAAAGACAATTAAATAAAGTCTACAGATGATTTTGCGTTGATGACAACAGGCAACTTATTATTTATTTTCTTCTCCTTGACTGTTTTTGTAACGACCCGTATTTTTACGGATCGAAACATCGTAAAACAGTTGTTATTAGACTGTTAGTATTGTTAAGTCATCCAGAGTTTAGGTCGACTAGAGCTTAAGTCGTGTAGAAGTTAGGTTGTCTAGAAGTTAAGCCATGTTGTAGCTTAAGTCGTTTGGAAATTGGGTCGTGTGGTAGCTTAGGTCGTGGGGTAGGTTAGGTCGAGTGAACGACCTAAGAGATTGGAGCAACCTACATGGTTTGACCGACTTATAAAAGTAGGCGACTTAAGGAAATAGGCGACCTAAGGAATCAACGACTTAAGGGAAGCGGCGACTTAAGAGTTAGCGACATAGGAAACTGGGCGAGTTAGCGACTTAGGGAGGATAGGTTGGCAACGACCTAAGGAAGCTGGTGTTAGGTCGTAAGCGACCTAAGGTGGATTGTTGTGTTGTAGTTAGGTCATGAGCGACCTATGGGATGCTGTGCTGAGTTAGGTCGTGAGCGACCTAAGTTTAGCAGTTATGAGTAGTTAGGTCATCCAGATGACTTAGGTGTTAGGTCGAAATACCCCGAGTTTAGTTAGGTCGCAACCTTGGATGAGTCGTTAAGTCACATCTCAGTTAGGTCATAGGTCGCGCATTAGTGTAGAGGCCTAGGTCGTTGGGTAATTAGGTCGCGCAAGTGAGTATAGTTAGGTCGCGTGAGGACTTGTGTTGTTAAGTCGCTAGGTCGGAAGATCTGTTAGGTCGTAAGTCGTGGTGTTTTAAGTCGCGCATATAGATTTGAGTTGTTAGGTCGGCAACTGTTAGGTCGTGGACGACCTAAGAGCGAACGACCTAAGGAACTACCTATAAATACACGGGTTATGCCTCACTTTTTGGGATCCGGATTTTGAAGCGACAAAGTGCTGACATTTTGAGAGCTTGAGTTCTACACTTCTTCACTTCTTTTCTCCACTCTAATCTTGTGATTCCTTCCATCCAAATCGAAGATCGAATCGAAGATCCAAGAGCTTAGATTGAAGATCTACATCCATCGAAGAGAGATTTCATCGTTTGAAGCGGATTTTTGATAGATCGAGTTAGATCCTTCGTTGTCCAGATCTGAAGTGTGTTGCTTTTGAGGTGTTTAGGTGATTCGATGAGTGGTGATTATCTCTCACACGGATCCAAAGGAGTATATCGGATCGTTGGCTTGATTTTGTCTTAAAATAGTGATTTCATGCATTTTCGTAAACTTAAGTATAGATCTATTGTTCATGATGATTTGACATCCATTTTACTACATGTTAATCTATGTAAGTTCATCCATCAAGTTGTAGAGATATTGCTCATGTTTTCATACTTGTTAGATTTGGACTCTTTATTTACAAGATTGCCATTATTGTTATAATTGTTTATTAGATCATGTTTGAATGTTTGATTACTTGGATTAATGATTGACTTGATTGATTGTTGTAAATTAGTTGATTGATGATTTGATTTAGACAAGATGGTCGAAGATGATTCAAAAGCTAAGGGAAAGGCTCTTGAATTGGAAAAGCTGCTCGTGGCATATGTGGCGGATGATGAAGCTCATATGGATAGGTTTGATGATGATGATGTTGAGATGAGGATTTGCTATGATGAGATGAAGCGAGGCATGGTATGAGATAGCCTTGGTTTAATCCAGACGGGATTATTCCAAGCATGTTGATAACTCGGTGAAATGGTTCGAGTTTGAGGATAATGGTTTGCTCGAGAGGCGCTTGAGCTAGTATGGAAATAGTCATCGAGGAGGATGACTAGAAGGCTGAGATTTCATTGTTGTTGAAGGTTCTACCATTCTCAAAGCAAGAGTACGCTGGGTAGATTCGATAGTCCCAAAAGGCTACTGATTAGTAGTCGAGTACTCTGGGCAGATTCGATAGTCCTAGGCACGGGCTGCGACGACGTGCAGAGTTATGTCTAGAACCGGGGTTTCCATTAGACCTTGATGAACGGCTGAAAGAATGTGCCGGTCATTCAATTAACGGTGGTGTCGAAGCAATGATAACAGTGATAGCCAGAGTCATGGATGTTTGGTTGTATCATCATTGGGCCTCAAGAGCGGTATTTTCTGGGTGCTTATCTGATCTTGGTTTAGGCCTTGGGGGTTTGTACTTGGAAAACATCGCCCTTGACTCGAGTGATAATTGCTTTACTTTAAATTGTCTTCTTTGCTATGTTTACTTCTGCTTAGTGTGTGTCTTGGGGCTATCACTGTAGAAAGAAGTGGAGTGGGAGGGTTGGATTCCTATTCCTTTTTCCTTTATGCTCTTTTGGTATGTTGTTAGTTAATTTACCGCTCACTAAGACTGTTGTCTGACTCAAGGCTTTATGTTTAACTCTTATTGCCTTGGGCTGTTCGTCCATTTTGGGATGGGCAGACTAGGTAGCAGGTGACAGGTGATGTTCTTAGTTTCCAACGATGCTGATGACGAAGACGAGCTGGAGGCTTGCATATTATTTTCTTACTATATGTACTGGATGTTCCGCTGCTTTGTATAATTCTTTGAGTGATATGTAGTGAGGCCTGATGTATTGACTATTCAGATGTTTGTATTCAACTATTATGAAGTTTTATTGATGAGATCCTATTCTGTGAAGCTTCACTATATATATTCTCTATTGTATTTTATCCATGCGCTGTGAGTAATACGATAGATTCTGCTGTTTTAATTTACCTTGGCAATCGTCCATGGATGCCTAGCCCACTTTACAGCGCACTATCTCTAGGTTCAGTGCGGGGGTCATGGGCGTTCGTCACATTTGGTATCAGAGCATTGGTTAATCGATTTTACCCAACACTCGCTGACGTAACTACGTATGAGAGACGTAATTGTATTTTGATGGATGATTACTATATATAATATAGTAGCTTAGAAAGATTTGAGTCCTTTATGCAGTTGTTTCTCAAGGTGTGTTGATCATTTCTTTTATAGATATTAAGAATGAGTCGAAGAGGGAGACCAGCTGCTAGGAAAGGTCGTGCTACTGAGGGGGCTGCTGATTATGCAGCTATGTTCGAAGCTATGATGACCTCGATCATGAGAAGGATGCCAGTTCCGGGGTCAGCAGTTGATGTTGGAGTTCAAGTTTAAAATCCAAAACCGGTGGATTTTGCTAAGTTGTGTAAAGATTATACTGCTCTTGGGGGAAAGGTTTTCTTGGGAACAGAATCAGCCATTGAAGTCCAGAGATGGATAGATGCTTGTAGAAGGATCTTTGGTGATTTGGGAATTGAGGATGCGACTAAAAGGAAGTTAGCATCAAGACAGCTTCAAGGAAGAGCTTCTGATTGGTGGAATTCTATCACCATTGATACTCCGGAGGAAGAAATTACTTGGGAGCAATTCCAAGTCAGATTCGAAGCTAAGTTCATATCTACAGCTCAGAAGTCTGTTCTGTTCAAGAAGTTTGTAGAGCTCAAGCAAAATGGAAGACCAGTTCTTGAGTATGTTTCTGAGTTTGAAGCTTTGTCTAAGTATGCCCGGTCGTATATTGAATCTTCGTACCAGAAGAATGAGAAGTTTGTAACAGGCTTGGACAGTTATCTTGGGAGGCAGTTGGTGGATCATTTGGATGATTCATTTGAGAAGCTTGTGGAGAAAGCTCTCAGACATGAGAATCTGTTTCCTAAAGAGGGATCTGTTGTTGCTATGACCAGGGGAGAGTCTAAACCACAGCAGGGTGGAAACAAGAAGAGGAAGCAGCAACAGCAAAAGGGTAAGGATGGCCAGAAGAAGCCAAAGGGCGAAGTGACCTGCTACAATTGTTAGCAGAAGGGCCATTTCTCCAGAGATTGCAAGAATCCAAAGGTGCCGGTGAAGTGCCACAACTGTGACAAGCCGGGGCATGTCAAGAGGAATTGTCCAGAACCTCGGAAGGACAAGCAGGTTGTGCAAGCTTATGCTTTGGGAGCTGTTCCATCATCTTCGAAAGCTCCTACCGTTGAAGAGAAAGGAAAGAGTGTGGTGGTTCAAGGTACTCTTTCCATATGTGGTGTTCCAGTGAGAGTGCTATTTGATACTGGGGCGTCGCATTCGTTTGTTTGTAACGAACTTGTAGGCCGGTTAGATTTTAGAACCAGATATTATTGATAGGCCATTGGTTGTGACTAATCCAGTTGGGGGTTCATCTTGTTTGTGTATGCTATGCCGTGGTCTGATTGTATCGAGTCATGATTGCTCTTTTGTTTGTGATTGTTTTGTTCTGAACTTTGCGGGGTTCGGAATTATTTTGGGTATGGACTGGCTTAGGAAGTATGCAGCAAAGGTTGATTGTGAAAGGTTGGAGGTGACAGTCGAGAATGTGGAGGGGCGAAAGGTTGTTATACGATGTAAGCATGAAGAAGGCGTCTTCATGAGCTTCATGTATTCGCTGATTGTTCCACGGGATGGACTGTCATCGTTGCCAATCGCTCATGGATTTGAGGATGTCTTTGATGAGGTTAAAGGGTTACCGCCGCATAGAGAGATCGAGTTTCGTATAGATCTAGTTGAAGGAGCCAGACCTGTTGTGATGCCTCTTAGGAGGATGGCGCCTAGGGAACAGCAAGAGTTGAAAGTGCAGGTTGATGATCTTTTACATAAAGAATTCATTCGGCGTAGTGTGTCCGAATGGGGTGCACCAGTTGTGTTTGCAACCAAAGCAGATGGATCGTTGAGATTGTGTGTGGATTATCGTGAGCTGAATAAGGTGACTAAGAAGAACAAGTATCCATTGCCGAGAATATATGACTTGTTTGATCAGCTTCACGAAGCTAAGGTGTTTTCTCAGATGGATTTGGCAACGGGATTTCACCAGTTAAGAGTGGCTAAGGATAGTGTGCCGACTGCTTTCAGGACACCATCCGGTTTCTTTGAGTGGCTGGTAATGCCGTTTGGATTGACTAATGCGCCAGCATATTTTGTGGATCTTATGAATAGAGTGTTCAGAGATCAGTTGAGCAAGTTCGTACTAGTGTTCGTGGATGATATTCTGATTTATTCCAGAACTGAAGAAGAACACACGACACACTTGCATATTGTTTAATCTTACGGAAACATCAACTGAAGGCTAAGTTTTCGAAGTGTCAATTCTAGAAGAGTGAAGTGAGGTTCTTAGGCCATATTATCTCTGGAAGTGGAATAGCGGTTGATCCCGCTAAGGTGGCAGCAATCCAGGATTGGGTTAGACCTAAGAATGCATTGGATGTGAGAAGTTTTCTTGGATTAGCAGGATATTATCGTCGATTTATCAAAGACTTTTCCAAGGTAGCTACACCATTGACAGGATTGACGAAAAAGAATCAAGTATTTAGATGGGATGATAAGTGTGAGCAAGCTTTCGGAATCCTGAAAGAGCGATTGACAAGTGCTCCTGTTTTGACAATTCCAAGTGGGAATGATGAGATGATGGTTTACACCGACGCATGTGGTACTGGACTTGGAGCAGTGTTGATGCAGAAGGGTAAAGTTGTTGCGTATGCAAGTCGACAACTGAAGCCGCATGAAAGGAATTATCCGACTCATGATTTGGAGTTAGCGGCAATTGTATTTGCTCTGAAGATGTGGAGACATTATCTATTGGGAGTTCGATTCGAGTTGTTTACAGATCATAAGTCGTTGAAGTATCTTTTCTACCAAAAGGATTTGAATCTTAGGCAGCAACGATGGCTAGAGTTTTTGGCATCATATGATTTTGGTATAGCCTATACTCCGGGAAAGGGTAACGCAGTAGCAGATGCATTAAGTCGAAGACATGCAGGATTGGGAGCCATGTTTTCAGAATGGAAGAATCTCGAGTATTTAGCTGGATTTGACTTCAGGCCCAGATGTGAATTGGAACCTGAGATGTTGGCAAACTTATCGATAAGACCGACTCTTGTGGAAAGAATTGGCGAGAGTCAAAGGCGAGACGATAAGCTTGTCAAGATTATCCGTGATTTGGAATCTGGATTGGACCTAGAAAAGGATACAGGATTCGAGGTCGATCGAGAAGGTTGGCTTCGGAAGCAAGGACGATTAGTTGTTCCCGATATAGATGAATTGAGGAATGAAGTTCTGAAGGAAAGTCATCACTCGAAGTTGACAATTCATCCAGGTGGAAACAAAATGTATCGGGATATGAAGAGAACCTATTACTGGGAAGGTATGAAGAAGGATGTTGGAAATTTTATTTCCAAGTGCATGAACTGCCAGTTGGTAAAAGCCGAACAGAAGAAGCCAAGTGGATTACTTCAGCCGTTAGAAGTTCCTACATGGAAGTGGGAGCAAATATCGATGGATTTTATTGATGGGTTACCTAGAACAAGAACGGGAAATGAAGGGATTTGGGTCATCGTAGATCGTCTGACTAAGAGTGCAAGATTCATTCCTGTTCGATCGACTAGGACTGCATCAAAGTTGGCTGAGTTGTATGTTAAGTGGATAGTTCGATTCCATGGTATTCCGAAGAGTATATTGAGCGATCGAGACCCATTGTTCACTAGTAGATTTTGGAAGAGCTTTCAGGAAGTTTTGGGAACAGAGTTGTGTTTGAGTACAGCTTATCACCCTCAAACAGATGGTCAGACCGAGAGTCAACCGAGTTTTGGAAGATCTCCTCAGAGCTTGTGTTTTAGATTTCGGAGGATCATGGGAAGATCACCTTCATTTGGTGGAATTTTCGTATAATAACAGTTACCAGTCCAGCATTGGTATGGCACCGTATGAAGCATTGTATGGAAGACCATGTAACTCTCCGACGTGTTGGTTAGAAACAGGAGAAAAGCTGATACTTGGGCCAGAGATGATTCGACAGACTTCAGATTGCATAGAGATCATTCGGCAACGAATTAAGGCAGCCCAAGACCGTCAGAAAAGTTATGCCGATAAGCGTCGTAAGGATTTGGAATTCGACGTAGGTTATATGGTTTTGTGAAGATTTCTCCACTGAAGAATGTTATTCGATTCGGGAAGAAAGGAAAATTGACTCCGAGATTTGTTGGACCATTCCCGATCATCTAGCGAATTGGAAAGCTTGCCTATAGATTGGAGTTACCAGAAAAGATGGCGGGTGTGCACAATGTTTTTCATGTATCGTATCTACGGAAGTATGTGCACGACTCGAATACAGTGGTTTTTGTTGATAGCTGTGAAGATTTCGAGGTTGATCCAGTCGATAAAAGACCTCGTAAGCCGCTTCGTGTTGTGGAAACCGACACGAAACAACTTAGGAGGAAGGTAGTTAGGTTGCTCAAGACACAATGGAGTGATGATGATACCGACTGTACATGGGAGGTGGAAGAGAGGATGAAGGAAGCTCATCCTGAACTCTTCGAGGTATGGCCATAAGGTGTCGAGTCATCTCACGACATTTTAACTTGTTCTAGTTTTAGAATTCTACATGCTAGGCTAGTAATTGGATGCATGGTTTGTTGATTGCTATGGATGGTAGGCGTGCAGAATAGTTTTGATTGCTCTTGTTTGTTTGGAATTTCGGGGGCAAAATTCCTAAGGGGGAGAGAATGTAACGACCCGTATTTTTATGGATCAAAACATCGTAAAACAGTTGTTATTAGACTGTTAGTATTGTTAAGTCGTCCAGAGTTTAGGTCGACTAGAGCTTAAGTCGTGTAGAAGTTAGGTTGTCTAGAAGTTAAGCCATGTTGTAGCTTAAGTCGTTTGGAAATTGGGTCGTGTGGTAGCTTAGGTCGTGGGGTAGGTTAGGTCGAGTGAACGACCTAAGATATTGGAGCAACCTACAGGTTTGACCGACTTATAAAAGTAGGCGACTTAAGGAAATAGGCGACCTAAGGAATCGGCGACTTAAGGGAAGCGACGACTTAAGAGTTAGCGACATAGGAAACTGGGCGAGTTAGCGACTTAGGGAGGATAGGTCGGCAACGACCTAAGGAAGCTGGTGTTAGGTCGTAAGCGACCTAAGGTGGATTGCTGTGTTGTAGTTAGGTCGTGAGCGACCTATGGGATGCTGTGCCGAGTTAGGTCGTGAGCGACCTAAGTTTAGCAGTTATGAGTAGTTAGGTCATCCAGATGACTTAGGTGTTAGGTCGAAAGACCCCGAGTTTAGTTAGGTCGCAACCTTGGATGAGTCGTTAAGTCACATCTCAGTTAGGTCGTAGGTCGCGCATTAGTGTAGAGGCCTAGGTCGTTGGGTAATTAGGTCGCGCAAGTGAGTATAGTTAGGTCGCGTAAGGACTTGTGTTGTTAAGTCGCTAGGTCGGAAGATCTGTTAGGTCGTAAGTCGTGGTGTTTTAAGTCGTGCATATAGATTTGAGTTGTTAGGTCGGCAACTGTTAGGTCGGCAACTGTTAGGTCGTGGACGACCTAAGAGCGAACGACCTAAGGAACTACCTATAAATACACGGGTTATGCCTCACTTTTTGGGATCCGGATTTTGAAGCGACAAAGTGCTGACATTTTGAGAGCTTGAGTTCTACACTTCTTCACTTCTTTTCTCCACTCTAATCTTGTGATTCCTTCCATCCAAATCGAAGATCGAATCGAAGATCCAAGAGCTTAGATTGAAGATCTACATCCATCGAAGAGAGATTTCATCGTTTGAAGCGGATTTTTGATAGATCGAGTTAGATCCTTCGTTGTCCAGATCTGAAGTGTGTTGCTTTTTAGGTGTTTAGGTGATTCGGTGAGTGGTGATTATCTCTCACACGGATCCAAAGGAGTATATCGGATCGTTGGCTTGATTTTGTGTTAAAATAGTGATTTCATGCATTTTCGTAAACTTAAGTATAGATCTATTGTTCATGATGATTTGACATCCATTTTACTACATGTTAATCTATGTTAGTTCATCCATCAAGTTGTAGGCTCATGTTTTCATACTTGTTAGATTTGGACTCTTTATTTACAAGATTGCCATTATTGTTATAATTGTTTATTAGATCATGTTTGAATGTTTGATTACTTGGATTAATGATTGACTTGATTGATTGTTGTAAATTAGTTGATTGATGATTTGATTTAGACAAGATGGTCGAAGATGATTCAAAAGCTAAAGGAAAGGCTCTTGAATTGGAAAAGCTGCTCGTGGCATATGTGGCGGATGATGAAGCTCATATGGATAGGTTTGATGATGATGATGTTGAGATGAGGATTTGCTATGATGAGATGAAGCGAGGCATGGTATGAGATAGCCTTGGTTTAATCCAGACGGGATTATTCAAGCATGTTGATAACTCGGTGAAATGGTTCGAGTTTGAGGATAATGGTTTGCTCGAGAGGCGCTTGAGCTAGTATGGAAATAGTCGTCGAGGAGGATGACTAGAAGGCTGAGATCTCATCGTTGTTGAAGGTTCTAGCATGCTCAAAGCAAGAGTACGCTGGGCAGATTCGATAGTCCCAAAAGGCTACTGATTGGTAGTCGAGTACTCTGGGCAGATTCGATAGTCCTAGGCACGGGCTGCGACGACGTGCGGAGTTATGTCTAGAACCGGGGTTTCCATTAGCCCTTGACGGGCGGCTGAAAGAATGTGCCGGTCATTCAATTAACGGTGGTGTCGAAGCAATGATAACAGTGATAGCCAGAGTCATGGATGTTTGGTTGTATCGTCATTCGGCCTCAAGAGCGGTATTTTCTGGGTGCTTATCTGATCTTGGTTTAGGCCTTGGGGGTTTGTACTTGGAAAACATCGCCCTTGAGTCGAGTGATAATTGCTTTACTTTAAATTGTCTGCTTTGCTATGTTTACTTCTGCTTAGTGTGTGTCTGGGGGCTATCACTGTAGAAAGAGGTGGAGTGGGAGGGTTGGATTCCTATTCCTTTTTCCTTTATGCTCTTTTGGTATGTTGTTAGTTAATTTACCGCTCACTAAGACTGTTGTCTGACTCAAGGCTTTATGTTTAACTCTTATTGCCTTGGGCTGTTCGTCCATTTTGGGACGGGCAGACTAGGTAGCAGGTGACAGGTGCTGTTCTTAGTTTCCAACGATGCTGATGACGAAGACGAGCTGGAGGCTTGCATATTATTTTCTTACTATATGTACTGGATGTTCCGCTGCTTTGTATAATTCTCTGAGTGATATGTAGTGAGGCCTGATGTATTGACTATTCAAATGTTTGTATTCAACTATTATGAAGTTTTATTGATGAGATCCTATTCTGTGAAGCTTCACTATATATATTCTCTATTGTATTTTATCCATGCGCTGTGAGTAATATGATAGATTCTGCTATTTTAATTTACCTTGGCAATCGTCCATGGTTGCCTGGCACACTTTACAGCGCACTATCTCTAGGTTCAGTGCGGGGGTCATGGGCGGTCGTCACAGTTTTGACGTGCCCCTTATTGACACAATATTAGATATTTGAACAAAATTAGACAAAATATCAACTAAAGCTATCTATATGCATAAACATTAATATTCTCAACCCTAAAATGCAACAAAAGCATTGAAAATTGACAAAATAGTGTTATTATAACTACCATATAACAACAGAAGTAAAGAATCATGTAATGAAAGTAAAAACCACTCTGATATGATTAACTTTGTCGAAAAGATGCTCATTTTTCGAAAAAAAGAAAATGAAAATAATACAAGCTTAGTAAAACAACTTCCGAAAGTCAAAAAGAATCAAGCTATCTTCAGTCATAACCCAAATAGAAAATGAAGAAAATTTTGCATTGTTATAATACAAACTGCACCAAGCAGCATACCAATAGACAAGAATATAAACCAAAGTAAAAAAGCATCGTAGAAAATCAAGTATAACACCAACCTTTAAGAGCAAATCCAACGGTATCATTTTCCACTGAATATTGAAAAAAAAAGTTTCCAATCGTCCAATTAAAGCTGAAGATTCAGCTGAAAGTTCAGGATCCAATTCAGGATCCTGAACTGGGCTTGGCCGTCCATTTAATGGGCGCCCAAGCCCTGGTGCCCATTTTATAGGCGCCAGACGTCCTGGCGCCCATAAAATGGGCGCCAGGGCTTGGGCGCCCAAGCCCCTCCCACCTCCTTCGGCTACAAACCGTCATGTTTTGAACTCTAACGGTCATATTTTGAACTCCAACGGCTATAAACAGTCATATTTGTGATTTCATTACATATATTAGACTATTTTTCAGATTGCAATACACACATCTCTTCTTCTACTGCAATTATATTCTCAATTACATAATATTGAAAGTATGTCTCATCCGTTTCAATCATACACTCAAGTGATGAATATGGATAACTGGGATTTTGATTCCCAACCCGTTCAAAATGTTCATCTCCAGACCGCTCCCCCTCTATCCTTCCATTCTTCTGCTCCATGGTCTGGCGATGAAGATAAAGATTTGTGTTATATTTACTGTCATTTTTCTAACGACTCAGTCAAGGGGAATGACCAAAGTGGAGAGGCGTTTTGGGGGAAAGTAATGACTGTGTACAATAAAAAGCATGTTGAAAAGACGAGGTCAATGTCTACAATCACCGGTCGTTTCGGGAAGATTAATTGACAAACACAATTTTACGAGTCTCAGATTCACAAAATAAGAACATCAAATCCGAGTGGAATGGGTGGTGAAGCTGAATTGGTAGCGTTTTGAAAAATATCATTTTTAATTTTTATTCGTATTTTATCACTTTGTCAATATATCATTTTGTGTTTCTGTTTTTTAGAAGAGAATGGCGAACGATCAATTCTTGAAATTATTTCCAAGAGAAAATGGTACAAAGAAACCACACTACTATCAGTTTGCAAACTGCTATGACTTGCTTGTTAGTCAATAAAATTGGAGCTCAAACAACGCAAAAATCTTAAGAGATGTCCAGACGAAGTCGAAGGGCAAGAAAAAAACAAGTCGAACTAATTATAGTTCTAGCCCAAGCGATTCTTCTCGTATGGACTCTAATGTATGTCCAGATAACGAAGACGAAGAAGCAGAACCCGCATTTGATGAAGATGCCAGACCGATGGGGCAACTAGCAGCTAAGAAGAAAATTGTTGTTCAATCCCAAATCGATTCTCGTTTAGCCTTAATGCATGAAAAACATGCCAGAGAAAATGCAGAACGTCAAAGAGGGAGTGCAGAAAAGCTTGCCGTGTTAAAAGAACTGACCGAGATTGAGAAGGGCCGGTTTGAGCTAGAGCGGCAACGCCAAGAAACCTTAGTAATGGAAAAGGATGTCACCGGAATGGACCTAATTACAATGCAATATTGGCTGTAGTACAAACAATGCTTTGTTGCGAGTAGATTAGGAACGAAACATATGTAGTTGAAATATTCATGTGATATTTTTCGTTATTGAAGTTTAAATATTCATGTACCTTCAGTTTATGTTTTCAATCATGTGCTATTTTCAGTTTTAAAATATTCAATGGTATATCATTTTTTTCGATGCATTCCGTAGATATCTTTATAGATTTACTTCACCAAATAGAAATGCTATTACAAACATCATAATTATAGCATTCTACACTTCGTTACACAAATAAAAAGGCAAACAGATGTAATTAAACAAAGATCCATCATCACAAACTACTGATTTCCATGAGAATTCCAAATATGCTCCATTAAATCCCTTTGGAGCCTATTATAAATAGCTGCATTACGATATACTTTATGATGATCGACATGAATTGCGTACTGTCCTTCAGTTCATAACGTGGCTATGCGGAATAATTCAGGGGGTTGTCTTGCATCATCATACTCGAAATCGGGATAGTCCATACCGCGTTCATCTTCAATGATCATGTTATGCAGAATTATACAACATAACATAATTGTAGCCATTTTTGATCTCTTCCATAATCTACATGGATTACTTATGGTTGCAAACCTTGCCTGAAGGACCCCAAACACCCTTTCTACGTCCTTCCTTTGTCCTTCCTACATTGCAGCAAATTGTTTCTGTTTTGCCGTCATTGGGTTTGCAAATGTCTTTACAATCGTCCTCCATTTGGGTTAAATTCCATCTCCTAGATAGTATCCATGCTCATATGTGTTATGACCAAGAGTAAACGATACAGGAGTTGACTTACCTTGTGCCAAATCATTAAACAAATGAGATCATTCGACAACGTTTAAGTCGTTAAGAGAACCAGGCATTCCAACGAAAGCATGCCAAATCCACAAATCATGAGAGGCAACTGCTTCTAAGATGATAGTTGGTTTTTTTTCTTTGCTGTTATATGCTCCATGAAAAGCTTTTGGACAGTTCTTCCACTACCAGTGTATACAGTCTAGACTTCCAAGCATGCCAGGCCAGCCTTTGCTTTCATGCATTTCACGCAAGCGCGTTACATCTGCCTCGTTTGGAGAATGAAGATATTCAGTCCCATAAATGTCCACAACTGATTGATAGAAGTGATCTAGGTTTTCTAATGTCGTACTCTCTACAATACGATATGCGTCGTCAAGGGCATCGGTGGGTGTACCGTATGCTAACATCCTCAAAGTTGCGGTCATCTTTTGATGCCCACTCAAACCTTGTTTTTTTTGCAGCGTCCTGCATGTAAACAAAATAATTATTATTCAGCTGAATACTTTCGAGAATTCTTAAAAACAATGGACGACTCATTCTGAATCATCGTCTAAACATCTCTGGACCGTAAGTTGGATCACGGGCAAAGTAATCTTGCATAAGTGTTTTATGAAATGCTTGCTGGTTACGGTTGATGTATTTCTGACCCACAACTGAGCCATCGTGTTTTCCAGAAGTTGAACCGTATGCCTCACGGTATATCTCCATCAGTTCCTCCTCCTCTTGTTGATGCGCTAACGCATACGCTTCTTCTTCAGAGTCACTATCGCATAGCAATATAGCTTTTAGTAAATTTCCAGACATTGTTATTGAGGATATTTGTTTGATTTTTGAATGTTTTGTTAGATTGAATTATGGTGAACAAGTATGAGATCCATATGGTTATATATAAGTACATAAGCTATAGGTACTGCAGCATATAATAAAACGTCCACTGTGCATAAACTAAAAAGTATACAACTAAAGGGATGCAACGTCGTCGTCATCATCAGCATCATCACCATCACCCTCATCACCATCATCATCGTCGTCGTCATCTCCGTCGTCGTCGTCATCATCATCATCATCCCCATCACCGTCACCATCCTCCTCCTCGTCCTCATCATCCCCATCATCCTCATCCCCATCATCCTCATTTCCATCATGCTCATCTAAACCACCACTGCCATAACCACTAGGACCAGCATCACCTCCGCCTGGTGGTCCGAAAGGCTCATATACAGCAAGTCTAGCTGATAGCTGATCAATCTGCGCCTCTAGCATCTGTGTATGCTACATGTACATGTCATGCATGGTGTGTGTATGTGCAAGGGTCATATCGCGAAACACACCAAGTGAAATTCTGGCCTGGTCCAATCTAGCAGCATACTACATAAAGATGATATTTGAAATAGTAAGAAACTAAGCATAAAATAAAGGGAAAATGACAATAAACAACAAACATACCTCATACAGAGGATATAACCCGACTGAAGGCACACCAGGATAGTCGGGGTGATCTAGAAAGACTAAAGGCTGCTCAAACACAGTACTTGTCACGTCATATGCTCTAAAAGTAGTATCAGGCTCCAACTGCATGGGAGTCTGGGAGAACTGTGATGAAATTGGGTCAAATGAAACTTGCGGTACCTGAACTCTACAGGCTGCAATGTGAGGTCCTATATGATCAGAGTTGACCCCACGAACTTAATCTGGTACGATGAATCTACGGGGTGCTACTCTAGCCCAATAAGCATCGTAATCTCCATCGATGAAGAAAGTGCTACTATCCACCCACCCAGCCTCTCGTAGAGCATCTAAGTACTGATCGCCAATCACTCTATGTCTACCAAACATGTCCTCACAAGATAAAGGATCATATGGTATACGACGATCACCCGTAGTCTGATAAGCACACCTCTCTCCCAAATACCACATAGGCATAAATGCAGGTGTATGCAAAGCAACCCTACGTCTAGATAGTGAATACACAACCATCAAGGGATGGTCGTCCGCCATAAGACCTGCATCTGCTAGATGAGTCCAATGTGAGGCCCAAGGAGTCTGAATGATGTTACCCCGACTACGTATATCAAGTTGTGACCTAGCCTCCATCAAGTCATGACGTACACTTAAGGGAACATGATGTACGTACTGCATTGTCTCCCATCGTCTCATCCTAGGGAAGTACTGCTCAGCGGCCTGACTAGCCATGTCCTAGATGTGAGGATGCATGTTTGTCGTGTACTCGTAGTACCATAACGGCAAAATATACCAAAAAGCATGCATCTTCTTGACATCGCCAAGCGCAAATGAATCTAGAGCGGTATAAAGGGTGCCTAATATCGCTGTGCCCCAATCAATAGTATGCAACTGGTCTAATCTGGCAAGAGATACTAAATAGCCTAGTCTAACCGTACCTTTTTGGTTCGAAAAAAAGGTCGAACCAAACAAGTAAAGCAGAAATGCTCTAGTAACTGCATCCATCATATCGGCTCTAGCTATAAAAGTGGTGATGTACTACTGAAGGTTGGTCAACTTAACATAACAACTAGTGACGCAGGTAACATCTATTAGTAGAAAAACAGTAAACATATTGGGGGACTCGTATGAATCATCAAATGGAAAAGGTCAAAGGCCATGTCGTCAAATCTCAATGCCCATGAACATGTAGAAATCAACTAGGGTAATACAAAGCTCAAAATCTGAAAAATGAAATGTATATGTGGTGGGCCACCACCTCTCAGCTAATGCATGAATGAGAGGTCGATCAAAGGACTGGACAGGCCTGATCGACAAAAAAAGACCAAAAGGGCTAGCCTGTAGCCTCTCCATAATAGGACTGGGTAGAGAGTCATAAAACTAGGTAATGCACTTAGCCCAACTACCCCGATAATGAATGTAATGGTCCTATATATAATTTATGAATTAATAATTTTGGATAGAGTAACAGTTATTTAATATGATTATATGATGTACATATAAAAATAACCAGATATATTAATGTGCAATTTATGCATGTACGGTCGTCAAAGCGGTTTCAGCTGTGTCCCGATAACCATCTGGAAGCTCGTGTAGTACATGTAGATCGTTTGGTGAAACTTCAGGTGATGGCGGAACGTGTAACGATCCAGCTTGCTCCGATGGATGTCTGTGAGCCGTTCTTCGAGAGATTTTGGTTGGACGCTGCGGCATTTCATTTAGGTTTTCTAATTTAAAAAAAAAATAAAAGTGAAAAAGTAGATGGAAAGTGAGGAAGGAAGAGGGGTATATGAAGGGGGAGGGGGGCTGGCGCCCAATTTTATGGACGCCTGACATGGGCACCTGACGCCAGGCGCCCATTTAATGGGCGCCTAATGTCATGCGCCCATTAAATGGGCACCTGGACCTTGGGTGCCCCTCCCCCCTTCAGGACTGAATATTCAGCCCACCGAATATTCAGTCCTGAATCCACTGGAGTTGCCCTAACCGAAGTCAATTTATCTACATCAACAATATTAGTAATTGATCCATCCTATAAAATAGTTCCACATAGAATAAGTTCAATAAAATATAAAACCATAGCATATTTGCTACAATTTTGTATGCAACAAGTTCTAGCATAAATGACACACGTATACAAGCCAGTTTTGATGGATAGGTATGAATCTAAATCAATCAAAGAAAGTTGATATAGTAGCGAAGTGAACCTCTCGGGATAAAGGTCTGAAATCGATATAACTCTTAAACAACATCAATTTGAATTATTAAATAGGAAAAAGGGTAACAAACCATATCATAGACAATTTCACACAGCCATCGGTTTATGGGAGGAAGGAGCAATCTTCCTGCAAAAAAAACAGGACATAATTTTAGTGTCACTTGCATATAACACCTAGTTGATGGAATCGCAGAATGCTTTATACAAAAAATGTATGCTATGTATGAATAAGAATTTTGATATAGGTTTCAGTTTTTACCTGATCTAGACCTTTTTGGGTTAAGTAATTCAGGTGAGGTTGATAAGGTGGCCTTTCGCTTCCCCATTTTGCCATGAATCAATGGAGGTTTCATTTCCTGCACAAATTACAAATGTTTAACTGCGTAAAGAGCAAGAAAACTGTCGAACATGTTTGAATGATGCAGCTCGGCTTCAATGGCAGCATCAAAAGTGAATTCTCAGTTCGAAGATATATTTGGTCAACTCGGTACCCGTAATAACAGGTGATATCATCATACATTTTGCCTCCATGTATTATGTCTAACATATATTATTTAGTTTGACGACACACTTTATCAGCAACTAGTAGAATACATGATATATGCGGCATTTTTCTTTCAAAAGCCTACTGAAAGCATTATTCATGTATTGTTGGATTTTTCTTTTGTAGATACTTAGTTTATCGACCATGTTTCGTAAACAGATTTCCCTATAAGAGGGGTAATGCTGGGTAAAAATTGTCGTCGACGGTTAATATTAAACAGGTTCGATGGTTTGTCTTGACTTGCGATTTCGAAGGAATTACGAGTTTCAAAATTATTCAATTTTTTGCAAAAATGAACTTGACAACAAATAAAACATGTCCAAAAATCACTTCGATTCGAAATCAAATTGTACTAAATCCTTCCCATATCTCTCTCTTATATACATACTAGTGTGAACCTGTGCTACGGACACGGATGTTATAAGATTAATTAGCAAAATATGTGACAAAATCATATTTCCATGACTTAATTCTACTTATGTTGATTCAGTGTTATGAAAATCTATTTTATTCGGATAAATGGAAAAGCAGTTTTCCTTCTGTGTTTTACGTGAAAGGTCTTTAAATCAGTTAGATAGTTGATGTTAGATCAAAGATTGTTCAGATTCTCTATGGGTATCATGTATGTTGCACTCGTGTAGATGAAGTAAACTAGACATGCACCTTGCGATGAGCATATATGCCAAAATTAACTCATCCAAGAGATACAAATTCTTTAAACCTTCTTTAAATGTAAATAGGCTGTTAAAAATAAAATAAAATTTGAAGTCGGACAAAATAGCAGCCAAAGATGAATTTACAATAACCACTACAGATTGAACATATATAATCTAACAAATATATTAGAAGCTAAACTCCTGCAGTTGCTAAGTAAATGTTCAAATTCGTAGCTTTGGGCAATAATCGAATATGACGAAACTACTTTGTTCTTGTATAACACCCTTGGTTATGATTAGTGCAAAATTAAAAAAAGACACTCTTTGTAAAATAATAACCAAATTATCAATAAACCAAGAGCAACATCATATTGTAGATGCAAACAAACTTGTTCCACCTCCCTTATCGATCTTTCGACATAAGCACAACAGTGTAATTCAAGCCATATATTTTATTCAGGATGCATGCAACTAGGGATGGCAATGGGGCGGGTCTAGGGTCCAAACCCAGTTGACCCGCCCCTGTTTTGGCCCGCCTAGACCCGCCCCATTGGGTCATTGGGGCGGGTAGACCCGTGACCCGTTCTTGGGAGCTCCGGGTCTAGGGTCGGGTCGGGGCTTGGCTGACCCGCCCCAACCCGACCCGCACTACTGAGATCTCATAAAATCGATTTAGTATTATAATGATGGTTTGTTAATACACACACACACGTATTTGTGTGTGTGATTATGACATGGATATTATAATGTTCCAATCAATATGCTATAAAATTTTATAGTATTAAGTTGCATCATTGATATTATACAATAACATATGCATATTTTTTGAACTATTTCGTACACCAAATTTTTATTTTCTTCCCTTATTATTAGAAATACATTGTTATTTGTATTTAATGCATCATTTAGTAACAACAAATATAAATATATGTACATTAGTACACAATTTTGAATCGATAAAAAATCCTCATCGGGTCTCGGGGCGGGGCGGGTCTACCCTGACCCGTATGGGTTTCGGGTTCGGGGCAAAATTCCGGACCCGCACAGGGTCTACGGGGCGGGTTCGGGGCGAGGTCTAAAAAACCCGGGGCGGGTCTGGGGCACAAGAAACCCGCCCCATTGCCATTCCTACCTGCAACCTTCCCACCTACACAATAAAGTTGACTAAATTTGCACTGTAAGTATATATTGCATTAATTTTGATGCATTCAACAGAGATTATATGAAAGCAAAACTAACAGGAAAACTATATAATTTAATGGATGAGTTATTTTTGTAAATAGCTGGTTTACTCATTCTCTTTTTATTACATGCACATGTAGTTCCAATTGAATTGGGCTTCCAGTAGGTTTGAAAACACATTTTTTTGATTCCATAACACAAATATATAGTTCCAAGGACATAGCAACTGCAAATTTTTGCTTGATAATAGTCCTTTAAAACATGTAAAATGGCGGAATACACAAAAATTCAAAATAATCCTATTTTCGTAAGTCTTGATCAGAATGGAGCCTCATCTTCATCTCCATCCTCTCCTCCTCCATTGCCTATCAATCTTCCTCTTTCTCATCAACCCAAATCCATAGCTAACCCCCCAATTCAGAGTAGTACTACTGTGAGCAATTCTACATTGGATGATGAGGGATTTCAGAAAGTTATCTACAATAGAAAGGCGAATCGTAATCATTCTGTACCTGATTTTCAGAGAAGAATTCAAAGAAAACTAGATAATGTTCAGAATATGCGCAATTCAGGAAAGTCAGATCCAAGAAAGTACAATTCGCAACCAAGAAACGTGAGCAGGAATATTCTGTATCCAAGAAATGTAATCCCGAAGGCTTCAGCCAATGTAGAAACTGCTCTAACGACACAGAAAGCCTCTTCTTGGGCTGATATTCTCAAGAAAGGGGGGTTAGATTCTGAATTCGACTTGAATTATGTTGCTCCTATTAATATAAACAACAAGAAATTTGTTACTGTGAAAGAAGATATAGATAAGCGCACGGAGAGTAAGTGGAGATCTTCTGTTATTGTTTATGTATATGGTCCTCGCCCTCCTTATCATCATTTCAAGACTTATATTACCCGAAACTGGAATCCTACAGGAAGCTTTGAAACCTATACTAGGGATAATGGTTTCTTCATTGTTAGATTTACCAAAGTAGAAGATTGTGAAAAGATCCTAAATGGGGGGCCATATTTTATAAATGGCAAGTTGATTATTCTGAAAAAATGGAGCAAGAAATTTAACTTTGACAGGGATCTTTTATCTACTATGCCAGTTTGGATTAGGCTACCTGAACTGAGCCTAAGATTATGGGATAAAGATGCTTTTAGTGCTATTGCTAGTGTGCTGGGTATTCCATTAAAATTAGATGAACCAACAGCTAAGGAGACAAGACTGAGCTATGCAAGAATTCTTGTTGAAATAAAAGTAGATGCAGAGTTACCATACGAAGCAAACATCACAATGCATGATGGTGACAATATAGTGCAAAAAATTGAATATGAGTGGATCCCATCAAGATGTAAAACTTGTAAATGCTTTGGGCATACTGATGAAAATTGCACAGTTAAAAAAGTTTGGAAAGAAAAATGGCGAGAGAATGATACTACAATTGAGACTAATGCAGTGGAAAACAGCAATATAGAAATGAATGCAAATATGCAGAATAAGAGTGATGGAATTACAAAGGAAGTGTCCCAACTAGAGTCAAGTGGTTTTAATGGTTTAGAAGCACAGGATGTGGTAATGGATACTTGTAATAATATATATGCAGACAACAATGAAAATATGCAATTCAAAAAGAGTTACCCCCCTCAGAAAGCCATAGTAGATAAGGTAGACACTACTACTGCCTTAGTGGAGGAAAGTTTGAAAGCCACTGTCCAGGCAAAAAAGGAAAGGGATTTAATGACTGTTGAACAAGAGCACATCTCTACTAAAATTCTCCCAGACTTGACTGAACCACCAAAAAACGTTGCTTTATCTTTCCTTTCAGATTCATTCACCCCACTAAAGAAAAAGCCAATATCTGGGAAAGCTATTCAGACAGTTGTGAATGCTGTTACTTCCTTATCACCTGCAAACAAAAGGAAAAAGAGACAGAAAGCTAGAACCAGAGTTAAAAGCTTAAGTGACATTCAATCAACAGAGCAAGTAGAAGATGATAATGACAAGGAATTTAGAGAAAAATACATCTTCAAAAATGAAAAATGGGACAAGCTTCTAAAGGTTAAAAATGATGCAACATGCAAAAAAAAGGAAAGAAGCTAGCAGTGCAAGAGGATGAAGATAGGTACAGTGATTCACTGTGACTAACATATATCCTTTGAGTATCCTATTTAATTTTTTTTCATCATTTTATTATTAATGTCTATTATTTCTTGGAATGTGAGAGGTCTTAACTCTACTATTAGAAAATTGGATGTTTCTAATCTAGTTATGACTGAAAAACCTAGTATAATAAGGCTGTTAGAACACAAATTGGATAATAATAAAATTTCTGATTATCATCTCAGTCATTTCTCCAGTTGGAGCAGTGTTAATAATAATCAAAATGGGGGTAATGGTAGAATTTTAGTCTTATGGGATCATAATCTTTGGAGATTGGATAGTCATATTGTAAACATCCAATTTATTCATTGCTTATTTTCTAATAAAGGGGGTCTTGTTTTAGAAGTTACTTTCATATATGCTTCAAATTTCGAAAATGATAGAATTGATTTATGGCATCATATTGAGAACTTGAATAAAAATATGTCTCATCCTTGGATCAATATGGGTGACTTCAACACAATAATGCATTCATATGATAAAAGAGGTGGTATACCAGTTCCTTTCAGCAAATTAGAGTTCATTAATAAATTCTTCCTAAGGACTGGTATTATTGAAGCTAATATAGTAGGAAATAAATTTACCTGGAAATCTGGTAAATTTAGAAACATACATTGCAAACTGGATAGGATTTTAATTAATCAAAGGTTTGCCAATTTTTTTCCTAATTATAAATGCTGTACTCTTCCCCAAGCTACTAGTGACCATACCCCTATTCAAATTCTTCTTATAGAAAATAATGAATGCAAGAAAAATTTTCCGTTTAGATTTATGAATGGGTGGGTCTATGATGATAATTATAAGAAAGTATTCCTGGACTGTTTATCATTCAAAACTCAAGGCACTACCCAATATAAATTCTTTAAATTCTTGCAAGTAGCCAAGGGGCTTATTAAAAACTGGAACAAGAATAGAAATAAAAATGAGATTAAGCTGGCTAGGGATGAATGTGAAAGCTTGCAAAATGCAATTGATAAAGATGTCAGACAGTAATGTTATCAATAATTTTTTTCAGGCTCAAAATAATCTCATAAATTCTCTTCATATTCACTCAGTTAATATAAGGCAAAAGGCTAAAGTTGACTGGCTTACTAATGGAGATGAAGCTAGCAAATTTTTCTATGCTAAAATGACTAATAGGAAAAACAGGAATAATATTGGTAATCTTTTTGATTCTAAAGGTTATGCTTTAAAGAATCTAACTGAGATTGAAAGTGAAGCTATTAATTACTTACTGAGTTATTTAATACTAATAATCATACTGCCTCCTTTCCTTTCTTTAATGTTAAATTCTCTTTAAAAGATGTCAGTCAGGAAATTTTGTTAGCTCATGTTAACTTATTGGATATAAAAAATATTATTTTCAATGCTAACAATGATAAAAGCCCTGGCCCTGATGGTTTTGGTGCAAAATTTTATAAAACTCATTGGTCTGAGCTAAATTCTAATATTTTTGAAGTTATTTCTGAATTTTTTAAGACTGACAAGCTTTTAAAATCCTTTAATCATACTTTCTTAACTTTAGTCCCAAAAATAAATAACCCTAAAGGAATGGAGGATTATAGACCAATCTCCTGTTGCAACTTTATCTATAAAATTATTTCTTCTATCCTTTGTAATAGAATGAAATTGTTTTTAAAATTTCTAATTTCTGAAAACCAATGTGCATTTATCCCTGGGAGACTTATTACTGACAACACTTTGCTTGCTCATGAGCTTATTAGAAACTTTAATATGAAAAACAATAGTGTTATGTGCATCAAAATTGATTTACACAAAGCTTTCGATAAGATAAATAGAAATTTCATAATTCATATAATGAATATTATGGGTTTTAATAAAAAAATTTGTGATATTATCAAAGAATGTATTAGCAATGTATCTTACTCTGTGATGATTAATGGCTCACCTACTGGCTATATTCATAGTAATAGAGGTATTAGACAAGGGGACCCCCTTTCCCCCTATCTATTTACTATTGTGATGGAATATTTCACAATACTAATTGATACTGAACAAAATAAGGGGAATATTAAAGCCATAAATAAAGTTAATCCTTCTATTACTCATCTTTTATATGCTGATGACTTACTTTTATTTGTCAAAGCTGATGAGAAAAATGCTAATTCCATTGTTAATATCTTTAAAAATCTTGAATTATTTGCTGGGCTTAAAGTTAATGAATGCAAAAGTAAAATTTATTTTAGCAAAGGGTGCAATTGCAAAATGGATATATTAAACATTCTCAATTTTAAAGAAGGAAAGCTGCCAGTCAAATATTTAGGCCTGCCTCTAAGTATTAATCAACTGAATGATAGGGATTGCTCTAGACTTTATGAGATTATTCAAAATAAACTTGAAGGGTGGTCTAGTAAATTACTATCACTAGCTGGTAGACTAGAACTCACCATACTGTCATCACTGCAATTATTTTATACTGGATCCAAGCTCACAATATTCCAGTTCAGACTATTTGCAAAATTGAAAAAATGTGTGCTAACTTTATTTGGCAAGGTAAACAACACAAAATTGCTTGGGATAAAGTTTGCATGACTAAAAAAGCTGGGGGGTTAGGAATTAGAAATATTAGAGATTTAAGGTAAGCAGCTAAATATAAATTATTTTGGAAATTTTTGGATGGTAAATCTCTCTGGGCTAAATGGATGAGAGATAAATACCTCAAAAACAATAACTTCTGGACCACTAAAGCAAAAAACTATCATTCTTATGCTTGGAAAAATATTTTAAATTGCAGGGAGAATGGTAAAAAACTAATTGAAAGGAAATTTAAAGATGGATGCTCTACTAGCTTATGGTTTGATCCTTGGATTTATGGAAAATCACTTATTGAATTACTTGGCTGGAATAACTTGCTTATTATTGGGGGAGCTAATGATAAAGTTCAGAGTATTATAAATAATCAGAACTAGAATGCTAACACTCATCAAGCTGCTACTATATTCAGAACTGCCATTGGAAAAATGGAAATTGACAGCAATATTCAAAGAGGCACATGGATATGGAAGTTGAGTTCTAAAAATGCTTCTTTCTCCTTTAAAAATGTTTGGAATTTTGTGAAAGGTGAAGAGGCCGAAGTCTATTGGAATAAAGTAATTTGGTGCAAAGCAAACTGCCCAAAAATGGCTCATTGTTCATATTTTGCAATTCTCAATAGACTACCCACACTAGAAAGATGTGCTAAGTGGAACAAGAATGCAGATAAAAATTGTCTTTTATGCAAAAATGATGTGGAAAATGCAGACCATCTATTCTTTGACTGTGCATTTTCTAAACATATATGGTTTATTGCTAAAAATGCTCTGGGGTTTAATAACCATCAATCTATTCAAAGCATAAGTGAATGCATTAATTACATTCTACATTGCTTCAAACCCAAGTCTACTGAATTTAAAAGAGCTTCAATTATGCTAACTACTGCAATATATCATATTTGGAAAGAAAGAAATCAAAGACTGCATCACAAACAAGAGTCAGGCAGTGTCAAATATGGAACAATATCTCTTATGACTTTCAGATTCTTAGTAAAAAAGCCAAAATCCAGAATGATCACAGAGATAAAGATTTACTTTCTATAAATATTGATAAAGACTATGAGAATAGAGTTGAAGACTTTTTACTCAGAGGTAAATATGCTTCGCACATTCCTTGTAGAAGTCACCAAACTTGCCATTACCATCTTCATGCTACTGGCATGGGCAATATTTTGCATGGGCAAGCTACCATCCATCTGGACCATCTTCCTGGAGGCGGCCATACTTCAGATGACAAGGATATCACCTGCAAGGGAAGTAGACAGGAAAATGATTATCATAACATTATAAATGCTAATATTACTTACAGTAATAGATGTTTTTTACCTTGTGCAGCGCTGAAGAACTACCGCTCTACCAGTAGTGTTTCCAAGGATTTGGTGATGATTTCTATCGAAGATTACAATCATTCGAAAGTTAATATTGGCAAAAAGGATGGCTACTTCTACAAGAGTTTACTAAATAATAAAGTTTATCACTTATCTTCCTGGAGCAAAGGAGAGAGCAGCAAGTCTACTGATATCAACTCGCAAACAGGGGGCAAATCTGTTGCCAATTACTATTCACCAGAGGATCTGGAGAATAGTAATGGTGCGAGTAAAGGGACGAAAGCTAGGGCAAAAGCTAAATCAACAATTAGCAGCTTTCCTGAGGATGCCATCATCAAACTGAAGAACGATGTTGCCAATTTTGAAGAAGCTGTCACTAATTCAGCTCCGTTGAGTTACAGAGGGAAGGAGCTCAAGCCTTTGGGCAAGCGTCGAATAGACAAAAGAGATCTTAAGCCCCCGTGATTTTTGATTTCTCTTTTCACCATTTGTTCTAAATTTTGTGAGTTTGTTCGCCATTTCTATTTGTGGAGAGAACGAGGGAGAGTATGGAGGCGGGTTTGTTTTGTTAGGGTTAGGGTTGGGGTTTTGTTATGTGTTGGTTCGGGTATTTTCTTTGTACCCGGTTTCTCTTTTGTAAACTTTGGGCCGGGCCCTATTTTTTAACCTGTTTCAAAAAAAACTGCAAATTTTTATATACTTTTGCCAATTATGTAAAGGAATCAAATATTGTTGTGGTTTGTAGATGCTTAAGCTTGGTAGGCAGAGGTTAGTTTGATGTTATATTTTATAAATAAAATTTTATTTTCTTAGTATGTCTTCGAATAAAAGTCGAAATATGAAACAACTATACAAAGAAATAAAAAAAATGCAAAGTTCAGAAGGAGTTTACAGCTTGGGTCGCTGTCAAAGGATCATGGTACTCTTCTTTAATACAGATACTCAACTTTTGTCCATTTGTGCAAACTTTAATGGGGCATCAAAAGAATTGGCCTTAGGCAGGAGCTTTATATAGAAGATCTTTCACATTAGGTTGGTTAAAAATGATCTTTCGACAATTCTATGACCAGTCAGTATAGATAAACTCATCAATATGTAATATTCATTATGATATGACGTTTAATAAGAAACATAA
This sequence comes from Allium fistulosum, assembly GCA_030737815.1. Lineage (NCBI taxonomy): Eukaryota > Viridiplantae > Streptophyta > Magnoliopsida > Asparagales > Amaryllidaceae > Allium > Allium fistulosum. Next base: position 172,219,897 of record CM060906.1, on the reverse strand, counting down.
GACATTACAACATCTAAACATTTAATTTTTTAGTGAAGAGAGGGCTACTTATTAGTAAACCTTATGGTTACTCATTTATATATTTTTAAAACAGTTGTTTGAAAGTTTCATATACCTAATGTTGAACATGTATAAGTAAATTGGATAACATCAACATTAATTTGTATATACTAAAAAAGCAAGTTTCAATTTAATCAATCTCACCTTCCATCGAACTTTATGTCTAAGCTCACAATGAAACATGAGATGTGCAACTTGTGTATATTAGTATATATAACTTGATAACAAAGATTTACAAATAGTTGATAGGGGATGAAAGAAAGATGGTTTTCAGGTTATTTTGATTTAATACTATTTGAAGTTGCTTTCACTTATCCGGATACAATGACATTTTGATATATCATTCATGATAACATTTTGGTTAGTTCACTTAAGTAGAGAGTTCACTTACTACCAACAAACAAATTAACAACACATTAATAGCACAACTAAATGAGGGTTTGAGTATAAAAACTAAAAATCTAGGAAGAAAGAATTTTTTTTAACTGCCGCCAATAATTCATGAACCTAAAGCATGAGTGCTAACTGTATAACTTAACAATCGATTCCATTTGATTAGCCTCTACCTAAAAGAATAGTACTCAATTGCTCATGACATTATTCGCTAGACATGAAGTTTTTTAGGCATAAATATCCACAAAATAATGAAGGATTCACGTGTATTTTAGAGCGGAAGCAGAAGATGTTACCAAATATGGACGCAACTTCATAACCGCTACCATAAATATATGAGAAGGATATTAATTTTTAAATTAAATTTTCCTCCATACCAATGTTCCAAGATGTCTCGCTGACCACAGCTGGTAAAAGCTTTCAAGCACAATATTTTTTACACCGTCCTTAACAAATGAATGTCTAATATATTAAGGCCTAGTTCATGTCGTACAGATCACAACTTCTGCTACCTGCACAACAAATGAACCACATTAGATAGGTTGTAGAGTCATACACGTTCGCACGATATTTATCAAAACATGAAAAATATAAAATATAGTAGTATATATATTACATGCCTCCAAAATGTTGGATTTGCTTGTTTGATATCCATAGCCATCAACGCAATTAAACTGTAGATTTCAATACAATTTAAAACCTAAAAAGCATAGCATGGGAGAAAAATAAACGATAGGTTTATTAGAATTTATATTATAATTCGCTAAAGGACAAACTAACAGTTGGGTGCTAAAATGAATTAATGATGCGTAATTCCTAACTTACTAAAAAATATAAAACAGGAAAAAGTATATTTAATGTATAGGACCTTGATAGGGTAAAGGGAGAATTTATAATGATTAATATATAAAGTACAACTAATGCACCAATATACCAATGTGTATCATGTTTCTTATAAAAGACATATGAAATGTAAATTCTATTAAGGGAAACATATGAATACAAATCAGAAAAAATTAAATTGGATGTTAAAATAGCAGATCAAAAGGGCTTACAGATAATTTCCCAAAGTAACAGATGAGCTGAAAAGGAAAAGCAAGTTTCTTCATAGAGGCCATAAGGAAAAAGCATATCTATCATGTTTAAGGTAGTCGAAAAATTTGTTATGATGAACTTATAACATAAATAAAGGAACAGAAAATGAATAGAGTGATGCCAATTTTCAATCTAGCAAATTCTTACAAAAAAAAACTTGAGAGTTCATAAAATTTGACCCAATACTGCTCAAACATAGGGGCTATGCTTACATAATCATTAGGGAAAAATTCAAATTAGACGTAGCTAATGAGAAAATATACAAAACTATAGACCTCATAGATACCGGCGATAATAATTGGACATGGGATTTGTTGAGGTGTGACATGTGAGAGCTCAGAGAAACTGTAAATAACCTATATATTGCATTTCTGAAGCATTTGCTATGAATCAAAATAAGAGAATGCACCACACATTATGGAGGTTATTAGCTAAAATGTCTAATTGATACAGGTATCAATAGTACCTTCATACTGACACTACAAATTCAACATTCGCGGATCGATCTATTGAAATGCTGACGTAGAGCCCATCAAAGATTATAGTTTGGGTCCAAATATACCCATTTGAGTGGTTTTCCACTGAAAAAAGGACCAAAAAACTGCAAATGTGTGCTTCCACTCTCAAAATCATGTGCTAGGTAAACCTGAAATTTTGTACAGTTAGAAGAGATTGTCATTGTGTAAATGAAACTTGAACACCATAAATAATTTAGGGGAATACTTGTTCCAAGCACATCTCTTAACTAAACTGTGAAGGTTTGAATCATAGAAGCTTTGTAATGTCATTATGGAAAATTAAAAGGATGTTCTCTAAGATAATTATATAAAAACTTGATTTCAACGTATCATCCAAATTATAAGGATATTAAGCACCTAAGATCTCTCTCGTTTTGCACCAAAGCATGATAAAATTAGTAAAACACGTTGATCCCCACATTTTTCACCAACCATGATAAAATTACACCAAAATCACAAACTGTATATATTTGGATGTCGTGCTAACAAACCCCTCCTCTAGACACAGAAGTGAAAATAGATAAATATCATTATCTCTATTGTAACTCTCATTGTCTCTATTTCTATAAAGTAAACCATTTTAATTTTTATAGGCGTGTTACTATGATAAACTATGTATGGAGGGAAAAGAGAGATTTAAATTAACCCAAAACTACTTTATATTTCGTCCAGAATACGATACAACAATGGAAATAATGTATCGATATAGCAAGTTCATAGCACAGCTGCTCCGTGTTCAAAGCAACATAAATTGATATTTATACAAACAACCATAACAAATGATCCGGTTTGTTAATTCATCTCCAAAAGGAAAATAGGTTACAAAAATAAAAATAAAATCTATTTTGTAGTAGAGTGCATAGGAGAATAGAAACGTAATACAATATTGGTTATTACTTACAGCTGGAATTGTCATACTGTAGTTCATAAACCTAGTTAAAACTAAATTATAGGTAAAAAATTATAGGAAGGAAATGAATCATTGAGCATCCTAGCCAACTGGTAATTCTGCTTCAATCCATAAGTAAATTATTTATCTTATTTCTTGTAGTGAGGCATGTTGCAATTGAACAAATCACTTGATGCACGTAATAAAGCATAAGTAATGTTGTTGTTAACATGCCTTGTAATAAACAAAGAGTTGAGAGATGATATAAAAGCAAACATGGTTTAATATTTACAAAACTTAACAACTGAAATAAAGATTAATATACAAATTCAGTATTCAAACAATGTTTCTAAAAGCAAAGAAGGTAATGGACAGGCATAAATTTATTGTCGAAAAACAGAATGTCAGAAGTGGAATATGCAACTTAAACATGCTGTAATATTTACAAAATTGCAAGTATAAAAAAGTGTGATTTTAAAACTAAAAACCATCCAAAGACAAATGATTTCAGCAGCTAAAAACCATCCACAGAGAAATGACATGGCTTAATTTTAAAACAAAAATTCCTTAATTGAACCATATCTTTGCTGATTTCTTAATAAAATATAAATCAAATAATAAATCAATTTCAGGAATTTTTTTTGAAAAACAATGAAAATATTTAAATAACCGTTCCACAACTATTTATTTATGGTGAACTTTGGATCTTCTAAAGTTGGGTTATATTTTTTCAAAAAGATTCTGGTTTTAAAAATATATATTATTGCTAAAATGTGAGTTTTGTCCAAATAACACATGAACTCTTCTAAAAATGCATAATTTCGTTAAAGCAGTTTGAGCCTTTTTGAACATGGTTGCTCTATTCATAAAATATTTGTTTTCATTTTTCTGTCAGACATATTTGAATGTTACCCCTTGTTAAGGAAAGGCTTTCCTTGAAATAATATAATCTTTTATTACTTTGAACACTTTCAAATTTAAATGAGCATACTGCATTTCCAATAGGAGTTGGATGGTTCTAAATAGCATGGAATTACAATGAGAGTTAAAAAACTATAATATTATTATCGATAAATATTATTTTGTGCAGTCATGCCCATGACTCTATTTGAACCAATAGCTTTAAAACTTTGACACTCTAGTAATGATTTGAATAAATCATTCACAAAGCGTTACTCAATTGAATGATATTTGAGAAAAGGCATCTCAGATCAATCAACAACACTACAAAGATGAGAACATGTGTAGCACCATCGGTACCAAGCACTTAAAAATATGAATAGAGAAAGCTTCATTAAAATTATGTGTAACAGAGGAGAAAAGATGGTTACATGTTCAACCTAGGTTTTCCAGTATAAGCATATGGACAGCAGAAGTTTAAGGTAATAATAAAAATGACTAGAAGTGCATATTTAATTTTAATTAGCTCGACAATGAATAAAGATGTACCTTTATTTTATAAAGTTGGTTGACATTAACGTCCCTAAAATCATGCATATATAGTCTCATTACTTGTCTATATAAGAAGTTTATAATAATTTACAATATATGGCATGCATAGACTTTTTCTAGTAGTAATTATTGATTTCATCTACATTGTAATAGTCATAAAACATTGAAAATAAACAATAAACAATATGTGAGCAATGTGTTTTTGTGATGCCCCACCTCTATACTCACACTAGCCAAGGACACTACGAGGTAATGCCGTCGACTAGCGTGAAGAATAAGGCTGTTGAGGAGTGACCATCTGTGTAATTGCTTTGTGCGAGTACGGATATGTCAGATAGTATGACATGCATTTCATTTCAAGAGGAAATCCGACATATCAAATACAAACTCAAAGCTACCACAAAGTGGCTATGTGGCCTTCGGAAACAAATATAGAAATAAGCATAACACAAATCAGTCACAGATATTCATATCACAAAGGCGGAAACAGATATGAATATAACACATAGAAGTGTACATAAAAGTAGTGGTCATACAAGATCCACTACATCACAAAAGAATAGGTACAAGTGCTAGACAAAAGAATAAGTATACATTAAGGAGTCTCTATCTCGAATGTATAAAAGCAAAAACTACTAATCTAAAGTAGTTAGCTAAAAAAATCAGATGATGGTCCCTAATAAGAAGTTAAGTAGAAGCACCCAAAATACCTCGATCTGACCTGAGTATTATTTAAGAAGAAAAATAATAAACGGACCAGTATAGCTATAAATATCATATAAAATGAGATAGGATAAGAGATATCACAAAAACGTATGATAACAATAATGCCATACTGTGACAAGTATACATCAGATAACAACAAAAATCATACAATATCTCAAATATTCTCAAACACTAAAAAGAATGTCATATTCTTTAAATTATTCACCAAAACACAAATATTGACAAAACATATCAATGCCAATCGCAAAAATCAGTGAAACACAAATTCTAGAAATCATCAACTAGAAATCCAGAAATCACAAAAAGGGGAAGGCCTATCACAAACGGGAGCATGAAAACTCGCCAACACGTGTAACACAAACGGGTCGCTATCCCATGGTCGCTAACCATAGAGCTGGTGCCACGACGTAGTACAACGAAATGCCCGAGGAACCTAAAACTCCACTATGCCGAAACAACGACGTAGTACATCGTTACGCCCGATGAACCTGAAACTCAAATAATCCGGAACAACGACGTAGTACGGCGTTACGCCCGATGAACCTGAAACTCAAATAATCCGGAACAACGACGTAGTACGGCGTTACGCCCGATGAACCTGAAACTCAAATAATCCGGAAAACCGACTAGTACAGCGTTACACCCGATGAACCTGAAACTCAAATAATCTGGAACAACGACCTAGTGCAATAACGGTATGCCCGATGAACCGAACTCCATAAAACCCATAGGTCGCTAGCCAATAAAAATGAGACGAAGCTCCACAAAACAAGTGTAAATTACACCAAGCTAGTAAATAAATGAGTTTAGCTTCATGTCCCATAACCACTAGCTTAACTTAAATATTTACAAACAAATTGTAGATTTCCACTCGAAAGTACAAAATGATCATCATTGATCAATAAGAAGTGTAAATTACACTAAGCTAGTAAATTAATGAGTTTAGCTTCATGTCCCATAACCACTGGCTTAACTTAAATATTTACGAACAGATTGTAGATTTCCACTCAAAAATTGTCACGAGAGTTCAATCAAACAAGTCCAAGAATTAACCGACGAAGTTAACGCAAGCGTATCATACCACTTGTTTTGCTAAGCCGTTTAATTAAATTTCTCATACGAATGAGGTAAAGGTTTGTATATACTAATAGATTGGAAAACGGATTTAAAAATGAGTTTTGTATTAAAAATGGTATTGAAATCATCTTTGTGAAAGCGTTTGAATATTTAATACTAGTATAGAAACCTTTGTATCTTTAAAAGTGACAAATCATAGAAAACGATTGTAGAAACAATCGTTCAACCAAAAATTCACATTCGACGACGTGAATCAAAACCATAAAAATCAATATCAAATCCATCAAATTGATATTCCCAAAAATCCAATGAAAGAAGTCATCAAAGTCGATAATAAGTGATAACAACTAACCGGATCGACAAAAATCGATAGAAATTGGAAATCCAATCAAAAACAGCCAAAATAGGCAGAAATTGGCAGTTCCAGACGTCTAGGGGTTCACCCAGACGTCTGGATTTGGGTTCTGTAAATATTTCAGAAACCTACCAGACGTATGAACTCTAACCAGACGTCTGAAAACTAACCGGACGTCTGGTAGGTTTGGACCAGATGTCTGGTCCATGTCTCTACCGTTTTTTTCATCTCCTGCCCAAACCAGACGTCCGGACCTTCCAACCAGACGTCTGGTTGCCTTTTCTGGGCCACAATTTGTCTAGGCCAATGATGGCCAAAATGATTCGGAAGCGATCGGACGAGCGACAGAGGCTATGGATTTATGCCAAGCGACAACCCAGTCCTATAGGCTCTTCGATACAACCCGAATATCATGTCCAAACATCCATAGTAGGATTTTCATAGAATTGGACTTAAAACCAAAAATTGGAAAATTCACCAAATCAATTCAAATCAAAAGCAAATGAACATGAATAGATGTTAGGAATTCATACCTAACAACAATGAAAGTTATAGACGTAGATGTGAGTTAAAGAACTCACCTTTAAACCCAAAAACAACGAATGAGAAGCTCAAAAACAAAGGAAAGATCAACTACTCTTCAACTTCAACTCTAGAAACTCCAATCTAGATCATAAGCAAATATTTCCTAAGTTAGGTTATAGGAAATTTCTGAAATTGGAGAGAGATTGAGATGGAGAAGATGAAGAGGATGCTTAGCTAAGCTTCTCTTTGATTTCTAGAACTTGAATCTTGAATTTTCTAATAATATAGGGTTTAGGAATTCTAATTTCTCATTCTTTCCCCCATTTTTCTTTAGCTTGAAAGTGTTAGGAAATGGAATGAATGAGTGAAGAGGAGTGGGGTGGAGTTAGGGTATTATGTTGGGTTAGTGGGCTGAAACCCAAACCCAAAGCCCAAAATAGAAAAATTGCAAAATTCCACTCAACTCCAAACATATCGATGTTTATACTCAAAAAAGTTGTAAATGCCATTTTGGACTCAATGGAAGTGGTCTCGAGTCCCAATTCAACTGTTTACAAAAAGTAACATTTTGGACTTTAATCCGATTAACGATGCTATATTTAAATAAAACATTTAAATATATAATCGTGAATTATGCGGGTTGTTACAAACTCCCCTCCTTAATGAAATTGCGTCCTCGCAATACTTAAGAGGAAATTAAATAGTAACAACCATACTAAGGCATAACAACACAAAAGAAGAAATTTTGAAATGAGAGTTCACCTTAAGGAGCACGAGAGAGTAAGTCTGGATGTGTTCGCTCAATGTATTCTCTGGATTCCCTAGAGTAATCCTTAGGATTTGAGGACCATTGAACTTTCACAAGCGGAACTTCTTTATTTCGAATGCGTTTAACCTCCAAAGCAATGATACGAATAGGATGTTGCTCATAAGTCAAATTAGGTGAAACCTCAATTTCTTCAATAACACCGAGCTCAAGAATAGAATCGGAATCCCTAAGGCATTTCTGTAGTTGAGAAATGTGGAACACGTCATGAATAGCATACAATTGAGCCGGTAATAAAAGGCGATAAGCCACGGAACTAATACGTTCGGTGATGGGAAATGGACCAACATATCGTGGTACTAATTTTCCAGATCGATTGAAACGCACAACACCTTTCATAGGTGAAACACGAATGAACACTGTTAACGTTAAAATATGAACGCTAACACCCGGTGTGTGTAATAAGATCGTGAAAGCACCACCCATGTGACGGGAACAGAAATTAAGCAGGAAAATAGCCGAAATGCAGTAAATGAACAACAGATTTATAGTGGTTCGGCCCGTAATTGAGCCTACGTCCACTTTATAGTCTCTTATTGCTGATTTGATTACAATTCGATACAAATCACTTGTCAAATACAATATAACTTGATCACCCAACAATCTAGACTACTAGTTCAATCTTCGGTGATGAATCTTGCTAAATCCGTATCGGATGAATGGAGTTCTTCACGAAGCTTGTTGTAGTGCCTTGAGAGTTGGAAGATCTTTGATTGCTGAATGAGAGGAGACTTCGACAGCGTAACGGCGTTTTGAGAAATGAATGGCAAAAAGTCCCCTCCAAGTTGGAAGTGATGGGGTATTTATAGGAGCTGATTTGGACTTAGGAAATTTCTCTAAGTCTTTAAGTCGTAGCCGACTTAGGGTAGGTCGGTGACGAGTTAAGGGATAGGGTTAAGTCGGCGACGAGTTAAGGGATGGTTCTGGGCCCATTCTGTGGCTGTCTTTGACAAGTATTAAGTCGTAGCCGACTTATCAGACCTTAACTCGTAAGGCCTTAACTCGCAGCCTTTAAGTCGTAAACCCACTAAGTCGTAACTCGTTAGGTCGGAAACTTCTTAAGTCGGAGCATTTCATAACTCGGAATCTTCCTTAGGTCGTAACCTTTAGGTCGCAACACTACTAGGTCGCGGAATCTTTAGGTCACAAGCTTCCCTTAGGTCGTGACATTCCTGTAGCCTTAGGTCGCCGGGCAAGTTAAGTCATTGAGTCCTAGGTCGTAGACATCTTAGGTCGCAGACTCCTTAACTCGCAGGTACTTTGACTCGTACATTGTTAGGTCGTGAGGTCCTCTTGAGTCGTGAACTTGATGAGTCGTAAGACCATGAGTCGTATACTCCATGACTCGTTGAACCTGATGAGTCGTAGAAGGCTTTTCTCGTTGAGTCGTAGGAGAGTTAACTTTATGAGTCGTAGCATGCTAAGTCGAAACCTTCCCAAATCATAGAGCCTTTAACTCGTTGAGTAGTTAGATCGGCAACCACTAGATCGGCATGACTTTAGGTCGTAAGTCGTACCTTGCTAAGTCACTAAATCGTAAATCCCCTAAATAGTTAAGTCGTAGATCCTTTTAACTCGTAGGTCGTTGAGTCGGACCATTCCTTAGGTCGGAGCCTGTTGAGTCGTAGGTCATCTAACTCTTAACTCGTTAAGTCTTGCACTCCCTTAACTCGTTAACTCTTGAGTCGCGTACTTCTTGAGTCGTGGAGAATTAAGGGTTAACATTTGCCCCTCGAAATACACGCCTAAGTCGTAGGTCGTGTGTTTCGACTCATCTTAACTCGTGTGGGCCGATTCCAATTCCTTCGACCTGGGGTATAAAATGCTTAGGTCGTTCCTCTTTTCTCCGTCTTCCTATTACTCGTTCTTTAAGCCGTATCTGCCATTAACGCAATTTCAAGCTTCCAAAGGCGATTTCGACTTGATTTACTTCCAGCCATTCCCAATTACACCGCGTAAGCATCTTTTCCCTTTTCCCAATCGCCGATCATTGCCGTCGACCTTCATCCATGATTTCTTCCCTTTGGGCCTTGCGAATACTGTTATATAGGATATCCATGAACTTAAGGTGGCTCGGTATGACTTGCAACGATTTGTGATTTACGGTGATTTAGAAATAGGGTTGATGGAGAGGCTAACTGGTTAATGGATTAACGGGTTGAATAGTTAACGGGTTAGGAGTGACAAAGCTCAAGAGTTAGGAGGTAAATGGGTTAGGAATTGGATGGATAGATGGTTAACGAGTTAAGGATTAAGCGAGTCAGGAGTTAGATGGATTGGTAATTTCGCGTGATCCAGCAGTTTTGACGTTACGACTTACGACTTGAAGTCTCTTTTTATTCCTCACGACTTACGACTTAGAGAATAGTTGACCCTAGGTCACAGGAGCCATTTGAGTCGTTCGCAACTTAGCACTTGTTCAGATTTTGCTTGAATGTGTGGGACGATTGGAGAGTTACGACTCAACTTGATTCACGGCATATCTTTTAGACCGTGAACGAGTTAGGACTTAGGAAAATCTGCCCTAAGTTAAGTCATGACCGAGTTAGAACTTGAGCAAATTTCCCACTGCCTTGAATGCTAAGACTTGAGTTGTTTGAACTTTGGACTCTTGAATTTTGTTGCACTCTTTTATAGATTGTCAATAACTCTAACTGCCTGTTATAACATGTACAAAAACTGGGACGAATATACTGCCACCGACTGCCCATATCAGATGACAGATTAGTTGATAAAGATTAAAATTAAATGAACTGTATGAGTGAAATGCTACACAATAACCAACTCAAATGAAGTATTAAAGCAGAATCGTAATGGTTAACTAAAACTGATTTGTCTGCATTGACACTGCACTTAAGCATTAACAAGTTTTGAAATCTCGTAATCGACTGATTGTCAGTTAGTTTAATTCCAGTTATACTTGTTTTTTCTTATTTTCATTAGTTTTGCACAGCACTTTACACTTTTAGGAAACGTGCACCTTCACTTTTGAACACTCGGCTGATTGTGTAGAATGGCATCCCATCAAGAAGATTTGGAACCAAGTGGAGAAGCTTTTCCAATTGCTACTCCGTTGAATGATCCCCCAGAAAAGACTCCTACCACTCTGAGTCAAAAAGTCTTCCGTCAACTATGCTCCCAGTTTGGCATTGCTGAATCCGACGCTTTGCTCCCTGGAGTAAATGACACTGCTGACAGGCCGCCCCACGGCTTCATTGCAGTGAACCGCCAAATGTGCTTGAGTGGAGCGATTCCCCCGTTTAATGACTGTCTCCGAGAACTTCTCCTTCGATTATCTATCTCCCCTTTTCAACTTCATCCTAATGGCTACGCCATCCTGCTGGGATTGTGTGTGCTTTTTAGGAGAATGTTGGACCGTTTCCCCAGTTTTGGAGAAATTTGCTTTCTATGCTCATTCACAAGGACCAAGGACCATCCCTCTATCACAGTTGCAAGGAGTGCCAGGAATCGCAAACTGATTATTGGTCTTCCCGAAAGCGTTCCTGGGTTTCTGAGCCAGTTTTTCTTTGTTCGTTGTCCCCCGGGATTTTACGCCATTTGGAGAGTGGGAAGTACGATTATCTATCTTTTCCCTATGTTTTTGCTAAATTCTTTGAAGTCCAAATTGTCAAGTGTTAACTTCTTTTTCTACTGTTTCAGCGCTTCCTTCCCCCTCTAGGGAATCTCGTCACAAGACTACCTTTGAGAGGCTTATGGCCGTGCCGGTTGAGGAGAGGAGTGTTCAATTTTTATTGAGAGATGAGTTCCTCCACGAATTTGGACTCTTACATCCTTCCCGTTCCACTCAGCTACCTGAAGTCCCTGATTCTTCGGCTGAGGGGTCAGATGCCCCCGCTTCTGCTAAAGAACCTTCACCGAAAGAATTTACCGTTGAGACTTCATTGGTGAAGTGTTCTACTCTTACCGACATTGCGGGGTCGTCCAGTAAGTTAGCACTTTCCCCGGTTATTGAAGAGGAGGAAAATCTTCACACTCTTGAAAAGACGGCTGAGGTGGAAGTTGAAAAAGATGATTCTCCCATGCACCATGGCGATGATACTTTCGACAGTCTGAGCGACATCATGATAACCTCTCAGGAGCTCTTTAAAGATGATGTTTCTAAAGTGGTTCCTCCTGTTATCGAAGCAACTTCTTCTTTGCAACAAACCACAACGCCCTCCACACAACTTATTGCCATTTCTACACCCAAAAGTGGTTTGTAGTCTGACGCGCGTAGTTTGCACATCACACACACTTAGTATTTTGGCACTTATATGCACTTGGCTTCTTCAACTTGAGGATTTCTAAAACTGGTCTTTTTCTTCAATTTCAGGTTCTCTGATGGGGCGAAGCGGCTCTTACTACAACAAATTCCAGCGTTACGGAAGCCGTGAGGCTTATGACTTTAGGAGTTATATCAGTGCCGTGAAAGAAACTGATGAGGAGAGAGCTGCTAGAAAGGCTCATGAGAGGCGAGCTCATGAAGAGCGTCACCGGAGAGAAGATGAGGAATACTATGGGAGTAGGGACGAGCGACGTGACTCTTCCCGCAGAAGCGACGATCCTTATAAAAGGAAATCTTACGACGATAAGGGGAAGAGTCACACTTCTGATGATTCCAGTAAACGTACCAGACTTGGTGAGAAAGACACATCTAACATCTCGGAAAAGACTACCGCTTCTGTTCCTCCTAATACATCTTCCGGTTCTCCTGCCCTTAAGGAATCTGACATCCAGACCATCATTAATAGGCCACAGTACCAAGCTGGAGATGGTCCTCCTACACTCCAGAGCTGATTTCCGAATTGGTGTCTGAAAGGAGTGCGTTTTGATTTGGACTTGGTCCCCATTGATAAGCAGGCGATGCTGAAAAATGTCGATGCTGTAAAGCTTGACATCGAAAGAATGTCTGGGTGGCAGAAGCTGGTTGACGAACTTCAAAGGGTCAACCATCTGAACCTTGAAGCGATGATGACCATGGAAAATGATAAATCTGAGTGGGACAAATGGCGTAAGCAGCATGACTCGGAGATGAAAAGCATTAGCGATGGTTATGTGAAGCTCGAAGCCGAAGTTGAAAGGCTTAAAAAAGAGCTTGCTACCTCTTCCACTTCTTATTCTCAGAAAGAGGAAATGCTTCAAAAACAAGTTCGAGACGCCCATGCTGCTCAGAGAGACATTGAGGTGAAACTTGAAGCAGAACAGCAGGTTACAAGAAAATACCGCGATGATGTCGTTCAACTTCGAGAGAAGGTCAGCTCTCAAGACTTAGAAATTGCTAGGCTACAATCCCAGTTACTGAAGGCTGAAAGAGAACGTGATGAAGTTCTCTCTGGTAAAGCCGCAGCCGAAGAATCCCACAAGGCGACCATAGCCACCGTTGACGCGACTCTGTTCGACTTTTATATGCATTGTGTCCTGGGGCGTGGGAGCCTTTCATTTTTGGGACCAGAGTATGAAGTCACCTTAGCGGAGGTATGGGAGGCAATCATTGACTTATTTGGTGGTGCCGGATATTCTGAAACAGATCTTCAAGCTACCTACTTAAGTGAGAGCGATCGCGATGCCCTTGCCAAAGGAAAAGAGCAGCTCATCCGAGTGCGGGCCGAGGCGACGGGAGAGAAGCTTCCTGAGAAAGAGATACCTCCTATTGCTCCTGCTTATACTTCGGCTTTAGCTCATGCGGATATTACCGGCTCTAGTTCTCATTCCACGCCTCCCGCTATGGTTGACAAAGAAACTGTATCCACCCCTACAGAGGAAGAGGCAATGAAGGACTTCCAAGCTCGGGAATTTGAGATTGATCTTGCTAAACCGGCTTCTCCAGGTAACTTTGACGATTCACAGACTTCTTTTTTTTTCGGAGAATACTGATTTTGATTTCTTTTATTATGCAGCAGTCGTGCCGGAAACTGCACCACTTCTTCCTTCTTCAGCTGTCGTTCCTCCTCCTCCTCCTCAAGTTAAACCTCTTCCAGCTTCTCAACCTGGTTCACAGGAAGAACCAATAGCGGCCCTTCAAGGTTTAGATGAACCACCTGCTTTCGAAGAACAGAAGGCAGAAGATCTGGAAGATAGCGAGAAGACCCCGGAGCAGTCTTTCGATTATGACACAAAGCTTTCTACATTTCTTGCTCCGGGGAGTGAGTCTTCTTCCAAGAAGAAGGGGAAGCGTGTGGTTTCAAAGAAAGGAAAGAGGAGTTCTTCTGCCGCTGGGGATGAGGCAGAGATTGATCCGGCTGAGTCTCTTTCTCCTTCTTCTCCGATACGGCCTGCGAAGCTAATCACCAGACCGGGTAAAAGCTCCAAGGGTGAGAAGAAGGGGAAATGAGTTTGATTTTGCATTTTCTGCTTTTTGTATTGACCGGGTATTGTGCGGATACCGGTCTCCGCTTCTTTTTGTAACCTGTACAATGTAAAAAATTTCTCATAGTGTTGAAATAAATAGATATTTTTCTTGTACAAATCCTTGTGTATGTAGGAGTACATCTGTTTTTCATTTGAAGTGTAGAGTAAACGATTCTTTCTATTTGTACAAACTTCTTTGTCTGTGTTTCAAGAACGCAATTACTCCACATCTTTATTACGTGATATTGCAATGAACTTGTGGTATGTCGCTTGTATATCACTTTTATTATTGTAACTGAATTGTATAATGTTGCCCCCATACCACAAGTATACTGTAATATTTCTTGCTTTCACAAGACCGATACTCTTATTTTAGAGAATAACTTTCCACTTTTTCAGGGAAGAATTATTCTGCTTTTAATAGAGTATATCTTGTCTTTGGAGAAATCTTTATTTTCTTTTTCTTCCTGAAGAACACTTCGACTTCTGGGAATGATCACTTTTATTCGTTTGAAAGTGAATTTTCCTGCACAGTGAAATGAGCTTCTGAAGAAGGTTTTGATTTTTGTGCCCCAGTAAAGGGTTTATTTTTGGTACTTCAAGCAAGGTGAAGTACGCCTCTGAAGAGGTCTTTTGGTCTCCGAAGAGAAGCGATTTTGGTCTCCGAAGAGAAGCAGTTTTGGTCTCCGAAGAGAAGCAGTTTTGGCATTTCATCTCTGGTGAAGTGGGTCTCCGAAGAGAAGCATTTTGCACTTCTACATGGGTGAAATGTGCCTCCAAAAAGGGCTTTTGCCTCCGAAGATGGCTTGTGCCTCCGAAGAGGGCTTGTGATTGCCTGGAAGTTACTTTCTCATGGTCGGAGGGGTCCACGGGACAAGCGTAAGTCGTTCGATTGGATGTTTGTTTGTACAAACGATCGCAATCGATTAACAAGGTGCCCCTTTTTGGTAGTCCCGCCGATCTTTTTGATTGAGGAAAGCTCTCCATTTATTGGCGTTCCTCGTTAGAGGGCTTTGTTGACCCTTGGGAAGGAGCATCAGTTGGTTGGTGTGCCAGGAAGGTTGCGTCTTAGGGGCAAGTAGATCCATGGGATGGACACAAGCTGCCTGATCGGATGCATCACAATCAGCCAGCGAGGGTCTTATTCCTTCTACTTGGGAAGGTATCCCTTTAGTGGATCTACCTGCCTTCCTGTTGAGAGGCATACCTTCCTTTGGCTGCTTCCATGTTTGCCCGCTCATGTTGTATCATCATCCGCCAATCTGCGATCCTTTATCATCGTTTCCAAGCGCATGTTTCTTTCTCTTGCAAGTAAATTGCTTTATCCGAAGAAGTAGACTTCACTGTTGAATGACTCCATAGAGTCAACGCAAGTTATTTGGTTGGATGCCTTTTTATATCAACGATCGCAACCAGTTAACGAGGGCTTGGCATAGTGGAGCCGTCAACTTTTTATGTGAAGCTCCTCTTGTATGGGATTTGAGTTTGAAATTTTTGTTGCTTGAAATTTGCTTTAATAAATGATTTGCAAGGCTCGCCTAGCTTTGCGATGGGTGAACTTTGCTTTAATAACCTGCAGTATTAGATCGATATTTCAGCAATACATTTAGAGTATTTACACATCGAAATATAACAGGCATTTCATAATAGAAAACACAATGCATGGTTTTTCATTATTGAGTCGCGCTGATTTCTCAGCGGTTTACAATGCAGAAGTTACACATCCATCATTATCTTTACAAATTCAAGCAATGCAGTTAAGTAAAAATGAATGCTAGTTATTGTTGTTTTAGAATCTCCAAGCTGGATTTCCATTTGTGCTTGATTCATAGCTTTTGGATTTTTATGCCAGAGAAAGTGAGAGATGCCCCAGTCGCAGTTTTGTGGGTAATTAGTAGTCATCCCAACTTCTGCTTGCTGGGTATGGTCCCCCTGTGATAGCATTAATGACAAGCTTTTCTGAATCTTGCACTGCAGTGGTGTTTTGAGAATCGGATTGATGGGTAGGGTGTTGTTGATCCCGAGTGGATGAGGTTGGATCGACTCCGTTCCTTTTAACGTATTGTTGGAGTTTACCCTGCTCTAGCAATTCTTCAATCACCTTCTTTAATTCGCGACATTGGTCAGTGTCATGGCCAGGTTGATTGTGAAATTGGCAGAATTTTCCATTACGCTTTGCCCCTCTCGTCATCTCAGGTGGCTTAGGATACCTGACAACGTCCTTTGTTGCAAAAAAGATATTTCTTGGTGTATCAGTTAAAGGAGTAAAGTCCGAAGGATTAAAGCGGCGAGGTTTCTTTTCATTTCCCTGGCTTTTTCCTCCTTCATTCTCCCTTTTCTGACTTTCAGATTCTCTTTTCTTAGGTGGGACATTGTCATTATCAGTCTGGGCAGTAACCACTTTCGATGTTGCAGAAAGGCTTTCAAGGCGAATGAACTCATCGGCCTTTTTATAAAATTTATCAAGTGAATTTGGTTCTTTCATCTTTAACCATATCCCAAATTCACTCGATTTATCAATGGCTCTCATCAAATAAGTCAGGATCATGCGTGGTTCCGCATTTTCTACCTCGGCTAAAGCTATATTGAAACGGCTTAAGAAATATTTGATTGATTCTCCGGGCGCTTGTTCAAGGTTAGACAGTGACATTATATCCTTAGCTTTTGAAGCATACAATCTGAACTGTTCTTTAAACTTTTGCGTTAAATCGGAGAATTTATCTACAGACCGAACTGGAAGCTTTGTGAACCAAAGTAAAGCCACACCTTCTAGGTATACCGGAAAGTATCGACACTTGATCTCGTCCGATGCTCTTGCACCAGTCATATGCCAATCGTACTTGTAGAGGAAATGATTAGGGTCACCGGTTCCCCTATAAGCTTGGATAGTAGGAGGTGCAAATTTCCTTGGAAACTCCGCTCTTAGGATCCTTTCAGTAAACGGAGTTCTGCTTGGCGCAAATCCCCAGTCAGCCTCATCTTCTTCCCTTTGCATGCTCTCTTTCATGATGCGGCCAACCATTTCAGACAGGTACTCTTTATTGTTCAAAGACACCTCCGGGCAAGTACCAGTTCTTCCCTCGGAAGTCTGCCCGGGCATATGCTCATGACAAGTTGGTTGTGGCATAGAACCATCAGCTTGGAAAGGTGGCATTTCTGGAAGAGTAGTTCGATGGTTTTCTGGTTGACGATTTGCCCCGAGCAGAGCAGTTAATCTATCCATCATCAAAGCGTTTTGAGTTTCAATTTGTTGGTATAATCCAGAAACTGCGTCATCCAATTCAGCCCTGGTGACTCCAACGGTTGGAGTTGCTTGGTCTGTTATTGGGGAAGCGGAAGTTCCTTCGTGAGCGTTTCCGGATCTGATAGGTCTACCTCTTCTTCCAGGAGCCATTATTTCAGATCTGGTTTTTAAAGAGAGGTTCTTTTTATGAATCTTTGCGAAGCAACGGTGGATGATCGCCTGAGTTGGGTTCTCGGTGAAAGCACCAAAATGTTAACGTTAAAATATGAACGCTAACACCCGGTGTGTGTAATAAGATCGTGAAAGCACCACCCGTGTGACGGGAACAGAAATTAAGCAGGAAAATAGCCGAAATGCAGTAAATGAACAACAGATTTATAGTGGTTCGGCCCGTAATTGAGCCTACGTCCACTTTATAGTCTCTTATTGCTGATTTGATTACAATTCGATACAAATCACTTGTCAAATACAATATAACTTGATCACCCAACAATCTAGACTACTAGTTCAATCTTCGGTGATGAATCTTGCTAAATCCGTATCGGATGAATGGAGTTCTTCACGAAGCTTGTTGTAGTGCCTTGAGAGTTGGAAGATCTTTGATTGCTGAATGAGAGGAGACTTCGACAGCGTAACGGCGTTTTGAGAAATGAATGGCAAAAAGTCCCCTCCAAGTTGGAAGTGATGGGGTATTTATAGGAGCTGATTTGGACTTAGGAAATTTCTCTAAGTCTTTAAGTCGTAGCCGACTTAGGGTAGGTCGGTGACGAGTTAAGGGATAGGGTTAAGTCGGCGACGAGTTAAGGGATGGTTCTGGGCCCATTCTGTGGCTGTCTTTGACAAGTATTAAGTCGTAGCCGACTTATCAGACCTTAACTCGTAAGGCCTTAACTCGCAGCCTTTAAGTCGTAAACCCACTAAGTCGTAACTCGTTAGGTCGGAAACTTCTTAAGTCGGAGCATTTCATAACTCGGAATCTTCCTTAGGTCTTAACCTTTAGGTCGCAACACTACTAGGTCGCGGAATCTTTAGGTCGCAAGCTTCCCTTAGGTCGTGACATTCCTGTAGCCTTAGGTCGCCGGGCAAGTTAAGTAATTGAGTCCTAGGTCGTAGACATCTTAGGTCGCAGACTCCTTAACTCGCAGGTACTTTGACTCGTACATTGTTAGGTCGTGAGGTCCTCTTGAGTCGTGAACTTGATGAGTCGTAAGACCATGAGTCGTATACTCCATGACTCGTTGAACCTGATGAGTCGTAGAAGGCTTGTCTCGTTGAGTCGTAGGAGAGTTAACTTTATGAGTCGTAGCATGCTAAGTCAAAACCTTCCCAAATCATAGAGCCTTTAACTCGTTGAGTAGTTAGATCGGCAACCACTAGATCGGCATGACTTTAGGTCGTAAGTCGTACCTTGCTAAGTCACTAAATCGTAAATCCCCTGAATAGTTAAGTCGTAGATCCTTTTAACTCGTAGGTCGTTGAGTCGGACCATTCCTTAGGTCGGAGCCTGTTGAGTCGTAGGTCATCTAACTCTTAACTCGTTAAGTCTTGCACTCCCTTAACTCGTTAACTCTTGAGTCGCGTACTTCTTGAGTCGTGGAGAATTAAGGGTTAACAAACACCAAATCTTCCAAATGGACAAAGTCTCAAGATCATAAGATGCAAGGAATTCAAGCCAACGTTGTTGACATAAATTAAGTTCCTTTTGAGAAAATAAATACTTCAATGATTTATGATCGGTGTAGAGAACAATTTTCTCTCCCAAAAGATAATGATGCCAAATTCTAAGAGCGAAAACAATGGCCGCGAGCTCTAGATCATGAGTGGCATATCTAGTCTCGGCAGGCTTTAATTGTCAAGAAGCATATGTGATAACACATTCCCTTTGCAAGAGAATGGCACCCAAACCAATACGACTAGCATCGGTACAAACAATAAAGTCTTGGTTCCCTTCTGGAATCACAAGAATAGGAGCATCGGAAAGGAGTTCTTTTAAATGATCCACTTTCCCGAAAAGCTAAGACATTCAAAATTATAATTAACCTTGTGTAATCATCTTTTTAGAAAAATTTACTTTTTACAAGTCAATTTATTGTGTCTGATTGTCTCATCATAGCGTTTAGGAGATTCCTATCGATAACGTTGATCAAGCGCATCGACCAGAATTCTTAAAGCACTCAATGGGAAAAACAACACAAAATCATCTATTCATTGCTCGTTTTAAAAACAAAATCCAATTATACTTATAAATATGGGACAGTTTGGCACAGGTCCCTAAAAAGTTTTAAAATACACAAAAACCCCAGTAAAAAAAAGTTTGTAAATTAGGTCCCTAAAATTAAGTTACCGAATAATGACATACACTTATGCAATTATTCAGTGAGTAATTGCAGACATTTATGCAATTATATCAAAAAATTGCAGACATTTCCACAATTATTCACTAAAAAATTGCGTAAATTTCTGCAATTTTTTCAAAACATTGCGGAAAATTCCGTAATTAATCATCAAAAAATTGCGGAAATTTCCGCATTTATTCACAAAAAAAATTGCGGAAATTTCCGCAATTATTCACCGAAAAAATTACATAAATTTATGGAACTTTTGGATATAATTGCATAAATGTCGGCAATTATTCGCTGAATAATTGCATAACTATATGCAATTACATACTAACTTAATTCTAGGAACCTAATTTACATACTTTTTTTCACTGGGGTTTTTGTGTATTTCGAAATTTATTAGCGACCTGAGCCTAATATTCACTATAAATATCTTATTAAAATATTTGCAAATTTTAAATTGTTGTTTTCATCCATAATCAATTAATACAAGGATGGTCTCATCGAGATATTTGCAGAATACTCGATTCATAAGATGGATGAAATAAGCTGGACAAACCGAATGACATCACGAGTCACTCATAAGAATTATAACGAGTGCGGAATGCGGTAAGTGGAATGCTACCCTCCGCAACTCATAACCGATGAAAACCGGTGGCAAGGTCGAGCTGAAAAGACCTTAGCACCACTCAATAGATTGCTTAGGTGATAATCCTAAGGCAAGCTCAAAAATACCAGAAAATTCACAAACTACTTGAATGAGAGAAATAACATTTTCCTCATCATGTGGGTTTAAAGAATAAAATGATGCCACCGAATTGGAATCGAAATCATTAAGAAAATTAAAAACCTGCTTAACAGATTGAGAATGTCGAAGATGGATAGTCCTCTGGGGACATAGGATATGGCTTCATAATGATTAAGCCAATCCTTTCCCAAAAAATCAATTCTGAAAGCTAAGTAGCGCATAACATGCAAATCAGATCGGAAAGCATAATCACATAAAATAATCCCGACATTTTCACAAAGTAAACTGAGTGTTGCGGATCCACCAACCGGATCGCAATTCCTAGTGAAGTCATCAAGCCCATAATATTTAAAGAAAAAGTATCAACAAGTTCTTTTGATATAAAAGAATGAGATGCACCCGTATCAAAAGAATTCGAATAGGATAATCACGAAACAAAATAATACTATCAAGGATAGAATGAGAAATACCTTGGCTAAGAGAAGTGTTACTAGGGGCTTGCACAACATTCAACTCTCCCACTCTCCTACTTTGGAGTATGGGACATGTAGATATAAGATGACCCGAACTTTTGCAATAACGACAAAAAAGGGGTTTTAGACACTCATTTGCATAGTGGTCTGTAGAACCACAATTGTAGCATTTTCCACGATTAGAGGTAGGAGTCTTTGCTACCGAAGTTTCTTGCTTCCCTTTCTTGTTGGGATTGGGGCCTTTGAACTTAATAGGCCTCTTCATGTTATTGTTGAAGTTCTGTTTGACACCCACAACTTCAACATCACTTTCTTTATCGGCCTCGGCCTCTTCAAGTCGAAGAGCGATATCAACAAGCTGATCGAAAGAAACTTCTAGTTTCAGAAGTAAAGGCTTTTTGAGGTTCTTATTCAACCCATAGACAAACCTCTGATTTTTCTTCAATGGGGTATTAATATACTTGACCCCATATTTAGATAGAGATTCAAAAGATGATACGTAATTCGTCATAGAAGATTCACCTTAAATAAGGTCAATAAAGCGCCGAGCTAAAGTTACCTTTTCAGCTTCCGGCACAAATTTCAACTCGAACCTTTCCCGGAATTGCTCCCAAGTAAGATCCGCTTCAACAATTTCCGAGATCAAAAGCTCATACCAATCTAATGCTCTCTCCTGGAGCATGCTAGAAGCCACTTGGACTCGACGTAGATCAATAAGATTCATGCGGGAAAAGATGCGATCGCATGTTCTAAGCCAAGCTTGGATTTCTATAACATTTTTGAAACCCTTGAATGGCCTTCCACCCAAAGCGGTATAATCTCTACACAAGCGTGCAAACCCCGATTTAGGGTGAGTAGGCTCTGGAATGTGTCCGACAGCTTGGGCATTCTTTACAAGATCTTAAAGCTGCTGGGCAGACATAAATACACCATCCTGAGGAGTAGCACTGGATTGACCGGCGCCGGGACGACCTGGTCTAACCATTTCTCTTCTTTAAGAAAGAAAGAAAGAAGAGGAAAAAGGTTTTTCTCAGAATAAATATCAAACAAACTTGATTGATAAAACAAGGCATCATAACAGAAAATAGGATAGAACGGGTCCTAAGACTCGGACAAATCCTAAGGCACGACTCCTAAGAAAACCTTAGGACAATGATCCTTGCTAGATTATTCTACATTATTCCGAAGTTTGGCTCTGATACCAAGCTGTGACGCCCCACCTCTATACCCACACCAGCAAAGGACACTACGAGGTAATGCCGTCGACTAGCGCGAAGAATAAGGCTGTTGAGGAGCGACCATCTGTGTAATTGCTTTGTGCGAGTACGGATATGTCAGATAGTATGACATGCATTTCATTTCAAGAGGAAATCCGACATATCAAATACAAACTCAAAGCTACCACACAGTGGCTATGTGGCCTTCGGAAACAAATATAGAAATAAGCATAACACAAATCAGTCACAAATATTCATATCACAAAGGCGGAAACAGATATGAATATAACACATAGAAGTGTACATCAAAGTAGTGGTCATACAAGATCCACTACATCACAAAAGAATAGGTACAAGTGCTAGACAAAAGAATAAGTATACATCAAGGAGTATCTATCTCGAATGTATAAAAGCAAAAACTACTAATCTAAAGTACTTAGCCAAAAAAATCAGATGATGGTCCCTGATAAGAAGTCAAGTAAAAGCACCTGAAATACCTTGGTTTGACCCGAGTATTATTTAAGAAGAAAAATAATAAATGGATCAGTCTAGCTATAAATATCATATAAAATGAGATAGGATAAGAGATATCACAAAAAACGTATGATAACAATAATGTCATACTGTGACAAGTATACATCAAATAACAACAAAAATCATACAATATCTCAAATATTCTCAAACACTAAAAAGAATGTCATATTCTTTAAATTATTCACCAAAACACAAATATTGACAAAACATATCAATGCCAATCGCAAAAATCGGTGAAACACAAATTCTAGAAATCACCAATTAGAAATCCAGAAATCACAAAAAGGGGAAGGTCTATCACAAACGGAAGCATGAAAACTCACCAACACGTGTATCACAAACGGGTCGCTATCCCATGGTCGCTAACCATAGAGCCGGTGCCACGACGTAGTACAGCGAAACGCCCGAGGAACCTGAAACTCCACTAAGTCGGAACAACGACATAGTACAGCATTACGCCTGATGAACCTGAAACTCAAATAATCCAGAACAACGACGTAGCACATCGTTATGCCTGATGAACCTGAAACTCAAATAATTCAGAACAACGACGTAGTACAGCGTTACGCCCGATGAACCTGAAACTCAAATAATTTGGAACAATGATGTAGTATAGCGTTACGCCCGATGAACTTGAAACTCAAATAATCCGGAACAATGACGTAGTACAACGTTACGCCCAATGAACCTGTAACTCAAATAATCCGGAACAACGACGTAGTGCAATAACGGTACTCCCGAGGAACCTGAATCTCAAATGAGTTGGAACAACGACGTAGTGCAATAACGGTACGCCCGATGAACCGAACTCCATAAAACCCATAGGTCGCTAGCCTATAAAAATGAGACGAAGCTCCATAAAACAAGTGTAAATTACACCAAGCTAGTAAATAAATGAGTTTTGCTTCATGTCCCATAACCACTGGCTTAACTTAAATATTTACGAACAAATTGTAGATTCCCACTCGAAAGTACAAAATGATCATCATTGATCAATAAGAAGTGTAAATTACACTAAGCTAGTAAATATATGAGTTTAGCTTCATGTCCCATAACCGCTGGCTTAACTTAAATATATTTACGAACAGATTGTAGATTTCCACTCGAAAATTGTTACGAGAGTTCAATCGAACAAGTCCAAGAATTAACCGACGAAGTTAACCCAAACGTTTCATACCACTTGTTTTGCTAAGCCGTTTAATTAGATTTCTCATACGAATGAGGTAAAGGTTTGTATATACTAATAGATTGGAAAACGGATTTAAAAACGAGTTCTGTATTAAAAATGGTATTGAAATCATCTTTGTGAAAGCTTTTGAATATTTACTACTAGTATAGAAACCTATGTATTTTTAAAAGTGACAAATCACAGAAAACGATTGTAGAAACAATCGATCAACCAAAAATTCACATTCGACGACGTGAATCAGAACCATAAAAATCGATATCAAATCCATCAAATGGATATTTCCAAAAATCCAAAGAAAGAAGTCATAAAAGTCGATAATAAGTGATAACAACTAACCGGATCGACAAAAATCGATAAAAATTGGAAATCCAATCAAAAACAGCCAAAATAGGCAGAATTGGCAGTTCTAGACGTTTGGGGGTTCATCCAGACGTCTGGATTTGGGTTCTGGAAATATTCCAGAAACCTACCAGACGTTTAAACTCTAACCAGACGTCTGAAAACTAACCAGACGTCTGGTATGTTTCGACCAGACGTCTGGTCCAAGTCTCTGCCATTTTTTTTCATCTCCTGCCCAAACCAGACGTTTGGACCTGCCAACCAGACGCCTGGTTGCCTTTTCTGGGCAATAATTTGCCTAGGCCAATGATGGCCAAAATGATTCGGAAGCGATCGGATGAGCGATGGAGGCTAGATATTTATGCCAAGCGACAACCCAGTCTTATAGGCTCTTCGATACATCTCGAATAATATCATGTCCAAACATCCATAGTAGGATTTTCATAGAATTGGACTTAAAAACCAAAAATTGGAAAATTCACCAAATCAATTCAAATCAAAAGCAAATGAACATGAATAGATGTTAGGAATTCATGCCTAACAACAATGAAAGTTATAGACGTAGATGTGAGTTAAAGAACTCACCTTTAAACCCAAAAACAACGAATGAGAAGCTCAAAAACAAAGCCCAAAATAGAAAAATGAGAAGCTCAAAAACAACTACTCTTCAACTTCAACTCTAGAAGCTCCAATCTAAGATCATAAGAAAATATTTCCTAAGTTAGGTTATAGGAAATTTCTGAAATTGGAGAGAGATTGAGAGGGAGAAGATGAAGATGATGCTTACCTAAGCTTCTCTTTGATTTCTAGAACTTGAATCTTGAATTTCCTAATAATATAGGGTTTAGGAATTCTAATTTCTCATTCTTTCCCCCATTTTTCTTTAGCTTGAAAGTGTTAGGAAATGGAATGAATGAATATAGAGGAGTGGGGTGGAGTTAGGGTATTATGTTGGGTTAGTGGACTGAAACCCAAACCCAAAGCCCAAAATAGAAAAATAGAAAAATAGCAAAATTCCACTCAACTCCAAACATATCGATGTTTATACTCAAAAAAGTTGTAAACGCCATTTTGGACTCAATGGAAGTGGTCTCGAGTCCCAATTCGACTGTTTACATAAAGTAACATTTTGGACTTTAACCGATTAACGATACTATATTTAAATAAAATATTTAAATATATAATCGTGAAATATGTGGGATGTTACAGTTTTACCTTTAATAAGTTTAATTCATTGCAAGTGAGGTACCTCATACTTATTTGCAGACACAAAGTATTGAGAAATCCATAAAATAAACAGGAAATTATTATCAAGGACAAAAATTTTCAGCGTTTTTGCCTCAAGGACATGCCTTCAATATTTTATCCTGAAGGACAACTTTCTTTAGGTATCAGTTTTTAGTCATTGATAACAGTTTTTAGGTATCAGTTTGTAGTTATCGGTAGCAGTTTTAGGTATCAGTTTTAACTTGGTAGCAGTTTTGCTGTCCTTATGAATAATTTTGGAAAATATTTGTCCTTATGAATAATTTTTAGAAGAATGTTTGTCCTTATGGTAAAAATATTGAGGTTGTGTCCTTAAGGCAAAAAATATACAAATCTTTGTCCTTTAAATTATTTCCCCCTAAAATAAACATGTAAAATCTCTTGTATTCCTGTTACTACACATTTATTATATGTCAAGTTAAGAATATAATTTATATATTAAATTGAATAAACTTTTTATAAATATCAAAGAGTGGATTAATTATATATGAACTTGGTAAAGCACATAAAGAACTCCTAACTTTCCAAATATCCACACCGCATAAAACATTGAAAAAATTGGACGATTGAGGAAAACCAGCAAAAAAATTCTTTTTTCAGGCAATAGGTGAGAAAACCATCCATAGAGAAATGACATGGCTTAATTTAAAAAATTTCCTTGATTGAACCATATCTTTGCAGATTTCTTAATAAAATGTAAATCAAATAATAAATCAATTTCAGGAATTTTTTTGAAAAAAGTGAAAATATTTAAAAAAAACCGTTCCATAACTATTTATTTATAGTAAACTTTGGATCTTCTAAAGTTAGGTTATATTTTTTTCTAAAAGATTCCAGTTTTAAAAATAGATATTATTGCAAAAATGTGAGTTTTGTCCAAATAACACATGAACCCTTCTAAAAATGCATAATTTCTTTAAAGCAGTTTTAGCCTTTTTGAACATGGTTGCTCTATTCTTAAAATATTTGTTTTCATTTTTCTATCTGACATATTTGAATTTACGTCTTGTTAAGGAAAGACTTTCCTTGAAATAATATAATTTTCTATTTCTTTGAACACTTTCAAATTTATATGAGCATACTACATTTCCAATAGGAGTTGGATGGTTCTAAATAGCATGGAATTACAGTGAGAGTTAAAAAACTATAATATTGTTATCAATAAATATTATTTCTTGCAGCATGCCCATGACTCTATTTGAACCAGTAGCTTTAAAACTTTGACACTCTAGTAATAATTTGAATATCATTCACAAAGCATTACTCAATTGAATGATATTTGAGAAAAGGCATCTCAGATCAATCAACAACACTACAAAGATGAGAACATGTGTAGCACCATCGGTACCAAGCGCTAAAAAATATGAATAGAGAAAGCTTCATTAAAATTATGTGTAACAGAGGAGAAAAGATGGTTACATGTTCAAACTAGGTTTTCCAATTTAAGCATATGGACATCAGAAGCTTAAAGTAATAATAAAAATGACTAAAAATACATATTTAATTTTAATTATCTCTACAATGAATAAAAATGTACCTTTATTTTATATAGTTAGTTGGTCAACGTTAACGTCCGTAAAATCATGCATATATAGTCTCATTACTTATGTCAATAAGAAGTTTATAATAATTTACAATATATGGCATGCGTAGACTTTTTCTAGTAGTAATTATTGATTTCATCTACACTCTAATAGTCATGAAACATTGAAAATAAACAATAAACAATATGTGAGCAATGTGCTTTGACTTCAGTAAGTTTAATTCATAGCAAGTGAGGTACCTCATACTTATTTGCAGACACAAAGCATTGAGAAGTCCATAAAATAAACATGTAAAATCTTTTGTATTCTTGTTACTACACATTTGTTAAATGTCAAGTTAAGAGTGTGATTTATATATTAAACCGAATAACTTTTTTATAAATATCCAAGAATGGATTAATTATATATGAACTTTGTAAAGCATAGAAAGAGCTCCTAACTTCCAAATATCAACACCGCATAAAACATTGGAAAATTTGAACGATCGAGGAAAACCAATAATGCGGTCATGCCCATGACTCTATTTGAACCAGTCATGCCCATGACTCTATTTGAACCAATAACTTTTAAACTTTGACACTCTAGTAATAATTTGAATAAATCATTCACAAAGAGTTACTCAATTGAATGATATTTGAGAAAAGGCATCTCAGATCAATCAACAACACTACAAAGATGAAAATATGTGTAGCACCATCGATACCAAGCACTTAAAAATATGAATAGAGAAAGCTTCACTAAAATTATATGTAACATAGGAGAAAATATGGTTACATATTCAACCTAGGTTTTCCAGTTTAAGCATGTGGACAGCAGAAGCTTAAAGTAATAATAAAAATGACTAAAAATACATAATTAATTTTAATTAGCTCTACAATGAATAAAGATGTTCTTTATTTTTTATAGTTGGTTGATCGACGTTAACGTCCCTAAAATCATGCATATATAGTCTCATTACTTATGTAAATAAGAAGTTTATAATAATTACAATATATGGCATGCATAGACCTTTTCTAGAAGTAATTATTGATTTCATCAACACTGTAATAGTCATAAAACATTGAAAATAAACAATATGTGAGCAATGTGTTTTTCCTTTAATAAGTTTAATTCATAGCAAGTGAAGTACCTCATACTTATTTGCAAACACAAAGTATAGAGAAATCCATAAAATAAACATGTAAAATCTCTTGTATTCCTGTTACTACACATTTGTTATATGTCAAGTTAAGAGTGTGATTTATATATTAAACCGAATAACTTTTTTATAAATATCCAAGAATGGATTAATTATATATGAACTAGGTAAAGCACAAAAAAGCTCCTAACTTTCCAAATATCAACACCGCATTAAACATTGAAAAAATTGGACGGTCGTGGAAAACTAGTAAAAAAATTCTATTTTCAGGGAACATGTAATGACCCAGAATTTTGGACCATTCGCATCCATTATAAGTGTATAGGTAGACACTCATGTCGGAATTGAATTGCTCAAAATACCGCGTTGTTAATTTAAATTTGGCAAAACTGAACATATACAGTAAATAAATAATCACAGATCACAGACACAGAGTAATAAGTGCAGCGGAAATAAAAGAGATAGTAGTTCATGAAGCTACTATATAAATATATGAGATACATCAGAGTTTAAACCAGATACAAATCAGAATACATCACTGGAATCATCGAATACTGGAAGCAGAATAGATGGCTGGATCTTCAAGCAAAGCTCCAACTCCAAAGGTGAGTCTTGAATACTGGTACACTCAGTCTGACCCGAGCGTAAAGCAAAACACAAAACACTCGAGTCAGGATTAACATTCTTATATCAATAAATCCAACTCAAGTGAAATAGCAATTGAAATACAAGTAACTCAAAGGATGTTTGGAATAACCATCCTTTAAGGATCCGTTAAACTATCTACTATGTAGTAGTGTACGATAAGTAGATAATGTCTATCAGTAATATAAGAAGATATCAAAATAGCGTTAAGTCATGGCCCATTCCACCCTTAACACATTTTTATTCCCAAAAGCATATACAAGACCGTAGTTTCCCCAAAACCGGAAGTCACCAGAGGGCAATCCATATACTAAAGGTACAAATCAAAATCGTAGTGGTCGCGCATAAATGGAATACAAGTATGACAAGGCACATGAGGCAATACCCAAGGTAGTGATACTACCGTTCGCCTGATCTGAACTGGTGAGAACGCAACGCCGCAGCGCCCGCAACACCGTGAAACAACACTCCCAAAATCAAGGGTGCACCAATCGCCAACAAGTATAAGTAGTTCGAAGAAGTGTGTCCACTTGAGGTAGCTAATCCTCCATTGGCCCGGCACAGCTCCTGTTTTAGTCATTTCCAATTTGACACAAGTGTCAAGGCTATCCATCATCGTTCTCTTTCTTCAGTCAACACGATCACATTCCAACCACTTCATTCTGGATCATCACTCCGCGTATAGTTATTAAAGTGGTTTTCGGTTTAGATAGAGAGTATATCCATAACCGAATTCCGGTCTCTTTAATAACTTCCGTAATTATTACACCGATTGGTCGTTTATTTATTTCGAAACCAAATCAATTTCAATTTCAATTTCAATTCGTAAACCAACATTTCATATGTCTTTCAAAACCAATTTCCAATAATTTACGTTTCAAAACTTCCAAATTATCATTTCAAAATCTTATAATTCAATTTCAATCTCTTTTTAAAACAATTCAAATATTGGTTCAAGTTCGTATATAAGTTTCATTTCGAAATCGTTTAAATCAATTTAATTTATCATTCAAATCAGTTCCAAATTCATTTATCGATTTCATTCAATATTCATTAAGTAAATTTGCCATTCAAAGCAATTTCTATTAAATTTCCAATTCATTAAATCCATTATTTAAATCAACTTCCTTATTTCAAAACTTACAATTTGAATTAAATTAAATTCATCAAATCAAATCCTTTAATTTTAAAGTCTTACATTAATTTCAATAAATCACATTATATTTCTTGTTAAAGAAATTCAATTTCACTTATTTACTTACTTAAATAATTTCCAAAACTTAGTTAATAAAGAAACTCAATTTCAATTATTTACGAAGTAAAATTCACTTATTCAAAAGTTCAATTTTTACTTATTAAAGAATTCAATTCAACTAATCATTAAATAATTCAATCTTATTTAATTTTTAAATAATTCAAAACTTAATTATTAAATAATTTTCAAGGTTTAATAATTTCAAACTTAATTATTAAATCATTTCAAAGTTTAATAATTTTCAACTTAATTATAATTTCAACTTAATTCAATCATTTCTCAAAATTAAACAACATTCTTTCATCAATTACATTTTTAATATTAAATATTCACATTTAAATTTCATTAAAATTCAATTTCCAACTTCGTTTCAAAACCATATTATTTATTCAAATAAAATCATCATTTTATTTTTAAATCAATTTATTGACCAATCGGGTTTTATTAAATTTTCTATCCTAGGTCAAAGTTCAATTTGGGTATTTATCATTTCAACCCGATTCCAATTCAATTCAAAATCAAAGCATAGCAAAAGGGAACTTGCAGTGTGATAACTGGGATGGTGTCAAAGTAAATAAACAGACAATAACAACAACCAATATCAATCCAATAATCAAATCAAATAATACCGAAATAACCGTATTAATTCGTATTGTTATTTGTACGAATTAATATAATTATTTCTAAAATCTACACTATCATTTCATGTAGATTAAAGATTATTACATTACGGTTTCACTTGTCATCTATTGCAATTTCATCCATCATCAATTTAACAACATACATTCAGTGGTTCAAAATGTAATTAAACAAATCCTACGTGTCAATAAATTTAACAGTTTAAAAGGGGTCTTATTATACAAATGTCAGTTAATCAAATTTAACATTTAACTATCCTATATCAAGTTCAATTTCATACTATTTATCATTTTAACATTAACAATTTAACGTCCATTATAAACATCAACAATCAATCAATTATCAGCCAAACTGTATTATCATCGCATAAATAATTAACAGATAATGGTGTCAGATGTCACAGGTGAACTGATACAGGTAATAGCATATAAAACAGTGTAATTAACTAACAACAGCATATTTCAATTGTCGTTTCAATTGAAATCAAATTTAATAAATAAAAGAACGTTAATCGTGAGTGAGTGCTCACCTTTCGAGGCTAGAGAGTTTACAGAATGTGACACAGATACGCACACTGATGCAGACACTGAAATTTGGTTACGAATCCAAGCAAAGCAAAATCGGCACGAATTGACGACAAAGCTGATAGATAAGAATCGATGAGAACAAGGTAATCGGTTTTGATAGCACAGAAATGAAATGTATGTTATATTATTATATATTCAAATCAATATTAATTTTAAACACATATTAAATTGAATATATATATATATATATATGTATAGAGTTAAAATAAACACATTTATAATAATAAAAATCAATTTGGTTCAAAACCCTTTAAAATTCATGTACATATAAAAGCAAAAGATCTTAAATAACTTATAAAACATCTATATATGTAAATCAACATCCTATATATAACTAATACAAATGAACGGATATATAACACACTTATAAACTTATATACCAATTATATATATTTAACAATATTTATTATAAAACAATAAAAACTTATAATTTAAATCTACACATATATACTAAGTCGTTCACAGCAGACCAACAACCTAACGAGATAAATATATAGATGTCTATATTATATTTTATAAGCTATACGTATATTTATAACATACAGTGCACACGAACTTTCCCTGATAAAATTTCCAAATACAAGAATATAACAGATAGATGAAACTTCATTTTTTATTGTATATATATGCATATTACATTGCGAAATACTAATATACAATATATTATTCCTCAAAAAGTCAACATAACATATCATATATGACACGACTCATTATATTATTATCTTTTCACATTTGAACAACCTGATAAATCTTGCTTCTTTGCACATATACTTAAGACATATAATATACAGATTTGGATAACTATAGATATATAAATGCATACTCACTCAAGCTTAAGTATATGCGTAGACTCAAATAGACCATATATATAAAATATTATAAACTTGTACATTATAAACGACTATATGTATTATATATATATAATCTAAAATCGATATTTACCAAACCAATATACTAGCTTTCGAAAATCTCATATAATTTACGCAGACCAATATATACAATATATTACTCATATACTTAGATTATATATACAAACTAACAGAGAAAACAGAACTTATATATATCTCAAACCGACTTACATTATTACAGAAAAAGAAAACCCAACAAGTCATAGTAAAGGTAATATAAATACACTAACATATGCTATATAATATATATATATAGAAACTGGACTGTAAGTAGTTATATTATAACTAAAATATAAAACAAAACTTGTTAAATAGATATTTATATACTAAACTTATAACAAACTGTAGCTAACAAAACAATATAAACGGTTTACTATAAAATGTATAAACTACCGAACTGAAAGGTTTTGAAATATATATTATATAACTGTTGCAAGAATACTACTCATATTATATATATAACATGTACCAGTTTATACAGCAATGCGAAAGGCCAGTTTGGAGAAGAAATGTAGAGATGGAAGTTTGGCGGCCTCAAGAACGACAAGTCTATAGGGTGGTTGTCTTCCGGTGATGGGGTGTAGACTCGGAGGAGAGGTGGCTGGCATCGGTTAGAGGAAACGGAGCACGGGAAGAAGGAGGCTGATGGGAGGCTCCCGGTTGATGTAGGTGACGTGGAGGCGGGCAGGTCCGAGGATTGGGTAGGCTGTCGATTGATAGAGTGGCGGAGATGGGCTGAAGGTGAAGGCCCTGAGGTGGTTTTCTCGGGTTTGGGTGCGGTTGTTGAAGGTGGAGATGATTGGGGTGTGAAGGCGTGGAGGGTAGCAAGCAGGTAGGAGGTTTAGGAGAATGCATGAGTTTGTCTCGGCAAAGGGGATATCGGTGTGCTGGCGTGCATAGCTGAGAAGAGGGAGAGGCATGAGTTGAAAAATGTTGGAGTAGGCTTGATAACGTGAAAATGAATTGTAGTATAGGTTATATCATTTATTCCAAAAGGAGGTACATAACAAATGAACGGTTTTTTAAAAATATTGGAAACAATGGAAAATAAATGGTAAGCACGAGAATTTAAGAAAATATAAATGCAAACAACCGTTGGTATTTAACAGTGAATATGGAAAGTCATTAAAACAAAAGGCCTCGGATCCAATACCGATACGGCTACCGGTTTCGTGTTTTCCGTCGTGTACGAACATCAAAATTGACAATCGAATATACCGTAGAGATCAGTACGACGAGACGATCAAAACGGTATATAGATATCAGTAGTGCGATTGGATTATAAAATTTCGAATTTTCTAATAGCGGAAAAATGCAAGAAAAACGCTGAAAAATAAGATCGACGGAGTCAAAGATGTCCGAATTTGGAAAAACGACCAACTAACATCTTGCTCAGAAGATGGTTTAGAATCTTACTATGTAAAATATTTAGGTTTCGGAAACATTTTATTTTCATTACTTTTTAACTGATTGAATTGAAGTGAATTTACGCGCGCAATAAATTTTCATATTTTCGGACGAAAATTTACCAGTTGCTAGGTTTAACTAGACGTATTCCAAATATTAAATTTTTATTTCAAAATATTATCGTTTAAAATTTCGCAAAATTTCAACTAATTACGTTATTAAAACAGTTGAAATTTACGGGTCGTTACACTCTCCCTCACTCAAAACTTTTCGTCCCCGAAAAGGAATGAGGTAGGAGAATAGAAACAACTAGAAAGAAAAACAGATTTGAAATACAAAATAACAATTGATTTAAACGATATAAATTCAAATTTTAAATTTATTGATATTCAATAATTGATTTAATCCATTTGATTTCACTAAAATCAATCTCAACTATTTCTAAATTCATTATCTTATTGTCCAATTATCTTAAATTTACAATTTCTAAAACCATAAATTTGAATAGTCTTTTATTGTACTCATTTTTATTCAATAAATTTAATTCTTTTATTCCAAATTATTATTAAGTATATTTCACTTAATATATCTTATTACATATTTTTAAACCATATAAATTAATTTTAACCATATAAAATTCAATTTAAATTAATTTATATTCAATAATTGGTTTAAATTTAAGGTATTTCCATAAGTTGATCTAATTTCAATTTATTTATTTACCTTCAAAACAAAATTTATTTTTCAATTATCTCATTGTTCTATTTATCTCTATTAACATTTATAATCAAAATTTAAGTGTATAACATTTATTATAACCAATCAAATTTTGTTTATAAATTCAATTTATCTTATATATTATCCAATTACATATTCAACTTCTGAATGATTTAGGTAAGTTGTATTAGAATGCAGTTGAACAATATACAAATAAAATTTTCCCAATTCAATTATTCAAGTTTAAATATTTATTCCAAATTTTGGTTTTATTTATAATTAAAATCATCCTTTAACAAAATTTAAGAATTAGATTTCCGATTAACTTTAAACAATTTAGAGATATATATAATATATTTATATCAAATCAAATTAAATTTTAAAATAAGATACCTATATATATGTGAATCAAAATATACTGACGAAATTCAAATCAAAAATTTTTCAAAACAAAACCGTAGCAAAGCTACAGAATAGTATCTCCACTTCGAAACTCGAAAATGAATGTCGATGATGCGGCCGCCATCACCGAAATTATTTTCCAACGACAAAGAGAAGAGCACTGATTTCAACATTTAAAATTCTTTGGAAACGATTTCTATTCGAAAATACTTTCAATAATATATACTTTAAAATTATAAAATCAAAGTTCGAAATCACCGGAAACTAAATTCTCAAATTTCTGAATTAAATTCATTTCAAACTTCAAATCAATTTATAACCAAGTTTATGAATTCATTTATTTATATTATGCAATAGTCAATGGTTTACAAAACAATAAATGAAAATCAAATATTATTATTTCAGTCAACAAATTCATTAACAATTTAATTTCAGAAAACTTATATTTATATATAATATAATCATTCAAAACTATTTTGTTTATCAAATTTGAAAACAACATTTTAATATAAATTTAGAAATACATTTCTTTGCTCGACGATACAGGAATGGATTTTCAAAATAAGGATAGGGATTCAAATTTGATGGACTTAAATCAAAGAGAAATTTGATTCGAAGATAGGTTTGAAACAAAGACGAGATAATTAAATAACAAAATAAGGCGATGGATAAATTTATATAAGTCGCGGGCAACCTTAACCGGGTCAACCGTGACTTCAAGAATAAGATCATTGTAGAATTTCGAGGTAAATCGACATTCGATCTCAAGAACTAAAATTCAGGTATAGCAGGAGATAGATAGCATCGTAAACCGAGGATACAGAAATCTCCGGTAAATCAATGCTTATTGTAAAGGAGTTTTGCTCCTTTACGAATCATTCGAAGATTGGCGAGACCACCGATCTATTATAGATAACATTTAGAATGGAGTTATGGGGTGCTCCATGATTGAAAGAAGACGAATAGTGCAGGACACGAATGAATTTCGGAACCGAAGGGAGCGTTCCAAAATTCAAAGGAATCGAATCAGAAGGAAGAGATTGAAACTCGAATGAGAGTGATTCTGTAAATACATTTACCCTATATGTTAAGTTTTTCCTAGAGCTACCAAAGCTCTGATACCAACTGTAACGACCCAAAATTTTGGACCATTCGCATCCATTATAAGTGTATAGGTAGACACTCATGCCGGAATTGAATTGCTCAAAATACCGCGTTGTTAATTTAAATTTGGCAAAACTAAACATATACAGTAAATAAATAATCACAGATCACAAACACAGAGTAATAAGTGCAGCGGAAATAAAAGAGATAGTAGTTCATGAAACTACTATATAAATATATGAGATACATCAGAGTTTAAACCAGATACAAATCAGAATACATCACTGGAATCATCGAATACTGGAAGTAGAATAGATGGCTGGATCTTCAAGCAAAGCTACAACTCCAAAGGTGAGTCTCGAATACTGGTACACTCAGTCTGACCCGAGCGTAAAGCAAAACACAAAACACTCGAGTCAGGATTAACATTCTTATATCAATAAATCCAACTCAAGTGAAATAGCAATTGAAATACAAGTAACTCAAAGGATGTTTGGAATAACCATCCTTTAAGGATCCGTTAAACTATCTACTATGTAGTAGTGTGCGATAAGTAGATAATGTCTATCAGTAATATAAGAAGATATCAAAATAGCGTTAAGTCATGGCCCATTCCACCCTTAACACATTTTTATTCCCAAAAGCATATACAAGACCGTAGTTTCCCCAAAACCGGAAGTCACCAGAGGGCAATCCATATACTAAAGGTACAAATCAAAATCGTAGTGGTCGTGCATAAATGGAATACAAGTATGACAAGGCACATGAGGCAATACCCAAGGTAGTGATACTACTATTCGCCTGATCCGGACAAGTGAGAACGCAACGCCGCAGCGCCCGCAACACCGTGAAACAACACTCCCAAAATCAAGGGTGCACCAATCGACAACAAGTATAAGTAGTTCGAAGAAGTGTGTCCATTTGAGGTAGCTAATCCTCCATTGGCCCGGCACAGCTCCTGTTTTAGTCATTTCCAATTTGACACAAGTGTCAAGGCTATCCATCATCGTTCTCTTTCTTCAGTCAACACGATCACCATTCCAACCACTTCATTCTGGATCATCACTCCGCGTATAGTTATTAAAGTGGTTTTCGGTTTAGATAGAGAGTATATCCATAACCGAATTCCGGTCTCTTTAATAACTTCCGTAATTATTACACCGATTGGTCGTTTATTTATTTCGAAACCAAATCAATTTCAATTTCAATTTCAATTCGTAAACCAACATTTCATATGTCTTTCAAAACCAATTTCCAATAATTTACGTTTCAAAACTTCCAAATTATCATTTCAAAATCTTATAATTCAATTTTAATCTCTTTTTAAAACAATTCAAATATTGGTTCAAGTTCGTATATAAGTTTCATTTCGAAATCGTTTAAATCAATTTAATTTATCATTCAAATCAATTCCAAATTCATTTATCGATTTCATTCAATATTCATTAAGTAAATTTGCCATTCAAAGCAATTTCTATTAAATTTCCAATTCATTAAATCCATTATTTAAATTCAACTTCCTTATTTCAAAACTTATAATTTGAATTAAATTAAATTCATCAAATCAAATCCTTTAATTTTAAAGTCTTACATTAATTTCAATAAATCACATTATATTTCTTGTTAAAGAAATTCAATTTCACTTATTTACTTACTTAAATAATTTCCAAAACTTAGTTAATAAAGAAACTCAATTTCAATTATTTACGAAGTAAAATTTACTTATTCAAAAGTTCAATTTTTACTTATTAAAGAATTCAATTCAATTAATCATTAAATAATTCAATCTTATTTAATTTTTAAATAATTCAAAACTTAATTATTAAATAATTTTCAAGGTTTAATAATTTCAAACTTAATTATTAAATCATTTCAAAGTTTAATAATTTTCAACTTAATTATAATTTCAACTTAATTCAATCATTTCTCAAAATTAAACAACATTCTTTCATCAATTACATTTTTAATATTAAATATTCACATTTGAATTTCATTAAAATTCAATTTCCAACTTCGTTTCAAAACCATATTATTTATTCAAATAAAATCTTCATTTTATTTTTAAATCAATTTATTGACCAATCGGGTTTTATTAAATTTTCTATCCTAGGTCAAAGTTCAATTTGGGTATTTATCATTTCAACCCGATTCCAATTCAATTCAAAATCAAAGCATAGCAAAAGGGAACTTGCAGTGTGATAACTGGGATGGTGTCAAAGTAAATAAACAGACAATAACAACAACCAATATCAATCCAATAATCAAATCAAATAATCCCGAAATAACCGTATTAATTCGTATTGTTATTTGTACGAATTAATATAATTATTTCTAGAATCTACACTATCATTTCATGTAGATTAAAGATTATTACATTACGGTTTCACATGTCATCTATTGCAATTTCATCCATCATCAATTTAACAACATACATTCAGTGGTTCAAAATGTAATTAAACAAATCCTACGTGTCAATAAATTTAACAGTTTAAAAGGGGTCTTATTATACAAATGTCAGTTAATCAAATTTAACATTTAACTATCATATATCAAGTTCAATTTCATACTATTTATCATTTTAACATTAACAATTTAACGTCCATTATAAACATCAACAATCAATCAATTATCAGCCAAACTGTATTATCATCGCATAAATAATTAACAAATAATGGTGTCAGATGTCACGGGTGAACTGATACAGGTAATAGCATATAAAACAGTGTAATTAACTAACAGCAGCATATTTCAATTATCGTTTCAATTGAAATCAAATTTAATAAATAAAAGAACGTTAATCGTGAGTGAGTGCTCACCTTTCGAGGCTAGAGAGTTTACAGAATGTGACACAGATACGCACACTGATGCAGACACTGAAATTTGGTTACGAATCCAAGCAAAGCAAAATCGGCACGAATTGACGATAAAGCTGATAGATAAGAATCGATGAGAACAAGGTAATCGGTTTTGATAGCACAGAAATGAAATGTATATTATATTATTATATATTCAAATCAATATTAATTTTAAACACATATTAAATTGAATATATATATATATATATGTATATAGTTAAAATATACACATTTATAATAATAAAAATCAATTTGGTTCAAAACCCTTTAAAATTCATGTACATATAAAAGCAAAAGATCTTAAATAACTTATAAAACATCTATATATGTAAATCAACATCCTATATATAACTAATACAAATGAACGGATATATAACACACTTATAAACTTATATACCAATTATATATATTTAACAATATTTATTATAAAACAATAAAAACTTATAATTTAAATCTACACATATATACTAAGTCGTTCACAGCAGACCAACAACCTAACGAGATAAATATATAGATGTCTATATTATATTTTATAAGCTATACGTATATTTAAAACATACAGTGCACACGAACTTTCCCTGATAAAATTTCCAAATACAAGAATATAACAGATAGATGAAACTTCATTTTTTATTGTATATATATGCATATTACATTGCGAAATACTAATATACAATATATTATTCCTCAAAAAGTCAACATAACATATCATATATGACACGACTCATTATATTATTATCTTTTCACATTTGAACAACCTGATAAATCTTGCTGCTTTGCACATATACTTAAGACATATAATATACAGATTTGGATAACTATAGATATATAAATGCATACTCACTCAAGCTTAAGTATATGCGTAGACTCAAATAGACCATATATATAAAATATTATAAAC
The DNA here is from genome assembly GCA_030737815.1 of Allium fistulosum. Classification (NCBI taxonomy): domain Eukaryota; kingdom Viridiplantae; phylum Streptophyta; class Magnoliopsida; order Asparagales; family Amaryllidaceae; genus Allium; species Allium fistulosum. The sequence goes on along the minus strand of CM060906.1, from coordinate 172,180,182 downwards.
TTGTACATTATAAACGACTATATGTATTATATATATATAATCTAAAATCGATATTTACCAAACCAATATACTAGCTTTCGAAAATCTCATATAATTTACGCAGACCAATATATACAATATATTACTCATATACTTAGATTATATATACAAACTAACAGAGAAAACAAAACTTATATATATCTCAAACCGACTTACATTATTACAGAAAAAGAAAACCCAACAAGTCATAGTAAAGGTAATATAAATACACTAACATATGCTATATAATATATATATATATAGAAACTGGACTGTAAGTAGTTATATTATAACTAAAATATAAAACAAAACTTGTTAAATAGATATTTATATACTAAACTTATAACAAACTGTAGCTAACAAAACAATATAAACGGTTTACTATAAAATGTATAAACTACAGAACTGAAAGGTTTTGAAATATATATTAAATAACTGTTGCAAGAATACTACTCATATTATATATATAACATGTACCAGTTTATACAGCAATGCGAAAGGCCAGTTTGGAGAAGAAATGCAGAGATGGAAGTTTGGCGGCCTCAAGAACGACAAGTCTACAGGGTGGTTGTCTTCCGGTGATGGGGTGTAGACTCGGAGGAGAGGTGGCTGGCATCGGTTAGAGGAAACGGAGCACGGGAAGAAGGAGGCTGATGGGAGGCTCCCGGTTGATGTAGGTGACGTGGAGGCGGGCAGGTCCGAGGATTGGGTAGGCTGTCGATTGATAGAGTGGCGGAGATGGGTTGAAGGTGAAGGCCCTGAGGTGGTTTTCTCGGGTTTGGGTGCGGTTGTTGAAGGTGGAGATGATTGGGGTGTGAAAGCGTGGAGGGTAGCAAGCAGGTAGGAGGTTTAGGAGAATGCATGAGTTTGTCTCGGCAAAGGGGATATCGGTGTGCTGACGTGCATAGCTGAGAAGAGGGAGAGGCATGAGTTGAAAAATGTTGGAGTAGGCTTGATAACGTGAAAATGAATTGTAGTATAGGTTATATCATTTATTCCAAAAGGAGGTACATAACAAATTAACGGTTTTTTAAAAATATTGGAAATAGTGGAAAATAAATGGTAAGCACGAGAATTTAAGAAAATATAAATGCAAACAACCGTTGGTATTTAACAGTGAATATGGAAAGTCATTAAAACAAAAGGCCTCGGATCCAATACCGATACGGCTACCGGTTTCTCGTTTTCCGTCGTGTACGAACATCAAAATTGACAATCGAATATATCGTAGAGATCAGTACGACGAGACGATCAAAACGGTATATAGATATCAGTAGTGCGATTGGATTATAAAATTTCGAATTTTCTAATAGCGGAAAAATGCAAGAAAAACGCTGAAAAATAAGATCGACGGAGTCAAAGATGTCCGAATTTGGAAAAACGACCAACTAACATCTTGCTCAGAAGATGGTTTAGAATTTTTCTATGTAAAATATTTAGGTTTCGGAAACATTTTATTTTCATTACTTTTTAACTGATTGAATTGAAGTGAATTTACGCGCGCAATAAATTTTCATATTTTCGGACGAAAATTTACCAGTTGCTAGGTTTAACTAGACGTATTCCAATTATTAAATTTTTATTTCAAAATATTATCGTTTAAAATTTCGCAAAATTTCAACTAATTACGTTATTAAAACAGTTGAAATTTACGGGTCGTTACACTCTCCCCCACTCAAAACTTTTCGTCCCCGAAAAGGAACGAGGTAGGAGAATAGAAACAACTAGAAAGAAAAACAGATTTGAAATACAAAATAACAATTAATTTAAACCATATAAATTCAAATTTTAAATTTATTGATAGTCAATAATTGATTTAATCCATTTGATTTCACTAAAATCAATCTCAACTATTTCTAAATTCATTATCTTATTGTCCAATTATCTTAAATTTACAATTTCTAAAACCATAAATTTGAATAGTCTTTTATTGTACTCATTTTTATTCAATAAATTTAATTCTTTTATTCCAAATTATTATTAAGTTTATTTCACTTAATATATCTTATTACATATTTTTAAACCATACAAATTAATTTTAACCATATAAAATTCAATTTAAATTAATTTATATCCAATAATTGGTTTAAATTTAAGGTATTTCCATAAGTTGATCTAATTTCAATTTATTTATTTACCTTCAAAACAAAATTTATTTTTCAATTATCTCATTGTTCTATTTATCTCTATTAACATTTATAATCAAAATTTAAGTGTATAACATTTATTATAACCAATCAAATTTTGTTTATAAATTCAATTTATCTTATATATTATCCAATTACATATTCAACTTCTGAATGATTTAGGTAAGTTGTATTAGAATGCAGTTGAACAATATACAAATAAAATTTTCCCAATTCAATTATTCAAGTTTAAATATTTATTCCAAATTTTGGTTTTATTTATAATTAAAATCATCCTTTAACAAAATTTAAGAATTAGATTTCCGATTAACTTTAAACAATTTAGAGATATATATAATATATTTATATCAAATCAAATTAAATTTTAAAATAAGATACCTATATATATGTGAATCAAAATATACTGACGAAATTCAAATCAAAAATTTTTCAAAACAAAACCGTAGCAAAGCTACAGAATAGTATCTCCACTTCGAAACTCGAAAATGAATGTCGATGATGCGGCCGCCATCACCGAAATTATTTTCCAACGACAAAGAGAAGAGCACTGATTTCAACATTTAAAATTCTTTGGAAACGATTTCTATTCGAAAATACTTCCAATAATATATACTTTAAAATTATAAAATCAAAGTTCGAAATCACCGGAAACTAAATTCTCAAATTTCTGAATTAAATTCATTTCAAACTTCAAATCAATTTATAACCAAGTTTATGAATTCATTTATTTATATTATGCAATAGTCAATGGTTTACAAAACAATAAATGAAAATCAAATATTATTATTTTAGACAACAAATTCATTAACAATTTAATTTCAGAAAACTTATATTTATATATAATATAATCATTCAAAACTATTTTGTTTATCAAATTTGAAAACAACATTTTAATATAAATTTAGAAATACATTTCTTTACTCGACGATACAGGAATGGATTTTCAAAATAAGGATAGGGATTCAAATTTGATGGACTTAAATCAAAGAGAAATTTGATTCGAAGATAGGTTTGAAACAAAGACGAGATAATTAAATAACAAAATAAGGCGATGGATAAATTTATATAAGTCGCGGGCAACCTTAACCGGGTCAACCGTGACTTCAAGAATAAGATCATTGTAGAATTCCGAGGTAAATCGACATTCGATCTCAAGAACTAAAATTCAGGTATAGCAGGAGATAGATAGCATCATAAACCGAGGATACAGAAATCTCCGGTAAATCAATGCTTATTGTAAAGGAGTTTTGCTCCTTTACGAATCATTCGAAGATTGGCGAGACCACCGATCTATTATAGATAACATTTAGAATGGAGTTATGGGGTGCTCCATGATTGAAAGAAGACGAATAGTGTAGGACACGAATGAATTTCGGAACCGAAGGGAGCGTTCCAAAATTCGAAGGGATCGAATCAGAAGGAAGAGACTGAAACTCGAATGAGAGTGATTCTGTAAATACATTTACCCTATATGTTAAGTTTTGCCTAGAGCTACCAAAGCTCTGATACCAACTGTAACGACCCAAAATTTTGGACCATTCGCATCCATTATAAGTGTATAGGTAGACACTCATGCCGGAATTGAATTGCTCAAAATACCGCGTTGTTAATTTAAATTTGGCAAAACTGAACATATACAGTAAATAAATAATCACAGATCACATACACAGAGTAATAAGTGCAGCGGAAATAAAAGAGATAGTAGTTCATGTAGCTACTATATAAATATATGAGATACATCAGAGTTTAAACCAGATACAAATCAGAAAACATCACTGGAATCATCGAATACTGGAAGTAGAATAGATGGCTGGATCTTCAAGCAAAGCTCCAACTCCAAAGGTGAGTCTCGAATACTGGTACACTCAGTCTGACCCGAGCGTAAAGCAAAACACAAAACACTCGAGTCAGGATTAACATTCTTATACCAATAAATCGAACTCAAGTGAAATAGCAATTGAAATACAAGTAACTCAAAGGATGTTTGGAATAACCATCCTTTAAGGATCCGTTAAACTATCTACTATGTAGTAGTGTACGATAAGTAGATAATGTCTATCAGTAATATAAGAAGATATCAAAATAGCGTTAAGTCATGGCCCATTCCACCCTTAACACATTTTTATTCCCAAAAGCATATACAAGACCGTAGTTTCCCCAAAACCGGAAGTCACCAGAGGGCAATCCATATACTAAAGGTACAAATCAAAATCGTAGTGGTCGCGCATAAATGGAATACAAGTATGACAAGGCACATGAGGCAATACCCAAGGTGGTGATACTACCGTTCGCCTGATCCGGACTGGTGAGAACGCAACGCCGCAGCGCCCGCAACACCGTGAAACAACACTCCCAAAATCAAGGGTGCACCAATCGACAACAAGTATAAGTAGTTCGAAGAAGTGTGTCCACTTGAGGTAGCTAATCCTCCATTGGCCCGGCACAGCTCCTGTTTTAGTCATTTCCAATTTGACACAAGTGTCAATGCTATCCATCATCGTTCTCTTTCTTCAGTCAACACGATCACCATTCCAACCACTTCATTCTGGATCATCACTCCGCATATAGTTATTAAAGTGGTTTTCGGTTTAGATAGAGAGTATATCCATAACCGAATTCCGGTCTCTTTAATAACTTCCGTAATTATTACACCGATTGGTCGTTTATTTATTTCGAAACCAAATCAATTTCAATTTCAATTCGTAAACCAACATTTCATATGTCTTTCAAAACCAATTTCCAATAATTTACGTTTCAAAACTTCCAAATTATCATTTCAAAATCTTATAATTCAATTTCAATCTCTTTTTAAAGCAATTCAAATATTGGTTCAAGTTCGTATATAAGTTTCATTTCGAAATCGTTTAAATCAATTTAATTTATCATTCAAATCAATTCCAAATTCATTTATCGATTTCATTCGATATTCATTAAGTAAATTTGCCATTCAAAGCAATTTCTATTAAATTTCCAATTCATTAAATCCATTATTTAAATTCAACTTCCTTATTTCAAAACTTACAATTTGAATTAAATTAAATTCATCAAATCAAATCCTTTAATTTTAAAGTCTTACATTAATTTCAATAAATCACATTATATTTCTTGTTAAAGAAATTCAATTTCACTTATTTACTTACTTAAATAATTTCCAAAACTTAGTTAATAAAGAAACTCAATTTCAATTATTTACGAAGTAAAATTCACTTATTCAAAAGTTCAATTTTTACTTATTAAATAATTCAATTCAATTAATCATTAAATAATTCAATCTTATTTAATTTTTAAATAATTCAAAACTTAATTATTAAATAATTTTCAAGGTTTAATAATTTCAAACTTAATTATTAAATCATTTCAAAGTTTAATAATTTTCAACTTAATTATAATTTCAACTTAATTCAATCATTTCTCAAAATTAAACAACATTCTTTCATCAATTACATTTTTAATATTAAATATTCACATTTAAATTTCATTAAAATTCAATTTCCAACTTCGTTTCAAAACCATATTATTTATTCAAATAAAATCTTCATTTTATTTTTAAATCAATTTATTGACCAATCGGGTTTTATTAAATTTTCTATCCTAGGTCAAAGTTCAATTTGGGTATTTATCATTTCAACCCGATTCGAATTCAATTCAAAATCAAAGCATAGCAAAAGGGAACTTGCAGTGTGATAACTGGGATGGTGTCAAAGTAAATAAACAGACAATAACAACAACCAATATCAATCCAATAATCAAATCAAATAATCCCGAAATAACCGTATTAATTCGTATTGTTATTTGTACGAATTAATATAATTATTTCTAGAATCTACACTATCATTTCATGTAGATTAAAGATTATTACATTACGGTTTCACTTGTCATCTATTGCAATTTCATCCATCATCAATTTAACAACATACATTCAATGGTTCAAAATGTAATTAAACAAATCCTACGTGTCAATAAATTTAACAGTTTAAAAGGGGTCTTATTATACAAATGTCAGTTAATCAAATTTAACATTTAACTATCCTATATCAAGTTCAATTTCATACTATTTATCATTTTAACATTAACAATTTAACGTCCATTATAAACATCAACAATCAATCAATTATCAGCCAAACTGTATTATCATCGCATAAATAATTAACAGATAATGGTGTCAGATGTCACGGGTGAACTGATACAGGTAATAGCATATAAAACAGTGTAATTAACTAACAGCAGCATATTTCAATTGTCGTTTCAATTGAAATCAAATTTAATAAATAAAAGAACGTTAATCGTGAGTGAGTGCTCACATTTCGAGGCTAGAGAGTTTACAGAATGTGACACAGATACGCACACTGATGCAGACACTGAAATTTGGTTACGAATCCAAGCAAAGCAAAATCGGCACGAATTGACGACAAAGCTGATAGATAAGAATCGATGAGAACAAGGTAATCGGTTTTGATAGCACAGAAATGAAATGTATATTATATTATTATATATTCAAATCAATATTAATTTTAAACACATATTAAATTGAATATATATATATATATATGTATATAGTTAAAATAAACACATTTATAATAATAAAAATCAATTTGGTTCAAAACCCTTTAAAATTCATGTACATATAAAAGCAAAAGATCTTAAATAACTTATAAAACATCTATATATGTAAATCAACATCCTATATATAACTAATACAAATGAACGGATATATAACACACTTATAAACTTATATACCAATTATATATATTTAACAATATTTATTATAAAACAATAAAAACTTATAATTTAAATCTACACATATATACTAAGTCGTTCACAGCAGACCAACAACTTAACGAGATAAATATATAGATGTCTATATTATATTTTATAAGCTATACGTATATTTAAAACATACAGTGCACACGAACTTTCCCTGATAAAATTTCCAAATACAAGAATATAACAGATAGATGAAACTTCATTTTTTATTGTATATATATGCATATTACATTGCGAAATACTAATATACAATATATTATTCCTCAAAAAGTCAACATAACATATCATATATGACACGACTCATTATATTATTATCTTTTCACATTTGAACAACCTGATAAATCTTGCTGCTTTGCACATATACTTAAGACATATAATATACAGATTTGGATAACTATAGATATATAAATGCATACTCACTCAAGCTTAAGTATATGCGTAGACTCAAATAGACCATATATATAAAATATTATAAACTTGTACATTATAAACGACTATATGTATTATATATATATAATCTAAAATCGATATTTACCAAACCAATATACTAGCTTTCGAAAATCTCATATAATTTACGCAGACCAATATATACAATATATTACTCATATACTTAGATTATATATACAAACTAACAGAGAAAACAGAACTTATATATATCTCAAACCGACTTACATTATTACAGAAAAAGAAAACCCAACAAGTCATAGTAAAGGTAATATAAATACACTAACATATGCTATATAATATATATATATATATAGAAACTGGACTGTAAGTAGTTATATTATAACTAAAATATAAAAAAAAACTTGTTAAATAGATATTTATATACTAAACTTATAACAAACTGTAGGTAACAAAACAATATAAACGGTTTACTATAAAATGTATAAACTACAGAACTGAAAGGTTTTGAAATATATATTATATAACTGTTGCAAGAATACTACTCATATTATATATATAACATGTACCAGTTTATACAGCAATGCGAAAGGCCAGTTTGGAGAAGAAATGCAGAGATGGAAGTTTTGGCGGCCTCAAGAACGACAAGTCTACAGGGTGGTTGTCTTCCGGTGATGGGGTGTAGACTCGGAGGAGAGGTGGCTGGCATCGGTTAGAGGAAACGGAGCACGTGAAGAAGGAGGCTGATGGGAGGCTCCCGGTTGATGTAGGTGACGTGGAGGCGGGCAGGTCCGAGGATTGGGTAGGCTGTCGATTGATAGAGTGGCGGAGATGGGTTGAAGGTGAAGGCCCTGAGGTGGTTTTCTCGGGTTTGGGTGCGGTTGTTGAAGGTGGAGATGATTGGGGTGTGAAGGCGTGGAGGGTAGCAAGCAGGTAGGAGGTTTAGGAGAATGCATGAGTTTGTCTCGGCAAAGGGGATATCGGTGTGCTGATGTGCATAGCTGAGAAGAGGGAGAGGCATGAGTTGAAAAATGTTGGAGTAGGCTTGATAACGTGAAAATGAATTGTAGTATAGGTTATATCATTTATTCCAAAAGGAGGTACATAACAAATGAACGGTTTTTTAAAAATATTGGAAACAGTGGAAAATAAATGGTAAGCACGAGAATTTAAGAAAATATAAATGCAAACAACCGTTGGTATTTAACAGTGAATATGGAAAGTCATTAAAACAAAAGGCCTCGGATCCAATACCGATACGGCTACCGGTTTCGCGTTTTCCGTCGTGTACGAACATCAAAATTGACAATCGAATATACCGTAGAGATCAGTACGACGAGACGATCAAAATGGTATATAGATATCAGTAGTGCGATTGGATTATAAAATTTTGAATTTTCTAATAGCGGAAAAATGCAAGAAAAACGCAGAAAAATAAGATCGACGGAGTCAAAGATGTCCGAATTTGGAAAAACGACCAACTAACATCTTGCTCAGAAGATGGTTTAGAATTTTTCTATGTAAAATATTTAGGTTTCGGAAACATTTTATTTTCATTACTTTTTAACTGATTGAATTGAAGTGAATTTACGCGCGCAATAAATTTTCATATTTTCGGACGAAAATTTACCAGTTGCTATGTTTAACTAGACGTATTTCAAATATTAAATTTTTATTTCAAAATATTACCGTTTAAAATTTCGCAAAATTTCAACTAATTACGTTATTAAAACAGTTGAAATTTACGGGTCGTTACAGAACAGGTGAGAAAAATTGGATTATAAAATGTGAGTAGGACAGTACTGTAATATTTTTGCCAACATGAACAAAGAATAGCTAGGGTTTTCAAATTTAATCAAGAGTATCCATCATTTTTCAAAATTAATTGCTAATGCTACCTTCCTTTTTTAAAACAGTAAGTGGACAATGCACTTGTATAACGTGGAACTATTACCATCTTTGCCATAACTAAAGAGTAATAAAAATTGTTGCAATATTCATCATAAAACGGCATTCATCATTTTCAATGTTAGTGAAAATTACAGAAAGCGCAACAAAAATCACAAAATCCACCCACCGATATACAATTTGGTGCGGTACGAAGAAACCAAAGAAAAGAACCAAATAAAAGACGTAAGCGTAAACAGCAAAGCAATGGTAAAAGAATCCATGCATAAAAAAAAGTTTTCTAATCTCAAGTAGGATAGATAATTGGGTGAATATCTAAATTAGCTTATTTCTAAATTAGTTTATCTCAAGTAGTAAAGTGAAATCATATAGTGTAATCATAACAATTATATGTTCATGTTCAGTGGCTGTTGCAAGCTCACCTAGAAGCGTACTCATTTTTTGCTAGTATCAGTAACACTAAAAGCAGACATCAAGTTATTCATGGATATGTCTACAGCATAGCAAGAAAAAAGTAGGGGATCTATTTGACTTACGTAGTGGAAAGCTAAAAAACGAAAATAGCACTGTTGAATCAACTACGCAGAAAACAAACGGCTTAAAAAAAATAAAGCAAATAAAACAACGCAAGCTCAAATAGGAAAGCAATAGCAACATAATGGATTCACCAACAAAAATTTGGTTTTTTTACCCCTAATTGGATATATACGCAGGCAACATCACGTACAGCTCCTCTACACGTTTAAACGCAAGCCAACCAAGCATGGCCGAGCTCCGTTACAGTGGAAGCAGGCGTAAAACAATGGCAAGCAAGGAACGGCGACAGTAGAAACAGATGGAGAGGCGAAAACGGTTTTGACGTCGAGCGTAGAGTTTGTACAATGTTGGACGATGTGGGGTCAGAAAGTGGGGGTAAAGAACGACAGAGTTAGAAATCGAAGAGAATTTATCGATTCCCAATGAAACGAAGGAAAAGGAGGGAAGAGGAGATAAGCAGAAGGGGAATCGATCGATTTCGCGAGGAGGAAATTGGGAGGAGGAGATTAGGGCTGGTGAGAATGGAAGGTTTTGGTGGAGGAAAAAGGGAAAGATAAAATACGGACGTACAAATTCGAAGACGGTTCAGTTGTCCAAATTGAATGGGGCTTCTGTGCTCTTGAAAACAAACTCATTAATCATAATATAGTGTGTGTGTAAATATATATATATATATATATATATATATATATATAGGGATCAAGGTCCCTTATCTTATAAATGCACATTCTATTCTTCTTCATCATTTTGTGGGAAAAAAAATTGTACTGAAATGAATATTTGTATATATGCTTTATTTTGTCAATGAGATCGTTTATGCACAAATTCACATCATTTTGAAACTTTTAACCATTCACAGTGTTACTATGAACCACTGATGACTCATACTAACTTACAATTTTGAAGGAGTTACAAGTTTCAAAATGATTCGAATTTTTGCAAGATGATCTCGCTAACCAATTTAATATACCAAAAAAATTCACTTATAACCAAAATTTTATGCACAGAAAAACAAAGAGGATAAGAGAAGTATTCAAAAGAACATGGAACAATGTTTAAAGAAATATAGAATTTTCAAATTAAACTAATTTGAAATGAACTAAACAGAACTTGATTAAGCTAACGTAAAATTAATTAGTTTAAATATACAGCCCAATCACGGAACCAAAAGAAAATAATAGTTCTAGCCCACATAACAACCGAACAGCCTAGCAACATATTTCCTCTTCTTTTAGTCTCATCTTCATCGACATCATTTTTGAAGCTAGGGCAAATGTTAAAACAAAAGTTTAGCACAAATAAAAGAATAAAATAATTTGCTTCAATTCAACGTAGAGTCTCTCTCGGATTCAAAGTTATGGCACTTAAAAGATTCCCTTTCGAATTCAAAGCTAGGGCACAAAAGAATCAAAATGACAGTCGACGACAAGATTGAAGACAATGAAACTAGATTCGATTGAAAGTCAATGATGAGATTGAAGTTCAAGGTATATAATTTTCGATTGACTTTTTCAATTTTATTTTCCTTTTACCTACCGAAACCGGATTTTTTCTAGGGTTTCGTCCCAAAGACCATCGAAACCGAATAAAGGTGGCAGGAATTTCAGCATTCTGGCAAAAACCTCAAATCATGGTGCACACAACCCATACTCAACCCACCAACCCAACCTAACCCACATAAATCTAATCTAACCCAACCTAGTTCGGATCGAAAACGGGTTATATTTTTGTAATACTTACTATATATGGATCATGTGTGATATTTTATTCAACCCAACCCTATTTTAACCCGATCAAATCCTACATAAAAAACACATTCAATATTAGTCCATGAAATTAGAAAAGTCAAAATATAGAATAAATTATATGTATTATAGAATAAACATACTAACTCTAGTAGCTATTTGGTTATCCTTTGTAGTTGTTGGTGCGATTGTTTCCGTACCTTTGGTAAGTTCACATAGTAATCTCCATGCATTATTCATAAATTTAATTGTAAACATATTTTTATAACTTATAGCTAAGCATTGGCTAGGACTAGAATCTGATTCCTTGGTTGATGATATTGATGAATTAGTCTATGATTCAAATGATAATACATATTCCAATACATGGCTCTTTCAAATTCTCAATAACTAAAATTGGTACTTTGGTTTTGCTTTTTTTTTGTACATTTACAAATAAATGAAATTATTGTTGAACTAGAGCTTATAGCATATGCAGTGTATCTTTGCACAAAGTAGTCAGTGTTAAAATTTTAGTCTAATGGCATCACACAACCTTGGTTGAACGTTGAAATATAAGGGCATGTTTGGTTTCGTTTTGTGTTTTCCGTTTTCAATATTCATAACAAAATATGAGGATGACAGAAGATAAATTTAAAATTTTAGGTCATCACAACGACGGTGGAAGGACGGCAGAGGGGATAGATTGTTCTTCATTCGTTTGTTATTTTTTTAAACACGAAAAATAAAATAAATTTGTTTTCTATTTTATAGGTTAGCTTCATTATTTAAATTGGTTGTTTCTCAAAAATTCATGCGTCATGTGCATGTTTTTTGGACGAAAACACAAAACACAAAACGACAAACTAAACAAAACCTAAGGCCCTGTTTGTTTTCATTTTTAGTTTTTGGTTTTTATTTTCCAAAGCCCATTTTCGGTTTTTCATTTTCAGTGTTTTTAATATTTTGAAAAATGTATTTGGTTCTACAGTTTTGAAAAATAATTTTTAAATTAAAAATCAAAAATGTTATTCCAAAACAAAAATGCCAATTTCAAATTTGGTTAAATTAACCATTATATATAAAAGTGAGAATAGATAATGAATGAGACTGACAAAAAAATATCATGAAATGGAAAAGCATAAATTGACAAGGATGAAAAAATAATAATGACTACTAATATATAAACCATATCAAATTGAGGCTAACTCATGTCATGCTACAAATTAATCATATCTCAACCCAAAATCATTACAAATTTGATAAGGTATATCAATTGTATCATTACAGAAAGAGAAAAAAAAGTTTTGATGTATCTTATAGGCAAGTAGTCTTTGCTTTTGCGTTGTTCAAGTGGCTCTTCTTCCTCATGATAGGTCTTCTCTTTTCTGACAAATACAATTATACAAGTACATCAATACAAATATACTTGGGAAGTGATAAACATGCAATCATGATAAAGTTTCCAATATCGACCCACAAGTTAGTAATAAATTATACAATCATTACACAAATCTAATCAAATATCGTTTTTGGAATCAAGAATTACCTAAGCGTACATAAAAGCAAGCAAGAGAAACTTAACCAATTAAGAAAGAGTAGTGGTTGTGTAGCCTCATTAACTCATAACCTGCATCGTTAAAATTATTATCATTAGCAAAGCAAGTTCCTACTAAGAAAAGATAAATAAAGACAAATTTCATACTTAACTATTTAGGTTTATGGATGAGTTGCTTTGTAATCATTCCACATTTGTATAACTAGCTGATGAATAAAGACAAGTTTCCAAAGCAAGTTTCCAATAATTCAGTATACTCGACTTGGTTATTAAGGGTTGACATTATAATTCATATGGTACAAAATTTAGAAGCTAGCTGATGCTTGGAAACTTCTTATTACTGGCCAATTTGGATTTGCACATGCATTAAGACAAACATAAAATTATGTTTAGATTACTATTCCATAGTCATATAAACATACCTTCCAAGGAGATATGACTCCATTGGTATTAAAAATCGAGCATTGGCACAATCAAATATCCATTGAGACACAACATATTATCTCGATGGATATATGTAACCCTGGGTTGGCCTGTAGACAACCTGTACATGTATATAACACTTTTAGATGATAAACAATATAGAGATATTATTTATATAAAAAAAGAAATTGTTTTTAGCTTTTCATAGACAATATTAACCATGCCTGAAAAATGAAGTAATATCAATACAGTAGGCAGCAACAATAAATCCCGGTGCATTTTTATTGTATTCCGAGAATTTTTACTATCTGAATAATTCATGACAGTGATGCTTATCATTTTGTACAAATTTTATGTGCTTCAACTGAATAATTTCTAATTTTAATGTTTATACTACATATTTCTAAATGCAGGATGTATAAAAACTTTACATCTCAACCACAGTCAAAGAACTGTACTTCCATTTATATAGTGCTTGCTCAATCATAGTAAGTAGAATGGCAGACTCTTGAAATCCATAGATTTTTGAGCTAAACTTAACACTAGAATGTACAATTTGAAATGTTTGATCTAAGTTAAAAAAACATTGAAGTGATAGGCTAAGTACACTACATCAGTATAAGCAACAATGAATAAATGCCTCAGTAAATTGCAACTAACATTATTGATGTATACCCAGATTTAGGCAAACAAGTCGTCACCATTAAATGTTTATAAGAAGACATCTCCAGTAAAACAGGGACTGAAATATATAAACGTAAATTTGATTTATAGTATAAATATATATATATATATATATATATATATATATATATCAGTGATTGCATCAGTGAATTAACATGATTCATTAAATATTGTGAACCGTGAATACAAAAACTCAGTGAAACTCATATATAAGGCATGGAAGTGTATCGAACTCAATAAACAGGTTAAAAAAGTGTACGGGACAAGGAAGTACAATATCATATACTCATATGTCCGAATATATATTGAAATATAGTTTACAAAATAAAATACTTATGTACCTTCTAAATGTCTGTCTTCTCATTGTCGTAGGCAAAATGTTATCCCTATTCGATTGTAATAAGCAATGGAAGGCTTAGCCACGAAATAGGCTGCAAAAATATAAGTATAAATCAAATATGGAACAAGCACGCAAAATGGTTTCCAACATGAAATTAACTAGATCATGAATTTTTGGAAGATAGTATAATTTTGGAAACAGTCTGTGGGGAAAAATCACAGGTTATTATTTGAACTTAAGCGAAGCTGAGACAGCCAGTTGATGTAATTTAATAGCGGAAAATGACACAGTGGAGAGGAAGAAAAGAAGATTTAAATAGCGGAAATAGGACATTAGAAGGCGTGTTGTACTGTAGGCTCTTCAAAATAGAGTTAGTAACTGTGCACGAATTGAAATTGAAAGAAGCTGTGCTTTTTCTGCATCAAAATCCTCTAATATAAACATAGATAAGTGTCAATATTGATATGCACGCAGGCAAGGATTACTATTACTATGTTCATCCATAACAGAATTACTTGTTACCATGTTCCTTTTATGGTGACCAAACCAATCACACATAGAAGAAAGTTTCCCATCTTTTTTCTTTTCTTTTTTTAGGTGGACCGACATACTTACTATAACTTGAAGGATGTTGAATAAGGAATAGAAAAGGTATGGAAAATTACAAGGTATTGAACATGAAAAAGGCCAATGAATAACTTATAACAAAAATAATCTCGCATCTGCCCAGCTTGAAATCATTGTAAAGGCGCAAAAGCTTGTTCTTATTAGTAGTTAATATTGCCATAATTTCAGAAGGCTTGTTTTGGTTAGCAACAATTAACTGTACAAGCAAAAATTGAAATGTATTATAGTCTGCCCCTAAATATAAAATGTTAAAGACTGATGCTGAAATAATCTAGTACGTTGAATACATGAAATGCCTCTATATGAATATTTTTCCTGGATACCTGCAAATAAAAATAACATAATAAGTCAAAGATCAATAGTACAGTTGAACCACAGAATCAAAAGTCTTGCTTTCAAAACTTCTTGCCACCAAAAGCCAATTTCCAAAAGAAAAAATAAAAATAAAAAATTAACAAAATCGCAAATACTTGATTACCTGTTATGTTATGAACTGCACCCAAAGCAGAAACCGAATGGCATGAATGATACAATTATCCGAAAACATAACCCAATATAATAAAAGTCCAAAAAAAGACATTTGAACATAATAAAAGTTCTACCGTATTGTTGACTACCGCTACCCGGTACTTGATTTTGCGGTAAAACCGCCAAAAATTACTACCCTATATACTATTAGCTGCTAAAGATAATATGCGATAAGCAAAACTCTAATTAACAGAAATAAATCAAACGGATCGTATTCGCGTGTAACATAGTTTATTAGTTTGAAGAACAAAATAGCCAAGAAACAAAAGTAGAATTACCCGATTTTTGATGATTTTGGGACAAAATTTGATGAAGATGACGATTTCGCTCAGATGCTAATTTCTGAATATCACGGCCGATGAAAAAAAAAACAGGGTAATGCGTGCGTTTGTTTTGTATTTAGGTTTTGAGTTTCTCTGGGTTTACACATTGGGCTAAAAACTGAAAAAAAAAAAAGTTTTCAATTTTATGTGTTAAACCCATTTTGAAAAATTGTTATTTTCAGAAATGACTTTTACAAAATGATAAAGCAAACGAGTTTTCATCATTTTTCAAAATTGAAAACCAAAAATGCCCTGAAAATCGATAACCAAACAGACCCTAATATTTTCAAAACACTCATTACATTACAACAAATTGCAATCATCTCATTTAGCTATCATCAGTGCGCTGCGCACACATATATATTAAATAGCAATAGAACATGCACTTGGAAATTTGCTGCTTATATTTATAAAAGACTTGTACTGGAGAAGTGTTTCAAGGTAATTTCTCTGTTGTATCATTTGCATGGATATCAATCAAGATGTGCAAAAAAGCACAGGGATGCGATGCATTTTTTCCATGGAAATTTGTTTCTAACTTGTTCAAACAGTTCCCAAAGATGATGGAAGTGGTTGGCCTGGTCTACACAATATGGTTTAGCTATCGGTATCTCCTCTTTAAGGCTAACTCTTATATACCCATTTATCAATTACCATTTAACTGCCACATTTGTCTCATATTTTCCTTTCTCTTTTGCGCATCATATATCAATTAGCATTTATTTGTCATATATTGTAAAAGTTAACTCTTATATACCATTGTCTGTTTATCAGCAAAGAGAATATAAATGGGATGTAGCCTATTTTTAACAAGACAAGCTACAAGGAAAGAAAAATAGGACCTAAAAACAAGGTTATTCAGGTATAAATAATTTCTTTATTGTACTTGCATTTTATCTCGAAGATCCAATCTCATTGTCTTTAGTTGATGGATATAAAAATGTAAAGCTGGTAACCTATCATTTTATATTTGCAGTATAAAAGGAATCGACGGACGACGAGGTAGCGCGCAGTTGGTGGTGCCTTTAGTTCAAGAGGTGAATGCCAAGATAAAAATGTTACAATGAGCTGTACAAAATTATAACAAATGACAAATGACTTTAAAGCCAATTGCTAAAGAAAACTACTTCAATTAGTGATAAGGTTTGTTTGTTTATTATGTTTGTAATCCGATGACAGGAGATTTAAGATTGTTGTCTAAGACTTGAGAGAGGCTATTTACTATATTTCAGCAAGAATATGAAGCAAATTTAGTTGGTTTGGCTTTTTGATCCATGTGCGTATACTTATAATGTTGTTTTAACTGGATTTATCAACTAGACCACATAAGTAATTAGTTTGTTTGTCGGTTTCAAATTCTTAGTGAAGATTAATTTTGAATCGTTTTGAATAGTTCACACTCGTATGAATGGGAACTAAGTTGTGTATTGGTGGATGTGTTTGTTTGTGATACTGACGATGTTTGGTTTATGTATTTAGTAGTTGTGTTTATTTATGATACTGTTGTGGTTTATTGATATATCATTGTTAAATGTGGATTTAGTTGAAATATTATAGAAGTATGAGGACTTAGTTCAAAATTCAGATTTGACCATCAGAATTCAAATTTAAAATTTGTATTTTAAAAATTATTTTTCAATTTCAAATCCAAAATTGTAAATTTTTCTAACACAATATCGTTTTATGTTTAATTAAAAAAATGAAAAATTCCCAAAAAATATTTTCTTTTTCAAATTATGCAGCTAAACGGTCGGTTATTTCACCATTGTGCGGTTGTAGTGGTAATTATTTAATTTAAGGACGAAGGGCTCTAGTAGTTACAAACTTAATTAGCACGAGATTTTTGGCACCTGCACAATGTATATAAAAGACTCTTACAAAACTATTATATTTGAAATTTTTAAGTAGTTTGATATAAACAAACTGAGAAATATAATAATAAAATAAGTAAACTTTTTGTTGGAAAAGGATATGAACTTGTACCATTGTTTATGTTTTATCTTCAAATGAAAATTCTAAAACATATAAAGGTATTTTTGAAACTTCACGATCAGATCAAAATACTTGTTTCGAATGTCTAACCTCTTGTATGCATATGAAGGTATTTTTTAAACTTCAGGATCGAACCAAAATATTTGTTTTTATTCCAACTATTAATAAAAATTAAACATAGTTACATTTTAAACATTTTATAACTTGAGCTTTATTATTAATTACTTTTTCGAACATCACCAAACGTCAACTACTAGTACACTATGTAAATAAAATATATTTATTGATATGGGGATTTGTACTTTAGGTCTCTATATCTATTGGTGTTATAAGAAAAGCGACCGTGTCATTGAATATGTAAATTACTTTCTTATTTTTCTAAATTAAAAAACGCAAACTAGTTTGCACTTTTCTGGTAGAAAGTGCAAGTTAACTTTTGATTTTCAGAAAGCTTTTCGAAAATTGAAAAATCAAATTTCTTTATTCATAAATATTAATTATTGTTATTTAAGTATAATTTTAGTAAATAGCTACAGTTTTTTACCATTATCGAATTTTATAGAATGTTTTATTTTTTTTTGAAAACTGCAAGTCAACTTGCAGCTTATATCAGAAAAGTACAAGTTACCTTATTTTTTTTATTTTAAAAAAATAGAGATCTAATTTACATGATCATTGCTGCATTTACTTTAACAAATAAAAAATCGAGGCCTATAGCTTTTTTCACTATATTGGTATATCTGATATAACCCGACCTTTACTTTGTATGAAGTTTTAATAGAAGTATATTAACCTAACCTATTAATCGTAACATCATTGAGTGATATTGTAACGAAAGACTGGAAATTTTTCATAACATATATATTATTTTTATGAGAAAAATAATATACTTTAATAAAACTCTAAGAGGAAAAATGAGAAACCTGCTATAGGTGGCTTTGGGAGTAGAGCTAATAGCAGGAATGATATCTAAGTTTTAGGAAAAATAGTGAAAAAAGGACCAAATTGTAATTTATGAAGCGAAAGAAATTTAGAATAATCCTACACTTGAAATACATCCAACGGCATCGATTGCTAACCAACCATCACAATTTCATATATCAATTTTAATCGAAACTAGTGTGAACCCGTACTACGCACACAGGGTGTATTGTTATTTTGGTCAATATATTTTTTGCATGAAGATCCATAGTATGCAGAGGTTTTTAGGTTCAAGAAAAAAGTTAGAGAAAAATTTAGTTTCAGAGACAAAAAGTTTGTTTTTTAGGCTGAAGGACACTTTTTAGTGTAAATCACAAAATGATAGTTGTAACTATCATTTTCAGTTTACACTAAAAAGTGTCCTTCAGACTAAAAAACAAACTTGTTGTCACTGATACTAAATTTTTCTCTAACTTTTTCCTTGAGCTTATTTACCTGTAGTAGAGGTTTTTAGGCTCAAGAAAAAAGTTAGAGAACAGAGATTCATAGTTCCTTTTGTGTGGCTGTGATTGTAGAGTATGTAATGGGATGCAAAGGAAAAAGTTTGGTAGCAATATTTGTCAACCCACAAGAAAACTTCGGGTCATATTTAAAAACATGAAGGCCTAATAGGTTCTGTGTGGCCTGAAGAGAAGCTATAAAAAATGCTAGTTGATCCAAAAAATATTCATGTTAATCTATCATGTCATCACACACATAATACAATAATTCCTCTCAGAAGCATTTTAAACTGCGGGAATTAGATATTAGCATATGTGAAAATTCGAAAACGACTTGAAATATTGATTTGATATAGTGAAAAACACATTTACCGGATAAAAGGTAGTGAACAGAGATATGTAATTTGTGGACATATATGTTCACATATGAGTACAACTTTAGGCATTATCACGTAAGGTACGCATGTATTCATGGATATTTAATTCAGTACTCAAATAATATGACATAGTAGTATTATTATTTTATAATAGGACAACACATTTGTGTACCATACAATTGAACATACAGAACAGTGGGTGTAATGGTGAAGTTTTGATGTTCAAATACCGTGTAATAGAGAACAGAAGATATATTGACTTGAAAAATAATATGATACCATACATAGTTTGTAAAACACCAAAACAGGAATAGGCATACTAAAACGGTTGGTAAGCATCCTGATCATTACAAAATCCATGCCATAGAGGTTGTTGAAGATTGAATGAACTTCACTGTATCTTGGGATTCACTGTGTCTGAACCTAAAATACTTTTAAGTGTTGGTGAAACTACTAAAGAAAGGAATATTAGCTAAGAATGTATATAGTGATGTAAAGAATGTATATAGTGATGTAAATAATTGTTGAAATATGTTTGAAAATTAATATGAAATGGAGCCAGCTACTAAATAATGTAAGTTTGGACCGAAGGAGAAGACATCTTCCTCAATTTGTAGAAAATAGGTAGGCGTATAAAAAATAAGCCATAATGTCCACAGTCTAATCATCTCTGTTTTGTGCACTCTAATATATTGATTTATGATGGGAATTCTGGTTATAGATGTTATACTAATATGTACCAAAGAGGTAAGGAATAGTTATCGTCTACTAGTAGTTACCAATGGTTTTTGGCAGAAGTAAAAGTTAAACAACATAAAAAACTCATGTTGGGATATCATCTTCTGAATTGTAGAAAAAAACACATTAACTCAATATGTTAAGCTATTAACAAATATTCAACAAGGCATGTGATTGTTGAATTGTTGGTCTCTTTCCTTGATTATCCATTGCACGATCACCTTGAAAGAAAGAAGGTTACTGTAACAATCCGAATCCCAGTAGGTCCGGACTTTTCACAAAAATGCTAATATCCAAGCCCACTAAAACTCGAGTTGGGTGTCTGGTATCCTGCAAATAGGCAAAGACAAAAAATATATCAGAGCTCAAATAAATTTCTCACAGCGGAACTGACTAAAATATAATAGTAAGTAATTACTCACCAATATAACACTTTCTAAATAAGTATCTCAAAGCTGGAAAGTCTCTAACATCTACATAACCTGTAGGATGTTATGAAGAGGAGGTCATAACTAAAGTTCTGGCGAATGGACAAATTATATACTTCTAAGCTTAATTTTACATATACCATTTTATTTCCATTTTCTGTTATATTAGGTTTACTGGATTTATAATATTCTCGCCTCTGTGTGTGAATCGTAACCATCTACTCCCTAGTAGATTAAAACCTAATAACTAAAATATATGTAGCTATACGCCCAATGACTGTATCGGTCCTACGTACTACCCATAGTACCTTCTGTATCCTCCTCGAAATGGACTCCATCGCCTTGCTCCTAGAGCGCTCTGTGGCTACACCTATAAAGGACAGCTTCGTGAGACCTACAATACAGATGTTCTGTCGTCTACTATGAAAACGTAAGACTGCGTCCACACTAGCCTATACTAATGCTCGGACATCCACAACGTACCACTCGGTGCATACCTTGAGGACTATACGTAATCGTTCTGTTTACTCGATGAATCCTGTTAAATAAGGTCTACCATGTACGGAACTCAATAGGGGATTTTCTATATCTGTAAAGGACAGCTTCTTTAGGCCTACAATACAGATATTCTAGTTGGTCTGACTCTTTTCTCATCGTGGCTATGGCCCCACGCAGCCACCCCTCAACTAATCGAAAGACCACTAGAGAGCAAAGTGGCTATGCCCAACTGCAAACAATCTAAACATCCAATTGGGTGCGCCCCTCATCCAATGTCTCGATAGTGAAAGAATCATTGGTCTGTTGGTTTAAATCTACTCTTTCCCGAACTCGTTCTTGATTAATGGTGGCTTGGTCTCTGCATGCGACTATCCTTTTGGGTCCTGCCCACTAAAACCTACCCCCAAGTCAGAGTACGGTGTCATACGAATATCCTACTCCATTCATCAACCTTTTGACTGCCTACAAAGGTCCGCTTCGTAAGGCCTGCAACGCAAAAGCAGTCAAGGCATACTCTCTTGATGTAACACCTACAGACCTGCCTCCGGAGGTGCAGCTTCGTTAGGCCTACCCCAGAGGGCCATCCTAGAGTACCCTCACGTCCCGTTGAAGTCTCATACTTCCTTCTAGCCAAAATTAACTAAGTTGGACGTGTTATTTCTTTGCTAAAAATATGTGATGAACTGCTTCGTTGGGCTCTTCATTCTTTGGGCTGCTCCAAACGCATCTTACCATTTTATTAGACCCTATATCTAATCTTTTATTATGCGTTTAGTTTACTTTTCTAATTTTGTTGGCTACTTATTTACCCTAATCAGCATAAGCTTGTCCCGGCCTCACCTAACTATTGTGAGACCATCAGTTCCTGACTGAAAGGGAATGTTGTTGGTATTTCTTAGCCAGAATATTAAGGATAAAACCGATATTGAAGGTTTGAAAGACTTTGATATTGATTCTCGTGGCGGCATTCGAAAATTTGGTAGACTTATCGTACCAAATATTAGTGATCTTCGTAAAGATATTTTAGAAGATTCTCATCGTTCCAAATTTTCCATTCATCCCGGTAGTAGTAAAATGTACGCGGATATGAAGCGACTTTATTACTGGGAGGGAATGAAATCTGATATTGCTAACTTTGTTAAGTGTTGCATGACTTGCCAACTTGTCAAGGCTGAACATCAAAGGCCCGATGGGTTATTGCAACCATTGGAAATTCCAATTTGGAAGTGGGATCAAATTTCCATGGATTTTATAGATGGCCTTCCCCGTTCTCGTTCGGATCATGATAGCTTATGGGTGATCGTTTATAGACTTACTAAATCCGCCCATTTTATTCCCGTTCGGTCGAACCGAACCGTTCCTCTTCTGGCCAAACTCTTTATCAAAGAAATTGTTAAATTGCTTGGAGTTCCTACTTCTATTGTTAGTGATCGTGATCCATTATTTACTAGTGGATTTTGGAAGAGTCTTCAAAAAGCTTTGGGAATGAAGCTTAATTTTAGCACCGCTTATCACCCCCAGTCTGTTGGACAAACTAAGCGTGTGAATCAAACTCTTGAAGATCTTCTTCGTTCTTGTGTTCTTGACTTTGGTGGAAGTTGGGAAGATCATATTTCACTTGTTGAATTTTCCTATAACAACAGCTTCCAATCTAGTATTGGTATGACACCTTTTGAGGCACTCTATGGGAGGCCATGTCGATCTCCTTCTTGTTGGCTTGAGGCCGGTGAGAAGCTGGTCTTAGGTCCAGATTTTATTCGAGATTCCACAGAAAAGATTGAACTTATTCGTCATAGGATGAAAGAAGCCCAGAGTAGACAAAAATCCTATGCCGATAATCGAAGAAGAAAAATAGAATTTTCTGTGGGGGATCTTGTATTTATTCGTGTTTCACCTATGAAGGGTGTTGTACATTTCAGTCGATCGGGAAAGTTAGCGCCTCGATATATTAGGCCATTTCCTATCACCGAACGTATTGGTTCCATGGCTTATCGTCTTTCATTACCGGCTCAGTTTTCTGCCATGCATGACGTGTTTCACGTTTCTCAATTACGGAATGTCTTTGGGATTCCGAATCTATTCTTGAGCCCGGTGTTGTGGAAGAGATTGAAGTTTCGCCTAATTTAACTTATGAGCAGCATCCTATTCGAATTATCGCTTCGGAGGTCAAACGACTTCGAAATAAAGATGTTCTGCTTGTTAAAGTTCAATGGTCCTCAAATCCTAAGGATTGCTCTTGGAAAACTAGAGAATTCATCGAGCGAACACATCTGGACATACTTTCTCATGCTCTTTGAGGTGAACTTCTTATTTCAAATTTCTTTTGTGTTAATATGCTTTTATGGTTGTTAATTTTTATTTTCATCTTATATATTGCGAGGACGCAATTTCTTTAAGGAGGGGAGTCTGTAACAACCCGCATATTTGTCGATTTTATATTTAAATATTTTATCGTTAGTCGGATTTTAGTCTGAAAAGCTACTTTGTACATACGGACAAATTAGGACTCGAGACCACTTCCATTGAGTTCAAAACGTCGTTTGTAATCTTTTAAGTATAAACTTCGATGTGTTTGGAGATAGTGAAATTTTCATCACTTTTTGGCTTTGAGCTTTGGTTTGGGCTGAACCATTCACTAACTCAGCCCAACCCCCTCCTTCTCTTCATACTTCATTTCTATTTGTTTAAAACATTGAAGCTTTATCAAAAATTGAGGAGGGAATGGGAAATTAAAACTCCAAGCTCAAATTCAATTGCAATCCATCATTCAACTCCAAATTCAAGAAGAATACATTGATTCAAGCTTGGGACTGTTCTTGCTTAGCTTTCAAGCTTCATCCCCATCAATTTCCATGAAAAGGTGAGATTTTTATCTCACATTCTTGCCTATAACTGTCATTGGATTGTTGGGAATGATTCCCTATCACTTGTGCACATGCATTTGCAATTGGTTTGGATTGAATTGGTGAAAAACCCAATTTTTAGTGTTTTGGCAAAATTCTGGGCTTAGGTCGTTAGGCTTTGGAGAAGACAGGCCTGCAAATTGCTCGTTCTGGGCTTAGGTCGCTCGCCTGCAGTTAGGTCGTTCGAGTATGTTAAGTCGCTCGCATTCCTAGGTCGTTCACCACTTTAGGTCGCGTGATAATCCTAGGTCGCGTACTCCTTAGGTCGCGTACCCTTGGGTCGCACCACTTAGGCCTCATGTCCTCTCCTTTAGGTCGCTCGACCTTACCTACACAAATAGGTCGCTAGCTCGGCCATGCTTAGGTCGCTAGTCGTTAGGTCGCACTGCCTTGAAGACTCGGCCTGTATATTTTCGTTCGCTCTTAAGTCGTCCGGAATTAGGTCGTAGGTCGCTAGACTTTAGGTCGTTTGACCTATTTTGCGTTAGGTCGCTCGGCTACTAAACCATTAAGTCGCTAGACATTAAATTGCTTGGGTCGTTTTTCCTTAGGGCTTTAGCTCGCTTGGCTTTAGGTCGCATGACCTTACTTCCCTTAGGTCGCATCACTTATAGGTCGCTCGACCTTGTTGCCATTTTAGGTCGCAACCACTAGGTCGCTCGGCCTCTACTTTTAGGTCGTTCGGCCTATCTCCAAGTTAGGTCGCTCGACCCTTTCCTTAGCTCGACCTTGTTAGGTCGCACTTCCCTATTGCTTAGATCGACCGAGTTAGGTCGCTCACCCCTTTTTGTTAACTCGTTGCACCGTGATAGGTTAGGTCGCGTCATCTTAGGTCGCGCCTACCTCCTATGTTGGATTTTGGTTATGTCGCTGGGGAGCTTCCACTTTGATGCATTTTGAGCTGATTTCCTTGGATTTTGTTCACGTCTTCGATTGTGAATTTTTGTGATAGATTGTTTCTAGAATCATTTTGTGGTTTGTCACTTTAAAAATATGAAGGTTTCAATACTAGTACTAAATATCAAAACCCTTTCATCAAAGCGATTTCAACACTATTTTATTACAAAACTCTTCTTCTTAAATCATTTTCCAATCTATTAGTATATACAAGCCTTTACCTCACTCGTACGAGAAATCTAATTAAACGACTTAGTAAAACGAATGGTATGAAACGCTTGCATTCACTTCGTCGGTTAATTCTTGGACTTGTTCGATTGAACCTTTTGTGACAATTTTCTAGTGAAGATTCATAGCTTGTTCGTAAATATTTAAGTTAAGCAAGTGGTTATGGGACATGAAGCTAAACTCATATATTTACTAGCTTGGTGTGATTGACACTTCTTGATGATCATGATGATCATTTTTGTGATTTGATTTAGACTAGCAATTGTGTGATGTCTCTTTGTCTACGAGGGAGACTAAACCCCGTTTGTGTGATGTTTCACCATCACATATGTGGGGTAGCGCCCCACGGTCTTCGGGCCATTCTTGTGGAGCTTCGGCTCAAAATTAATGGTTAGCTACCATGAGAGAGCGTCTCGTTTTGTGATACACATGTTGGTGAGTTTCATACTCCCGTTTTGTGATAGGCCTCCCCCTTCTTGTGATTTCTGGATTTCTTGTGATGATTTCTGGAATTTTGTGCTTCACCAATTTTCGTGATTTCCATTGATAAGTTTTATCAATTTTTGTGCATTGGTGAATTTGTGTGTCATTGACTTGTTATGAATACAAGTTTAGGGTATGAAACCCTATTTTATCTTTGAGAAGATCCTTGTGATATTGATTAATCTCTTGTTGATTTTCAATTACATACTTATAGTAGTATGCCATTATGGTTATTACATGTCTATACCATATCTTTTATTCCATATCATGTTATCTGATATTTATAGCTAGACTGATCGGTTTATTATTTTCTTATGAAATAATACTCGGGTCAGACCGAGATGTTACAAGTGCTTCTGCTTGACTTCTCTTCTGGGATTATTCTGTCTTTTGGCTAACTACTTAGATTAGTAGTTTTTGGATGTACACATTTGAGATATAGACTCTATGTTGTATACTTACTCTTTTGTATAGCACGTGATGTTATTCTTTTGTATTATCGTGGATCATTCTGACCACTACTCTGACGTACACTTTCATGTGTTATATGTATATTCATATCTTTTTCTGCCTTTGTGATATGGATGTCTGTGACTGATTTATGTTATGTTTACTCCTATGTTTGTTTCCTAAGATTATATATAGCCACCGTGTGATAGCTTTGAGTTTGTATCGGTATGTCGGACTTCCCCCTTAAATGAAATGCATGATATATTATCTGACATATCGGTGCTCGCACAAAGAAATTACAAGGATGGTCGCTCCTCAACAGCCTTATTCTCCGTGCTAGTTGACAACATTACACCTTAGTGTTCTTGGCTAGCGTGGGTATAGAGGTGGGGCGTTACAGTTTATAACCAATTTATAAAGGATTAATTCCTTGTATAAGACATTATTCGAGTTTAAAGTTATCACAACTTTATTTATAACCATTTATTGCAAACATCCATTTATTTCATAACAATTTACAAGTCATGGCTTTATTTATAATCATTTCACTTTTAATTCATATTTTCTTATCCCATTTCAATATTAAATGAAATGGCAATTAAATTCAATAAATGTCATATTTAACTTGAATGACAATTTAAAATATACTAAACAGCAAACAATCAATTTCTAATCACATCAAAAATTCAATTTAACTAACATAAGAAAATCTAGTAGTTGTGAGTGTTTGCTCACCTTTCGTGGCTACGAAAGTGATGATAAGAATGGAGAATATGGAGATTCCTAGCAAAGATCCAAATGCAAAGCAAATCCAATAAATTTTAGACATGAACACGAATCAATAAACAAGTTTCAACTACTTCCAACTTCCAAACAACCTAAGATCCAAACTACGAACAAACCTGAAACTAGGTCATTTTTAAGAAAATATTCGGACCAGAATATTACTGAATCTGTAAAAGTGACTAACTAGAAAGTTGTTGCAAATTCTTTTCTGTCCACTTTAAAAAACAATCACTTAAAAAGCCTTTGTCTTGAGGAAGTTATGGTCAAAACAAACGGAGGTGTTTTTCGAGTTGAAAATCTGAGTTCAAAAATACTTTGAAAATATTTGAGTTTTTGGAATAGCAAATTAAGGAATTTGAAGAATTGATCTAAAAGAAAGTTGAAGCTACTGGAAAAATAAATGATCTAAAAAAAGAATCACATAATTTGATTCATTCCTGAAGGAGATATGATTGATACAACATGGGATATTTTCGGTCAAAATTGGACCCGAGAATGGACTTTAAAAATAGAATTTTTGATATAGAAATATTCGGAATGGGAAGAAAGGTTCAACAACAAAGTTGTTCCCATTGAAATTATACACGGTTTCAAATAAAATTATTTGATTTGGAGTAGTTTAGTGGAATATTGAAGCCATGGAAATAAAGGGAAGAAAGAGGGGAAAATGGAAGGGAAAAAGAAGAAAGAAGAGGAGAGAGAAAGTGGGGCTTTGGCCATGGGTTACTACCGTGGGTTGTGGGTGGTGCTGGAGGTGGGTGGCGGTAATACGAGAGAGGTAGACTAGGGTTTTGAATGTGGAAGGATGGAATTTTATTTGGAGATTTAGGAGTTTTGGGGTTTGGAGTTTTCTGTAGATTTGAGCAACAAGGAGAAGAAGAGTACGCATAAAGTTTCTCAAACGAGGAATTTATGTACGTACTTGGTTTTAGTCAGATAGGAAACAGAAGGTCAATGGGTGGGAAAAGAAAGGGTCCAAAGTATCTTAGTGTTTCTAGGGTCTCTTGGTTTACTAAGGAGCCCATTAGTCTAAAAGAAACCCAATAAGACTTAACAAAAAAAGAACAAAAATATACTTTCAAATGAAAGGTATAAGCTGCATGTTATTTAATAATTAGGAAATGAAGGTTAAGAGACAAAAATTATTGTCACATTTTATTTTGAAAGCTTCAGGCATTCATAATGCATAAAGAAATGTACGTAGGGATGGAAAAGTTTGCAAACCAAAAGGAAAGTGAAATTTTGTATACGCGAAAATGAGGTGGCAAGCATTAAATATAACCTAAAAGTCTAGCCTTGGGTATTAAACAGAAGGAAAAATGAACGGATCAAGTATTAATAATGAGATAACTATTTTAAAACGTACATGCAACAATTAATAACAAAAGAAATGAAGGGACCATGTACATCGCTCAACCTTTTTGAAATTCAATTTGTGAAACGTAACCAAATTAACTTCGTTAACTTAAATAATATTCAAATTTTTACGCATTTAGTTTTTTTATCTATGCATAATAAATAAAATTTCTTACCTTAAAAATAAAAACGTTCAATTTGGTTTACCCAAAATGATCTTTTATTTCCATTAAAACATCCTTTCTGTTTAACACGAAAGGTGCGTTTCTTTTATTAAATCTATTAATTGCAATCAACGTTTTCTTCCCTTCTAATTGAAATATTTCAATAACATTAGTTTCAATTACTTACAAAGTTAAATTTCAAAACAAACAACTAAAATGGATGAAAAATAGAATAATTGTTTTCTTTAGTCATTTAAACACCTTTATAAATTTGTTGTTTATACAGCAGAGTAATAAATAACTTACTTAAATAAATTATTTTCCTACTCTTTGTAATCCATCTGTTTGCTAAAACATAGTTCAAATATACATATATTTCTTCCTTTAAATCAATCATTCTATTCTTTATTTTAATGAAATTAAACCTACATTCACAAATCAACATTCATTTTATTTGATATAAATGTTCTTTTCATTAAATCAACTTTCCTTATATTTCACAAAACATAAGCTACGTTTAATTACACCTATTAATTTACAATTTGGTGTCCTCTCTACCATTAATTGAAATTATTCAATTACATTAATTTCAATTGTTTACAAAGTCGAATTTCAAAATGGACAAAATAAATGTAATGAGAAATAGAACAATTATTTCCTATCTAATATTTGTTATCAACCTTACATTATTAAAACAAGGAACGACTGCTAAGTCCCTTACATTATTAAAATACACACTAATATTTATTATCAATCTTACATTATTTCAAACATGTGTCATTAATAGAAATTTTACTTAAGCTCCTAACTTGTATTATAATTTAATTTGTATCAGTAAAATCTTAATTTTTTTTATTCCTAATAATTTTATTCAAAAATCTTATTTAATTTAATATTTTTAAATGTTTAAAAATATGGGTCGTTACAATTTGAATCGACTGGAAATTGATTCCAAACAATTCCATTAAACAATATATAGAAATGTTACTAATGGAAATAATGAATTCTACTATAGCTTCAATCCTTAAACTTTACCCTTTTTTAAACCTAAATCTAATAGCTAAACATATATAATATATTATGTATTAACGCATGGAATTAAATAGTTAGACATGCCTTACCATTGTAATAGAATAAATAAACCAGAGTGAATCAAAACTTTGGACACGTCAAAAAGGGCGTGTCTGTTTTTTGCTATAATTCAAAATAAAACATTAAATTAGAAAAAAATTATTTAAGTTTTACATGTTTAGATGAATAAACGAAGATTCAACATAATTAATTGCTATCAGCACTCTATGAACGGATGCATGCACCTTATGTCACTTTTAAGGAAGAAATAAAATTTTGAATTAATTTCTTAAATAAGGTATGTTGCTACTATTAATTTGAGATTGATGATATACCTGGCACCAAGGTAAATAAAAATGTTATCAGATATTATATCAATTAACTAATTTAACACATAAATTTATTTCGAAAGAACGTAAATTTTCAAATCATCGTTATCAGATCTTAGATCAATTAACTATATGTTTAAAATAAATTCAAAAGGCTTGGAAGAAAAATAATCCTAAAATGTTTAATCAATGGCTAATAATAGATATCTATAATCCAGAATGAACCAAGCTTAGTAATGCATAACAAATCAAATGGTATAAACAAACAAAAGCTTGGATTGTTACTTGAGATACGGTAGATGAAGGCAGATCGTTGTCGGATTGACGATTAAATTGCGATTCTATCTTACATCCCTAGATCTCCATTGCACCTCAAATTCCAACATCGACAAAATGACAAATTAAATTGTTATGAAAATGATAACTTTATTTATAGTTTGATGCAAACTCAACATGTAATCACACTATGAGAACATGTGTTCAAACTATATGTCATTTTTTTTGAACTGGTACTTTATATACAACAAATCATGGGGACAACATATCCTATGTCAAATAAACGTTCGAAAGCAAGTTTCGAACTTGTGACATCCTGCACCAAAGCCGAATCAATTAACCACTTGGACAAAGGTGCTTGTCACAAACTATATGTCATTGACAGTGTAAAAGCACTTAAGGACTTAAAATCCAAACATAATAAATCGATAAATCTTTCTACACCCAAGGACTTAGAATCTGTATACAATAACTCAATAAATCTTTCTTTAACTTGAAAAATAGTGGTACAGAATTAAAATCAAGTTAGTTAATTAAGTTAGAAGCTCGTCTAATGAAGCAACGTTCTTGCTATAAAATTCTCGATTCTTTAGAATACCTTTTGCACTCTGAATATTCAGCCATCAAAGAACAGCCAACTAAGTTTTAATCCACTAGGTAATGTGTTTCCAACTAAGAATTACCATTTTTTTATTCACTTTATAAGGAATTTTGTATTTTAGAGTAAAAGTTCGGTCGTTGGTTATTACTATTATTATTTGAAACTGAATATGGCCTAACTTGCCATAACATTGCAGTAAATTATATAATGCCAGTATAAGACCATTATTCATTCTACTTGATAGCAAAATATGTGATACATTTTCATCATTTTGACCACTTGGATCGCTATCTCAAATCATTTGGCTTCCAGTTGTTTATATTTAGAAATAGGGTCTAAGTGAGAGACACAAAGTTAATCATTTTGAAGTGATGCTGAAGAATGAATGGAATTTAAAGATATCAAACTATATTGTTAGGATTTATTACAAATTTATAGCATGTATGGGTCCATTTTGTTATTAAGTGGTAAACAATTTTCTAAATTAAACTACCATCAGCTACTTGATTCTCATTAACTTATCGATTATACAATTGTAATAAACAATCGGACTCAAATCATTTTTTTCAGCGCATCCATAGGAAAATAACTTTTAGTAACTGGACAAACAAACATCCATTATATACCCTATTATCATATATTAAGATAGTGTACATGCTATTTAAGTGAAAATAAGCTTAAATTTTGTATATATTATACACGCATTTAGTAAGCTAACCTTGTATGTGAAATCATGGAAAAAGGGACACTGAGAGATAATTCTATCGACTTTGAAATTATTTCTTTAAGGAACTTATGCTGTAAAAGATCAAATAGCTAAAAAGAAATCATAAGTATTCTTTTAATGTTGACAACGTCCAAGTTATTAAACTAAAAAAATAACCCTAGATCCAAAGCTTGGACTGTTACCTGAAATAGGGTAAATGTAAGCAGATCGTTGCCGGATCGATGATTAAATCGTGATCCTATCTTGCATCCTTAGATCTCCATCGCACCTCAAATTCCAGCATCGAGCTCCACCGCGTC
This sequence comes from Allium fistulosum, assembly GCA_030737815.1. Taxonomy (NCBI): domain Eukaryota; kingdom Viridiplantae; phylum Streptophyta; class Magnoliopsida; order Asparagales; family Amaryllidaceae; genus Allium; species Allium fistulosum. The sequence continues at coordinate 172,148,172 of CM060906.1, read as the reverse complement.
GTCAATCTCTGACATATTTGAATAAGATTCAACCCGAAGATCCCGCCACTCCTCCATCTTGCGTCGTGAAGAAACGATAAAAAAGGGAAACTGATTTTGAACTTAAATTAGGGGGAAATGAATATTCAGATTACTATTAGAAGGAAGAAACGGAATAAAGAATGAAAGAATGATCTTAAACAAATAAGTGGAGAGCTCGGTATGAATGTAAAGGAGTGAAAACCATGACTGTTCATTTCTGGAAATACCAAGGGGTCTTGTGCGCTCTTGAAACCAAACTCGGTAATCATAGTATAGTATAGATGAGGACCATGCCTAGAGTATATTAACAAACGCATGAATCTTGTGGTTAATTTTACATGTAACTGGCATGTAATGAAAACTTTGCTTTGTGGAAGCTTTTCTCAATAGATCTTTTATTATCCAAATCACAAAGAGATAAATTTGGATAGAAAATAAACGGACATGAAATCAAAAATCAATACACAAGAGATTCCACCCAACCACCCTCTTTATTGATTCACCAAAATTTGTTTACAATTAATCGAACAAAATAAATGTAAAAAAAATACAAATTGAACCAATAACCAAATTGAGAAAGGGAGTCTTGATCTCTATGACTAAAATTGTTGAAGGAGAAGAACAAAGATGGAATAAGAGAGAATTAGCAAATAGATTTCCACACATTTTACACTCTCTCTTCTAGACTCTATTTATAACATCAATTACTTAATGCCCAAGTTAATATTAGATGGAAAAAAATAAATCGATTAGCCAATTAGAGAGAAAAATAAATATAATCAAATGTGCCTATTAATTAGGAAAAACAAAACCTTCTCTTTCTTTCTTTTGCATATTTATTTCCTTATATTTGTGATTTTGTATCACCAAAATTAAACACTCCACCTTGATGCAAAATCACATATCTCCAACATATCAAGCATGCCATCTCTAGGTCTATCACAACTCCCTATATCTCAATCATACCAAATTACAAAACTCTACCACTACCTATAAGTGATGCATCTCGCGCCAGAGGTGCACCACACCAATCAGTCTCAAAAGCGTTTTTGTTATACCACAAAGACCTCCATAAAGTCTTCGGATTTTCCAACTCGACACTTGTCTATCACTCGATTTGAGCTCATAACATGATCACTATCGATCCCTCGAGCATCATCAACATGAAGACCTCTGTTTAAAATATGATCCTCAACACGATCATCATAAGCAGTGAACACATTAGCCTCTCCATTGTTAGTCCTTGAGAAGGATGGTTTTGATGACAAAAACCTTAGCACTTGTTATAAAATATAAATACTAACATTATAGTTTAGATATATATATATATATATGTATATGCAGGATATAAACATGCAGGTACCAAGAATGAAGACTGTACAATATAGAGATACAAGACTGATGAATTTAAAGATCAAAGATATCAAGATTGAAGACTCATGAGTATCAAGAAATCAAGTTATAAAGAGTTCAAGATTTTAATAGTACAAGATAAGTATTGAGTCTAGAATCATGTTAAAACTTCATAATAGCACAGAAATCTTCATTCCATATTTTATTTGGGATGGAACCCATTTCTACCTTCTTAGTGGCTTACAAACCCACGACAAGTAGCTTACAAACCTACGACAAGTGGCTTACAAACCCACGACAAGTAGCTTACAAACCTACGACAAGTGGCTTACAAACCCGCGAACATCCTAGTTTTGTACAAGTTCTCGAGTCCTAATGTGATGAGATATTCTGCAGGAAGAAGCTTGCAAAACTACTTCAAAATGATTTTCAAAACTGCTTTTCAAAATGTTTTAGCCTTAAAATATTCTTTGTTTTTGTTTTTAAATAAACTCTTGTTTTAAACTTCGTTTTTTTTAAAACTATCTTCTGATTTTTAAATATTCTTTATAATATATATATACTTGAGATTTAAAATCAAATTTATATATACATTATAAAAATATATTTTTCTACTCTTCTTTATTTTAAAACATAGAGAAATTAGTTTATTTTACTCCAGAATCATTTCATCTTGTTTTTCTTTCAATATCATTTTCAAAAAAAAATTTACATTATTTTTAACTAGGGTATATCAACATCATGGGATACCCCATTTCGACATGGTGTCCGTTAAATTCAAAATTCAAATTTTCAAAAGAAGTGTCTATTCGTCGTATCCATTCACGAATAGATATGGTTGTTGATTTCCTACAAATACCAGTAGTTTTAAACGAATTTATCATTAGATTTTACTTGTTTTCTCTCCTCTTCATCTTCCACATTTATTCTAAAGAATTCCAAACTATACTCTACCGAAATACCAAGTGAATCAAACTTAATTATCTCTTTTTTGATTCTCTGCCACTCTCTCCATAAGATCTCAGTGCTATTCAGAGTTATGGGATTATTTGTAAATCGAACTATTGAGTAAAAGGTGCGGTTGAGCCTTGAAATCAATTGGGTGTGATTGTTGCCTCGGAAATCGATTAGGTGATCTTGTGGCCTGGTAAATCAAGAGAGTTTGCCCCGGACTCGAATACAGGAGGGTGTACCTCGTGGCCTTGAAATCGAGGGTGTAATCTAGGAGATTATTTTTGATAAGAAATCCATACGTTTGTACGGGACTGGATGTAGGGTAACTCCGAACTAGTATAAAATCCTGATGTGTTCTTTCCTTTACTGCTTTTATTTATTATTTGCATCTGTGTCCGATTCTGTGATTATATCTGTGTCTATGAATTGCATTTGTTGATGATTAAATTTACATAAGTTTCAAAAAGATTTAGAAAATCCACAAAACACTATTCACCCCCCTCTAGTGTTATTCCAGCCTTAAGATCCGTAATCCGCGTTTTTCACATTTGGTATCAGAGCAAGGTATTCAAAGTTTTCATAATCTGAATTTTTAAAAAGTTTTTTAAAAAAATGGCTATTTTTGGGGATTTTGTTAACAGTAGTTTAAATCTGTTCAAATAATCATTGTCTCACAAGTCTGCATATAATTATTATAGAAAACCAAGTTATCTACCAAGTTTTTATTCTGTGTAGAAAGAAAAATGTTATATGGCTTTTGAAGAATCGATACTCAATGGACAAATTGTGCAAATCAAGAAGAATAAGTGGATATTTGATAGTGGATGTTCAAGACACATGACTGGTAATCCAGATATGCTGAATGATATTATCTATAAAGATGGAGGATTCGTTAATTTTGGAGACAACACAAAAGGATATGTGATTGGCATCGGCAATGTCGGTAACTCTAAAACTCCTACTATTTCTAATGTTTTATTAGTTAAGAATCTGAAATACAATCTGCTTAGCATTAGTCCACTTTGCGATAAAGAATACAAGATTAAATTTGAAAAAGATAAGTGTCACATCGAAAATAAAAATTCAAATATTATATTTGAAGGAATTAGGAAGAAAAATATTTACATCCTTAGTATGAAAGTTTCAAATGATAACTTATGTCTTTTGGCTAATACAAGTGAACCTTGGATTTGGCATAAAAGATTTGGTCATTTAAATTTCAAACTGTTATCTAGGTATCAAAACTTGACTTAGTTAGAGGTCTTCCCAAGTTAAACTTTAAAGTAGATAGTATATGTGATGCTTACCAATTAGGAAAACTTAGGAAAAGTTCTTTCAAATTAAAAGATATGATTTCAAATTCAAAACCTCTTGAGTTACATCATCAAGATTTATTTGATCCATCTCAAATTCAATCAATAAATCACAATAAATAATGTCTTTGTAATTGTAGATGATTATTCTAGGTTTACATGGACAATTTTTATGAAACATAAAAGTGATACTTTTTATTCATTTAAAATTTTTATAAAAAGACTTCAAAACCAACTTTCTTTAAAAATTATAACTATTCATAGTGATCACGGTGGGGAATTTGAAAATGAAAATTTTGAGAGATTCTACAATAAAAGGGGAATAACTCATAATTCCTCTTTTCCAAGAACTACACAACAAAACGTAGTGGTAGAACGTAAGAATAGAATGATTCAAGAGTGTGCTAGAACAATGCTTTCTGATAGTAACTTACCTTAAAACTTTTGGGCTGAAGCAGTCGCTACAGCTTGTTATATACTAAATAGGATTTTAACTAGACCATTAACTAATAAAACACCATATGAATTACTTTACAATAAGAAACCCATAGTAGCTTATTTTAAAGTTTTTGGTAGTAAGTGTTTTATTCTTAAAACAAAAGATAATTTAGATAAATTTGAACCTAAATCCGACAAAGGTATCTTCATCGGATATTCTAATAGAAGTAAAGCATTTAGAGTTTATAATTTAAAAACTAACACTATTAAAGAAACAATGCATGTATCTTTTGATGAAAATTTTAAAGATACTATACAAATAGAAGATGAAGAAGACTTTGTAACTTTAAATAATGAACCTAATGAAACTAGTTGCGAAATCATTCAACCTAATAAAAGAGTTAGGCTATTAAAAGATCATCCTATAGAAAATATACTAGGAAATATTGAATCTGTTGTTAGAACTAGAAATCAACTAAATAACATGAGTAATGTAGCTTTTATATCAACTATTGAACCTTAAAATCCAAAGGAAGCATCATCTGATGATTCATGGATTCTTGCTATGCAAGAAGAATTGAATCAGTTCACCAGAAATGATGTTTGGGAACTTGTTCCTAGACCTGAGGATAAAAGTATAATTGGAAAAAAAATGGGTTTATAAAAATAAAATGATTGAACTTGGTGAGGGCATGAGAAATAAAGCTCAATTAGTCGCACAAGGTTATTGTCAAGAAGAAGGAATAGATTTTGATGAAACTTTTGCACCCGTAGCAAGATTAGAAGCCATTAGAATTCTACTTGCTTTCGCAAATTAAAATAATTTCAAATTATTTCAAATGGATGTTAAAAGTGCTTTTCTAAATGGATTTGTTAAAGAGGAAGTTTATGTTGAACAACCTCCACTCTTTGAAGATGAAAGATTTCCAAACCATGTTTTCAAACTTAAGAAAGCTCTATATGGTCTGTAACAAGCTCCTAGAGCATGGTATGACAGACTAAGATCTTTTTTATTACAATCAAATTTTGAAATTGGTAAAGTAGATAATACTCTTTTCATTAAAAGAAATAAAAATGATACAAGTTTATGTAGATGATATTATTTTTGGTTCAACTAATCATGAAATGAATAAAGAATTTTCTGAAATAATGACAAAAGAGTTTGAGATGAGTCATATGGGTGAACTTACTTTCTTCTTGTGATATCCTGGAATTTTGGGCAATATCAATTTAATAATCTGCATTAATAATTAAATTGATTTAATAATTTCTTTTATAATTTTAATTTTAAATTGGCAAATTTATTCTTTTAAAAGCAAATAAATATTTAAGTGGTAAATTTTATCCTTTAAAGCAAATAAAATATTTTCTATTTATAATATATATATTTGTATATATTGTAAGTAGAAAAGCTTTGGTTTACATCTAATAAACAAATAAAATCAAATTTTCAAATTCTAATGTATTTTGGTAATTTGGAAATGATAATTAAATTTAATATAAAACTTCTCAAAGATTATTTAAATAAGTTAACTATATAGTTTTAAAATACTTAAGGTAAATGTTTAATTGTTTTAATTTTATTTTAGCTTAAGTTTAAATTCAAATAAGATTTCAAAAGGGTTTGTTTTATTTTCTTTAATATTGCTTGATAATATGATAATTTCTTTTATGAATTATTTAAATTTGACAAATTGTTATTTTCAAACAATGTTATTAATGAATTATTATTTTTATATAAATAGATTTTAATAAAATAGAATTGTTATTTCAAATTGAATGTGTTGTTATAAATTGACTTTAAATTGGATTTTTAAATATAATCTGAATTTGAATTTAAATTAATTTTTAAATTTAAAAGTATTAATATTTTAAATATTTGGATTTTATAGAAATTTGTATAAGCTTTTATTTATAAGTATAATTGGTTATTTCTTTAAAAGTTATCTATATATATAAATAAGTATTTGTAAATTAATAAATTAAGTAAAAGCTTTCATCTAACATTTAAAATAAATATTAATTACTTAATGGACAAGTGTTAATTGATTAATAAGAAGTAATGACAAATGTTGAGACATTTTACAAGTGTCATTTAATTTTAGTTTACCTTTATATTAATAAATCAATTCAGCCTATATTAACATGTTTTCACTCCTTTTCTTATTTTTTTCTTTTCAAAAGTTAAGAAAAACACAAAAATCTATAACTTAAAAACTCCTCAAATCAGAAATTGTAACGACTCGACTTTTCAACGCTCGAAAGTCGACATTAATACGTCCACTGTATCAAATGCCGTGCAAACGAATGCCGAAAAACCGAACCATTAGGGTTAAAAAGAAGAGGTAGAAGAAGACAGAAGAAAAAGAAAGAAGAAACACAGAACAGAAACAATATCAGAATCTCACATTCATAGTGGAACAATATTTAATAGATAATCACTAGTCTTTAAAACAAAAGACTATATCAGTTTATACATACATCACATTGAAGTCAATATACAACTCAATACAACAATGGACAGTTATATAAACTTGTCCTCATACAGAATACACAGCGGCATAAATAAACAAGTATGGGTGTACGTCTCGCCATCCAGCTTGCTTCCAAAGCTCTAGAATATCCTGATAACCTAACTCTAGGCTGCCCGTGTGGAAAATTATGGGCACCCAGAGTTTAGAAAGGAAACAATAAACTCCGAGTCAGTCATGGTGACTGGTGTGAGATCGTAAAACAGTTATTTTCACAAAGAAAGATAAAATTATTTCGTAATGCTTTTGGAAAATGAAACTACCATAAGACCTCCCGCCACACACATAATGCAAACGCAGAATTGGAGGAGATTTCTTCTTATGATAGTCAAAGATGCTTACTACGCAAATCATTGGATTATTATTATAAATGTCTAGTTTGGAAAACATTTCGAAAGTATAATATTAATCTTAGCCAGCATAGGCATTCCGCACTTATGCCTACTATAGCTACTATGTTCAATAGCAGGTTACTGCCACATTCCATAGCAGGTTATACAACTAAATCCGTACAAGGCTCGTATTGTTTATTTGGATTTCCAACAAATGGTCAGGCTAAGGAACTTCCTTTCCTACTGCCACATGGGATCGCCTCTGGCTGGACGTCCCGAGAGACAACTGCTCTCTGCCAACACAAGGCCAGGTTACCCCTGTAACTAGGTAACTCACAAATATGCCATCCCCCGGTCCTTTGGGACCTTTATCTGAGGCGCCTCGATAAACACACAATCACACAATAAATGAGATCGGAGTATCCACATAGGTTAAATACCAGGGCTCCATACCTGATACCACCCTTTTCCAGAAGGAAATGACATACCCTAAAGGGCGCAACCCTCATAACCTTGCCGCATATTCCTGTTTCGACCATTTCCGGGGTGTGAGGTCTGACGAAGTCTCATCCACAAAGCTACGCTTTTTCACAAAGCCACGCTTTGATCACAAACGATCAATAAATGATCAACACACAGCAACACTCAGCATGCCATATTACCAAACTGGGAATATATCGCTGATAAATTTCAACTACATAACCTCTGAGCTCGTACGTCTTAGAGAAGGGTGTTAAGCTAAGAGAATAAATTCTCCGCCACCAACAGAAATGTATTTGAAAGAAATCAGCTTTATATCTCAAAACGTTACGACAGACACGTAACCATACAAGTCTGTTCCGGGTTCGAACAGAACCGAAGGCACTTCCAAAGAAGCCCTTGCAATCCGGGTATTCACAATCCCGATCGGACTTCCCATCACAAAAAGAGTGATATAAATTGTAACGACCTGAAATTTTGGATCCCGAAAATTCCAGATAGTTATGAAAAGAAGAAAGAGATAGAAGAAGAAGAAGAAGATCAGAAACATCAACATCTCACATTCGCAGCGGATCAAAATATAATATCAAATAATAACAGTTTACAAAAGAATAATATTCAGTCGATTACATTTTTATACATCAGAGTTACACATCTATACAGACACTGAATATTCACAATTATCATGTCACATATATACAACAATAAAATAAAACGGAAACACTCCATACGTTTCTGCCATCCAGCTCGTCTCCTGAGCTCTTGAACGTCCTTACCTGAAAATCTGTAATACTCGGTCTGACCCGAGCATTACATCAAAGTAACACCCGGGTCAGACTGGAAACCAGCGTGAGTAAACCCATCTAACATGGAATACATCAGCATAAAACTTACATAAAACCCGGGGTAGCTCGTGTCAATTTACAATTTCACAATTTGTTAAAGACGACACTTATTTCACACATCAATTTCTAAGCACCAAAACTTAGATTAAATGGTCAAATTCACTTAAATCATTCCATTCCAACTAATTGATTACACATATCAATTCTTTAAAGAATCGAAGTGGTTTCGGGTATTAACTAATACCCGACTCCGGTCTCTTCGAATCCAATGTCATCTTAACCCAAGTTATTCAAGTGAAATACAATTCAACTTTAAATACAGGGTTTCACAGTAATTCATCAATAGATAACCACAACATCACAGTTTAAATCAAACTTATCATATCACGTAGCATCATGAATTACATATTAAGGATAACAATTAATCCAAGACCTCCAATATCATTCTATCGTCCATACACAAGGTTGATTAGCCATACCATTCTAATTAATTAAATTAATTACTTCCATCATCTTTAAATCCTGCTTACTCAACATTTATTAATCACAAATCAATTAATTAATTATCATCTTAATTAATCATTTTCGATTAACTATCCTTTAATCACAATAAGTAATTAACTCTTAATTAATTACACAAATTAATTATCCTTTACCCATCCATATTTATTACATTGATCATTAATTAATCACTCAAATTAATTATCTCATAATCATTCATTTATCAATTATCCCATAATTAATCATACTCATTATTTAACTAATCATTGATTAGTTTCCTTAATCAATCAATCCTTAATTAATTACACTAAGTAATTAATCCTCTATTACTTCCATTAAGTAATTAATAAGTCACTAATTACAACCTAATTACTTAATTAACTAACCTTTATCTCATAAATTATTAAATCTTAAACATTATTAAACTAAACTAATTATTTACTCTTAATTACCTTATTTAATGAATTAGTCATTAATTATCCAAATCTTAATTATCTCTTAAGATAAATCTTTATTTTTATTAATGACTTGCTTATCATTAACAAAATTTAAATACATTTCAAAACGTTCCATCTTTAAATTAAACTTTAAATTTAAAATAAGCTTACAATTTAACTTAACAAATTTAAATTAAACAATATACAAAACTCTAAACCAATTGTTAAAAGAACATTTATTTTACATAATAGTTTAAAATCATGTTTAATTTAAATTTAAAACTGGTTTTATAAAACCTTTTTTTTTAAAAAAAAAACTGCATTTTAAAACTTACTTCGGGTTCTACCCGAATCCCTCCCGAGACATACCCGAGAAAACCACCATCTTCCGTTTATCTTCAAAAATTTTGTTAAAATTTTAAACTTGAAACTACTATACACTCACGAATACAACCCGAGTCTTCCTTCCCAAATAGTCGAGAACAACTTCGAGGCAACCACGCTCACAACCCACTGACACACCAAAAGTCACTGTGCACGTGTACCTACGCCTCACGCCGCCGTTACCCTCGCCGATACCTTTCACACGTCGACGATGAACTGTAGAATCGATTCCGACCATCGATTCATCACTACGAATCCCATATCGAATTTGAGCTTCTCCAGTCGAACTGGAAACCAGACATCATCAGAGAATTCACTCGAACCACCATCGCCGACCACTGGACTCTCCCAATCTCCGTCCAAAGCCTCGCTAGACTCCACGCTACCATTTCCCAAGCCCAGACGAGACTCGATCACTCAAAGACACCTCATCGACAACATCTCCAACCTCGACCATTTCTGGGTTTTAAACCCTACTCCGACCAAAAGCCACTGCCACAGTGGCATATCCACCCATCTACCATTTTTCCCATGACCATCGAACTCCCAACCACCTCCAGTCGAAACCCCAACCACCAGAGATGCTCCAGTCACCAGAAAACATTAAAAACCCAAGTCCTGGTCATCAATGAACTGCACCCTCATTACAATACTAAAAGATCTGATTTTTGTTTTAAAAATCTTATCTTCCAGAGATGATTCAAGACATATACTATGTAACAACCCGACGTTTCGCATTAATTAATTTCGTCCGTAAACGATTAATCGGTTGGTTAATTGTTGTTAAGTGTTTTAATCTGTTGTAAATTCTTTTACAATTCATTAAGGGTTGTGGGCTTTGAATCTTGGCCCAAGTTTTGGGGCGCTGTGATAATTTAATAAGGCCAGTACTCGTCCATTTCCCTCAATTCATTTTCGTTCAACAACCCTAAAGCATAATAACGAAAAGAAATTGCGGCCTCGATCTTCTTTCGTCCCTCTTGGCAAATTAGGGCTTCGATTAGTATTTGATTCGCAAGCCCTAAGCAAACGAGAAACAAATTAATGGCTACTAGTTTTTAGCTTCGCTCGATCCTTGAATGCTTTCGGCTGCGAATTGGGGTTTAAATTCATCGAGGAAAAGGTGAGTGATATTCTTCGCTCACATCTAATTTATTCTCGTTTATTCGTGAATTTCGTTGTTTGATTTCTTGGCTATTACTGCTTTGAATTCTAGTGATTTCTGATTGTTCGATTGCCGTTTCATGACATTTGAATATGTGTGTATTTTGGCTTGATTCGAATCCTTTGACAATTATGGCTTTGATCTGTATTTGTACGAACTTGCTGATTTTATTAGTTTGAAACTGTTACCTGACTTTGGCCAGTTGATAATTTGTGAGGATATTTTGACTTGCTTTAAACTGCTACTTTTCTTGATTTTAGCGCAACCTTGAACACGGCATCCCTCTGCTTGTATATCTACTTATACTTGCTGTACCATGCTTGATCTTGGCCGCACTATCCACATGAGTTCATTTAGCTGTCTTGTATTCTGGTGTCACTGCCTTGTATATCTGTTATTTGCTATGGCTTTGTACTCGAGTCTGATTCTTGCATTGCCCAGTTTCACAGTTGCATCCCATATATATATGTTTCCATCTGAGCTCACCTGTATTGGTTCTTGTAGTCATGCATAGTACACACTCGCCTTTCATGCACACTTGCTGTGCAATTATAGTTGAAGTATTTTTTTTTCGAGTTTAATCATTCAGTATAGTAGTCTCGACCAATTGAGACAGTTTACAAACTTGTTTATTATAGTTTGGTCCTTACCATACTTTATTGAGTTGTTTTGAGGTTATTTACCTCGAGACAGTTTCACTTGCGTACGGTCAGGTTCATATAGCATTTGCACTTGGTCACTTGTTAGAAACTGATACATTTTATTATTCATTTGCATTTGATCTTGATGTATACTTCACTGTGCATTAGTTCATTTGAAGTGTAACCTTTGTGCATTGTCCATGTCATTAACCTGTAGCTTTCTCGGCTAGTTCACTTGTTTGTGCTTTTGTGATTTGTATGTTTTGTACTTGGTGGAGTTCATTTGCATTATGCAGGTCTGTGGCTTCAGTCCGAGCCTTGACCTCTGTCTTTACTTGCACACTGATTCATTTGAAGTTGTAACCTAGAACATTGGTTCCTGTAATATCATTTGCAGTCTTTATTTGTTTGAGTTTCTCTGAACTTTGAAGGTTTTGGGGTAGGCGGTGAATTTGAACAATGTCTGCTCTTTTGAGTTGCAGTTCATGCCTTCAGTTCATTGTCTTGATTCATGTTCATTTGATATTTTGACTGCTGAGGCAATGGCATTGATATTTGAAGTGTTGCACTATAATCTGGTCTGGACACTTTATGGATCAGTCTTGAACTTGACTTTTGTGGTCACGTTTGTGTACTTATTCTGTACTTGAGTTGATTTACAGTTGTGTTGAGGCAGCATGCATATGAATTAGCTGTCTTGACCACTTAATTACATTTGGATTTGTTTTTCTAATTACACCTGAGTTGAATCCAGTTTGTAGCTCGGATTTGACCCTGTGTTGATTCCTACTTCATCACTGTATTGGCGAGGCAGTGCACGCGTGCGTGTACTGCAGCCAAACAGAAGTGACGTTTTAATTGATATTTCAATCACTTGAATTTTGTCGTTGATTTAATTCAATATGTTCTAAATTATATTCTGATTTGGTTTGATTGATCATTTTGTTGTTGTCTAATTATCTTCTAGATAATTAGATTATGAGTTTCTAATTATTTATTTAATAATTAGATTTTGTTGTTAATTGCCGTTTAGGTAATTCTGATGTTTTTAAGATTTTCTTCATTGATATTTTTTCATTTATCTTTGTTAATGATTTAAATCTGCTGATTTGTTGTTTAACACTGTTTAGTGTTATATCTGTCGTTATCCGATTCTCTTATCGAAGAGTTGGATATACGAGATTTTTGTGACTGTCGTCTATTTGATATTGATTATTATTGCTTCTGTGCATTAATAACTGAGTTTGAATTAGACTGACCGGTGTATTATTTTCTTTTGAATGTAATACTCGGGTCAGACCCGAGTTATTTCAGGTTGTAGATTTCCTGCTTTGAGTTGCTGTTTGAGCTATGAAGACTTTTCACATCTTTTGGAGTAGTCGTGTCATAGTATAGGTTGATATGTATTCATGTATATTAGTTGATAATGTACGTGTATATATAACTTCCAGAGTCGACAGTTGTAGTGTATCATATGTATTGTGTCAACTGTATTGTAACTTACTTCGGGTTCTACCCGAATCCCTCCCGAGACATACCCGAGAAAACCACCATCTTCCGTTTATCTGCAAAAATTTTGTTAAAATTTTAAACTTGAAACTACTATACACTCATGAATACAACCCGAGTCTTCCTTCCCAAATAGTCGAGAGCAACTTCGAGGCAACCACGCTCACAACCCACTGACACACCAAAAGTCACTGTGCACGTGTACCTACGCCTCACGCCGCCGTTACCCTCGCCGATACCTTTCACACGTCGACGATGAACTATAGAATCGATTCCGACCATCGATTCATCACCACGAATCCCATATCGAATTTGAGCTTCTCCAGTCGAATTGGAAACCAGACATCATCAGAGAATTCACTCGAACCACCATCGCCGACCACTGGACTCTCCCAATCTCCGGCCACAGCCTAGCTAGACTCCACGCTACCATTTCCTAAGCCCAGACGAGACTCTATCACTCAGAGACACCGCATCGACAACATCTCCAACCTCGACCATTTCTGGGTTTTAAACCCTACTCCGACCAAAAGCCACTGCCTAAGTGGCCTATCCACCCACCTACCATTTTTCCCATGACCATCGAACTCACAACCACCTCCAATCGAAACCCCAACCACCAGAGATGCTCCAGTTACCAGAAAACATTAAAAACCCAAGTTCTGGTCATCAATAAACTGCACCCTCATTACAATACTAAAAGATCTGATTTTTGTTTTAAAAATCTTATCTTCCAAAGATGATTCAAGACATATACTTGAATCAATGAAATTCAACATTTGATTTTTACATCTTTAAAAAGTTTCTACTGTATCTTTCCCAAATGCAAGCATATTTCAATTTTACATACTTGTTCATATTTTTAGTACTTAGATTATGCTACACTACACCATTTTGTTTTTAATCCAAGTCTAACAGTGATTTAATAAAAAGATATGAAATTTTGATTGGGTTGTAGACTCTGTAAACTGGAAACAGAGATGCAACCACATGCACAGTTCAACACTAATATACATACAGTGTTCATACATATATATACACATGGAAAGATAATTAATTTTTTGAAATCAAATTTAAATTCACTTCAGGTTTTGAATAAAATGTTTACTCACTGTAAAAATGTTTTGGCAGAGGACAGAGTAAATCACTTGAACAGGAATACATACTACATAATCTCTTACTGTTTAATAAATTTTACTTGCTCACAGACTAAGATAAGATTTTGATTCAAAACTAAAATTTACTCACCAGATTTAAGAACAGAGAAGACTGGATAACTTTTGAAATCTGGAAGCTGGATTAATTTTTTAAACTGGAAACTGTAATTGATCTTGCTTCTTTTTTTTACTTTATATAACTGACCTCAGTTTCTTTTTGATGAACGAAATGAAATGTATAAGGTGATATATATAAAAAGGTTTTACAGGTTAATGTATTCTTCTGGTACAAATGTTGGACAGAGATATTTTTCCTCTCCTCAATTTTTGTCCAGGCAAGATTTTTATATATATATATACAAGTATGGTGGCACGTCCATTGGACGTGTGCAAAGGAGGTAGTGACGTCTTTTGTCTTTGTTACAATTATGATATTGTGAGAGATTATAGTACTGTTTTCGTTAATTACGGGGAAAAAGAGGAAGATGATATGACAAATAAACAGAAATAAGGTGTTGTAAGAAAGACGATAGGTAAACCCGATAATGAAGAAGCACCTTTGTAGGAGTACTTTGGCACGTGCGATGCACGTGCGTAGAAGGAACAGGCATTAAGAAACGATGTTTGTGAGGTTTTTTAAATTTTCTAAAATGACTTTGACATGTTCCTATAATAATGCATTTTTTGGATATCGACTTTCAGAAATCATCCACGTCTGATGGACGTGTATATGAAATTTTGTATCAAATATGGAAATAAGCTTTAAATTAGACCGACCTTACATAGCCAAAAAGAAAAGTAAAGCGGATCAAAAGCATATCATAAAAGGTAATGTTAGTTACAGGTTGTGAAAAAATAAGACGGAAAAGGATTTACAGCAAGCATTCATATTATGCATTGTCAGAACAAACTCAATTATAATTTTTGTTTTATATAAGCTTTTATGAATCCTTTTCTTCTGTCTTCTGTCTTCTGTCTTGGAAAGCTATTGGTAGTGTGCAATGTTTATCACTTGATGCAGCATCAAATCCAAAACTTAGAGAGCATAACTGAAACCATGAGAAACTGCAGCAAAAAATTGGCACCTGAAACATTCAAGTTAGACATATGATGTATGAAAAATGAGTTAAAATATATAAAACAAAAAATAGTGGATGGTGACATATTAGAAGGCTGTGTATAGTGGATGATAATTGCTTTGCTTCATTGTAAAGTACTTATGAACGTAGACTAAAAATGAAAATTAAATTGAAATTCAAAACATTGTAACTTTCAAATATCCTTGGTAGTAAATAATATTTTGAAATAGAAAGAGTAATACAGTTCTTCCACTTTACAAACTTTTTTTTCTTTAAGTGGAAGTCCAATTAATCACCAATAATCAATGAAATCAAACAGAAAACTAACACAGTCAAAACCAATAGTTAAACGCAATTAGATTTGTAATCAAGCCTCAATAAACATCAAAGTACAGCTGTAAACATAAGCACAGAGGCCGGTAGAATAAACGCTAACTGGAACATTCACCGTGACCGGATCACGTGCAACAATAATTAGGTAGAATTATTTTGGTGCAATGTCTAATATTTAAGGTCATAAAGTCAGCAATATAAAGCATTTAACATTCTTACTCACATGTGCTATATATTTATTCGGTATGACTACCAATGCATTTTCCAAACCTTATATTTAGGTGCATGGTAGCATTAGTAAGGTAAGTTGGTTTTACGAAGCAATTGTTTTTGGGGGTCCAAAAATCACTTTAACAGAGCTGATTTAAACGCTACTCACCGTTGAAAAGCTGTAATCAATAGAAAAGCGAAATCACTTTGACGGAGCTAGTCGTAAATTACCAAGAACATAACACCTGCCCACATGGAAGTTACCAAGAACATAACACCTGCCCACACATGTATTCTACCATTTATAACCCTTGAATTAGTATGAAAAGTAAGAGTAACGTATGGACAAATCCATACATGGTATTTGTAGTGCTTGTATCCATGGATGAAGAAATAATTCATAATTACCAAATATGAGCAGAGTAAGAAACATAAACATATAGAGATAAGTATTTAAGTTTACAAATGCAAACATTTAATATAGTGAAATATTGAGGAAAAATTATATCTATGAAATGGTCTTCCTCTCTTCTTACAGCACCAATCCCACCGGGCCTGGTGAATATACATTCAAGCATTTGCATGTGAATATTGGAAGTCCTTCAGCAAGTTAGGTCTCACATTAATGCAAACATACGCCAAGTATTAAATCGACTAAACTGCAGCAAAGACCATTCGTTAATGCAAACACCCAACTCTTACTTATTCCAGAAACAATCTCAAATAGTTCCAGATCCATTGGACACCTTGCTTGGAAGTGAATGGCGGAGAACGATCTGACTGCCATTGATGGATTATCTCGAGCTGGTTTTCTAGCATAATTGGTGGCCAGATACATGGAGGGATGAAGGATGCGGTGCCAAAGTTCAGAAGACGGTCAGCTGTTGCATGATAGGCAGGAGTTCACCATGCATCTAATTGCGGTCTTATCACCAACCTTGCATTTGGTCATATTAATACCCACTCTAATTGCAATTCTTACTATCTATTTGAAATGAAATAAAGATTTGAATGTAATAGTTGGTGTTTTTCCAATTGTTTTTAACGCAATGACGGTCGTAATGAAAATTTCCACAATAAACAATCTTCAATATGATATCCTCGTCTCCATTATTCCTGTGAAAAAGTTAACGGTTATTATTCACAAATGAATAACTACTTAATGATAGTATTATTAACTACACATTCAATAACATATCACTTCCATTTCAGTGAAAACTCATCTTTTGCCCTGGCCGTAAGTCCATGACAATGTACGATAATCACAGCATAACAAAAGCAAAAAAAAAGTACCTACAAATACAATGGATTAAATAATTCATGCAACGTAATGCCCAGTTGACCTAGTGTATTCAGGTGACCCATAGGGTCTAATGGAAGATTTATCAATCAAATATCCACTGGTCAAGATAGGAGTGGGACACAGGAATACTACAAAGAGATTCATATGGAAATAGCAACAGTGCAAGCAAACGCACCGACAAATGCTAAAGTAGAAACAGGCATAAACAGTGCATGTTAGCATAAACAGTGCATTAACATGGAGAATAATATCATGGTAGTCATCGTAGAAATCTCTAAATGCGAATGAATAGGAAAAAAAACTTTGATCAAAATCAAATTAGGAAGGAGAAACCCAAACAATTAATTCGCTGTAGACACTGATGTATTCTCAACTTTGAGTTATTTCTGTTCAGTTTCTTCATACTTTATGGGGTTTCCACTACTTGGGAGTTGGGTCAATAGATAGAGAAAAGTTGCATTTCACATCATTCCCAACAAAATTAATAAATTTTGTGGAAAATAGTTTTAGTGAAGTACTCAATTTGGTTTTCCCTCCTTCCATTGTATAAGTTTTTCTGGTCCCAGTCTGCCCTCAAGCAAATACAGTACAATTATTACCTTACAAAACTACATTTACCATAGGTGAAATGGCATGATTGAACATATCATTTTGTTGAGATGGCCCAAACATATCTTCTCTCTTTTAAAAGTAATAAATGACCATTTATAATAGGATTGTTTTCCCACTTTAGGCCCCTTTATAAAACTTATTATGCAACTGTCATATGTGAAGTAGTGAAAATCCTATAATTTAGGATCAAATATTGTGTATAACAGCTCTAATGTGAGTTGTGAAGTAATAAAAAATTTCATTTAGAAGGCCGACTTAAGTACAGTGTAGTTGTAAGAGCCTAAAAACATTAGGTTGTTAATAATCAATTTTGTTTTTTTCTTGACAGCTGTATAAAAATCACGACACTGTGGAAAAACCATAACAGACGCAGTAATGAATTACAGTAAAAGTGGAACTAATTTTATAGAGTAGGCGTATAATGAGTTAAAGAGAATGGAAGGTCAATAGCAACAACAAAATTATATGTACTCTCAAATGGTAAAGTACAAATAGTCATTAATAGTGCAGCAATCCTGAATTAAATGTTTTTATGAGTCATACTGAAAATATGCATAATAATATTTCTAGCTTCTAGCTTATGCATTTTGGAAAACTTTGACAATCAGTCTGAACATTGTTAAAATTTTAGTAGCAGTGTGTGTAATGACTCAGAAAGTGAATATATTACTTATAACTGTTGCACCATTAAATGAATATCTGGACCAAGCAACATATTTATTCCAGTCAACTTTTCGTTAATATATTTGTGGTTAGTCTAGCATATTAATAGGATTTGCATACCTAAATACGATTGTTGTCTTGCTGAATCTGCGGATAGTTGTTGTCTTGCTGAAGCTAATAATGTAAGTAAACACTGTTTTTGATCTTGTGAGTAGTAGTATCAATCATGAATAAAGTCTATTCAATACAATGCAAGTTGTAAAACATTTAGCTAACCAATTTATGCAATGATGTGGAATCATCTTAAATGTTGGATAAACCATCCATTTTTCCAGAATGTCATATACATTATAATAGTGAACTGGCAAAGTTCATGAATTGCAACAACTTTATAATATGATTCAAGTCCTAAATATGAAAGATGTAGGGCTTGAAATGAAAAGGAAATAGGACCAACCGTTAATCATAAAATATTCAAATAAATATATCTACATACCAATATAATGATTCAAAGTAGAAATAAAATAATATGAGACCCATACTTGATATACGACCTTATGTTTTGGAATATATAACCTACATTTCACATTCAACGTGAGAGCTAATATACTCAATACTACCACTTGACTCACTATCATCTTCCTCTTAATACTCATTATGAATAATAAACTCAATTTCATAAATTCTTTTGTTGATGTAATCTACTATGAATATACCATCTTCCACTCTCAAAAAACCACATACTGCAATTTACACTAAAAGGAGCGAACTTAATTTACACAAAAAGATGAACCATAAACTGAAAAATAAAAAAAAAGTTAGTTTTTGATCACTTTTTTCCTATCAGAATTCCATGGCATGGAAAACTTTGAATTAGAAAAGGAGAAAAAGAGAGCAAAACCTTACGGAGACCTCTGCTGCCATGATTCAACTCATTCTTGCTGAGCTATCGATCTCAAATTACTCAGATTATCATGCCTATCCACAAAAAATGTATCGAGTTACATGACTTGATGGACATCAAATGGTAAACTAAACTACCTACATCAGCAATTTTGCAAACATAAAAGGTAATAAAGTACATAAATCTGTATAAGTATTGAAATATGTTAGTGTCTATAAATCTAACACAAAAATTATTTCAAAAACTTACAATTTCATTGCATGCTCGTGCAAGGGAGACCAATGTGAAACCAACGATGGATACCATCTGCGTATGCGCTCTCTAGATGATAGCATAAAGGAGGCACTGAAGAGAAGATTTCCAGCGAATTGTGAGCAAATCCTTTATGAATTTGCTATTATTGAATCTATAAAGGTGTAAATGATAACGATTTTGAATTAAAATTTAAAGGTAAGGAAAATGATCAATTAAGTGGATTCGATTTTGACAATGAAATCAAAAACTGTAAGAAAAAAAAATGACTCGATAATTCATAGCCGCACTTTATGAAACATAGATCAGACTGCCTCCTTCATGGTTCGAAATAGAAAGAGTCGAGGGTCATCAGATCTTCTGTAATCATTCAAACGAATCGACTATAAAATACATACAAATGCGTAAACATAGTAAGGAAAGAGTAAACTGATAAATAATATTAGAATAGTACCAAAAGTATTGAATTTGAGATCTAGGAAGCAGCTTGTTGGGAAAGAGGAGGTCGAGCTTCAATTTCGCTTGCCCTTAGAAAGCCATTTTTTTTACTTTTTTTGGATATTTTTCACATTTTTTTTTCAGATTAAGGTCCTTTCAGAGTTTTGATCGCAAGAAGGAGGAGAAAAAAGAACAATGAAAGTGGAGCAGTTATCTGAGATGTGGGGATTGAACATTGAATGTGGATATTGAAAAATCACAAATATATCCACGATTTGGACAGCCTTTGAGTTTGGAACTGTCTAGTGTAGGGGTATTTTTGGAAGTCTCTAAAAGGCTTCACTTTGACCGGTTGACCAAAGGTTTTTTATTATAGTATAGATAGTATAGATATGTGGAGGCTGAAATGATATATTTTGGGCTAGCATTTATTAACATTGTCTTCTTTTATAAGCTTATACTTATCTTTATTTTATTTTTCTATTATGTACACTTGATTCATTTTATTTTGTAAGTACATTCATATGCAGGTTTGTCTAGTTCATTTCATATTACTAGTATTCCAACATATATGTGTTCTAAAATTTACTTATGTGTTAATTTTGTATTTTACATGACTATAACCTTTAAGATATTTATTTTCACATCTATACTTATTTTATTTCTTTGTTAAAGTTAAACTATCAACATTGAATTTCTTATTTATTATTTATTTATTATACTTATGTTATTATCATAACTTCTTAAGCCTATAACAATTATATTTATTTTCAAATAATATATTTGTTTATACTTAAATTTAATATTGATAAGATATATTTTTCTTGAACTATTATTGTCCAGACTATATTATATATATTTTTAAATCACATATTAATAAAGTTAAATAAGATAGATTTCATGTTTAAAATATTTAGAAACTCATTATTTTAATTCCAAACCATAGCTTCTCCCAATTACATATATATATTTGTTTCAAAATAATAAGCTGTATTTTAATTAATTCAATTAAATATTGATTACAATAATACTGGAAAAAATCTGGGATGTCACATAAATCTCTATACCGGAGCAACTCGGTGTAGAGACATTCGACAGGTCATCCTATCGTTTTCACAAATACCCGGTCTTCACCACCGGTCTTCAATACGATCCATATCGTCGTATTACTAATTCGGAATGGGTTATATGACACAAAGGTCCTTTCCCGGCTAAACCAAATAATAAGCGTTTGTTTTTAAAAACAAATTCAAGTGCCATTTCAAAGGCAAATATTGATAGTCGGTGATTTAACCATCAATAACATTCACAACAATCATCAGATTTAAATAATTTTACTAAATTATTTATTTTCAAAATATCTTTGCAAGATATATATTTTCCCACACTTAACATTTGGAAACCAATATCAAATCACATTTCACCTTTCAACTTTTAAAAATAAATTTCAAATCAATTTCCTTACACGGAATATATTTCCAAATATATCTTTTAATAACCTACTTTAGAACCTTTAATTTATATTTTAAAAAGGTACTTTGGAATATACTCGGTTTTTAAGGAAATTACACTTCCATTCCAAAATGGTCCATTTAAACCAATTTAATAAATCCTTATCGATTTATTTTAAATTTACGTTCCAAATCCGTAAATTTACTTTCACACTTTAAAAATAAATCATCGTTTATTTTTAAAATAAATTTCCCTTTCATTTCATAATTCCCATTTTAAGTTTACATTTCCAAATATTCACTTTTAACTCCAAAATCAAATTCCAAATTGATTTCTAATTTTATTTCAATATCAAATCGATTACAAATTGATTTCTAAGTTTTATTTCAATCGAACAAAACATTGCAATTTATTTCTAAGTTTATCTCCAAATAACAAATCATTTGCAAATCGATTTCCAGATTTATTTTACAAACACTAAATCAATTTCAAACAAATTTTCCAATGATTTATTTTCCATCACCAAATTAATTACAAATTTGATTTCTAAATTTATTTCAACTCCAAATAAATTTCCATATCGATTTCTCAAAGATTCATTTTCAAATACCAAATCAATTACAAATTGATTTCTAAAAGTTTATCACTTTTAAATAAATTCCTTGGTTCTTTCCAAATTATTCAAAATTCCATTTTTAAATGAATTCTTCAACTTTTTAAACTATATTATTCAAAACCCATTTATTAATATCTTTTCCCAAAATTTGGAATTAATTCGATAAGATTTCAAAAAATCAATTTTAATACTTTAAAATTCCTTCTTTCAAAAAAATTCAATTCTTAAAAATAAATTCACTTAAAAGTTTTCCACTTTAATTTCAAAATCCAATTTATATTCATTTCTGGTATCCAACGATACCAAAAATACATTCGGCTAAATTTTAGCCTTCAACAATTTCAATTATCAATAAATCATCCACAGATTATCAATAAATCACATCATTCACATATGAAATAATATTCAAACAATTTGAGGAATCCAGTTGGATCCCTCCAACCTGTTTCCCTGCATCCACAGATGTTAGCACAATACCAATTCCACTTCGAGGTGGAATATCGCGGTATATGGGATTTTATAAAATATCAATCCGCTATTATGCGGTGCAAAAGGGTCTCATCCGCTATATAATGCGGGAAATCACAACTGCAATATATACATATGGCAATATATATATATATATTGCTATATATATAGATATATCCTACTATATCTAATATCACATCCAAACAGCAATCAATCAATAACTGCAAAAACAAATTTTCCTTTTGAGTGAGAAGATCTCACCTTTGCTTTTAAATTTGCAATCCATTTCCCATTCCAGTTTGTTTTCACGATGTTGACCTTGTATAAATTTTATACGATTTATCAATATTCAAATCAATCGAATAATCAATCTTCATTTGATAAATTTAATTAGCCGATGATTTAAATTTTAAAATTAAAATTTGATTCGAAACAAGAATATTTCCTTTTCTTTTGAAACCTTACTTATATATAAAATAGCTTATTTAAACTCAAAAGCCAAATATATTATTATTTATTTAAATTAATTTAAATAGCACTGTAAAATATCCTCTGTCTATATTCATCTATTTATTTTTCTTTTCTGTAAAATGTTTATATATATAAATTTGAAACCACATACCTTACTGTAAATTTTCCCTAATATACATATACATGTATATAGCTGCATTTTAAATACTTCACCGTATTTTAAACTGTAAAGTTCAAATGTATATACGTATTTATGGAATCAAAACTAAATATAAGTAATAAATTCAAATACCTCATTGAACAAAACGAACCCGGATCGAAACCCAGGCTCGACCATCGACTTCGTCGATCGTCACTGTTCGTAGCTGCCGAGCAACTGCCGTAGTCACCTCGAGACCGCCATCCCACGTGACCACGAACTCGCGACATCGCCGTTTGCCACTGCCTCCACCCAGTCGAACATCACCTCAACTCCGTTCCAGTCGCGACAGCCCTCCACTAGCTCGACTTCGAAAACCATCGCCTAACTTCGCCTCGCGATGCCGAGATTCTCCATCACCTGCCGCCTTGTCGCCGCTCGACTTTGATGTCCTCGATGCTGGCACTCGCGCACGAGACCAGATAAAAATCGATTTATGATTTTCGCGATCCCCTTTTTTTTGAGGCGTAGATCGATTCGTTGAATTGGGAGGATGGAAGGAAGGGGATGTTTCGATTTTATTTTGAACGATTGTATTCTCTCTGTGGTTTTGGTATTCGAACGAAAAAGAGGAGGTCGTTACCCATACTTCGAATTGGTGTATGGTTTGGGGATTTTGGATTCGAAATGAATTTCGTTCGAACTGTTGTTTGTTTTTTGAACGAGAAGGAGGAAACTCGGCCATTAAAATTTTGAACGAACAAATAAAATTTTCTTCATGGGTGTTTTGAAAAAGAAAAGAGGAGATGGGCTCGAGATATTTTCTTGCGTGATTTAACTGAGGTGAAAGAAAGTAGGGTGATGGCAGGGAATCTCTGCTGTTGACGTGACAGACATTGACTGGTTAATATACATTATATTTACATTTAAATTCAAATCGTCTCGATACCACCACTCAAAATTTCGAACTCCTATCGAGGAGTGCCGCTAGGCGTTCATAATGTTATACGCCTATTCCAAACACAATGGAAAAGGTTTCAACTCCAAATTCGATCGTATGGAGAAGATAGCTTTTTGGACCAGTTATAATATTAAATTTTCGATTTAATTTCAGCGCGTTTGCTTATCGTACGGCCAAACGATCACTCCAAACATTACGAAAATTGAAATCCAATAATAATACAATATTACGGATCCAATGGAACTAGTTTCATCGAATTCCGAGACTGTGCCCCGGAACGCTATTTTTAAATATAACTTAAACGACAGAATTTCAAAACTGAACAAAACAGCTTCAAATCCAATTCTGAAAGTTCTATTATCTTCAGTACTATCAATATAAATTTTCCAAGACTTCATATTATTTTTAACAGGCTTAAAATTGAAGATTCAAATTTTTTTCCAATTGCAACAATTAAATTTACAAATTTAATTACCAAACAAACTCTGATATTTGAAATTCAAATTAAACTAATCATTCAAAAATTTAAAATCAATTAAATATTCATATTTCAAATGTCAAAAATTCAGGGTCGTTACAATCTTCCTCCCTTAAAAGAATTTCGTCCCGAAATTACAAGTAAAGAAGAATGATCCAATCCCCGTTTATCGTTTTACCAAATCAAACAGTTTTTATCCAATTTTCAAACCCAAATCTTTTTATTAAAGATTCATTATCATTTCAGTTAACTTTCCAAACACTTTCATAGTTTTCAAACAACTTTATTCACTTCACAATTCAAATTTAAACTTAAATTCAAATTGTAAATTATTCAAAATTTCTCAAAAATTTTCTAACTCTCTAAATTTTCGAAAAAATTCGCTAGCGTCTCCTTTGCACGGCTAGCTCGGTACAACTACAAAACGTCCTTACGGACTCTCAAATCCCAAAAGTAAACAAAATGCCAAGTGGCAAAATCAGAAACTCATCAAATTTCATATTGAAATTCAAATACATACCTTTGCCGAGCAAATTCAAATTTATCTTCAAAATCAAAATCAAATTTTCCTATAGCCTTTACAATCCTTGTATATTTTACTGAACAATAATGTCCAAATTTACTTATTGGATTCCAAATACCCATTTTACTTAAAAGTTTCATTATTTATTTCTTAAGTTCAATACAATTATTTCTTATATTCAAATTGAATTTCACTTCCATATAAAATCAAGGGACAGTTTGGCACAGGTCCCTAATAAGTTTCAAAATACACAAAAACCCCAGTAAAATAAAGTTTGTAAATTAGGTCCCTAGAATTAAGTTACTGAATAATGACATACACTTATGCAATTATTCAGTGAATAATTGCAGATATTTATGCAATTATATCAAAAAATTGCGGAAAATTCCGCAATTATTCATCCAAAAATTGCGGAAATTTACGCAATTTTTTCAAAAAATTGCGGAAAATTTCGCGATTATTCACCCAAAAAATTGCGGAAATTTACGCAATTTTTTCAAAAAGTTGCGGAAAATTCCGCAATTATTCACCAAAAAAATTGCATAACTATATGCAATTACTTAGTAACTTAATTCTAGGGACCTAATTTACACACTTTTTTTACTGGGGTTTTTGTGTATTTTGAAACTCACTAGGGACCTGAGCCTAATATTCACTAAAATCAATTTACTTTAATAACAAAGTTATATATTCATTTCCATTCAACTTTGCATTTTCAATTCCATTTGAATTCAATTTATCTTCAATTCAATTTGAATTCATTTTATCTTTAAAAACTAAAAATTCACTTTTCTAGTTCAATTCTTACTTTTCCATTACAATTTGAAAATCGAATTTCCGTTAACACAATTTTTCCAATTTTCAAAATTTTTCTAACTCCCAAAATTTTCGGAAAATTTTGGCAGAGTCTCCTTTGTACGGAGAAGCTTTTGCAATATGACGAAAGATATAAATATATATACATCGACCCACACGGTCGGAAAAGCAGAAAAACAGTTCATATTTCCTATTTTTATTGCGTAGGCGTACCTTTATTAGCATTTTAAGCAAAGCGGTTTATTATTAGCATTTACGCAACCCAAAATGCAGCCAAACGGCTTCCAAAAATCTGCACTTACTCAGTTTAAACACGTAAGTGACATATATAAGAAATCTATTTACATTTCACTTAATTTTCGATAACAAATATATAGATTTCATTAGCAATACATTCAAGATAAATTCCATTAGCAATTTATAAGGTTTCAATTCAACTTTAGTCGCTTACGACCAATTCACATACCATTTCCATTTAATTCAATGGTTTACAATTCATTTTCTTCCATTCAATTCATTTTTTTAAACGGAACATATTCATATCTATTTCAATTGATTCCAAAATCAATATATTTTAATTCCACTTCATTTCCAATTGATCCCATTCAATTTAATTTGCATTTCATATTCACATTCATCAACTTAGAATATTTTCAATATCAAATTTAC
Source organism: Allium fistulosum (assembly GCA_030737815.1). Lineage (NCBI taxonomy): Eukaryota > Viridiplantae > Streptophyta > Magnoliopsida > Asparagales > Amaryllidaceae > Allium > Allium fistulosum. The sequence goes on along the minus strand of CM060906.1, from coordinate 172,121,724 downwards.
TTAAGAATTTCACACTTATTTCTTAAGTCCAATACAAGTATTTTCCATACTTTTTATATTAATTTTCAATTACCACTTATATTTAAACTGGATTGCCAATTCCATATAAATCCAATCAATCTTTCATTTATAATTATTGAATTCAATTCGTTTCAAACCTTATTCATTTGGTCAATCTTCAATTAGCTTCACTTACTAATTTTAGTTTAATACTTCACTTCGTTTTCCACAAATCAAATTCAATTCCAGTTCTATTTACTTACAAATTCAAAATGAATTTTAACATTCAATTTCATTTTCTTACACTTGCAATTTCAAATTTATTTATTCATTCACAAATTCATTCATTTTTAATTTGAATCTCATTCCAATCAGATTTCAAATATTTTATAAGTTATCAACTTATTTACATTCCATTAATGAATTTTATTTTCAAATATTTCTCTGGAATCCCATTTCGATTTATAAATTACATTTACAATTCACATTCCCAAATCTCATTCGTATATGGATTTTATTTCCTTATCTTTCAATTCATATTTATAAATTTCATTCGTTAAAGGAATTTATCTCCAAATCTTTGGGTATTATTTCAATTTCTTATTCAATTCCATATAACAATGATAATATTTCAATATTATCTCTTCCTAACAACCAGGCATCCATATACTATGATAATTCATAGAAAATCATTTCTTTTCTATACAAAAATAGTTTTGGGTAAAATTATTTCATTTACCCTATTTTAAAACAATACTGTGTCAGTTTATCTTATTTAAGAGTTTAGAAACCCCTATCGATTACAGTTGGCCACCCTGCACCGACCAGAATCTATAAACAATCAACCGATAAGTCAACACAATACAAAACAAATTTTGTATTCACTAACAAATACGCGCTCATATTTATTATTACACTCACACTCATTCTAGAGTACTACTGACTCAATCTCTAATGAGTAACACCCAACAGAGCAGGGTTGTCGCTTAATCGGATGCTCTGATACCACTTGTAACGACTCGACTTTTCGACGCTCGAAAGTCGACATTAATACGTCCATTGTATCAAATGCCGCGCAAACGAATGCCGGAAAACCAAACCATTAGGGTTAAAAAGAAGAGGTAGAAGAAGACAGAAGAAAAAGAAAGAAGAAACACAGAACAGAAACAATATCAGAATCTCACATTCACAGCGGAACAATATATAATAGATAATCACTAGCCTTTAAAACAAAAGACTATATCAGTTTATACATACATCACATCAGAGTCAATATACAACTCAATACAACAATGGAAAGTTATATAAACTTGTCCTCATACAAAATACACAACGGCATAAATAAACAAGTACGGGTGTACGTCTCGCCATCCAGCTTGCTTCCAAAGCTCCAAATATCCAGAATATCCAGATAACCTAACTCTAGGCTGCCCGTGTGGAAAATTATGGGCACCCAGAGTTTAGAAAGGAAACAATAAACTCCGAGTCAGTCATGGTGACTAGTGTGAGATCGTAAAACAGTTATTTTCATAAAGAAAGATAAAATTATTTCGCAATGCTTTTGGAAAATGAAACTACCATAAGACCTCCCGCCAAACACACAATGCAAACGCAGAATTGGAGGATATTTCTTCTTATGATAGTCAAAGATGCTTACTACGCAAATCATTGGATTATTATTATAAATGTCTAGTATGGAAAACATTTCAAAAGTATAATATTAATCTTAGCCAGCATAGGCATTCCGCACTTATGCCTACTATAGCTACTATGTTCAATAGCAGGTTACCGCCACATTCCATAGCAGGTTATACAACTAAATCCGTACAAGGCTAGTATTGTTTCTTTGGATTTCCAACAAATGGTCAGGCTAAGGAACTTCCTTTCCTACTGCCACATGGGATCGCCTCTGGTTGGACGTCCCGAGAGACAACTGCTCTCTGCCAACACAAGGCCGGGTTACCCATGTAACTAGGTAACTCACGAATATGCCATCCCCCGGTCCTTTGGGACCTTTATCCGAGGTGCCTCGATAAACACACAATCACACAATAAATGAGATCGGAGTATCCATATAGGTTAAATACCAGGGCTCCATACCTGATACCACCCTTTTCTAGAAGGAAATGACATACCCTAAAGGGCGCGACCCTCATAACCTTGCTGCATATTCCTGTTTCGACCATTTCCGGGGTGTGAGGTCTGACGAAGTCTCGTCCACAAAGCTACGCTTTTTCACAAAGCCAAGCTTTAATCACAAACGATCAATAAATGATCAACACACAGCAACACTCAGCATGCCATATTACCAAATTGGGAATATATCGCTGATAAATTTCAACTACATAACCTCTGAGCTCGTACGTCTCAGAGAAGGGTGTTAAGCTAAGAGAATAAATTCTCCGCCACCAACAGAAATGTATTTGAAAGAAATCAGCTTTATAGCTCAAAACGTAATGTCAGACACGTAACCATACAAGTCTATTCTGGGTTCGAACAGAACCGAAGGCACTTCCAGAGAAGCCCTTGCAATTCGGGTATTCACAATCCCGATCGGACTTCCCATCACAAAAGGAGTGATATAAATCTCTATACCGGAGCAACTCGGTGCAGAGACATTCGACAGGTCATCCTATCGTTTTCACAAATACCCGGTCTTCACCACCGGTTTTCAATACGATCCATATCGTCGTAATACTAATTCGGAATGGGTTATATGACACAAAGGTCCTTTCCCGGCTAAACCAAATAATAAGCGTTTGTTTTTAAAAACAAATTCAAGTGCCATTTCAAATGCAAATATTGATAGTCGGTGATTTAACCATCAATAACATTCACAACAATCATCATATTTAAATAATTTTCCCAAAATATTTATTTTCAAAATATCTTCGCAAGATATATATTTTCCCACACTTAACATTTGTAAACCAATTTCAAATCACATTTCACCTTTCAACTTTTGAAAATAAATTTCAAATCAATTTCCTTACACGGAATATATTTCCAAATATATCTTTTAAAAACCCACTTTAGAACCTTTAATTTATATTTTAAAAAGGTACTTTGGAATATACTCGGTTTTTAAGGAAAATACACTTCCATTCCAAAATGGTCCATTTAAACCAATTTAATAAATCCTTATTGATTTATTTTAAATTTACGTTCCAAATCCGTAAATTTACTTTCACACTTTAAAAATAAATCAGCGTTTATTTTTAAAACAAATTTCCCTTTCATTTCATAATTCCCATTTTAAGTTTACATTTCCAAATATTCACTTTTAACTCCAAAATCAAATTCCAAATTGATTTCTAATTTTATTTCAATATCAAATCGATTACAAATTGATTTCTAAGTTTTATTTCAATAGAACAAAACATTGCAATATATTTCTAAGTTTATCTCCAAATAACAAATCATTTGCAAATCGATTTCCAGATTTATTTTACAAACACTAAATCAATTTCAAACAAATTTTCCAATGATTTATTTTCCATCACCAAATTAATTACAAATTTGATTTCTAAATTTATTTCAACTCCAAATAAATTTCCATATCGATTTCTCAAAGGTTCATTTTCAAATACCAAATCAATTACAAATTGATTTCTAAAAGTTTATCACTTTTAAATAAATTCCTTTGTTCTTTCTAAATTATTCAAAATTCCATTTTTAAATGAATTCTTCAACTTTTTAAACAATATTATTCAAAACTCATTTATTAATATCTTTTCCCAAAATTTGGAATTAATTCGATAAGATTTCAAAAAATCAATTTTAATAATTTAAAATTCCTTCTTTCAAAAAATTCAATTCTTAAAAATAAATTCACTTAAAGTTTTCCACTTTAATTTCAAAAACCAATTTATATTCATTTCTGGTATCCAACGATACCAAAAATACATTCGGCTAAATTTTAGCCTTCAACAATTTCAATTATCAATAAATCATCCACAGATTATCAATAAATCACATCATTCACATATGAAATAATATTCAAACAATTTGAGGAATCCAGTTGGATCCCTCCAACCTGTTTCCCTGCATCCACAGATGTTAGCACAATACCAATTCCACTTCGAGGTGGAATATCGCGGTATATGGGATTTTATAAAATATCAATCCGCTATTATGCGGCGCAAAAGGGTCTCATCCGCTATATAATGCGGGAAATCACAACTGCAATATATACATATGGCAATATATATATATATATATATATATTGCTATATATATAGATATATCCTACTATATCTAATATCACATCCAAACATCAATCAATCAATAACTGCAAAAACAAATTTTCCTTTTGAGTGAGAAGATCTCACCTTTGCTTTTAAATTTGCAATCCATTTCCCATTCCAGTTTGTTTTCACGATGTTGACCTTGTATAAATATTTATACGATTTATCAATATTCAAATCAATCGAATAATCAATCTTCATTTGATAAATTTAATTAGCCGATGATTTAAATTTTAAAATTAAAATTTGATTCGAAACAAGAATATTTCCTTTTCTTTTGAAACCTTACTTATATATAAAATAGCTTATTTAAACTCAAAATCCAAATATATTATTATTTATTTAAATTAATTTAAACAGCACTGTAAAATATCCTTTGTCTATATTCATCTATTTATTTTTCTTTTCTGTAAAATGTTTATATATATAAATTTGAAACCACATACCTTACTGTAAATTTTCCCTAATATACATATACATGTATATAGCTGCATTTTAAATACTTCACCGTATTTTAAACTGTAAATTTCAAATGTATATACGTATTTATGGAATCAAAACTAAATTTAAGAAATAAATTCAAATACCTCATTGAACAAAACGAACCCAGATCGAAACCCAGGCTCGACCATCGACTTCGTCGATCGTCACTGTTCGTAGCCGCCGAGCAACTGCCGTAGTCACCTCGAGACCGCCATCCCACGTGACCACGAACTCGCGACATCGCCGTTTTCCACTGCCTCCACCCAGTCGAACATCACCTCAACTCCGTTCCAGTCGCGACAGCCCTCCACTAGCTCGATTTCAAAAACCATCACCTAACTTCGCCTCGCGATGCCGAGATTCTCCATCACCTGTCGCCTTGTCGCCGCTCGACTTTAATGTCCTCGATGCGGGCACTCGCGCCACGAGACCAGATAAAAATCGATTTATGATTTTCGCGATTCCTTTTTTTTTAGGCACAGATCGATTCGTTGAATTGGGAGGATGGAAGGAAGGGGATGTTTCGATTTTATTTTGAACGATTGTATCCTCTCTGTGGTTTTGGTTTTCGAACGAAAAAGAGGAGGTCGTTACCCATACTTCGAATTGGTATATGGTTTGGGGATTTTGGATTCGAAATGAATTTCGTTCGAACTATTGTTTGTTTTTGAACGAGAAGGAGGAAACTCGACCATTAAAATTTTGAACGAACAAATAAAATTTTCTTCACGGGTGTTTTGAAAAAGAAAAGAGGAGATGGGCTCGAGATATTTTCTTGCGTGATTTAACTGAGGTGAAAGAAAGTAGGGTGATGGTAGGGAATCTCTATTGTTGACGTGACAGACATTGACTGGTTAATATACATTATATTTACATTTAAATTCAAATCGTCTCGATACCACCACTCAAAATTTCGAACTCCTATCGAGGCGTGCCGCTAGGCGTTCGTAATGTTATACGTCTATTCCGAACACAATGGAAAAGGTTTCAACTCCAAATTCGATCGTATGGAGAAGATAGCTGTAACGACCCCGAATTTTATATAAATTTAAATTGATAATTTATTGAATTTTTTTATATATAAATTGTGAAATAAATCGATAATTGATTGCGAGTTTCCCCGGATCAAATAAATTCTGTATAAATCCTTTAAATTTAAAAATATTGTGTACATGTGATTTGGATTTAAAATTTCAAGTAAATGGTTTAATAATATTTTGAGTTTATAAAAATATATAGAGAAATACAAGACAAGTATTAAAGTTGAAAATAGAATTTAAGTTAGAAATACATATTTAATTTGGAAATAGAAATTAAATTATATATATAAGATAAATTATATAACTTTGTAAAATAGAAATGTATTCAAAGACAAAGCAAAAGGAAAGAAGGAATGTATGTACACTTGCAAATGAAACCAACAAACAAAAGATATTTACTTGTACAATATAAATCACTGCAGCCACCAAAGTAGAAAAGAGAAATCTCTTTAGCCAAGACAACAAACAAATAAAATAAAGTAAGTTGTACAAAAGCAATTAATGCCATATATCTTCAGCCGAAATGAAGATAATATTGTACATGATAATTTATGTAAATGTCTCTAGTATACTACCCAACACAATCTCATCAGCCAAGAAAATCTGGTGATGTACAAAACACATTAATATCACTTGTACCAAATGTATCCATCAGCCACCATTGAATAAAAATCTCTGGCATAATTGTACAAACAAGAAAAAATATATCACCCTGTAACTTCTCTTCCTTGTATCAAGCCTCTCATTTCATTTCGTCCATTTAAAACTGAAAGGAAAAGAAAATGAATGAAGTAAAATCATTTTATACTTAAACAAAAAGAAAACCTCCTCAAAGCATTTTCAAAACGTGTAATCATCTCCTCTAAAACAAATGCAAGCCAGAGATCAAAGAAATATTTTAGCTTGCCAGTATTTACAACCTGTTTCAAGCTTTCAAGCCTGGAAATCAATGCCTGGATCGAGAACAAGGTTTTAGTTTGCAAATTCAAAACCTGGTTCAACAATGGAAACTCTGTTTATCTCTGTCTTTTAATAAGGTGAGCAAACTCCCCTCTGATTCTGTTTATATATTGATATCAGTGATTGATATTTGGGTATGTTGAGAATTTTGTTGTATAAGTGTAGATATATCTGTATATTTATGTATACAGGTAGAGATTGTTGTGTGCATGGGTATATTCATCTCTCTGTTAAGCATAGGATTAAGGCCACTAAAACAAAATTTTAAACTGCTCTTTATATAATCAATATTAAAGCCAGATCATTCAAGATAAAATAATGGTATGAATGTGAACTTATTTTTTAAAAAATAATTTCAAGTAAAAATATTATACAATTATTGTAAAAATGGAAATTTACAGTAAAAAAATATTATATATCAGAAAAATCTAACCTTTAAATTTTGCAATCTGATTACATAGTTAAACTCGTATCATGAAATAATGATTTTTGATAAAGGTCTCGAGATTTTTAGGCAAGTAGTTGTCGAGAATTTCTGAGTTGAAAACGTAGCAAATTCTGGTGATCGAGGAAATTTTTGATCTCTGGGTTGAAGTCATAGTTGGCTGGATGGTTGTAGGTCATTGGAAAAATGTTCGATGATTTTTTATTTCATCGTGGAAGGGGGACAGAGAGGATCTAGGGTTTTAAACCCATGAGTGGTTGTGGTCGGAAAACGCATTGCTGCGTCGTCATTGATGGATCGTAGCTGATCGCACCTGGGGGAATTGAAGCTCAAGACTGTGGCGAGGCTTGGGTCGGAGTCGTGTGGGTTCTGGCGACCTGTGGCGGCGAGTCGAGGGGATTTTGATGATTTGCTTTGTTCCAGTTTTGGAATCGAATTACTCTATTTTGAACGACGACGAAAGTGGGGGATCTGGGTGTTCGTTGCGACTCAGTAGTTGGTCATCGACTTGTCGACGCTAGTGGTGATGGTCGGAGGCACGGCAGTGATGTGTGCATGTGCACGTGGGCATTGGCGTATCTGGTGGTCATCACGTTAGGGAAGATGAAATGTTTTCAGGGGATGACTCGAGTAACTTCAAGATTTGTTCGAGTGTGGCACGAGAGTGTTTTAACAGAGTTTTAAAGATTTTTATCAAAACAACATATAGTGGACTCGAAGCAGATGTTAGTTTGGCTCGGGGGAATTTCGTGTGGGCTCGGTTGTTGGAGCACTGCAGATTTTGAGGAAAAATATATATACATGGTTTAAATCTTTAAGGAAATGAACCTTGTTTAGTTTTTGAAGGAAAAAGGAAAATGTTTAGTTAAAATTTTAAGTTTGATTAATCAAGTAATTAATGATAATTAATTTAAGGGTAATAAATCACTTAAGAATAATTACTTAATGAAAGTAATTAAGGATGGATAATTTATGATTAAAGTTGATTTATCAAGTGATTAAAGAATAATTAATTAAAGGATAATTAATTTATATGATTAATTAATTAAGGCTAATTAATAAATAATTAGAGGTTAATTAAATTATTATTAAAGGATAATTAATTAAAATGGTTTGTAATTAATTAATGTTAATTAACCAAGATTAGTAATTTATTCATAAGTAATTAATCTGGTTTAATTTAATCAGATAAATCAATTGATCTTACTTATGGATGTTTGGATTCTATGGAATGTTGAATTGTTTGATATCCCTGATATATGATGCTTTGTGATACATCCTGATTTGTGTTGTGATATGTAATTTATTTATCTGTGATATATATATATATATCTGTGATTTTTGTTTCTGTGATATATTACCATGTGGATATGAAACCCTTGGCCCGTAAAACGGCACTTGAATTTCGATGCGACAGGGAGTCGTATTCCAGTTGGTTATCCGAAACCCACATCGAATTGTAATAGTGAATCTTTGTGACTGATAAATTTATTTTATCTATGAATTTGTGAATGAAGATAAGCGTTATGGGTTATACCGCTTATCGATATATCTGTGATGATTGATGTTGTGCACTATTGTGTGAAATCCCTGGACTACACCATACACACACAAATATGGATTTCACGTGGAAATCGGTTAAATCACAGATGATGTAAATTGATGTTTTTTAATTGAAATTTTAATTTCAATTGATTTTGAAATTGGAAATTTGGGTTTAGAGTGAAAAGCTTTTGAAATGGAATTTCAAAGATAAAAGTTATTTTGAATAACTTAATCGAGTTTTGAAAATTTAAATAATTTGATTTAAATTTGAATTCAAGTTTGAAATTGAATTCTATGATTTGAAACTAGGGATTAAAGATGTTGTACAAGTTATATATGGGTTAAACCATTTTAAAGATATTGATTTGGGAATTTGAATTTAATTCAAGGGTTTTAACTCGTGTAAATATAACTGGATTTTTCTGAAAACGAAACTATTCGTTTTCAAATAGTAAAAGCTTTCACAAAAGTAATGAACTTCCAATTTGTGTTGAAAGAATTTCAAGTTTGAAATGGAATTGAAATGTTTTGAAAACTATGAAATGAGTCTTTGATTTCAAAGACCGGATGAGTTAATCTAACTTGAAATGGAATTGTTTTGGAAGACTATGAATGAATCTTTGGAAACGAGTTTTGAAAGCTATAAGTTTAATCTTGATTTAAAGATTTAACGAGTTAATCAAATTGAAATGGAAATCGATTTGAAAATCTATGAATGAATCTTTGTGAACGGGGTAAACTTTGTGAATTGAATCTTTTCGTTTAAAAGATTAAAAGTGTGGAAATTGTTTAAACCATTGAAGGTTTTTGAAATGAATCTTTTTTAAAAGATTGGAAATGGTAATTTGTTTTAACCATTCGAATGAAAAGTTTTGGGCTTTAAGCTGTGATTTAACTGAGACCCCAGTGTCCATATGATTTTTAATTGCGCTCGTTATTCGGTTTAGCTGGGAGAGGACCTTTGTGTCATATAACCCATTCCGAATAATGATACGACCATATGGATAGCATTTGAAGACCGGTGGTGAAGACCGGGTATTTGCGAGAGAGATAGGATGACCTATCGATTTTCTCTGCATCATGGCTCCGGTATAGAGATTCCCTAAGTGATGGGAAGTCCGATCAAGATTGTGAATACCCGGATTTGCAAGGGCTTCTTTGGAAGTGCCTTCGGTTCTGTTCGAACCCGGAACAAACTTGTATGGATGTATGTCTGACATTACACTTTGAGATGTAAAGCTGGTTTCTATCAAATACATTTCTGTTGGTGGTGGAGAATTTATTCTCTTAGCTTAACACCCTTCTCTGAGACGTACGAGCTCAGAGGTTATGTAGTTGATGGTTACTAGTGTTACATTCCCAATTTGGTAATGTGGCATACGAAGTGCTGATGATCATTTGTTGGTCAAAGCGTGCTTTGTGAAAAAGCATTGCTTTGTGAAAAAGCGTTGCTTTGTGGAAAAGCGTGGCTTTGTGAAAAAGCGTGGCTTTGTGAAAAAGCGTGGCTTTGTGGACGAGACTTCGTCGAGCCTCACAACCCGGTAATGGTCGAAACAGGAATGTTGATATGGATAAAAGGTAGCTTTGTAGGGGTAGCGCCCCTAGGGTATGTCATTTCCTTCTGGATAAAAGGTAATATCATGGTATGGAGCCCAGATATTTTACCTATGTTGATGCTGCACAGTTATTATACTTTGTGGTTGTTGCTTTGTGATCGAGGTACCTCGGATAAAGGTCGGTGACGACCGGGGGATGACATGACTCGTGTGTTAGTTACCTAGTTACAGCTGTACAGCGTGAGGTAGCGTCAGTGTGTTAGTTACCTAGTCACAGCTGTATAGCGTGAGGTAGCGTCGGCCTTTTGTTTGCAGAGATCCGGTTAGGTTCTCGGGGCGTCTTTCCAGAGGCGTTTCTATTTCGGTGTAAGGAAGTTCCTTTGCCTGATAATTTGTTGGAAATCCAAAGAAACAATACGAACCTTGTACGATTTTAGTTGTATTACCTGCTATGGAATGTGGCGGTAACCTGCTATTGAACATAGTAGCTATATTAGGCATACAGTAATGGTTGTATGCTGGCTAAGATCTATATTGTATTTTCGAAAGGATTTTCACACTATGCACTAGTAATAATATCAACTGATTTTGTGTAGTAAGCATATTTGACTGTCATAAGAAGAAATCTCCTCCAATTCTGCGTTTGCATTGTGTGGGTGGTGGGAGGTCTTATGGTAGTTTCATTTTCCAAAAGCATTGCGGGTTTCAATGTTTAAAAGCCTTTGTTGCTTGTTTTAAAGATAAACTGTTTTTGTTGCTCACACCAGTCCCATGACTGATCCGGAGTTTATTGTTCCCTTCCTAAACTGTGGGTGCCCACAATTTTCCACACGGGCAGTCTAGAGTTGGGTTTCTCAGATATTCAGGTTTGGTAGATTATTTGGAGCTAGTTCAGTTCTTGGAGTTCATGGACTGACGTTGCTTATCTTGGAGACATTCTATCCACTGCTGGTGTTATCTATTTTCTTTTCCGCTGCTATTTCTTGTATCATATCTCTGATGTATATTGATATTCATTGTATCACTCTGTTGTATCTAATATTGTATATCAATGTATTATTATTTTTCTTCCGCTGTGTTGTTTACTTAACTGTGTTATAAGCTCTGGCGAATCGGATTTGAACGGTCGAATCTATGGCATTCTAGTACAAGGTGAAGTACGGATGTCGATTTTCGAACGGGCAAAATCCAAGTCGTTACAATAGCTTTTTGGACCAGTTATAATATTAAATTTTTGATTTAATTTCAGCACGTTTGCTTATCGTACGGCCAAACGATCACTCAAAACATTACGAAAATTGAAATCCGATAATAATACAATATTACGGATCCAATGGAACTAGTTTCATCGAATTCCGAGACTGTGCCCCGGAACGCTATTTTTAAATATAACTTAAACCACAGAATTTCAAAACTGAACAAAACAGCTTCAAATCCAATTCTGAAAGTTCTATTATCTTCAGTACTATCAATATAAATTTTCCAAGACTTCATATTATTTTTAACAGGCTTAAAATTGAAGATTCAAATTTTTTTCCAATTGCAACAATTAAATTTACAAATTTAATTACCAAACAAACTCTGATATTTGAAATTCAAATTAAACTAATCATTCAAATATTTAAAATCAATTAAATATTCAAATTTCAAATGTCAAAAATTCAGGGTCGTTACAAAAATCAAAATGAAACAACCTATAATCCATTTTCAAGATCAATTCAAAAGTATGTAAACCATTTTCTTCAATCTGAATCAATAAGCCTGTACATTTTCAAATCTGAAGATTTTCAAAAGCCTACAAAGCTTCTTCTTCTTCAACCTGAGTTTCATACAAAAGCAAGCAATTCTTTCTCTGTTTTAAAAAGCAACTTCAATTCTGTTTTGAAAGCTAGAACATCTCAGCATCAAAGTGATTTCAATTTGCAAGTTTCCAGTAACAAGCTTCAGCAATTCAAGTTTTAAAGTTTCAAGATTTTTCAAAATCAAAATTTTTTTGAGAAAAATGTGTGATCCTCTTCGAATAGAGGAGAGCACACATGCGAATATATATATATATATATCACTGATATAAAGAGCTGTCAACAAGCTTGGCAGGTAACAAAAAAAACCAAATACATATATATCGAATCTCAGGTACTCCTAAGATGAGTTCCGGCAAGGCCACCACCCATCACACCCCAATATCGAGCTCCGGCATGGCCAAGGTGTTAGAAATACCTAAAAAAACTAGAGGAAAAACAAAAAACTACTGGATGACGCCCCAGACCAATGAGGAAGCTCCAACCAACTGAATCAGGGGAGATGAATAAGCATCTGCTCTGAAGTGGATCTGCTGAAAAAGAAATCGCTCTGAAGCCTCTGAACAAGTGAAAGGGTTACCCTCCTCTCTACCAACTGGTGTCCAGCAATCTGAAGATATGAAAACCTACAAAGTGAACCTAATATCCTATCCGCCATACCTGCAACTGGAAAAGGACTAAAGAAAGAATTAGAATGATACATATATATGTATATTTATATAATAAATATACATATATATATGTATTAATAAGGAGGGAAATAAAAACTGAATAATACTAACTGGACAATAACAGTATAAGTAAAAAAAACCTAAAAGCCAATACCAAAACCGTGACTAGTACAAATAAAAAGACGGATCTATCTTATGAACCTTTAATCATAAGTAAGTTATGATTAGAAGTGAAGTCATCATCTAAATTAGAGAAAATATTAATTATACTTTTATTAATGTTAAGAAAATTATTGTTGTGCTTAAATAAATTAATATTATGATTAACCTTATTAAGATACCTTTTGAAAAGGATATTTTTAGCTAACTTATATTTGGAGTTAGAGATCCAATTAAAACAAAAGGAAGAAATTTAAAAATCAATTTGTTAAGATGACAATTATTATGATTGAAAATTCTTTGATTTCTTTCAAACCAAATAAACCAACTAATAATAATGAATAAAGTGTCTAGTAAAAATCTAATATTCTTTTTAAATTTGAATCTATAATTATTCCAGTAAAATTCACAATCCGAAATTTTAGTTGTTATATTAAAGTTAAAAATTTTAAGAGTGTAAATTAGAATGTAATTTGAATCCATACAATTATAGTATATATGATTAATGTCCTCAAGATAAAGATTACAAAAATAACATTTATTATTATTTTGAATATTTTTTCTCTTTAAAAATTCGATTGTATTGAGTTTTCCCTAAAGAATTAACCACATGTGAATTTTGGATTTGGGAGGAGCATTAGATTTCCACATATATTTAAATGAGTTATTAATTGTACCTGAAAAATTAATGAATCTGTAGCAAGAATTAGAAGTATATTTCTTACTATTATCCCATTCCCAACTAATAAAATCATTATCATTATCAATATTATAAAGATTTAATCTGGCATAAAGCAAAGAAAGTTGTCTAAAAGTTGAATCTACTAAAATTCTGTTAAAACTGAAATTCCAAGGAGGATTATTTTCTGGAGAATAAACTTCATTGATTAAAGCATACTTAAAGTTACAAATATCATACAGATCCTTAAATTCTATCTTAAGAGGCAAGATCAAAATCCATCGGTCATGCCAAAACGAAGTACGATTTCCAGAGTGAACTACTATATTTATTCCTAATTAAAAATCTCATTACATTTTAAAATGTTTTTCCAAAAATTAGATATATTTTGAGTGGCTGGAGAAGCAATTTGATATAAATTGTTATTTCCATTATAGTAATATTTAGAAATGATCTCTTTCCAAATAGAGTTATCATTAATATCATTGAACTTCCAAAGTCATTTACCTAATAGAGACAAATTCATATTACGCAAATTAATAACACCTAAACCACCTTCCTTTTTGGCCTTACAAACAGTTTCCAATTTACAAGACATTTAATATTATTATTAGAATTTTCTCCACTCCATAAGAAATCTCTTCTAATCCTATCAATTTTATCAATAACCCAATCTAGGAACAAATGTAAAGACATCCAATAAATCGGAAGAGCTGATAAAACTGAATTTATTAAAACTAGTCTACCTGCTCTAGATAGAAATCTCCCATTCCAGTTAGAAATCTTATTTTTAATTTTATCAATGATAATAATCCAGTCCTCATGTTTGAGTTTGGTGGGTCTAATCACAAAACCGAGGTAGTCAAAAGGAAAGTTCATAGTTTTGCAATTAAGTGTATTAGCAACTAAGTTTTCAACTTTATCAAAATCATTTAAAACTAACACGGAACTTTTGTCAAAATTTATTCTTAAACCAGATAAAAGTTCAAAACTGTAAATAATAAACTTAAGGGTAATGATGTGTCTAGAAAGATGGGACGAAAAGGTATCATCAGCAAATTGAAGAACCGATAAACCATTACGTGAAATTTCATTGCCTACACGACCAAGAGATCCATTATCCACTGTTCTTTTAATAATTTTAGCAAAAACATCAGCAGCTAAGTTAAATAATAAAGACGATAAGGGATCTCCTTGCCTTAAACCTCTCTTAGATTGAATTCTATTACCTAATATACCGTTAACCATAATACTATAGTTTACAGTTCTAAGCAAAGTCAAAATCCAATAGATCCATCTATGACTAAAACCTCTAGCATGAAAAATATCTACCAGAAAATCCCAATCTATTGAATCAAAAGCTTTAGCAAAATCAAGTTTTAAAATCGCACAAGTTATGTTATTCTTACAACAGTAATTAATATATTCTTGAACAACTGCCACCCCATCAGTGATATTTCTCCCTTTAATAAAAGCTGATTGTGAACAATCAATTAATTCATTCATTCTTTTACTAAGTCTATTAGCTAGAACTTTAGAAATGATTTTAACTGAACAGTTAATCAAAGAAATAGGTCTAAAATCTTTTAATTTTTTAGCTCCTACTTTTTTGTGTAACAAAATAACATTTGCGAAGTTAAATCTCCCTAATTGCAATTTACCATTGTAAAAATCATTAAACATATTAACTAAGTCAAATTTTAAAACGTCCCAAAAAGTTTTGTAAAATAAAAGAGGAAATCCATCAGGACCCGGGGATTTATCACTTGGCATGTCATTAATTGCTTTTCTAATTTCCTCTTCAGTAAAAGAATTATCTAACTCTAATAAATCAACAATAGAATCAGATGGATACAGATCTATCCATCTAACATTGATTCTATGTTTGATTTTAGAACCAAAAATATCCTTATAATAGTCTGTAAAAGCCTTATTAAGATCTCTTTGATCAACTAACTCTATATTATTAACAAGTATAGAGTTAATTGTATTACTACATTTTCTACCATTAGCTATATTATGAAAAAATTTGGTATTATTATCACCTTCGTTGATCCATTGAATTCTGGATCGTTGTTTCCACAAAACCTCCTCCTTTTCTAAAATAGAATTTAGTTCATCTTTTAAATTAGCAAGAACATTACGTTCCCCTATATTAAGAGATCTAGATTCTTCAATCTTATTAATTTTAAGCATTTCATTAAGAATATTATCTTTTTTAATTTTTAGATTGCCAAAAACATTTTTGTTCCAATTTTTAAGAAAAATCCTAAGCTCCCTAAGTTTAGAAACAAAAGCTTTTGCAGAATTTTCCTTATTTATGATATTATGGAAACTGAAAGAAACCCATTTGCCTTTAACTAGATTCACAAAGTTAGATTCCAAAAACCACATCTTTTCAAATTTAAAATTGTTAATAATAACTCTATGGAATTCACAAGTAAGAATAATTGGACAATGATTAGAGTAAGTATAGGGTAAACCAGTGACTCTACAGATTGGGAATTTGTCTTCGATTTTATCACTAACAAAAAATCTGTCAAGAAGGGCCATGGATGGAGACTCTCTAGCGTTACTCCAAGTAAACTCTCTATTAGAAAGGGGAATTTCAATCAAATTAGAATTAATGATAAAATGGTCAAATTCCTCCATAGCTGAGTAATCTCCTTCTGTAGGAGATCGCTCACCTATGTAATGTGTAACATTGAAATCACCCCCCAAAATCCAAGAACCCGGAGCAAATGATCTAAATTCAAGGCATTCCTTCCATAAAATTCTCCGGTTAATTTTAGAATTAGGCCCGTAGACATTAGAAATGTTTATAAAAGAGTTGTCAGAAAGATTAATAAATATAGCATGAAGGGAATGCTCTTTAACAATAGTTTGAAGTAATTTAAAGTAATTATCACACCAACCTATCATTAAACCCCCTGAAGTACCCACAGAAGGAAGAAAAACCCATTTTCTAAAGTGATTACCACCTAATCTTCTAAAAAACGATTATCAGGACAGCTAATTTTAGTTTCCTGAATAAGAGCAATATCAATGGAATAATCATTCAAGAAAATTCTAACTTTATCACATTTGTTTTAGTCATTTAAGCCTCTAATGTTCCAACTAATGATCCTCATCGACTAACAGTACTAGCTCTCTCTAATTCCTTACGTCTAATAAAATCCCTATCTAACTCTACATCCGAAAAAATAAAAGAAGTGTCAAATGCTAGCTGACTAAACTCAGTAGATGAAAGGCTACCTAATGCATAAGTGGAATACGAGCTACCCAAAGAAGAGTCCATACCTGAGCCTGGATTCAAAGTGTCAAAATTGACACTCGAACCAGGTAACTCACCCATAATCTGTAACTGACAGTTACAGATCCTAACACTTCGGCGAACAGAACCACTAGCAGCTACAGCTCTTCTACCCTTTACTTTTTTCAATGAAGAATCTACACCCCTATCAACATTATTTCCTAGAACTGCATTTGCACTCCGAGATGAATCAATGTAGCCTGAGGTCAATACTGGAGAATAACCCTGCTCGCTGCCATCATCAACATTCTCGCACAATTGATTAGTGAGTGGACACTGCTTATCTTCAAAAGTTACCATAGAATCAGATACACTGGTAAGTATATCTGTGCCCTTGTGCATGTCTGAAAAAGCCCTATTAAAAGTTGAAAACAATTCTACAATCGCCTCTTCCTCAAACAAAACTTCGACTGCATCAGAGTCACATATCCACTCCAGAAGAGAAACATCATAAGAAAATATATCAGGAGAAAAGAAAAGCTCATTCGAACCAAAATTTTCCAAAGCATAGGAATTGCTAGTAAAGAGATCCTGATGAAGAAACCTAGAATTTATCACCATCGCTGAGGACTGAAGCTCAATGGCATTTAGTGTTTCTAACATCTCATCAAAACGATTAGACTTATCAGAGATCGACCGAGCAACGAAGCACATAAAATCAAAATTCTAATCAACACCTGAGAAACCTATTGTCCTTGAATCTAGCACCAAAAACTCAAAATCCACTTCATCAATATCAACAGACTAGTCCAACTTCACTACACACGAATAGCTGCTATCGAGTGACATTAATTCAACACCACTATCAACTGATAATACTGAATCTTCTGGAAATAAAAACTCTACATTACCCAACTGATCCCCTTCAACAACTAAACTATCAACAATAGTATCCCCATCTGAACTTGAAGACAGACAATCGAATTTGTTAAAAGTATCAATCTCAAAATTTTCCTTCACACGATTCTTACAACATTTTTTGAACTGAAGAAAAATCATTGCCCTGTTCTTCAACATTAAGACAACCGTTCACATCAATGCATTGAGAAACAACAGGGTCAAGAAGAATGGGATCAAAGCCCTGATAATCAACATTAACTGAGTTGAATGGACTTACAGTAACAAACTCCGGAAAATCAGCCTTAATATTCAAAACTTCAGATACGATTTCCTCTTCGCTACCTCCTTTACCAATATTTGGTTCATTTATAATTTCAAAATGATAGAACAATTCATCCAAATAACTGAGACCTTCATTTTTCTTATACCAGAGGTGATCAATCATAATACCTCTCAGTAACAAGTATTTCAAAACAAATTGAAACCCTTGGTTAACCAGTTTTGGAGTGAGCTTGTCTTGTTCTCGAATTGTTGGGTTGAAGGTTACTAACTGATCCTTAACGAAACCATCTTCTGTCTTGCCAAAGTAGTCTTCAGGGTTACCAAATCTCTCCATGTAACCATTGCCTATGTTTGGTTCATTGATGATATTGAAATGATATAATAATTCCTCCAGGTAATTAATTCATGTTTCTTTGTTAAACCAATGGAATTCAACCAATATTCCTTTCAGCTTCAAGAAATTTAAGGCAAAAAAAAAACCATGGTTCTTCAGATTAGAATTAGGTTTAGATGTCGAATTCAAGAAAAAATCAGAAGCCCAAAACTTGTCGCAATCATTCCTCTTGTGCCCAAAAGAACCACAATCAAAACATCTTATAGGATCGCGACAGTTTTTTGCAAGATGATTGAGATCCCCACATCTGAAACAGAAGATCTTTCCCATCTTAGAATCAATCCACCTCGTTTTAGATTTGCGAGGCAATTCTACATTTCTGGATGAAGGATTTTTCTTAACAACTTGAGCGTAAGAAGCAGGAGTAGGATGACGATAAGGAAGATTGGATATTCCAGAGTAAAGGGAAGATATTCTATGAGGATCTTGAGAAAAAGATGAAGAATTCAGAGACGAGGCCGCCATTTTCTTTGTTATTTCAAAAGTTTAACGCGAATAATTATTGTTCTTTCAAAATCAAAATAAAAAGGGCTCTGTCTCTGTTTTCAAATTCTCTGGTGAGTAACACTTTTTCTTAAAAACTTAAGTATGATTCTGGTTGCAAGTTAAGTTCTGGAATGAATGTGTTTTTGTGTGAATATATATTGGTGAAGTTCTGCATATATATATGAATGAATAGATGTGTGTGCATGCTGTTGTATTTTGTGTTATCCTGTTTTTAGTTTTCCAGGCTCAATATTTGTTCATAATTCATTATCTCTTGAACTAATCTTTGTTAGGGTTTAAGTTGCAAACAAAAATTATTATTTTTATCATATATTAAAGATTAAAATTTTATTTAAGTTAAAACAAACTGGAAATGTCTCTGGAAACCAAAAAGAAAAGAGAAAGCTAAATATAAGTGAAAATTTAAATATCCTAATTTATTGTTTCAGGCATATGATCTGAAACATTATCCAAAATTTTGATTTTTGGAAGTAAAATCATGGTTTATAGTTTGGGTTTGAATGAGCAATGTGAAGTTGATCAGATAATGTATTTTGGGTAGACTCTGGTGATCAAGTCGATTTGGGATGTCGTGGTTCTCACTGGAGATGCGAGGATGATCGAAGACTGTAGGAAAATTGTCAGAATGATGATCTAATCATTGTGGAGGTGGCGGTGACCGGATTTAGTTTGTAAACCTAGTTTTAGGCTTGATTGAAATCTGGGTTATCACGGCATCTAGGGTGGATCGAGTTCCACCAAACTCTGGGAATTGGAAGCTTGGAGGTTGTCAAAGGCGTGGCCGGAGGTGCTGACACACCGGTGGTCGGAGGAGTGTGTGCGAGGTCGTTCCAGGTTTTGATGGTTGTTCCAGGTTTAGGCCTAAATGTTCGATTTTGATTTCGAGTTTGTGATGATGTTCTGATGGTCGGGATCGGGTTTGCTATATTACAGCATGATAGGGGGTTCTCGCTTCGTGTTTGGTGGCGAACGGGAGACTCTTACCGCTACATGTCCCTTTGAGGTAGTATAAGGCCTTGGGTTGGTTGCGAGTCGAGAGGCTGGCGTAAAAGCAAATTCGAGGTACCACTGTGTGCCACGGCGGAGAGTGGGCGCTGCCGATGGTTGAAAAGCCTAGGTCGTCGCAGTTGGTATCAGAGCCAGGTTGAGTGAATACCTAGGCTTTGGAGTGAATTATTTCTTGAGAGCGCGTATTTCTAATTTTGATATATATATATATATAGCTACCTATTTGTTAGGTTACCTGTTCGGGTTTTCCAATATAAGTTCTAAAGGTAGATAGGGTAATGGTGTGTGTAACACGACTACCAATGAAAGAAGTTCAAGTGTTGAGGTTGGAAGAGTATATGTCGAGACTGTAGATCTAATATTGTCTCGAGTGAGCTTTGTAGTATGGTGTAAGGATTTTACCAATCTCTGAAGGAATCTTTTTCAAGGTTCAGAGTTCATCATTGAAGTGCAAGTTTGGCTGAGTTACAGTTTGGATCTATCGGATGAGCAGAAGCGAGTGATGGTATCTTGGCAACCTCAGGAAGAAGTAGATGTGTGATGACGCAGTGACTATGAATGTTTCCGAAGATGTTTTCTTTGGGAGCGAGTATAAGGAAGTATGTCTACATCAGTGATGAGACTGAGTTCAGCAGGGTGTTTGTGTTTGGTTTGAGGTCCGAGTTTCTCGAGGAGCTTTTGGATAAGGAAGTCTTTGGCATCTGTGTCAGCAGTGCAGCTCGGAGTGTTCTGTGTGCCGACAAGGAGGTCTTTGGCTGAGCATTTTCCTAGAGGTGAAATTCAGAAGTTGCAGAGTGGATCTATTTCTTCGATGGATTGGTTAATCAAGCATAAGCTGTTCTGATTGGTAAAGAGAGAACAGGTTTCTTTGGAATTATGCTGAATAGGATCGCAAAAGTGACTTGCGATAGTTGAAGTGTTCTTTTGAGTTATTTGAGAGTTTCCGGATGTCTTCAGGGAAGTCAGAATTTTGTCTGCATATGGAGATTGAGTTTTCGTATCGACTAGGATTCCAGGAGTTTTCTCTTTATGGATTTGTCGAACCATATTTCTGGAATGTGTTGTCTAGTCTGTGCTCGTGTTCATCAACGGATTTTCTCATCTACTTCAGATCAGAGTTGTGCAACGGAAGCAAGGTGGCAGCTGTTCTAAAATGGAAGCAACCAGGAGTTGCAATATTTTGGATTAGAGAGTTTCTATAGGAAGTTTTCAGGATCTGAAGGCCAGATTGGCGAGTGAACCTGTTTTGTCTTTTTCAGATAGGAGAAGTAAGTTTGAAGTCTTCTGAGTTTTGTGGATATAAGACGAAGGAATTTGGATTTCAAAGTCGGAGATTTGATTTTGGATAAATTTTCTCCGATCAAGGGAGCAACAAGATTGGGTAAGACTGGGAAGCTAGCTCCAAGATATATTGGATCTTTCTGTGTTTTTGTAAGGATAAATGCTTTGGTCTGTAGGGTGGAATTGCCAGTTTTGATAATTGGAATTCGGTGTGTTTCACGTATCTCTGAGGGAGTACGTGTATGATCCATCACTGGTTGTGAAACCAGCAGTTCGGGATTTGGTAGTTGAGTCAGACTTGTCTACAGTCTGATATCCTGTTAGTTTTGTAAATCTAGAAGAGTAGAAGCTCTACAGCTGGTAGTATAGATTGTTTGGGTACAGTAGAGCAAGTATCCAGGTGTTTGTACCTGGGAAACTCTAGGAAATCCTATCCAGAATTTTGTTTGGATAGTTAGATTTGTCTGCTTGTGTGAATTTGATTGCTATGGTTGTTAGCATATGGCTGATAATATATGCTTGTGGTTTAAAATTAAAATCTTTGATGGGTTATTAAATTATCTTTGCTTTTAAATTTTGGGGATGAAATTCTTTTAAGGGGGAAGGAATGTGATATCCCAGAATTTTAGGCAAAATCAATTTAATATCTGCATTAATAATTAAATTGATTTAATAATTTCTTTTATAATTTTAATTTTAAATTGGCAAATTTATTATTTTAAAAGAAAATAAATATTTAAATGGTAAATTTTATCTTTTAAAGCAAATAAAATATTTTCTATTTATAATATATATATATATTTGTATATATTATAAGTAGAAAAGCTTTGGTTTACATCTAATAAACAAATAAAATCATATTTTCAAATTCTAATGTATTTTGGTAATTTGGAAATGATAAATAAATTTAATATAAAACTTCTCAAAGATTATTTAAATAAGTTAACTATATAGTTTTAAAATACTTAAGGTAAATGTTTAATTGTTTTAATTTTATTTTAGCTTAAGTTTAAATTCAAATAAGATTTCAAAAGGGTTTGTTTTATTTTCTTTAATATTGCTTGATAATATGATAATTTCTTTTATGAATTATTTAAATTTGACAAATTGTTATTTTCAAACAATATTATTAATGAATTATTATTTTTATATAAATAGATTTTAATAAAATAGAATTGTTATTTCAAATTGAATGTGTTGTTATAAATTGACTTTAAATTGGATTTTTAAATATAATTTGAATTTGAATTTAAATTAATTTTAAAATTCAAAAGGATTAATATTTTAAATATTTGGATTTTATAGATATTTGTATAAGCTTTTATTTATAAGTATAATTGGTTATTTCTTTAAAAGTTATCTATATATATAAATAAGTATTTGTAAATTAATAAATTAAGTAAAAGCTTTCATTTAACATTTAAAATAAATATTAATTACTTAATGGACAAGTGTTAATTGATTAACAAGAAGTAATGACAAATGTTGAGAGATTTTACAAGTGTCATTTAATTTTAGTTTTCTTTTATATTAATAAATCAATTCAGCCTATATTAACATGTTTTCATTCCTTTTCTTATTTTTTTTCTTTTCAAAAGCTAAGAAAAACACAAAAATCTGTAACTTAAAAACTCCTCAAATCAGAAATCAAAATGAAACAACCTATAATCCATTTTCAATATCAATTCAAAAGTCTGTAAACCATTTTCTTCAATCTGAATCAATAAGCCTGTACATTTTCAAATCTGAAGATTTTCAAAAACCTGCAAAGCTTCTTCTTCAACCTAAGTTTCTTACAAAAGCAAGCAATTCTTTCTCTGTTTTAAAAAGCAACTTCAATTCTATTTTGAAAGCTAGAACATCTCAGCATCAAAGTGATTTCAATTTGCAAGTTTTCAGTAACAAGCTTCAGCAATTCAAGTTTTAAAGTTTCAAGCTTTTTCAAAATCAAAATAAAAAGGGCACTATCTCTGTTTTCAAATTCTCTGGTGAGTAACACTTTTTCTTAAAAACTTAAGTATGATTCTGGTTGCAAGTTAGGTTCAGGAATGAATGTGTTTTTGTGTGAATATATGTTGGTAAAGTTCTGCATATATATATGAATGAATAGATGTGTGTACATGATGTTGTATTTTGTGTTATCCTGTTTTTAGTTTTCCAGGCTCAAGATTTGCTCATAATTCATTATCACTTGAACCAATCTTTGTTAGGGTTTAAGTTGCAAACAAAAATTGTTTGTTTTATCATATATTAAAGATTCAAATTTTATTTAAGTTAAAACAACTGGAAATGTCTCTGGAAACCAAAAGGAACAGAGAAAGCTAAATATAAGTGAAAATTTAAATATCCTAATTTATTGTTTCAGGCATATGATCTGAAACATTATCCAAAATTTTGATTTTTGGAAGTAAAATCATGGTTTATAGTTTGGGTTTGAATGAGCAATGTGAAGTTGATCAGATAATGTATTTTGGGTAGACTCTAGTGATCAAGTCGATTTGGGATGTCGTGGTTCTCACTAGAGATGCAAGGATGATCAAAGACTGTGGGAAAATTGTCAGAATGATGATCTAATCATTGTGGAGGTGGCGGTGATCGGATTTAGTTTGTAAACCTAGTTTTAGGCTTGATTGAAATCTGGGTTATCACGGCATCTAGGGTGGATCGAGTTCCACCGAACTCTAGGAATTGGAAGCTTGGAGGTTGTCGAAGGCGTGGTCGGAGGTGCTGACACACCGGTGGTCGGAGGAGTGTGTGCGAGGTCGTTCCAGGTTTTGATGGTTTTTCCAAGTTTAGGCCTAAATGCTCGATTTTGATTTCGAGTTTGTGATGATGTTTTGATGGTCGGGATCGGGTTTGCTATATTAGAGCATGATAGGGGGTTCTCGCTTCGTGTTTGGTGGTGAATGGGAGACTCTTACCCCTACATGTCCCTTTGAGGTAGTATAAGGCCTTGGGTTGGTTGCGAGTCGAGAGGCTGGCCGTAAAAGAAAATTTGAGGTACCACTGTGTGCCACGGCGGAGAGTGGCCGCTGCCGATGGTTGAAAATCCTAGGTCGTCACACTTCTTAGGTTTATAAATAAAACAATTAGATAATGGTATCTTTATTAATCAAGAAAAATATGCTAGAGATCTAGTGAGTAAATTTAGTATGACTACTGCGAGTTGAAAACCCACTCCTATGGCAACCAAAGAAGCTTTAAGTAAAGAAGATCCTTCAAAAGATGTAAATCAAAAACTATATAAGGGAATGATTGGATCGCTATTCTATATCACTACGAGTTGACCTGATATCATGCATAGTGTTTGTCTCTGGGCAAGATATCAATCTCAACCCAAGGAAACTCACTTAAAAGCTGTGAAACGTATCATAAGATATGTTAAACATACTTTTGACTATGGTTTATTTTACCCTAAAAATGATTCATTTGATTTAATCTCTTATTGTGATGCTGACTATGTTGGTTGCAAATCTGACCGAAAAAGTACAAGTGGAACTTGTCACTTTTTGGGGCATTCTCTTGTTTCATGGTTTAGTAAAAAGGAATACACTGTTTCTTTATCAACAACTGAAGCAAAATATATCTCTGCTGCTTTGGCTTGCTCTGAAGTTATTTATATGCAACAAACTCTAAAAGATTTTGGATTAACAATTTCAAAATCACTAATTTATTGTGATAATTCTAGTGTAATAAATTTGTCTAAAAATACTACTCATCATGCTAGGACTAAACATATTGATATCAGACATCATTTTCTCAAAGATAATATAAGTAAAGAGATTATTTCTCTTGAATATATCAATTCCAAGAATCAAATTGCTGATATTTTCAACAAAGCCTTAAATCAACTATATTTACTAAATTAAGAAGAGAATTAGACATTTGTTTAATAACTAAGATATAGAATATAGATATAGTAACATATACAAGAAAATCAAATTTTTCATAAGGATGTCGACATACCCCTACCGCCTATGTCGACATACAACGGCAAAATTTTAAAATTTGATTTTCCCACTAAAATCAGTTTGGTGTTATATAAATCTATGTATTTTGAATTTTTCTGTCTTCTCACTTTTCTTTCTCTGAAATAAAACTACTGTAAATTAAAATTAATCGCCTCCTCCACAAAATCAAACCAAATTGACACCATTTCTTTCTCTTCTCCTCATTCTGGTCCATTCCAACGTACTACACTGGCACGTGTGATATAGATTGAGGAATCTATGAAGAATGCCATGCAAATGTTGACTGGATTTCAAGTTGTGCAACTAAGGATGGCAAAAGAACAAGAAAAGCAAGGCAAAATTCTTCGGAATTTACAAAAATTCCTAATGGATAATCACGCAAATCCTATTGTAATTGAAGAAGATTCTCCCAACATTCACGCGCATAATCCTTTAGAGCACATCGAAGAGGAAGAAGAAGAAGAAGAAGAGGAAGAAGCACCTATGGAAGAAGACGACAACGTGGTCTGTGTAGGCGAAGTTTGTTTTGACAAAGATGAGAATTTGGTTGAACAACGTGGAAACTTTTGTTTTCATTATCCAAATTGTTCGATTCACAGATCTCCGATTGTCAAAAACTCTTGTTAGTATTGTTATACTATAATTTATGTATTTAAATATATTTATATGTTTATGTTTCATATATACATGTAAATATAACATCATATATAATAATATATTTGTTTTACTTATTATACTTCCTTATTAGTATTTAATTTAAATAGTATTAGATTAAGGGGGAGTTTAAGATTAGTTTTTGTTGATGACAAAGGGGGAGAAATATAAAATAGAGTAGTTAGAGTAGTTAGGCTTAGATTAAGGGGGAGTTATTAGTTTTAGGGGGAGTTATTGAGAAGGAGAAGTATATTTTATAGTGAATATTAGGCTTAGGTCCCTAATAAGTTTCAAAATACACAAAAACCCCAGTAAAAAAGGGTATGTAAATTAGGTCTCTAGAATTAAGTTACTAAGTAATTGCATATAGTTATGCAATTATTCACTAAATAATTGCAGACATTTATGCAATTAGATCCAAAAGTTGCATAAATTTATGCAATTTTTTCGGTGAATAATTGTAGAAATTTCCGCAATTTTTTTAGTGAATAATTGTGGAATTTTCCGCAAATTTTTGAAAAAAATGCGCAAATTTTTGAAAAAAATGCTGAAATTTCCGTAATTTTTTTGTGAATAATTGAGGAAATTTCCGCAATTTTTCAGTAAATAATTGTGGAAATGTTTGTAATTTTTTGAAAAAATTGCGGAAATTTCCGCAATTATTCACTGAATAATTGCATAAGTGTATGCCATTATTCGGTAACTTAATTCTAGGAACCTAATTTATAAACTTTTTTTTACTGGAGTTTTTGTGTATTTTGAAACTTATTAGAGACCTGTGCCAAACTGTCCATATTTTATAAACATAGGTTGTCATCATCAAAAAGGGGGAGATTGTTAGTCCTTGAGAAGGATGGTTTTGATGATAACAACCTTAGGATTTGTTATAAAATATAAATACTAACATTATAGTTTAGAAATATATATATATATGTATATGCAGGATATAAACATGCAGGTACCAAGAATGAAGACTGTACAATATAGAGAAACAAGACTGATGAATATAAAGATCAAAGACATCAAAATTGAAGACTCATGAGTATCAAGAAATCAAGTTATCAATAGTTCAAGATTTTAATAGTACAAGATAAGTATCGAGTCTAGAATTATGTTAAACTTCATAATAGCACGGAAATCTTCATTTCATATTTCATTTGGGATGGAACTCATTTCTACCTTCTTAGTGGCTTACAAACCCACGATAAGTAGCTTACAAACCTACGACAAGTGGCTAACAAACCCACGAACATCCTGGTTTGGTACAAGTTCTCGAGTCCTGATGTGATGAGATATTCTATAGGAAGAACCTTGCAAAACTACTTCAAAATGATTTTCGAAACCGCTTTTCAAAATGTTTTAGCCTTAAAATATTCTTTGTTTTTGTTTTTAAATAAACTCTTGTTTTAAACTTCGTTTGTTTTCAAAACTATCTTCTGATTTTTAAATATTCTTTATAATATATATATACTTGAGATTTAAAATAAATTTATATATACATTCTAAAAATATTTTTTTTTACTCTTCTTTATTTTAAAACATAGGGAAATTAGTTTATTTTACTCCAGAATCATTTCATCTTGTTTTTCTTTCAATATCATTGTCAAAACAAATTTTACATTATTTTTAACTAGGGTATGTCGACATCATGGGATACCCCATATCGACATGGTGTCCGTTAAATTCAAAATTCAAATTTTCAAAAGAAGTGTCTATTCGTCGTATCCTTTCACGAATAGATATGGCTGTTGATTTCCTATAAATACCAGTAGTTTTAAACGAATTTATCATTAGATTTTACTTTTTTCTCTCCTCTTCATCTTCCACATTTATTCTAAAGAATTCCAAACTATACTCTCCCGAAATACCAAGTGAATCAAACTTGATTATCTCTTGTTTGATTCTCTGCCACTCTCTCCATAAGATCTCAGTGCTATTCAGAGTTATAGGATTATTTGTAAATCAAACTGTTGAGTAAAAGGTGTTGTTGAGCCTTGAAATCAATTGGGTGTGATTGTTGCCCCGGTAATCGATTAGGTGATCTTGTGGCATGGTAAATAAAGAGAGTTTGCCCCGGACTCGAATACAGGAGGGTGTACCTCGTGGCCTTGAAATCGAGGGTGTAATCTGCGAGATTATTTTTGATAAGAAATCCGTACGTTTGTACGGGACTGGATGTAGGGTAACTCCGAACCAGTATAAAATCCTGATGTGTTCTTTCCTTTACTGCTTTTATTTATTATTTCCATCTGTGTCTGATTCTGTGATTATATCTGTGTCTGTGAATTGCATTTGTTGGTGATTAAATTTACATAAGTTTCAAAAAGATTTAGAAAATCCACAAAACACTATTCCCCCCCTCTAGTGTTATTCCAGCCTTAAGATCCGTAATCCGCGTTTTTCACACACCTAACTATGGACTACGCTCTCCAACTGTCACTCGCTTCCCATAGTCGACTACATGACCAACCAAACTATAAAGGTTTCCTTCTTCCAATACTTCTCTCATCCCAACAAAACCACGCTTCTTCACTGTCAAAACTCCACCTCGAGTCTCATAAGTGCAAACACGGCGATGCAACTGGCCGAGAGAAATAAGATTATGTGAACTAGAAGGAACATGCTTCACGTCCGAGACTTCTCTAATCACACCATCATGCATACGAAACCGGATAGATCCAATACCAAAAATGGATAGCTCTTCTCCATTGACTTTCCTAAACATGCCGAAACTCTTATCATAAGAAGATAAACAATTCACATCTCTGCAAATGTGAAAACTGCCTCCCGAATCCATCTTCCAAGGCTTCTCTTGACCAATGAAGACATCACAAGAAGTATCACTATCGCTACCTTCAGCTATGCCTGTCCGTGTATCACTATCGTTATCACTGTGTATAGCCTTCTTTTGATCCCTTTTATATGCTTCACACCTATTGCGCATATGATCCTTTTTATGACAATAATAACAAATGATACTTTTCGACATACCTTTACCATTAGCTACTTTCTTCTTCAGACTTGTATCCTTCTTCGAGTCCCTTGCTACCATAGCTTCATCTTGAACTAATTTCACACATGATCCTTTTCTTCTAAGCTTCTCATTCAAAAGACTACTTCGAATAGTTTTCAGTGAGAAGTTCCATTAGCATTGGAATTACTCAATGAAACAACCAAAGTTTCCCAACTTTCTGAAAGCGAACTCATCAATAAATGCGCTTGTAACTCATCATCGAATTTGACATTCATATTTGCCAATTAATTTATTACATCTTGAAGTTCGTTCAAATGCTCTACAATAGACTTCTCTCCATCCAATCTTTGTTGAACCAACTTTCGAACAAGAAAAGCCTTATTTGTAGCACTCTTCGATTCAAACAAAGATACCAACTTGTCCCAAAAAGCCTTCGCGGATTCACAACTAGCCACATGATAGAAGACCGAATCATCAAGATACTGACGAATCAACGCTATTGCCTTCTTATCCATCTTCTTCCATTTTACCTCCTCTACATTAGAGGGCTTCTTTCCATCTCCATTAATCGGATCATGAAGATCATTGAGGTACAAAACATCTTCCATCCTAGGCTTCCAAATACCCTAATTTTTTCCATCCAAAATAGCCATCTTTGAAAAAGATATCATATCCGACATCTCAATAATTTTTCAAATTCAAAATTACTCTAAGCTTTGCGATGACCTAGCTCTGATACCAATCTGTAGCAAAAACTTTGCTTTGCGGAAGCTTTTTCCAATAGATCTTTTATTATCCAAATCACAAAAAGATAAATTTGGATAAAAAATAAACGGACATGAAATAAAAAATCAATACACAAGAGATTCATCCAACCATTCTCTTTAATGATTCACCAAAATTTGTTTACAATTAATCAAAAAAAATAAAAGTAAAAGAATACAAATTGAACCAATAATTAAATTGAGAAAGGGAGTCTTGATCTTTATAGCTTAAATTGTTGGAGGAGAAGAACAAAGATGGAAGGAAAGAGAATTAGCAAATAGATTTCCATATATTTTACACTCTCTTCTTGGCTCTATTTATAACATCAATTACTTAATGCCCAAGTTAATATTAGATGGCAAAAAATAAATTGATTAGCCAATTAGAGAGAGAAATAAACATAATCAAATATGCCTATTAATTAGGAGAAACAAAATCTTCTCTTTTTATCTTTTGCATATTTATTTTCTTCTATTTGTGATTTTGTATCACCAAATTTTAACTTTACATGCCTTTAAAAGACTGATTGAATTAATTTATAAAGGATGGTTATATAAACAAGATCCTTAATCAACTAATAAACGTGAGCTTCACCTTACTTTTCATTATTTCATTGATTAATAATAAAGATGGGACTCACCTCTAAAATTCATGGGTAATTAAGAGTTAATTACTTGTTAAAAATTTGGTAATTATTTGTTTATTTATCCCGTATGCAGGAGAGCATCACTTTGTAAATTCGACGGTCATTACTTCCTTTCTACCTCAACAACCGACAATGTTTGCATTCTTCCATGATGTTATTTGATAAAATTTTCACCCATTTATTAATATTGATATTGATATGATATAATCATTGGTTGATTAATTTTTATTTATTGATATGATAGCATATCATTTTGGAAGATATTTGCATGTTTTTTCCAAATGAAAATCCCTTGACATTGCAAAAAATAACAAGGTATAAGTGATTAATAACTAATTAACAACTGAGTAATAATTGATTAATGTAGTTCATTGATAACTAACCAATAACTAACTAATAAGCAAAATTTGTTTACCTAGATTAACTTCATTTGTTAAATATTGGATATGATCGTTATATAGAAGTTCGTTTTTATTACAAAATGATCATCGTTATCCGTCTGATGCAACATTTGTCGATATTGTCGCAGTATTGGACAAGCTAAAACAGAATGACATTTTCTACTTTCCCTACATCATTCCATTTCAAACCGTAACAAAATTTCAAGAGTGTTTCCTCTTTGTTCCTCGTTTACGTGCATTGGCTTACGATACATGAAATAAGGGGAAGTACAGCTGAAATTTTGTTAAATCGTTTCTGATGAAATGATTATGAAAAAAGTAAAATTAACGTTGTGTTTGCAATGGAAGGTAGGCTGACCAAGCCCATCAGCAACTAATTCTAATGGAAAACTGGATTAAATAAATAATACTAGTTTCTATCAGATTTAAATAAAATAACATGTACACGTAAATATATATAAGAATAAGGATATTTGAAATTATACGATTTTTTAAGTATAAAAATTTAAAACCATGTACATCTAGTATGGTAAATTAACTAGCGCTGTGTGCAACAAAACCATTTACAATAAAGCATGATGCACTTCATATTATTGAATTCGGTTACACGAATTTGGGTAAATGTTGATTGATTTTGCTCCAAGCAAAATTAGCTTTCCGTACCATATTATATGGATGTTATGGTAATGGTTACCGTTACCATTTTGCAAATACTATTACCGTACCTTTTTACCAGTAAACTAAAATCGCTTACGATTACCATTATAGATTTGTTGGTATACCGAAGGCTGATATACCGATAAACTAGTAATTGTTACACTGGTAATAGTAAATTACTGATTTTTCAGAAAAATCAGTAACTTGACATGTTTTTGTACTATAATGATGTTTCATCATACAATTTACATTGTTACTTAATAAAAGACATCAATAAAAAATAAAATAAGCGCAGTTAGCATTATTTGATCTAAAATATTGAACTAAATTTAATCATTTGATTACCTTTAAATGTATATAATAAAGCATATTACATGAATGATTATATGTTATAAACTTATTGGTTAATTTGCCGCTACCGCTGATTTTGGAAACATATTACCGCTAATTTATCATAAAAAATGGTAAATTTACTAATGTCATACCGATTAAACTGATATACCGATTTTATTTAAAAATTATAACCGATTAACTGGTAATGGTAACCATGACAACCACTATAAAAGTCACAAATTCGACTACTAATATCCGTATGTAACTATCACTATTATTTCTTTGTTCATATTTCAATTACTACTAAAAAGTGCAAGCTAAGTAAAGATCTCAACCATCAAGAAACATCTACATGGCAACGGTCAAAGATATCAACTAGGCAAATTAACTGAATTAGATACTCAAAGGACAGTCAAAGAAGATTGCAACATATCTAAGCCTGTGGCAATCGTTTCGAAGTTTTACGAAAGAACATACTGATCTACTTGTATGATCGATCATGTTTCCATAAAGTGAAACATTTGCAACAAACAGACGACCTCAAGAAAGGTGTCATACCATATATTTGCGCATAACTAAAAAAAAGAAAGTTTGTCACAGGTCCCTAATAAGTTTCAAAATACACTAAAACCCCAATAAAAAAAGTTTGTAAATTAGGTCCCTAAAATTAAGTTACCGAATAATGACATACACTTATGCAATTATTCAGTGAATAATTGCAGACATCTATGGAATTATATTAAAAAATTGCAGACATTTCCACAGTTATTCATTGAAAAATTGTGGAAATTTTCACAAATTTTTCAAAAAATTGCGGAAATTTTCGCAATTATTCATCAAAAAATTGAGGAAATTTCCGTAATTTTTTCAAAAATTTGCGGAAAATTCCGCAATTATTCACCAAAAAAATTATGGAAATTTCCGTAATTATTCACCGAAAAAATTGCATAAATTTATACAACTTTTGGATATAATTGCATAAATGTCTGTTATTCGGTGAATAATTGTATAATAAATGTCTGTTATTCGGTGAATAATTGTATAACTATATGCAATTACTTAGTAACTTAATTCTAGAGACCTAATTTACATACTTTTTTTACTGACGTTTTTGTGTATTTTGAAACTTATTAAGGACCTGAGGCTAATATTCACTAAAAAAAATCATATTTTTACTGTTTGGATTGTCTCGTACGATGGAAAATGGAATTACGGTCTGAAATGAAATAATTCCGCATCGTTAAAAGTTGATTAAGTTGTGGTATATAAAGCACATTGGATAGTATCATTATGCAGAAGATAACACTTGATCCAAATGTAAAAAATGTTAAAATTTAAGGGACCGTTTGGTTTCGTTTTGCGTTTTGTGTTTTCAAACTACATTACAAAATACGAAAAAATGTGTGAATTTTTTTTGCAATTTCTTAGGCATTGCGACGATGGACGGAAAATTGAGAAGATGATTTGTTTTCCCTCCTTTCGTTATGTCTCAAAACACGAAAAATAAAATAAACTTGTTTTCTATTTTCTATGTTAATTTCATTTTTCGATATTTTGTGCTTTTCAACAATACATAAGAAATGCACATTTTTGTTTAGATTAAAACACAAAACTAAAAACAGAAGCCAAACGGGGCCTAATATTTACCAAGTCGCCATCCAAACCATTATTGTACCACTTGTCAAAAGTACTATGACGATGGCATTAGGATATCTTTTTGTGCAACTTTACCACATGCACCGTGGGAATATTACAAAATTTCGCCCTAGACGGCTAAACCACTGTAAAATCTATTTAACTATTCTACATTTTAATACCTTTCTTTATCATTTTCAATTTTGTTCACTTTATCGCTCATTCCCAGGTCGCGTACTTCTTATAAACAACATCTAGGCCCTTAGAAAAACTTCACTCTATCGCTCATTCCCTGATTTCGTTCGTTAAGAACCCAATTCATATATATATATATATATATATATATATATATATATATATATATATATATCTTATATATAAAGCGAATACTTGAGGAGGTGAAGCCTTTTTCGGATTGTCAAAAATGTCCTCTTCGATCTCCACCATGGATGAGGGTATATTTGTCTGTCCAGTCTCCACCAGCTCCAAACTCAGTTCGCTATCACGCTTTTCCATCGCGTCTGCAAATGATTCACCCTATTTCACAGCCTTTCTGTTCCACGTTCTCAACTCACTGCTCGACTTCTCCAAAATAACCTTTCCCGCAATGCTTTCCTAACATGTTTTGTAGGCTATTTCCGTCACTTAAAAAAATTAGTGGAAGCTGATTCTCATCCACGTTCTCCTCTACTTACCATAAACAGAAACGACACTTCTTCGTATTCCAATCCCCAAATCCAAAAGCCATGATTTCTTCTTCTTCTTCGGTCAATCTTCATGCTGTGAATTAGGTATCTTTGCTATAATCAGAGATCTCGACTTCAGGTTTGTAATTTTTGTCCGTTTGCTTTCAATTTTCAGTTCTTCTTCGTTGGATTTTCTCTATACATTAATTCCTTTTTGCGATACATATTATGCAGTAATATATTTTGTGGATTTTTCATAGTTTGTCGATGTTTAATTTCAGATTTCATTGGTCTGATGATTATTTATGTATCATTGATGATAGTAATTTTGCATTGAGACATCAATATATCATGAAAATATATCTTAAAAATTAAGCGCTTTGATGTAATGTTCAATGTTGGTTTCATGATTATCCATTTAAATCAAATTTATGATTTGATACTTGGGTGCTATTTTTTTTCCTTAATTATACCGATACAAAATGGGTTGCTTGAAGTTGTTTTATCAGGAATTATTGATTGCAGTACTTAATTCTCTGGTCCAGTTGTAAATTAACAACTATTTAGGTTGTGAGTACAAAGCATAGAAATTTTAGGCTTTGAATGTCACGAAAGTTATTTGTCCTTTTCCAAGGCACAATTTAGGTCAATTACTATTATTCTACACCAGAGATACTATTTTATGAACTTTTACTATGCTAAAGATTTTACTAACTGATTTCTTAGTCGAGGGTGATAAAATTTACAACATGGTGCAATACTGATTATTTATGTTTTTTATCAAATTCCCCAAACACTCTGAAGTCTTAACTTATATAGGGTGTAAGAAGAAAGTTGTGTTTAGAAGATTTATAGAGTTCACTTTTTTATATTTTTTTCGTCCATAGCTAGGCAATGATACATGCACCATATCAGTAATATATCGTGTATAAACCAAGGGAAAAACCCTATTTGTGATTTTTAGTTTTTCATTTTGCCTTTGTTTATTGAGAACGAGCCAAGGCAGAACACAAAAAGGATTTGGGTGTTGTTTGGGCCTGTTTTCAGTCCTCTTAATTCTGATGGAGTTTATCGTGGTCATGCGATGCTGGTGAGTCCTCTACTTTTAATTTGTTTATGGCTGCTGTACTTTGTTCTTATTCTTAAAAATGTTGTTTATTTTAACCAAGAAGCAAATAAGTTTTTGGCAACATAATTGCAATTGTATCAAAAACTAGATTAGGTTAAATTAGGTTATGACAGTTTAACATGTCTCCTTTTTGTGGTATATAAACAATGTTACTCATTGTTTTAATCTTTTTAACTTTTGTCATCTTCAGTTTAGATTGTTTAATGTGACTAACACGTCTAACCAATAATTCTAATTCATTTTAGAAACTATCATTATGTCATGGTGCACTAATGAGTCGATTTTGGGTGAGTAACTTATATCTATCTGTCATGAATAAATTTCTCACATTATATGATTGAAGTTATAGATATGTTCTACTTCTCTATTGCTACATTATAATTCATACAGTCACATATATTAATTGTGATGCCAATTAATTATAGCTTTGTAGCTTTTGGAGTTTGTATCTAGAGGAAAACACTACACGGCTCTATTTGTTGTTGTATTATGCATTTACTAACGTTTAACGGTAACTGAGTCATGTTGCATCTCAAACAGTGCATCTTTTGGTTAACTATTGAAATATAACGGGTACAAAATATGAAATACGCACTTCTGTCATTATCGTTAGTCCTATTTGTCTTTCAAATTGCCAACTTCAATAAACATAGCTTTTTAAAGCATAAATTACAAGGTTTCAATTTACATCACAATCATGGGCTTCAACATGATGGAAATTACTGAACTCTAAGATCGGAGGATGTACAACTTGCTATAGGTAAACTATATACACAACTTTCTATAAGGTAAATAGGTTGTTACTTTCACAATTATCTGACTGTTATGAAATTTTATTTTATAGTTCTGGTAGAATAGAGAACAACAAAGTAATACTTGGGATAAAAAAAGAAGGCTACATATATGGATTGGAAGAAGAGACTACTACAATTTTTTATGCAAGTAGATCAGGTTTTGCTAAACTAAGGTAACGTACTTCTTTATTTAGTAAAAATATCTATATTATGTCATGAACTATACATGCTATAATATGCAATAGAAATAACTAAAGAATTCCCATACAAGTATGTTTTATTATTCAAGTTCTGATTTGATAAAAGGAATATACCAAAAAAATATGTTCTGTAACTAAAATATTTCTTTTTTGGTTAGAATACTCAGGTTAAGATCATGCTCTACTATTCAACTTTTGATTTGATAAACCAAATCTATTAAACAATTATGTTATGTTACTAAAATATTTTATTTTTTGATTATTATAATCTGATTAAGTTGAAGTTTGGTTTTATTTGCAGAGCAAATTGGTCAAGCAAGAACTTCGACAAGGGGTTAAAAGTTTGATTGGTCTGGATTCAGTTGGAGGTGATTCCATGCTATCTTCATTTTAATATCGTTTCATATTTCTTCTCTTTGGCCACGCAGTTATTTTAAGAGTTTCATGCACATTAAATATATATTAGATGGAAATCTGTTGCTAAACATTCGTTTCACTTTGGGGCTACTGTTTATGATTAGAATCATTTCAAATACTTGGTATGATTGTGTTGATGAAAATCTTCATTATCCATGCATTTACATGAAAACAAATTAAGAAGATATAGATATTGCAGTTAAGAACCTTCTATAGTACGTGGGAGGAGTTGTTTAACAAATAAGAAAACCATAAAAACAAGTTATCTGACATTTAAGTATATAATAGTTTCGATTCCCATCAACAAACAGTCGCCTATTCCTACTTTTCTTCCACATTTCCCATCAATCTTTAGTTTATTTCGCTTTAAAGGTGATTCTAACCCTCTTCCTCAATAAATTTCATGGCATCACGAAGTATCAGATCAATCTCCATGATTGGTGAACAAATTTTGGAGGAAAAGAACGCACAATTATGACCGAACATAGCATAAAAGCGATTGGAAAAGCAATTAAGGATCTCAAAGTTGCTTATTAAAGTCGAATAATTCATTTCTAAAGGTTTGTTTTCATATTTTGAAGACTGGATATTGATTCGTCTCCTGATTCAAAATTCTTTATATAGTTGATTTTATGTAGATTATCAAAGATAATCATCAATTGTGTATGTTGCTTTTATGATTATGTTATTTTTAAATGTCAGTTGCGTTTTCATATTCATGCTTACTAACTGTAGAATTTTTTGTCTAAGATTGTAAATTTCAGTTATGTAATTTATACTCTTTATTTAGTGGAAATGCATAGATTTATATTATGGTCGAGATACAAAAAGCACGTTGATGAAAAAGATGTGGACCAAGAGTTTGTGAAGATAGAGATAAGGAGATTGCAGATATTTGGGAGAAAGGTACTTCTTTTCCATTTGCACAGAAGCTTTTTTTGGTTTTATTTGAATTTTGTTGAATTTGATTTTTAATTGATTTTAGTATGATTTTGACATTTTGTAATGTCTTAAAATGTTTTCCTGATTCATATATTGCCATACGAAAAACAGAAATGTATATATATTGTTTTCACTAAAAATTTATCAGTAATAGCTTTACATTTTAACCAGCATATAAAATTAGTACACATAAGAAGCTATCAAAAAATAATTGCTGTACCTCTCTTTTACCATTTTAGTACGTGGCTATTGCTTTATTTTGTATTTTCATCATTTACTCCCGTTATTCCCACTTCTACTATCTACTATCACAAATTCAACAACTCCATTTCATCTTCTACAGTTTTATAACTTCGTATCACTTTAATCTTCACATGAACAATGAAAAAGGTATGTTAAAATTTACTATTTTGATGTTGCTCATGTGCAAAAGATATCATGGTCCCTGAATCAAGGTTATATTTACCATATCAAAAGAGCTGACAAAGTGCAATCATGCATATGTCATATACTCTAATTAACTTTCTGGATATTTTGCAAACACGGTTATAGTTTATTACATTTAAAAGGAAAGGACGATTGTGTTTGAGAATCTCTTTTTGAACATATTGGATGCACAATATCATTGTTAAGAATAAGTTATTGCTATTGCTGATGTATTTTTTGAAGATGCGTATGTTGGTGCAGCATATTTTGATGATACTAAAATCTTGGAAAAAATATTTTTGGTAAATTAACAAGTTCATTGGATAAATGCATAAACTGCGAAGGTCATGCATTTAATATCGTTTTTGTTTGATGCAATACATTACTATGGTAATATTGTATATTATTGCAGGGAAGATAATTGTAGATGAAAATAGCTTTTGTACGTATTGAGTGCACAATAATGTATGGTTAGTTGGTCAGTCAGCCATTTCTAAACTTCCATCGTTCAGCTTCTGCAATGGCCAGAATCAAGGTCCACGAATTACGTACCAAGTCAAAGACCGATCTTCTGACCCAGCTCAATGAGCTGAAATCTGAACTAGCTCTGCTTCGCGTTGCTAAAGTTACCGACGGTGCCCCTAACAAACTCTCTAAGATTAAAGTTGTGAGGAAGGGAATAGCTCAGGTGTTGACTGTGATTTCGCAGAAGCAAAAGCAGGCTTTAAGAGAAGTGTATAAGAAGAAGAAATTGCTACCACTGGATTTGAGGCCTAAGAAGACTAAAGCCATTCGGATGAAGCTTACAAAACATCAGGAGTCTTTGAAGACAGAACGTCAGAAGAAAAGGGAGATGTACTTCCCCATGAGAAAGTATGCAATCAAGGCTCAGTAATCAGTTTATGCAGCACTCCTTTCGTGGTTATGTAGAACTTTTGGATTTACCTGTTTTGTTATTTGATCCGCACTCTTGGGTTTTTGAATTACTGAGTTATTGCGAACCTTTTCATCAAAAAAATAATAATGTACGGTTAGTTGAATTTTGAATACATGGCTATCATTTATGCTTGATGTAATGCAACATCTTCATATTGGAAAGGAACCATTATTTTTTGAACATACTGATCTAGCTACCTTATGTCATGCTAACTTTGTCGATTCAAGCATTTGAGAATAATTTAAGGATGATATTGATATATTTTCTGTTATACATAATGCCCTCGGTATATTCATTAGTTGTTGTGGCTGGTAAATTTGTTCATATCATTATTGAATGAAAATCCTAACAGTTTTTTAATTGGCCGCATCCACGCTTAGTTTATTTATAGTGATAATAATTAATACTCTGTTGCGTCAAGCAATTGTGTTATCATCATATCTAAAATATGCTCTACCTCACTTTTATCCTTGGGCTCTATATGGAAAATAACGATAGAAGGCTTATTCATTGGCTTTTGAAATAAAGTGCCTATTTTAGAATATGGTAAAGGTACATTTCAAGTAGTTTGATGGGGCCTTTGCATATATACTACTGACATGTTTCTCCTCCATGTAAAGTTT
The DNA here is from genome assembly GCA_030737815.1 of Allium fistulosum. NCBI lineage: Eukaryota > Viridiplantae > Streptophyta > Magnoliopsida > Asparagales > Amaryllidaceae > Allium > Allium fistulosum. The sequence continues at coordinate 172,082,325 of CM060906.1, read as the reverse complement.
TCTTCGACACAGTCAACGGTGAAGGCATAGTAGGGTTAATAAATGAATGTGTATTTAATTCGTCATCAAATATTAAATTAATATATATCAAGATTCGGGTTTTCAATGTAACTAGGAAACATGTTGCAAATGTGGATTTCCCATCTTTAATTCCATTTGCATGGAGATATGCATCGATTTGTACGGATGGTACCATGAACTGCTTACACATGCTAGCAACTCAGAGTTTTTAGTACGGATAATCAAAGATACCTATATTAATAATATTATACAAATAGTATTTACATGCAGAAGGCACAGTTATACTTTCAAATTAAAAAATAAAATGTGTGAAAGTTGTGCATGTACACGAATCAAAAATGCAAACACGACACAAAGTCATTTTGTAAGATCCAAAAAACCTTACAAACTATGTTTTTTAATATCGATTCCTCCTGCGCACGTGCATCGCACGTGCCAAAATACTCGTGTATATATATATATATATATATATATATAAACCACATGCCGCATAGAATTTAAGTTTAGATTCAACCACATTGGCATGTGCCGAAATCTGGCAATTCATAGTGCTCTCAACGAAAAAATTTTTGTTTTAATTTTTATTATTCTTCGTTTTATCTTTCACCTCACTATTCTGTTTACAATCAAAACTAAAATAAAACGTGAGACATTAGGTCGTAAGAGAGAGATTTTGAAAGAAAAAAAAAAGTTTGGTTTGCTATTTTTTTCGTTCAAAAAACGTGCATATGATCAATCAATTTCTAAAACGGAGCTAATATATCTTTGATAATAGCTATAATATATTTGGTATAACACTTTTTTGGTGTCTGTCAAAAATATATAATATCAAATCTTAATATCACTTGAAAATAAGAACTAACGATTAAATTTCTTTTACAAATTCAAAATGTCCATATACAAATATTATATAATCTTAATATCACTTAAAAATATGATCTAACTAATAAATTTTTTTTACAAATTTAAAACATTCGTCTACAAGTACAATCAAAATTTAACATCACACTAAAAAAAAAACAGATGTTGCAACTTAAAAATAAAATTTAAACTAACAAAAATGATTTCAACGGTTAAATATTTCTATGAATCATTTTTTCTTGAATATGCGAATCATATACAGTTTGCATAAAAACAATTCATACGCGAAGCAAGTGCTATCATCACGCGTGAATCTAAGAAAAGAATAAAAAAAAATTCATCCACTCCGTCATCCCTCCATCTCTTCTGCCATCCATTCATCCTCGTTGTAATAGCTTAAAATTTCAAAATTTTCTTTCATTATCCAATATATTTTGTTATGAAACCAAATAGACCCGAAATTTCGATGAAGTGGCATGCTTGTAATGTAGCACGTTGGAATAAAATAGGAAATATAACCTCTTAGTAATAAAATTAAACTTTTACAAGTAATCCATACTAATAATCTGGCTTTCAAGATCATTTACGTATATTTTGTTCTTTTTGTCCACAGAGAATTAACTCATCCATAACCATACAACTGTAAACTTCGTAAACCAGGAACTTACTAAAAGAAGAATTTGTATGGCATGGCAGTGCTGCGTCATATCGAGTAGCTGTTGAGTGATTCGAGCACTCAAACGTGTTACAGTTTGATAAGCTTCGATATGACGTTTCTTGACTTTGAGCCCCTGTTATTTATTTCCTTCAGATCTTCCAGGCCCGCCAATACATTATGCTGACTGATGCTTCGCTGAGCCTCTATGTCATCATGGCTGTGATACAATGCCTTTAATTTTGACTTTGTTGTTCACGTAAAAGCTTGATCTGCATGATTTATTTAAAGTTTAAGGTATACATACTTGATACTTACAGAGCACTTTAACTTCTCGTTACCCAGTATACTGTCTGTCGTTTAATTGCTGTACAAAAAACACTGCTTCAACCAAATATTAGTCTGCCAAATCAACCGGACTAATGACAGTTTTGGTGTAAATTTAGTAGAGTATCCTTATCCAATCCATTCCACGCGAATTAGAGTGAAAAAATACACGGAAATGTATCAAACAGAAAGAATTCTTTGTTCTCTGTTAAGCATACCCTTCTGTTGATCAACTCGTACTTACAATGTCTGAATCTTTTTTTAAATTGGAGTTTAATAAAGGGTAATAAACTATTGATATCATATGTCTTAGATGATACCTATATACTGCAGATCTAAATATGTTCAAAGTTCGAATCATGTTACGTTAAATTCGAAATCGTGACCTCAAAACCTATGTTTGGGTGTCTTACCACCACTACAAGGAGAACAGTGATTTCCGACGGCTGAAAACCGTCGGCGGCCGTCGGAAAAAGCCGTCGGACTATATGGCGTCGGGGAGCAGTATTTCCGACGGCTTCCGACAGAGGGCGCCGTACTTATTGTCGACGGCTTCCGACGGATTCCGACACGTGTCGGGACCCGTCGGAAAAAATATCCTACAGGCTGTCGGAAGCCGTCGGAAATTACGTACCTGTAAACTGTCGGAAACCGTCGGAAATCTGCTGTTTTTTTTTTTTAATTACTGCTGCAAATGTAGCCTTCCATACACATTTCTCTTCCAAAAACTATTACACCAATACTGCACAATCCAATATACAATATATCATCCAAATATTAAAACTCAAACTACATAAAATTAATCAAACCCATAAATATATCAAATTACATCAAAATAAAATACATAATATACATAACCATTCCAACAACCCCAACAATAAGTGTTATACCATGTCATACATACACAAAATCAATCTCCACATAATTATACAACCACACAACTAAGTGTATCAAAAATAATCATACAAAACTAAAAAAACATACTTGAAAAAACAAGAAATCAATGAATCAATCTCCTCCAGATCCAAAGCCAGCCGAGGAAGGGAAGCGGCCACCAAAATGCTGCATGTACTCTAACAACTGTGTGGTCTGCATGGCCTGTTAGCGGTTCTGCTCCTCCAGCTGGGACATTCTAGTCCGCAATTCTTCTATATCTGTTAGATCGCTCTGACCTCTATTCCGCCGACCCCGTCTCTAACTGCTGGCCTGCAATAAATATTAAATTTAGCTGTGTGATCTCTGTAAGTGTGAGCGTATCTCTGTAAATGAATAAAATTCAAGTTTATTGTTTTGAAAAGGTCCAAATAGTATATTTGAAGAATTCAAGATAAAATTATATATTCCAACATAGAATTTTGAGTTAAATATCAAATTAGCAGTAAAATAAATTATCTACCACTTGATTGCCAAATCCGTATCGTTTGCCATGCTCTACTGGATCCATAACGGACTCAAAAATAGCATCCTCCTCATCAGTCGCCAACTGTTCTCGACCCGTATCAGCAAGGAGTTTCTGGCGCTGCTCCATAAATTTTTCGTGCATTAACAAATTAATAACATCATATCTTATTTCATTATAGTTTAACAAGCAGAACAATTACTAATACTGCATAAAATGAAATATGCTTACATGGCTCTTGCTGGATTTATCGTCCTACCATGTATATGAAACAGTTCCGTTCGGATTTACATGCTCGACAGCATGCGTACGAGTGAACACGTCCGTATAGCCCACGGGACCATGCGCCTCAGCTTCCTGAAGTTGATTTTTACATACAATTATTATACATTTAAAATTATATAGCATAAACTATTTACAATTATCATTCAGTAAATTTACCAACTCCTGCCGATACTGCTAAAATGACTTCGACCCTCCGCAATGAGTGGCGGGATTTTTATTTCGGTTTGCAGAGTTACCATCCGACTCTGCCTGTACATTCAAAATTTGATATATTATTTTTCGATCACGTCAAATTAATAATTCAAAAAAAATTAGTATACTTGCCTTCGCCTCGTCCGTTTCCCTGTATCCCAACCATGTTTGCCATACGCTCTCCCACATCCACCGTGGTTTCTTACCGGATTTCTTAATTTCGGATATCGTGTCCCTATAGTTCTTGCGCATCTTCTTCATCCAGTATCCTTGTGCCAGCAGCATATCGTCTGTCTGGATGTCTATCTCAGCTTGTGTTTCACGATAAAAAGTAAAAAAAAAAGATTACACTATAAACGATAAACAGTAGAAAAACGATAAAAACGGATTAAAAATGGAAAACAGAAAAATATACATACTAGGACATCCTGCCATATGCACTCTATGATGTGAGGAGGGATGTTATCCCACTTCGCCCAGCAAGCACTCATCCTACTCCGGTAAGAAGCTCTAGAAACATCCAACACAACCTGTAACAACCCGCATATTTATCGATTTTATATTTAAATGTTTTATTTAAATATAGAATCGTTAATCGGATTGATGTCCAAAAAGCTACTTTTTGCAAACAGTCGAATTAGGACTCGATACCACCTCCATTGAGTTCAAAATGTCGTTTGCGATCTTTTTGAGTGTAAGCTTCGATATGTTTGGAGTTAGTGGAATTTTTGCTACTTTTCACTTTGGACTTGGGTTTGGGTTCAGCCCTTAACCCCACTTAACCCCCTAGCTCTCTAACTCTTCATCCATTCACTCCCATTTCATTTCATTTCCTCAAGCAAACTGAAAATGGTGGAGAGGAAGAGGAATTAGAAATTACAAAACCCTAGTTCCATTTGCAAATTCTTGTTCTAGCTCCAAATTCAAAGAGAACCCATTGGTAAGCTTCATCTCCTTCTTCTCCAACACATTCTCTCTTTGATTTCAGAAATTCCTAAACCTAACTTTGGGAATGTTCTTCGTTTTAAGCTTTGAATTCAAGCTTGTTGAGTTGGAATTGAAGAGTAATTGCTCTTGCCATTGCTCCATAGCATCTTCTTCATTCGTTTGGGTTCAAAGGTGAGATTTTTATCTCACATCTTAGTCTATAACTATCTTCGATTGTTAGGTATGAATTCCTAACACTTATTCTTGTGCAATTGCTTTTGGTTTGGATTGATTTGGTGAATATTCCAATTTTTAGTGTTTTGAGTTCAATTCTTTAAAAATCCAAACTTTGATCTTTGATCATGATTTTTGTGATGCATTGAAGAGCTTATAAGGCCGGGTTGTCGTTTGGCTTAAATCCTTAGTGTCGTTGCTCGCGAAAATGCAATTTGGTCGAGATTTGGCCAATGAACTTGATAAGTTGGGTAGTGCTGGAAACAGGTCCGGTCGACCGAGCTCTGTAGTCAGTCAACCGACCTGCTTCCAAAAGTGCTAAGCACTTCTCTGTTTGGGTTTGGTCGACCGGCTGCAGAGCTCAGTCGATCGACCTGCTTCCCTAGAATTTTCCAGAACAGGGTCCGGTCGACCGAGCCCTGAAGCCGGCCGACCGACCTGATGCTGTTTTTCCTATTCGCCTATTTTGTGTGATTTTCAACTTTAATCGATTCGTGTTGGCTCCTATTTGTTGTTATCATTTCTTAAGACTTTTATGACTCCTCTTTTGGGATGGTACCACGTTAGGTCGCTCGACCCTATCCCCCTTAGGTCGTTAGACCTCATTTTGTCTTCACTAGGTCGAACCCCGTACACCTCTGCGTAGGCGATCTTATTCGGAAAACATTCAACAGAACTTCTTACTTTGATGGTTTTGGGAATTGATTTCTTTGGATTTTTCTCACGTCTTCGAATGTGAATTTTATGTGATTCGATTTGTTTCAACAATCGTTTTGTGACTTGTCACTTTAAAAATATAAAGGTTTCAATACTAGTAGTAAATATCAAAACTCTTTCATCAAAACATTTTCAACTCTATTTTAATTACAAAGCTCGTTTATAAAACTGTTTTCCAATCTATTAGTATATACAAACCTTTACCTCATTCGTATGAGAAAATATAATTAAACGGCTTAGCAAAACAAGTGGTATGAAACGCTTGCGTTTACTTCGTCGGTTAATTTTTGGACTTGTTCGATTGAACCTCTTGTGACAATTTTCTAGTGGAGATCTACAGTTTGTTCGTAAATATTTGAGTTAAGCAAGTGGTTATGGGACATGAAGCTAAACTCTTATATTTACTGGCTTAGTGTAATTGACACTTCCTTATGATCGATGATGATCATTTTATGGTTTAGACTAGCAATGTGTGATGTCTCTTTGTCCATGTGAAGGACTGTGCTTCATTTTATTGAGCTTCGTCTCACTTCTTTGTGGGCTAGCAACCCATGTACTTTTAATGTGCTTCGATTCATCTGATGTACCGTTTGCACTACATCGATGTCTCGGCCTTCCGATTCATTGGACGTACCGTTTGCACTGCGTCAATGTTCTAAATTGTATTGTCTTTCTGTTCGATTCATTGGACGTACCGTTTGCACTGCGTCAATGTTCGATTTATTGGACGTACTGTTTGCACTGCGTCAATATTCGATTCATCTGATGTACCGTTTGTACTACATCGATGTCTCGGCTTTCCAATTCATTGGACGTACCGTTTGCACTGTGTCAATATTCGATTCATCTGATGTACCGTTTGTACTACATCGATGTCTCGGCTTTCCAATTCATTGGACGTACCATTTGCACTGCGTTAATATTCGATTCATTTGATGTACCGTTTGTACTACATCGATGTCTCGGCTTTCCAATTCATTGGACGTACCGTTTGCACTGCGTCAATATTCGATTCATCTGATGTACCGTTTGTACTACATCGATGTCTCGGCTTTCCAATTCATTGGACGTACCGTTTGCACTGCATCAATGTTCCTAATTATTTTGTATTTCGATTCATCTGATGTACCGTTTGTACTACATCGATGTCTCGACTTTCCGGTTCATTGGACGTACCGTTTGCACTGCGTCAATGTTCCAAATTGTTGGTGAGTTTTCATGCTCCCGCTTGGGATTGGACATCCTTTTCTTGTGATTTCTGGATTTCTAATTATTGATTTCTGGGATTTATGTTTCACCACCTTTTTCAGTTGGCATTGATATGTGTGTCATTTACTGTGGCTTGGTGAATTAAATTAAGAATATGACATTCTTTTAATCTTTGAGAAGATTCTTGTGATATTGATTAATCTCTTGTTGATTATCATTTTCATACTTGTAGTAGTATGCTTTTATGGTTATTATATGTTTATGCCATATCTCTTGTTCTATATCATTTTATCTGATAATTATAGCTAGACTGATCCGTTTATTATTTTCTTCTTAAATAATACTCAGGTCAGACTGAAATTTTACAGGTGCTTCCTCATGACTTCTTATCTGGAGCCATCTTCTGACTTTTAGCTAACTACTCTAGTTTAGTAGTTTTTGTTGTATGCATTTGAGATTAGACTCCTTGATGTATACGTATTCTATTGTCCTGCACTTGTATCTATTCTTTTGTGTTATTGTGGATCTTATTTGACCACTACTCTGATGTACACTTTCATGTGTTATATTCATATCTATTTCCGCCTTTGTGATATGAATTGTCTGTGACTGATTTGCGTTACGTTTATTTCTATATTTGTTTCCGAAGATTATATATAGCCACTGTGTAGTAGCTTTGAGTTTGTATCGGTATGTCGGATTTCCTCTTGAGATGAAAAGTTATATTTTTATCTAGCATATCGGTACTGGCACAAAGCAATTATACAGATGGTCGCTCCTCAATAGCCTTATTCTCCGTGCTAGTTGACGGCATTACCTCGAAGTGTCCTTGGCTAGCATGGGTATAGAGGTGGGGCGTCACACAACCTTCGAGGGTAGTAGGTCGAACCCCCTATTTTTAAATATGATATAGATAAGTATGTACGTATATCAAAAAAAAATAAGATGCTAAATAAAATTTAATTCTTACCCCTCCGCTCTAGGTACTAAAGAAACTACAGGACGCTGTGATGCTTGCGATGGACCACTGTCATCGCCTCCTGAAGATCGGGAAGAGCTCCTGCCTCTAGAAGACATTACAATAAACCTGTGACGTATATACACATCATTTCAAAAGAGAATAATAACATGATAATGAAATATATTTCATACGTAAATGACATCAATGGTATAAATTGCTAAATTAATGATTGAAATGGAAATAGAAATGGAAGTGTGTTATACCTGACTCATAATGGGTCTCATGTTACGACGATAAGCAGATTACATTGCATTTTTAATAAAAATTGCTAAATAAATGACAAATGGAAATGACATAAAACATGTAAACAATGGTAAACGTACAGATTTAGTTTCATAGTCACATCAATTTCATAATACATCAAGAATTCAACTTAGTTACATCAATTGCAAAAAAATCAGATTCAGATTTATATCAGTCATCATCGTCTTCTGTTGATTCAGATTCGGTCTCGTTTTCTACGATATTTTCCTCTGCACTGTCAAACGCTTCTACCAAAATATTTGATTCATCGATCAAAGGACCAAAATTTGTATGATCGTCTGTAATTATTATTTCATTATTTTGCTCAAGATCTGCCTGATAAGCTTGTTCGTCCGGAATATTCTTCCTATCGAATGTGAATCTGGCCTTTGCTTTAAAAACTGCAGACCAATCTGCTTTATCTCTTTTTAGAGACGGATAAGGAGCGTAATAAACTTGCAATGCTTGTTTGGCTAGTACAAAAGGATCATACTTGTGATAGTGCGATGTATGCTTTATTTCGATAAGATTATAATCCTTGTGCACATTAATTCCAGAACCTGGAACATTGCTAAACCAATTGCATCTAAATAGAAACACCTCCTCCACGGGTCGTGAGAAATATGTCAATTGCAAAATTTGTGTTAGAACGCCATAAAAATCATTTAAGTGATTTTCTGGATCGTCACTACCTTTAACAAATACACCAGTATTATTTGTTAATTTTTCTGCACCGTATTCTTAGGTGTTAAATTTATATCCATTGACGAAATATATTGGATATGTCTTGACCACTCTTTTTGGTCCCATCGCAAGATGTTTCAACCCTTCATCAACAACACAATTTCTCGGGTCATAAACGTAATTTGAAAACCAACCGAAAAATTCTTTACTGAGACCTCTGTTCGGATGTTCACGTTCATAAACACTGTTTATATAAACAAATTATTACATTAGGTTATACACACGCATGCATTATAGAAAAGAATAAAACACAAATTATTATTTCAGATTACCTAACAAACGGTGCAACCTTGGCACAATTTAGAAGAATATAAGTGTGTGCTACATGAAGATCTCTACCGTCTAGCCATATTTCTACACATTTTCCAGAAGGCCGACCATGCTGTCTAAAAATAGATAACATTGCTTGAGTGGACTCTTGTTCGTCGCCTTCGTCATTACGAGGAACACTTTCAAATGAAATATTCACGTGGTCACTGATATAGTGAGAGAAAAAGAACGAAGCTTCTTCTTCGATGTAAGATTTACATATCGAACCTTCAACTCGTGCTTTTTGCCTCACTTTTTTCTTCAGATGATTCAAATATCTATGCAAAATTAATTTATATTAACTTCATCTTTCAAATGCAATTAAATTACGTGATAACATATTACATACCTCTCAAATGGATACATCCGTAAACCCAGCTTCTACAACAGCCGTAAACCCAGCTTCAGTGATGTTGTATTTTGACTTCATCGCAATGTATTCTGCGATTACTGACAGCTGAGTGCCGCTTTTACAACCATCCCAAATAGGTTTCTTAGCAGCATCTAATAAATCATAAATTTTTTTGCTTCAATATTTGGTTTTTCAACAATTCCATTATCGTCGTCAACTACAACCATAGGAAACATTGATCGTGCTGCATCTTCGACCATATTTTCTATATGGGTCGTCCTAACTATTTCGTTAACGACACTTTCAGACTCTACAAAAGTATTTGCTACAACTTCTCCATGCCGACCCCAAACATAATACTCGGGTACGAAACCGTTTTGGCACAAATGGACTTTCACAATATCTGGTAACAAATACTTCAAATGTCTACACCTACTACACGGACAACGAATTTCTGGATCGTTTTCGTTATTACTTAAAGCGAATTCAACAAACACGTTTATACCATTATAAAAATCTTCTTTTATTGAGCCCCTCAGTCCTTTTCTTTGGTACATCCATCTCCTCCGATCAACAAAATAATCAATCATTTTTCCTATTTGAGAAAATGAGAAGTTCAAAATTTAATATTTATTTTCAAGTATACAAATTCGAAAAAGATTATTTTCATGGTCGTATAATATTTGAATTTAAAGAACAACTTCACAAATTTAAAAATATTTTCAAATAGGGCACATTTTATTTTTTATCGTATCGATATAAAAAATTGTATAAATTTTTTTTTCCATGGTCAGGCATCCTACTTTCCATTACAAACACAGTAAGTATTTACATTTCGTATATTACTTCGTCTCAAACGATTCAACAAAATTTCGACAGAATTTCCCTTTTGTTCCCTGCATTGTACACAAATGCGTGTACGCAGGAAATAAAAAAGAAAAGTTAGGCCAAAATTTTATGAACCGTTTGAGACGAAGTAGTATACGAAATGTAAATGCTTACTGTGTTCATAACTTGTCCAATACAGCGACAAATCCAACAAACATTGTACCAGATGAATATAAATGGTCGTTTTTTGAAAAAAAACGACTATTTATATAACGATCATGTACAACACTCGTCAGACGGGGCCAAAAAATGTCTAAGGGACATTAGTTAATTAAATGTGCGCATTTTACGAAAAAATACAGTTTTACTAACTGTTCACATTTACAAAAATATATTTTAATTTAACACATTTATTCGACGTATTACATCAACTTAAGGCTCGTTCGACGCATTTTTTTGTTGTTGCATAAGTCAATACGTGCACAATATAATATTCCTAGCTCGTGCATTCATTTTATCTTATTCCAACTAACACGATACAATGATAGCAGCGCTACACACATATACAATCGTAGAATCAAGGCATACACAACGATTTACATATACACGAACAACCACAAATTATACATGTTTTTCACAATTTCACGATAAAAGATGAAATAGGAATACCATGGAATGCTAGAAACTATTATAACACTATTGGAAACAATTTCAATCACCAATTAGCCCTAATTTAACAACTTATGCAAATCTAGATTTAGGGTAAAAATTAGATTTTTGGCAAAAATAAGAGATTATACCTGACCTAGAGAGCAATAGACGTTGATTATGCAGCCGGGGAGGATCCGAAAGCTCGAAATTGATGATTGGAAGCTTGGGGAAGAGATTTGGGGATTTAGGGTGAGTTATTTTCGTATGAAAAGTGAGGAGGAAGAAGGCTCGGCTGAGTCTGTATTTCGCAAATTTCCGACGGCTTCCGACGGCCGCCGACGGCCCGTCGGAAGCCGTCGCCCCCCTCCGTCGGTATTTAGCATTTTTCTAGTAGTGCACTAGGAGGTGATCTTGAACTTACAATGTCTTAATCTTTTATAGGATATGAAATAAATACACATGAATCCGGTCCGACTGGATCCGTCCACTTCCTACTTCAGGTTATAGAATTCTCCTTGTATTCCTCCCGACGTTACTACACCCGTAAATTTATGTTTTCTCTTTTGGTCAAAATGACATTTCTTCTTTAATTTTTAACTTACTTTTAGTCCAAAATTATACAGGGTTGTTATGGTAACGAGTGTTATTGCACGCGCTTCGCGCGTGACGATAACACATGCTTCGCGAGTAAATTGATTTTTTTTCTTTTTTTTAAACACATTATGTGTTTAACATGTTTAAAAGAAATAATTTTCATAAATATGTAGCTATGTTTTTGCGTTGGAATTATGTGTAATCAATTTGAATTTCACTTCTAAGTTAGAACATTTAATTTTTTGTTCGGTTGAATTTTCGTTTCTGTTATCAATTAATAAAGAGCGAAAACGTATAAGAAATTCAATTGTTAGATCATATATTTAAGTGATACCAAGTTTGGTAATATATGTAGGAGAGCGTATCGAATTCGTAAAAAATGTAGTTGCTAGATTCTATTTTTAACTGATAGTAACATTTGGTAATATCTATAGAGATGCGTTTGTGGAAGTTTACGCTAATAGCAAAAACATGAAAAGAAAAAGAAAACCGATAAGATAATAAAATTATATTATATTATTTGTTCAAAAATTTTGAATGATACAACACTTACCACTTCAGAAGAAAATTTATTATCCTAACCATAATCATCTTTTGAGGGAGATTTTTATCGTCATTTGTTGATTTCTGGATATGTACACTATCTTTCATCGATGGTGCTTTTGGAGATATACGACCTTTGCTTATCAGAGTGTTTAATTAATATCCATTGGTTGGTTGATAAATTATGTTGCATGCTGATTAATTTTTTAATATATAGATTAAAGTAATAATAACGTGATGACTGACATGTACTTTTAAACATTTTTTATAAGAAGCATAATCTTTATGCATATTTAAAAATAAAAATTAAATTAAAAAATAATAAATTTTCATCGATCAGTTGATTTTACATCCGTAAATAACATGTAATCGTGATATTATTTTGAGAATACACAGAGTAATGCACCTAAAAAAACAATACAAACAAATTCTAAAAAGTGCAAATTACCTTTTTAATATAAAACAGAAGTGTAGAAGTTGCAGTCGCATAAATTATTTTTTTTCCTATAGAATAAGATTTGAAATATATCTAAAAATAAAAAATAACATGAAAAAGGAATATATTTTCATCGATCAGTTGATTTTATGTCCGTAAATAACATGTAACCATGATATTATTTTGAGAATACACAAAGCAATGCACATAAATAAACAACACAAACAATTCTAAAAAGTGCAACTTACCCTTTTAATATAAAACAGAAGTGTAAAAGATGCAGTCCTAGAAATGATTTTTTTTTCTTTGAATAAGATTAAAATATATAAGTGCAAGGTAGGGCAATAGTGTAAATCACAATTTTAGTGGTATAATTACACTAACCTGAAGTCGTGATATCGGAGATTAACGATGATGAGTAACTCAATGAAGTGTGTCCAAAAAAAAAGTGGTGATGAGAGATTTGAATGGAGATGGCATGAGAGAAAAGTGGAGAAGGAACAAGGGTGGAAAGAGATGTGAATATGGGTGGATAGAGTGAGTAGCATTTATAGGATTTGATAGATATTTCTAGAATGTGTATTTGTGTTATGAAGTTTGAATATTTCTATGTTGAACCAATTAAGGGTTATGGATATGCATGCCACATTTATTTTAACTCATATGCAGCATCTTAACTCATTCATTGGTTCAGAAATTTTCGGATCAGGGTGGGAAAAAAAATACAGTCTAGAGAAATCTTAACCAACTAATACGTCAGATATTATGTAACGTGATAGATGGTATATGCTATCGAGTGATATCAAATGGTTATAAATATCTAACAAGTTTTTTTATTGAAAAGTTAATAGAGCGATATCATTGCTATACATATAACATGTTATATTTTTCAGTTTATACACAGAATTGTATAACGTTATATGGTTGCTGCCCTTAATTTTTCTATGTGTTTATTCAACCCATAATTATATACTTGTATAATGTTATATCAGCCACTTGCTTGATGGTGCAGTAAATTGATATAATAACGGCATTATTGCATTAATGCAAATTAATGCTTATTTAATTTATTCCACTTTCCGAAATTTTATTCCTCTTCCCTTAAATCTATTTTTGCACTCATTAAGTTTCTCATACATATACGTTTTGATATTTCTTTCATTTATTCATAGTTTGATGCATAACTATGAAAATCATAAATCTCTAGATATGGTATACAATAAATCAAGATATATATTCATTTTTTTAAATTAATTAATCAGAATCAACTACTTAAATCGTTTCCAACATTGTAAAACCATTTCCGTTTTGATATTTGTATCGTTTATTCACAGTTTAATGCATAACCTTAAAATTCATAAATATCTAGATATAGTATACAATAAATTAAGATATATCCATTTGTTTGAAATAATTATACATTAACAAAAAAATTTCCATGTTTCGTATAAAGGATGGAAGTTCGCGGTCGGATCAAAAGTTTGCGCTTCCAAGTCAACTATTAATAATGATGATTACCGTTACCATTTTTCAAATATCGTTACCGTACCATTTTTACTGGTAAGTCAAAATTGCTTAACCTTATCATTACCGATTTGTTGGTATACCGAAGGTTGATATACGATAAATTGGTAACCGTTACACTGGTAATGGTAAATTACCGCTTGTCTAAAAAAAATGGAAACTTTATTTATTTTTACATTGTAATGATACTACATCGCACATTTTCATTGTGTCAGTTAATAAACAACATCATCGAGAAATAATAGAAATGTATTAAAAAAGTTTGAACTGAATTCTTGAAGTGAATCTTATCAATTTACTCCTTCTAAATGCTTGTAATACAACATGTTACATGAATATGCATGTATCATAAGTGGATTAGTAAATTATCATTACCGCTGGTTTTGAGAAAATGTTATCGATGTTGTACCATCAATACTGGTAAATTTACCATTAACATACCGATTATACAGGTGTACCGGCTTTACTAAAAAATAGTAACTGATTGATTGGTAATGGTACAGTAGTGGAAATTTTTACCGTTACCATAACAAGCCTAAAATTATATAATCCATTTTCTTGTTGCTATTAATAAATTTTTCATAAATGGACCGACCCGGGGGGAAAACATCACTTACGTCATATGCTGAAAAAACCCAACTGTTTATGACAAAAGTTGGTATAACAACCCAAAAGATTATAAAAGAGAATAAAGTGAAGAAAATTAATGAAAAAATGACAGGAAGTCACATGCAACTATTATAGTGGTTTGGTTAATCACTGCCTACATCCATTTGAACTTCGTTTATGATTCTACAAAGTTTTTACAAAGCAGTTCTTATGGATCGGTATTCTATCGATCAGTATTGACTTCCGAGATGACAACATAATTATGGAAAATTAGAATGCGAGCAAAAAGAGATCCCTAGACTATGCCTATCACCCTCTATTTATAGATGAAGGTTGATTGAATTCTCTCAACCACATTCTTCCCCATGTTCCCCATGACTTGAAGACGCCGCTCTCAAAAGATCATGGCCAACTCAGCAAACTTCAAGGATCAGTATCGAACCATGCCCCATGGATCGGTACCGATCCATAAGATGGGATGCAAATCCTTCTTCGACCCTTTGATATTGTTTAAATGGCTCGTATCTTCATATGTAAAGTTTGGATGTACTGGCATGAGCTCGAACTTGAGTGGAAATCATGGTTCGGTGGTAGATGAAAGCATGTGGTTTTGTTGTTTTGCAACTTGGACTTAACCATTAATCATTTGAGTCATAATGGGATAGCTAACCATCTTGTATGACATGTATTGACTAACAATTACTCTGGTCTTCCACAGCATGAACCATTTGGTGGATTTGAGCTATTATCAGGAATCCTGACCAATCCATAGGAATGGATCGGTATCGATCCAAGACTTATCTTGATTCTTGGTTTAGATTTGCATTTGGAGTGGGTTGATGTGTAGGCTACCTTTGAAGGCTCTTGGCAGGCTTATGGCTCCATTTATTGATCTTGCTTGGTTCTTGAGTTCAAAAGTGATTGTTCTAGACCTCTGTTCAATTATTTTCTATTTGATCATTCTAACTCGTTCAAATATGGCATGGTCACAAAGCTGGATAACATTTGCTCCCTAAAGTTTATATTGTTTTAACAAAATATGCTTTGGATCGAGATGAACGTGAATTCATTATTACTAGTTTCAAGTTATTTTTCGAATAAATGCTACTTTTCCTCTGAACTATTCTTGCGAAGCATTGTATCTTTTGCTGATTGTTGTAATACTTCAAACGGTTTTGAATTTGCAACTTTTGAGGTGTATAAGCATTGGAACACGTTCTTTGAGTCCATCACTCTAATTATGGAAGGTCTTCAATGATCTCCTTCTCCGAATTATTAAGGTAGGGCTTTGATTTCTTGGAACTCCAATTGTCTATTGTCATGCATACGTACACACATACACACACACAGACACACACACACACACACACACACATATATATAAACACATTTACACACACACACACACATATATTTCATTTGTAACATCCCACCTTTTTGTACGCTTAAGCAGACACTCATGTCGACTTAAACCATACAGAAGGGCGGATTGTTATGGGGCAAATAAGAAAAAGTGGAGAAACAAAAGAAACAAAAATAGAATCTTGCAGCGAAACGATAAATACAATAATCAAATAACAGTTCATGAAGCTGTTTTACAAAACATTTGATTATACTTATACAATACATATCAGAGTTACACTTACTAGAGAATGATAATTAATTCAGTGGAATACAACGGTGTAGTGGAATATAATAAATAGTAGTAATAAAATCTTCGTCTTCGTCCTCCAGAAATAGGGCCTTCAAATCCTGAAATGCTCAGGCTGACCCGAGCGAATTGAAAAGACAAAACACTCAAGTTAGAACTAAAAGATCTTATGTAAGTTAAATGAATGATAAATATATGAGTGGGACGGCGTCAGAGATGTTTACGGGATTTGACATCTCCTATCCAATGTCTAACGTGAGTGCAGTAACTTAAAAGATGTTCGGGATTCACATCCCCTAAGGATCCGTTAAACTATTTACTATGTAGTAATATTTGCTATTATAATAATGTCTAATATAAAATAAACATACTTTTTAATAGCGTCAAGGGGTTACCTATATATCCCTTAACACATAATTGTCCCAGTAGTCTATCCAGTATTAGCATACTCCCAAAATGGGGGCTACCCTCGATACTCCATAGGCTACGGGAGAAATCACAACTCGTAGTAAATCTCGATATGGTAGGTGACACGGCACACAAGGAAATGCCAGGGTAGATATACCAATTACGCACACGGACTGATGGAAACGCATAGCAGCCACTACCGCTTCACCTCGAACAACACTCCCAAATCAAGGGGTGCAACCAAACAATCACAAAGTAATAGAATGGTATCGAAGAAGTGCGTCCGATAAGAGGTGCTACCTCATTGGCCCGAGATCGCTCCTGTTTTAGCCACCTTATGCCAACTCACGGGAGTTGGGTCCACGTATATACCTTAGGATCGTCGCCACCATTGTACTTCATTTTGGAAACTCCACCGCGTGCACAGTTGTCAAAGTGGTTTTCGGTATCGACAGAGAGTATGTCCATATCCGATCCCGGTTTCTTTAACAACCAATCGTTATTATAATATCGCGGTCATTTAAAATAGTTTATACTTCAAAACCAAAATATAATATCCAATATTTTCAAATATAGAGTTTGTAATGATTCAGGTTGAATTAGCTTGAATAGTGTTTCACTGTAATGGCATCCTCATCTCGTCCCATCCTCAAGCCAATACCTCCACCACCTCCCATCGCTTTCGTTCCTAACAAATACAAATCTATGTTCAGCTCTCTGGCCCCCACCTCTTAGCTCCCACCCAAGCCATCCTCTCGCTCAGCTCCCAGTAGCTATCGCGGTCCTACCACTACTAAGCCTCCTGCAGCGGAACCTTCTCGTCCATCCCCTTCCTCCCCTCCTTTCAATACCAAGAAATCCTATGCTCAAGTGGTGACCTCCACCCCTCCGGTTTCTTACAACCCCCCTCGCTTCCAGCGTCGTCGACGTATTTTGCCAGATTTCATTAATGCTCGCTCCACTATTGATTTTTTGAAGCTGAAAGGCCGTTGTCTCAAGTGTGCTAGCCTGGGGCATGTGGCAAGAGATTGCAGGGACTCAAAGATCTGCTATCTATGTGGTTTCTTTGGGCATGCACACTTGCATTGTCCCAAGAAAACAAATAATGTCTTTTCAGTTCAGAAAAAAGACCCTGCCACTCCCACTAAAAACAAATTCAAAAGCAGCTCTGAACACGCAGAGAGGACCCCACACTCATCATATCTTCCCAGGAAACGAAGCACCACTCAGCACACATCACACCAACAATCGCCTCGATCCCCCCTTATCTCATTCCAAACATTTTCCCCCCAATCTAAACCTCCCTCCGCACAGACTTTTTCAATGGATGATTCCTCCCTCTACCTCACCGCCACAATCATTGATGGATTCTGGTCCATTAAATCCCTCCACCTCACCCTCTCGAAAACCTTCCACCACCAAGACTGGCCGCTTTGGATCCTTTCCGACAACAGCTTCATTTTTTGTTGCCCCTCCTTCTCAATCCGCGAACAAGCTCTTCTTCTGAAAACTTTATCGAAGCCAGGCGGCTCTGTCCTCTTACAACAATGGTCAGAACTTGAGCACCAGTCTCCTGAACTTGAACCGGCTGCATGGGCTCGGGTACGTGGCTTCCCCGAATTCCTTAGATATAATTCGCTTGCAGCCAGAGATGCCCTTAGCCCCATGGGTCGCTTCTTCGAGTTTGATGACTGTGATTGGGCTAACTTCGACCACCGGTTTCTTTATGTAAAAATGCAATTTTTCAGCGGAGTTAGCACCCCCTGTTCTTTTGTTGTGCATTTGAATAACGAGGATCACCTTCTTTCAGTGGAGAAATTGGAGCACGCCCACCCTACTCGTAGGCCTGAAACGATGTTTTTGGGCGTTGATTATGAAAAAGACTTCTGTTGTTATATTGAACCCATCCTCCCAGATGACTCGGATGAAGCCAAATTTGATGCTTTGTTTTATGACCCTGCCATATCCCCACCGCTTCCACCGGCTGCCCAAACCCATGAAGCATCTCCGGGGGTGGCGGACCCTCAGCGCTGGGATGCTTGGCCTGATGAACTGCGTGGAGACCCACTTGTTGATCTGGATCTTTCCACACCCCTTCACCATCAACTCCATCCTCAGCCCTTGGATCCAACCCCCCTAGCTATTGCCCATGTAGCTTCTCCAGTTCCACCGTTGCCTCGCCAAAGGTCTCCTCTGATCACTCCAGCTATTGTTTGCAAGAAGCTCCAGACTCAACAGAGCAGCTTCTCTCCCTGGTAGTTTTTATAAAACTGTTGTTTTTTCCTCAGCCAATAAAAGTCTAAAAAAAATGGCACGTTGCATGGGTGTGAGTTTGCGTGATGAACACTACACCGCCATGCAAGCACTTGAATCGGAGCGATTGTCCCTTTCCCAATGAAACTAATTTCATGGAACGTAAGGGGTTTGGGGGACCCATCTAAAAGGCATGCAATCAGCCTTATTTTATCCCCTTATAAAGCATACATTCTTTTTTTTTACAAGAATCTAAGTTGATAGACCCGCCCCAATCCTTCATTAGACACATGGGGGGTCCACTCTAACGGGTTGGGCTCACATAAATGTTGATGGTTCCAGAGGAGGTATTATCACTGCTTGGAACGAACCTGTACGGTCCCATTGTCATACCACTGCTCACCCATCCGCCTTACACGTAACTCTCCGCCATATACAATCTGGTAAAATCTACTTTTTCACAAACATTTATGGTCCCCAAAAGATTCTAGAGAGAAATAAACTCTGGGCCAACTGTTTTACCTTTGCCTCCTATCTTAATGGTCCTTGGATAGTTGGAGGAGACTTTAACACCACCAGATCCTCTGAGGAGCGAAATTCCAGCTGCAACTCGCAAGACTCAGACTCTGTCAACTCCTTCATTAATGTATGCTCCCTCAATGACCCACCCATCTGCAATCGCCTCTTCACCTGGTCTAACCGTAGAGCTGATCCTGCCTTAGCAAAACTAGATAGATTTCTCTTCAATGCAGCATGGGATGACCTTCACCCCCTTTCCTTGGTCTCTGGCCTCGCTTCGACCATCTCCGATCATTGCCCCCTCATCTTGGACACCGGATCATTGCCCAACAATAAGCGCCCTTTCAGATTTGAGCGTCTTTGGCTTCTGGAACCATCCTTCGACAATTTCATCAAACAAGTTTGGACCCAACCCACGCAAATCCAATCAGCTTCCGCCAGAATTGTTTTCAAACTCCGTTCCCTTAGGAATATTATCATACCATGGGCCATATCCGTTTGGGGGTCCCTTCGCTCACGTATCTCTTCAACCCAAGACGTGATCTTAGATCTTAACATCCTTGAGGAATCTCGACCGCTTTCAGATAATGAACTGACCTGCCTGAGAGATCTAGAATCAGAACTGGATAGACTCATAAAACAAGAGGAGATAGGCTGGAAATAATGATCCAAAGCTAAATGGTTAGAGGAAGGGGATAAAAACACCTCTTACTTCCACCGCCTGGCTAGTGGCCGCCGTAGATCCACTTTAATCTCCGAGATTTCCCACAATAACACTTCTTACACTGACCTCTTGATCATCTCTACCTGTTTATAGACTACTACCGTTGCATCCTAGGCAAACAATCCCCAGCTCTCCCCGACATTGATTGGTCCCTTCTTTATCGAACCCCCTCCCTCATCTCCGTCGATCATCCATTCTCGGAAGATGAGATTTGGGCCGCTTTGAAAGACATGTCTGATGACAAAGCACCCGGCCCAGATCGTTTCGGCCCACTCTTTTTCAAACATTTTTGGGAAACTGTAAAATTTGATATTCTAGAATTGTGTGCTGAATTCCAATCCGATCCTTCAGCCATATCCAGACTGAACTATGCGAACATCATCCTCCTCCCTAAATCCCCTGGCGCTAATTCCCTCTCCTCCTTTCGTCCCATTAGCCTTCTTAACACAACCTTTAAAATCATTACTAAGGTCCTTGCCAACCGCCTTCAAACAGTTATTGCCCCCCTGGTCGGGGTTGAGCAGTCAGCCTTTATCCTTGGTAGAAACATCATGGACTGTGTAGCTACAACTCAAGAAATAATTTCCTTTTGCCTTCTAACGTTGACCTCAGGAGTTTTATTGAAGCTTGATTTCTCTAAGGCATTTGATTCAGTGAATTGGAATTTCATTCTTGATCTCATGGAACATAGAGGCTTTCCCCCTAGATGGTGCAATTGGATTAAACATATTCTTAGCTCTAGCCTCTCTTCTATCTCGATCAACGGTGTTTTAGGGGGCCACATCAAGTCAGCTCGTGGCCTGAGACAAGGTGATCCTCTCTCGCCTTTTATCTTCGTCTTAGTTGTAGACGCACTACGCCATAGATGGCCTACTGCAACGAAATTACATGGTGTTGCTAGCTATAATGTAACGATAGGTATGCTGATTTTTGTCTATTACAACACTCGCTTCAAGGTGTTAGCATAGGCATCAACAAGATGTTGCAGTAGCTATAGATGTTTTCAAATTAAAAAATTAATAAAATTAGCAATCCGCGTGAATACGATCCAACGGCCTACATTTAATCTGGTTGTTAAAATGGATCACCACTGCAATTTGCCCAGAAATTTCGTTTTCCCGCTTTACTTTTCATACCATTTCGTTCTCACCCTCAATTTCCAAATCCCCAATTTCCAAATCCCCAATTTCCAAATCCCCAATTTCCAAATCCCTAATTTCCAAATCATATTTTCGT
The DNA here is from genome assembly GCA_030737815.1 of Allium fistulosum. NCBI lineage: Eukaryota > Viridiplantae > Streptophyta > Magnoliopsida > Asparagales > Amaryllidaceae > Allium > Allium fistulosum. The sequence goes on along the minus strand of CM060906.1, from coordinate 172,060,853 downwards.
TCCCATTTTGTTCTCACCCCAATTTCGCTGCTGCTTGCCAACATGCCGTGACTGTTTCCTAAAACAATCGATGCGTCTTCTTTCTTTAACTTGTTTACAGCTTTTCCTGTTCTTGTCAATGCATATAGCTGCAATTTCAATGGTAAAGCATACTTTAAAATCGATACTTTAATTTCTTGATTAAAAACACTGTTAACCATTAATCGATGTTTATGCAGTGCACAGCATAAACAACGAACTCGAGGATTCATCCCAAATAAGACCGATATCGCAAACTTCTATAGCTCTATGTTGTATCGTTTACATGGCCACGAGCTTCTTCTGCTTCCTCCTCTTTGGCGAATCGACCCTTCAGGACGTACTGGCAAATTACGATACCGACCTTGGTATCCCATATTCGTACCTTATAAGCGACATGGTTAGAGTATGCTATGCAATTCATCTGGTTTTGGTTTTTCCAATGATATTCCATGCCCTTCGCCTCAATTTAGATAGTTTTAGATAAGAACAAAGCAATTCTGCAATCTTAAGTGTTGTTCATCTCTGTGTATGCGTCGAATGATTGAAATACTGAAGTTTACTATATGTGATTTTGTTTTTAATATTAACTATGCCATGGTTATAAGTTTTGATGCACAGATTTCTGCAGAAGTCGGTTTGGGTTGTGAGCGGGCTCAAGATGTTCGATAATATGCCTCTATTAGTGCTACTGATAATTCTGATTTATACTGGACAGCTGCTTTCCTTGGCCTCTAACAAATGGACCTTGCTATTCACATCGTTGCCAACAAATGTAGGTGTGTACACACCTCATTCTTTTGAAACTTCTGTTATTGATGGAGTGATGGTGTTGTTGGTTGAAATTATTTGCGGATTTACTTACAATTATTTGCTTGATGATTATTACAGCTAAGTTTGGTGAGTGTTCTGCTGTTTATAGAGTATTGAAGGTTGGTGAAATTTGGGAAGTTTGGGAAAGTTGTAATATGGTGAAGGGTGGTTTCAAAGAAGGCTCGATCTTCATTTGTGCATCATTTTACGTCGTTTCAAAGAAGGCTCGATCTTCCGAAATCGGATGAATCGGTCGATCCCCGCCGGGACTGCGGTGCCCCGGACCCCCGCCGGCGCTGCGCCCGGACCCGCTTTTCGGCTCGCCTTCGGCTCGGCACTTGGCTCGCCTTCGGCTCGGCATATATTTATCGGTGTCTGTATAAATTGAAACTGCATATGTAATGAGTGAACTGAGTGATGTAGTGAGGAATATCTGTATATGTGAATATCAGTGTTATATATCATTGAATTGTAAAATAGTGGAGTCAGGAATTTGTACTATTTCAAATGTTGAAATAAAATATTTATTTAAATAAATTACTGTTTAAATATCAAATTCTGTGCAATAGCATTTTATTAAATAAATATTTATTTCTATTAAAAAATCAAATATGCTCTACATTGTGGGCCCTACAAATTCAGAAAATTAATATCTATAGCAACATTTTTGAATGTTGCTACATGCACCTATGGATGTTGCTATAGACCCAAATAGGATTCTATTGCAACAATATTTCTTATGTTGCCTTAGATAGTCAAAATGTTGCCTTTGAGGTCTGCGGCAACGCGGCAAAATGCAACACCGAGAAAGTGTTGCCTTTGCCCTTTTTTAGCCTTCAGCAACATTTTTTGGCACATCCTGCATCACTTCTTCGGTGTTGCAGTATGCAATCTATGGCGTAGTGACGTTTTCAACAGAATGATCAAACTAGCCATATCCAACAACCTCTTCTCCGGCATTAAACTCCCAGATTCCTCCTTAGCAGTTTCCAACTTGCAATTTGCTGATGACACAATTCTTTTTGTCTCACCCCAGATCAACTACATCCACTGCCTGAAAGTGGCTCTCTACTCATTTGAGCTCATATCCGGCCTCTCCATCAACTTTAACAAGAGCTCCGTTATCATGTTAGGTAACTCGAATCATCTTGGCCCATCCATTTCATCGTTGCTTAATTGTAACCTTTCGGATTTCCCTTTATCTTACCTTGGAATCACCCTTCGTCCCACCAAGCTTCATAGATCTGACTGGTCCACACTTATTTCCCGGATCGAATCCAGACTTCTGAGTTGGAAGGCCCATTCCCTCTCCGCAGCCGGTCGCCTCGCCCTTGTCAAATCTGTCCTATCAGCCATCCCATCTTATTGGATGTCCTTCCACAAACTTCCCTCCTGGATCATCAACAGAATTGATACAATCCGAAGTACCTTCCTTTGGAATGGCGGTGGGGTCAAGAGGCTTGTTAATTGGAGTACCGCCTGTTTGCATCAGAATCAGGGTGGTCTTGGTATCACCAATCTCAGTGCCTTTAACTCCGTGCTCCTCACGAAATGGCTTTGGAGACTACTTACCCCTGGCAACTTTCTATGGAAAGATTGGATTCTCTCGCTTCATTATCACTCTAACCACCATCTCGTCCTTCACTTCCCACCGCGATGTCGAACTTCTCCGTTCTGGGCTGGTGTGCTCCAAACCCTTCCTTATGTCAGACCTCTTTTTCATGTAGTCATCGAAAATGGTAACAACTGTGTTTTTTGGTTAGATACTTGGCATAATAACCTTCCTCTCACCAAATCTTTGCCCCACCTTTTCTCCTACTCGAGTATCCATTATATTTCAGTTAGAGACTGTGTCAACTCCGGTCCTAACTTCCTCTGCCCTCCACCCCTCTTCGGCTCTGACACCTTTTTTGACCTTATCTCCACGTCCAATCTGCTTAAGTCTCTTCAGTTCACCACCTTGCCAGATCGTATAGTCTGGGCCCCTGCACCTGCTAAGGGCTTCTCTGTTGCCTCCTGTTACTCCCACCTCAATAACCCTGGCCGCTTCTTTGCCTTCCCTAGACTCTGGAAATGCCCTCTTCCATCGCGTATTGCCTTCTTCCTGTGGTGTCTGGCTCATGATCGAATCAACACCAAAGGGAGACTTCTCCGTTTGCATATCCCGGTTGATCCGTCTTGTGTCTTTTGCTCTAATCACATCGAAGATATTCCTCACTTGTTTTGTGACCGTGACTTTGCTTACTCGATCTAGGTTGCAACCAGTGCTCACCTCCTTGGCCACATCCCTGAACCGCCCATCATATTCGATCATTGGCAATATAACCCCCCTAACCTCCTCCTGGATGTCTTCATCGCTCTCTTCTATTGGTGCATATGGAAAGAATGTAATGCACACGTGTTTAATAAACCGAGATACCATTTCGAAGGCATATGCAGACATATAACTCATCTATTCACCTCTTTTACAGGTCGTAGCTTTTTTGCACCTTTTAGACTCCGTCTTTCTCAGAGAAGCTCATCCCCGACCGAATCACAAGGAAGCAATTCGATGTTCCCCCTGACCAGCAGCTTGGGCCATAGTTGGTAGTTTCTTGATGCATTCAGATTTCTGTCTTCTCGTTTGGTATTTTGATTTGTTACCTTTGTATATATTCTTGTACTATCTTATCTTGGTCGGATGTTAGTATGGTTCCTGTGATTGCTCTATGTGCCATCGATCAGGCCTGTTGATCGAAACATTATTATTTTATATATATGCTACTAATCGGCTGTGTAGTGTCACGCTACACACCCGTCTTGCTCAAAAAAAAAATCCATTTCAAAAACCATATAAATACGATATCATTTCCGTTTTAAAAACCAAATCAATACGATATCATTTTTAAAATCATAGTATTTCAAAGTTATAAAATTTGGAAGCTAAAGATTTAAAACTATAACACTTCCAAAACGTAATACTTTAAAATTAATAACTTTGAAACATAACTTCCACCCCTTACATGGTTTAAATATTAAAATGTTTTATAAAATAAACTAGCTTTTTAAATTTCACAAATAAATTCCAAAACAACCCGAATTTCTAAATTTTAGATTTAACTAAATCCCCAAATCATAAATTTCAATTAAATTCGGTTTTCAAATAGACCATTCCAAATTATATCGATTTCAAAACAGATTTGATCTACAAAATAACCATTTCAAATTCAATATATTTCAAAGCTTAAATATTCAATATTTCAAACTAAACTTTAAAATTCATATATACCAAATTCACTTTACTATTATTTAGTTTTGAAATATTTTCTTTATAAATCCAATATCCTTTTAAATAAAACTTCAAATTTCAATAACTGAATATTCCTTAATTTATTTAGATTTGATATATTCACTTAAATCACCTTAAACCCGAATTAAGTTATAAAACCATATTCTTTTAAAATCTCAATTTCAATAAGTTCCAAATGGATTCTTATTAAATAAAATTCTCAATTAAATAAAATCTCAAATCAATTTCAAAACTATCTTCTCATCCTTGACTTATAAAAATCAATATAAACTCTATATATTAAAATATAATTGAAGTAAATACTTATCCATATTATATTTTAAATAAAATCAAACTTTATTATTAAACTTATTTTATACTTTAAACAATTTTATTTATAGCTTAAAACCAAGAATTTAACTATGTATAAAATAACATTTATAAAATATCCAAATCAATATCTCATAAAACCATATATTTCTTTACAAAACCATAGAAATCATTGGAAAAATATATATATATATATAGACCGCGGTGTCTGTATAAAATTTTCTATCCTATGGTCAAGTGATACGGATATTTATCATTTCAATCCGTAATTTAAAATTAAAAAATATATGGTTATATATCATTTCAAACCGCAATCCCGAATGAAATAAAACACATAACAACTTGCAGTTTATAACAATATAAAATACAACATCCATTCATCCAATATCAACCATCAACCATTTATCACAATCATCATCCAATTCAATCAATAGCATCAATATATAACAGATAATAAATAACAGGTATCAACTAGCAGTTTATATTCAATAATAAATTAAATAACTGTTTAACTGGTAGTTTATATGCAATAATAAATTAAATAACAATTTAATTCAATAATTTCAATTTAACTGAGATGATGATTAAAAATATGCCAAACAGTCATAAATAAACTTATAATCACATCATAGATCAATTTAACAAACATAAGAAATTTTAGAAGTTGTAAGTGGGTTAAAACACTCACCTTTTCGAATTTAAATTGAATTTAAATCCAATTTAAACCCAAAATTCAAATAGTCTCAGAATCCATCCAAACTAGTGTCAAAATATTTGTAATTCCAATACGAACCTAGCGGAGAATACCGCACGTAAATCGGACCTCGTATGCGAAAGTTATTGCGATTAGAATAAATGAAATTGAAATTAAAATAAAAATAAAAGAAAAAAAAAACACTAACCCATCCCCCAGGTGCCACGTCACTACCTTCTACACCCAATCCTCTCCAGACCTTACCCTAAAGCATGAAGCACGCATGCCCAGTTCACGAACGACGCACACACCACCTCGCCGTCGCCTAGCACGACGCGACCACTGCCAAACTCGCCGCCGACCTTTGCTCTCACCCATGACCCATCTCGGCCGACCACAACGCCGTATCACCATGCAAACACCCAGCCCCCGCCATGTAAATAAAACCCTAATCCACTTTTGCACAAAAATCCAACCGCCGATTCGCCAAATAAACTGCATAGATGAAGTCCCCTCGGTCCACTCTACAATACCCAGAAATAGATTCGAAGATCGGACGATTTTGGTCACGGCGTGATGAATGGCCGTGGATAGTTCATCGATTTCCGGGCACACCGAAACCCAGATTGAAAAACGAATTATATATTTGACTTGCGCACGTCGAGAGCTTCAAATCCATATATAATTCGATATAGTTTGAAGAGATTAAATTTTCAATTTGATTTTTGAATTGCAATTGGATTTGAAATTGTCTGCAATTGAGATGAGGAGGTGAGGAGGAATTGTACGTACAGAAAAATGACAATGAGGAACAATTAGGGTTTATAACAGGGTATATATATACAAGGCTGAAAATAGGAACGCATGGGCTTGGTTGGTTTGGAAAATTGAACGATAATGGCCCAAAAGCACGTTCTGACTCCGGAACGAAATTGGGTCAACCCATATATCAAAATAGATGTTTTTAAATATTTACAAATCAATGGAACAGGTTTCAAGTCCAAATTCCATCGTATGGAGAAGTTATGCTAAAATAAAGTTATTTCAAATTGATTTCAATTAATTTCAACTTACTTTATTTCAAGGAGTTTCAAGCCCGTACGATCCAACGACAAGTCCGATCGTTATGAAACTTGAAATCCTACGATAATCCACCGTTACGGATCCGATGAAACTGGTTTCATCGAAATTCGAGTCAGTGGCCAAAATGGCTATTTTGCAGTTAATTAAATAAATTAATATTAAATTAATTAAATCACTATTTCAATCCAAATTCTATAATTTATAAATTTTATCACTTTTGATTTCTTAGACAATTATCATAACTTAAAACAAATTTCTATGTCAATTCAACGTTAATTATTTCACTAATTACCATATTTATTTTCGATTTCAATAATTGTAGAAATTATAAATTTAATTTTCTCATAATTCCATTTAATTGACCTTTCACTCTATTGTTCAATCCATTATTATCAAAAGGATGGAGTTAATATTGGTTCATGATTGTTTATATTAATATTCTCAGATTTCATCTAAATTTCCATTTATGTAACATTTAAATATTTAATTTCATTTAATTGCAATTAATCCTATTATCATAAATTAAATTTCAATATTTTGATAAAACTTTATTTCCATTCCTTTAATTCAACAAATTGTCCTATTGTGAATAACATTAACCTTATTTCCAAATATTACCTTAATATACTTCCAATTTAACAACTCCTAACATTGTATTATATTTCACATTAATGTAACATTTATTTACATTTATTAAAATTTATTTCCAATTCCAATTTCGTCAAAACATGTAACTTATAATAATTTGTTATCATTAACTCCCAATCACATTCTTACAAGTTTAATCATTTCCAAACCAATGTTATAATTTCTTACTAAACATTGATTATGTTCAACTACCATTCAATATATATTAATTCATTAATTAATTCAATATTTACGTTTGTTTTTCTTGTATTAAATTTATTACCAAATATTACTATTTACAACAATGGTTTCAATTAATCGGGATTGAATTGAATTAATTATTTATTAGCTTACATCAACATTCTTACATTTCATTCTTGTTATAAATTCATTAACAAATTACAAATTCCTTTTATTTACACAATCCTTACATTCATACCTAATTACATTAGTTTTATCCATTACGCTAATATACGCCTATTTACATCTTAATTTGAATAAATATTATATTTATAAATGTGTACTTCTACCAATTGTACACATTATTTAAGGTTTAAAACCAATTAACAAATTTACCTTAATCCCATTCTTATACCAGTTTATTACTTTATACATACATTACGTTTCTATGTAACTTATACATTCACACTTTCCGTTATTATATTAATTGTCTTTAAAGAAATGTTCATTATTAGTCACCAATGATTAAACCAACTCATATCACACTAATCCTACTCAATTCCCATTTATTACCCAGATTTATATTAATAAATCAACATTTACATTTGTTACTTATATTCAATCTTATAACCAAGTTATACCATTCTACATTATTTTATTTATTGCAATTTCATTCAATTTATACAAATTCAGCTTTAATTAACTTCGTTGTTACATTTCATCCTAGTTATTATTTCATTATTCATTTACAAATTTTATTTGTTTCAATATTATTCCATTCAAGTAGTTAATAATTAACTTTGGTTAACCTTGTTACTTTCATTTAAGTTATTATCTCCTTATTAATTAACAATTTTTTTCATTCCTTCAATATTAAATTATCAAAACTTTCTCAATAACAAATTTAAAACATTGAAAATTACGGGTTGTTACATCATTAATCGGTACCGATCCATGGACCGTGGACACTACCTTAAAAATAGGCGATTCCTCTTCCTAAGCTTATGGATCAGCGCATATATAAGTGCAAGCCCACACTTTAACCTTTTCTACCTGTTTTCATTTCTTTGCCTCGAGGCCTTTCATCCTTGAGCTCGCCACTGCCGTTGCTAACTTTTACAGCACCGATCCATCATTTCAAGTCACCGCCTCCGACTCCTCCAGTCATCAACGTAGCCATAATAATTAGCTCATACTTTTACTTTCGAGCACCGAACCATAAGAATAATTCAAAGTTCAGACCCAAAAACCTTCAAACCTAATCGCCGCGACTTGTTTCAGGTAGGTAGTGGCACTGCTTGGAGGCGTTCATAATTGATTTGAACATGGACCATGCATGGCCCAAAGATGGAATCCATTGCTCTCCTCTATGGATCAGTGCTGATCCCAAACTTTGGGAATTTTGCCTAAAAACTTGAGTGCTAGAGGACGCCTTGTACCATACTCGAGTTTTTCTCGAAGCATGGTTTGGTTTTCTCGAACATGACTCGAGCTTGAGTTTTCCGGGCTTTGACTCGAGTCGACTTCAAGTCCCACATATGGTAGACTCGAGTTTTTCCTGGCAATGCAAATTTTTAACATAAAGTTTCCAAGCTTTCCCAAATTATCTTTAAAATGGAACTCCATAATCAAATTTGATCGACCTGTGATTGATAATTCATTAATCGTTGGGACAGTTTCTGATAACGGTCACTTTGAATGTAAATCGACACTTGAGCGAACTATTTGCTAACCTTGTAGTTGAATGATGAACTTGAATTGCAACTTTAGATGCATGCAATGCACAATTTCAGATGCACACTATTGCCCCCTCCGTCGAAGTATGAGACTCGATCGATCAACACACATTTGTATCCGTCGGGTGTGGTACATCGACTATACAAGGCTCTTTTTCCAGCGTAAAGATTACGACGTATAATATGCCTGATATCTCTTACGTGTAACGTTTTAGTTATGGATCATAGACGCTTATCGTGTCTCTCTGCTATGGCCGCAGATCCTTCAACTTCAAAATATGTCGGGTCCGATAACAATTCTAGCTCGACGACTGTGCTTGTGAAAAATTCCACTCCTACTCAATATCAATCTCATTCAGTCAGTCATCAGACATGGTGGCCTTGAGAAATAGTTCCATTTATCTTGGCTGAAGAGCCCGATGTTGGGGTTTCCCTTGACGTTGATGTTGGCGACGTCGTCATATTGATAGATCCCTTAGATTCCCTAGCGTCTAAAGTCGATGAGGCATCCCTTAGAAGATTATGTGGTAAGCATGGGATTCCTTTTGAAGATTTATTAGTTCCTACACGCTATCAAAGGGCACATCTTCCACCCGAGAGGTACACAATCTGTAACAGATACTTGTGGATGACTGGATGCGTTCCGCCTTTTAATCCTTTCATTTGCATAGTCTTACAGTTTATGAAGCTTGCTCCGGCTCAACTACATTCGAATAGTTATACTCTTATACATAGCATGTACCTGATATTTGTTCGGCATTTGAATAGAGTCCCCATAGATGAGGAAATTTGCTACTTTTACAGCTTCAAGCACTGAAAGGCTCCCCTTTGCTCACTTACTTGGAGCCCACTAAGGGCTGTCGGATAGTATTGGGGCTTTGGAATAAGCCAAGTTATTTTAAAGATGAGTTCTTCTTTATGCGCTATCTATCTAGTTTCGCATAAAAATGGCTGTCTGGACGTAAGTCTTGATTTCGTTCTCCTTACTAACACTGATTTCATGATTACAATTGTTGTTGAATCCATCGTTTTTGGTATTTGCAGATGATTCAAGTAGACCTGGTACGTAGCTCTGGCACGCACCATAGCAGATCTCATAAAGTCCGGGTTGAAGAGAGAGACATGAGATATCTTTTCACGGATGATAATCTACATACTTATAACTTGGTGGAGGTGAACTGTAGCGTAAGCTACGTCCTCAAGGCTCAAGTGGATACTCAATCTGAGCAAGAGCCCAAAGCTGAATCAATGTCGACGAGGACCAAACAGTGCCCCCAGTGCCAGATCATGTCATTGATCCCGAAATAGGACGAGGAGTGAGCATCGATGGTGAAGGGTTTGATGAAAATGATGACAAGAATAAAAATTCGGCACTGAATCTCTTGGTGAAGTTGACAGTCGAGGCTGCATGTTCGCGGTCCCAGGTCGAACCAAGATTAAGATCATCCCGCTAAGTTCTAATATCCAACAGCAACATTCATTGGTTGCACTTGAAACATCGATGGCCTCAAATGAGGACCATATGGGTTCCTTTGGGAGTATTCCTATTAACATTCAATCATTTGGTCTGGACTATATCAACCTTACTGGCTTTGGTTCTCCGAGCCGTTTGGATACCGATGTACCATTTACAAGGGATGGTGAAATCACGCCTATCAGCCACCCTGTTGAGCCTGGTTTGTGGGGGTGATTAGGGCTTATTGACACACCACACAACATGCTTGCACTACATGTCTCGTTCTTTTCTATCACTAATTTCAACTTGTCCTTAATTTGTTTACAGATTCAATGGAGCGTAGGAACTTGTACGACACTATTCAAAGTATGGGTAGCAAATACATGAAGGTTGGATCATCTAAAATCTCCCGTGACTCATCTCGTGATTCTGATTTCAGGAAGGCACTCGAGGCGGGAGCCTAGAAGATGGGACTTAGGCACTGGTCCTGTGAGCCATCTCCACGATGCAGGTCTCATACGCCTCTACCGCACAGCATGTAAATGCATTCAATGAGACCTGATCCCGTCCCACCTATCGAGGTGCCTACTCCCTATGTTTCAGTTCCTAGTTCAACACAGCCAACGATATCCTCTCATGTGCCATGCCGTTATGATCAATTGTTTGGGCTAATGTCTTTTGATACTTCTCATCTAAGATCTAAAAAGAGGCCAATTCAAGCCCCTACTACAACCGTAAAAATAGGGGTTGTTTCCAATCCTCACTTGGCCACCATGACGAAATCTTTTCCGAAGATCCACTTTGATGATATTTTCCTCATCCTCGATTTGAAGGACATTCCCCATAAGGTTATTTCTAATGTGTTTGCTTGTGTGAGCGATGCATACGATCAATACTTCAATTGGAAGAAATAGTAGATGCTATTTCTGAAGTCTCCCACATAAGAAGGGTAAGCTTGACGGGATGAAGTAGATCCAAGATCACGACTAGCACATTATCTTCAATCTTGACAAGGAAGTTGAAGGGCTCAATGTTTTGCTGGCTGAGGCTAAGAATAAATTAGAAGATCAGTCCAGGTCCACCGAGGAAGAACGTCAAAACCAACATAAGCAAGTAGAGGATGCTCATCACCGGAGCCATAATCTTTCGTTAGAGAATGAAAAACTCAATAAAACCATGGAGGAGCAAGCCTTAGAGATAACAAAGCTAAAGGAGCAGCTAGAAGTAGAGAAGAAAAAAAGGATGATGCAGTCGCCCTAGTTAAGGGCTACTACGAGGAGTTATTAGATGCTCGTAAGGCAAAAGACGACGTAGAAGCCTGAGCGAAATCCCACATAATGCATGACGCGCATTCTCCGGCGAAATTCCCATATATCGAAATGTGTCCAAGCAAATACGTCCATGTTTGCCTGGAGAAACCATACTTACTCCTTCCTCATTTTTAGGCCAAACCAAGACGCGATCTTGAGAACCCTTGTGGGATCTTCATGGTTGATCGAAACGTCGATGGTTAACTCTATCGGTGCCGCCTTTGCATCCTCTGACTTTATTTTGGGGCCCATAGGTTATGAAATTTGTTGTTGGACCAGTACAGTCTTAGTCGGAGTTGTTATATCTCAGAAGACTTGATATAGAGAGCTTCTCTATGTTCTTTCCTTTCTCAAGTTACTTTGCCTCTCTGATCTTTACCATGTAAAATTCCCGACCAATGCTTGGTCATCTTGTATTGCCCCTACTCCATTATAAGTTGGGAGCATCAACATCATACATCATGGAGCAAGTGCAATTCTGAAATTGGCAAGCACCGTTCGACCCAAAAAACATTGTAGACCGAAAATCCATCGACCACCACAAACATCTGCAACTGCATTACCTTGCAGTCCCCTTCACCCAACTCGACATGTAACTCTATCAAGCCAACATGTTTCTTGGCCTCTATGGTAAATCCTTGAATATAGGATTTATAAGGCTTAAGATCCTTTTCGCTGAGCCACATTTGATCAAAAGTTTTCTTAAATAAGATATTGATTGAGCTCCCACAATCAATAAGGACTCGATGCACTATAACTGGCCCAATCACGACTGTAATCACCACAGGGTCAAGCATTAGTGCATGGACTCCAGTAATGTCCCTGTTTTGACATTCAATATCATCATTGACAGTTCCCTATTGCTTCGTTGGATCTCATCTTCTATGGAAAAACATGTTTCTTGAGGCACATGTGTAAAGACCCACAAATCCGTCTTCCGAAAACTCGACACTGATACGTCCACTGTACCAACTGTCGAAAAATCGAATGGCGGAAACGCGAAACTTTAGGTTTGAAAGAAAAGGTAGAAGAAGACAGAAGAAAAGAAAGAACAGAACAGAAACAACAACAGAATCTCACATTCGCAGCGGAACAATATATAATAGATAAATCAAAAATCTTTAAAACAAAAGACTATATCAGTTTATACATACATCAATCATCAGAGTTACAACAATACACATCACTGGACAGTTATATAAACTTGTCCACATACAGAATACACAGCGGAAATAAATAAACAAGTACGGTAGTAGGCTTCGCCATCCAGCTCATCTCCAAAGCTCCAGAATATCCTGATAACATAACTTTAGGCTGCTCGTGTGGAAAATTATGGGCACCCAGAGTTTAGAAGGGAACAATAAACCCCGAATCAGTCATGGTGACTGGTGTGAGATCGTAAAACAGTTATTTTCGCAAATAAAATAAAACAGATTCACAATGCTTTTGGAAAATGAAACTACCATAAGGCCTCCCACCACACACAATGCAAACGCAGAATTGGAGGAGATTTCCCCTTATGATAGTAAAAAATGCTTACTATGCAAAATCAGTTGATATTATTATTAATGTCTAGTGTGGAAAACATTTCGAAAGTATAATATCAATCTTAGCCAACATACAACCATTGTTGTATGTCTACTATAACTACTACGTTCAGTAGCAGGTTACCGCCACATTCCATAGCAGGTAATACAATTAAAAACCGTACAGGGTTCGTATTGTTTCTTTGGATTTCCAACAAATGGTCAGGCGAAGGAGCTTCCTTATACCGAAATGGAAACGCCTTTGGAAAGACGCCCCGAGAACCTAACCGAATCTCTGCAAACAAAAGGCCGACGCCCTCACGTTCTAACCGAGCTGTAACTAGGTAACTAACACACGAGCTATGCCATCCCCTGGTCGTTACCGACCTTTATCCGAGGATCCTCAATCACAAAGCAACAGCCACAAAATATAATCAACATAGGTAAAATATCTGGGCTCCATACCATGATATCACCTTTTATCCAGAAGGAAATGGCATTCCCTAGGGGCGCGACCCCTACAAATCTTTGTCGCGACATTCCTGTTTCGACCATTACCGGGTTGTGAGGCTCGACGAAGTCTCGTCCACAAAGCTACGCTTTTTCACAAAGCCACGCTTTGATCAACAACTGATCAACAGCACTTCGTGTGCCACATTACCAAATTGGGAATGTATCACTAGTAACCATCAACTACATAACCTCTGAGCTCGTACGACTCAGAGAAGGGTGTTAAGCTAAAAGAATAAATTCTCTGCCACCAACAGAAATATTTTTAATAGAAACCAGCTTTACATCTCAAAGTGTAACGTCAGACACACATCCATACAAGTTCGTTCCGGGATCGAACGGAACCGAAGGCACTTCCAAAGAAGCCCTTGCAATCCGGATATTCACTAATCACGTCCGGACTTCCCATCACAAAAAGAGTGATATAAATCTCTATACCGGAGCAACTCGGTGCAGAGACATTCGACAGGTTGTCCTTTCATTTTCACAAATATCCGGTCTTCACATCGGTCTTCAAATGCAATCCATTCACGACGTATCACTAATTCGGAATGGGTTATACGACACAAAGGTCCTTTCCCGGCTAACTCGAATAGTGCGCGTTTGTTTTAAAAACAAATCAAGTGCCATTTCAAAGGCAAATATTGATAGTCGGTTATTTAACTATCAATAACATTCACAACAATCAATCAATTCAAATAATTTTTCCCAAATTATTAAATTTCAAATCTCTTCACAAGATATATATTTTTCCACACTTCACATTTGAAAACCAATTTCAAATCACAAAATGGTCCGTTTAAACCAATTTGATAAATCCTTATCGATTTATTTCAAATTTACATTTCAAATTTGTAAATTTATTTCCACACTTCATCACTTTGAAAACTGATTTCAAATCATATTTTCCACACTTTAAAAATAAATCAATATTTATTTTTAAAACAAAGTTCCCTTTCCCTTATAAATTCTATTCGGAATTTACATTCTCAAATATTCACTTTTTATACGATTTTCAAATCGTTTTCCAAATATTCATTTTCAACACCAAATCAACTTTCAAATTGATTTCTCAATTTATTTCAAATCCCAAATCGAATTCCAAATTAATTTCTGAATTTACTTCAACACCGAATCACATTTCAAATTGATTCTAACTTTTAATCCTAAATACCAAATCATTTTTACAAATCGATTTCCAAATTTATTCTCAACACAAAAATCAATTTTCATTCAACATCAAATAAGTTTTCATATCGATTTCTCAAAGATTTATTTCGAATACCCAATCAATTATCAATTTGATTTCAAAAAAATTTATCTCCTTTTAAATAAATTCTTTTATTTTTCCAAACCATCTAAAATTCAATTTTAATTTCAGAAATCCAATTTCATTTATTTCTGGTATCCAACGAAACCAAAAATACATTCGGCTAAATTTTAACTCTCAACACATTCAATCACAGATATAATCATACACAGATTATAAATAATCAATCACACAACATATGAAATCAATTCAAATGTTTGAGGAATCCTGTTGGATCCCTCCAACCTGTTTCCCTGCATCCACAGATGTTAGCACAATACCAATTCCACTTCGAGGTGGAATATCGCGGTATATGGGTTTTATAAAAATATCATCCGCTTACTAACGGCGCAATAGGGTCTCATCCGCTATATAATTGTGGGAAATCAATCAATCCAATATATACATATGCCAATATGTATATATTGCTATATATATAGATATATCCTACTATATCTAATATCACATCCAAACAGACAATCAAATCAATAACTGAAAATTCCACTTTTCATTTGAGTGAGAAGATCTCACCTTTGCTTTTAATTTTGCAATCCATTTTCCATTTCCGACTTGTTTCTCCATTTTAGACCTTGTATCAGACATTATAAGGTTTTATTAATATTCAAAATAAATTGAACAATTAAATTCCATTTTAACAAATTAAATCAACTATTGATCTACTTTAACTTAATGATTTAATTTTAAATCAAAGGATTAAATTTTAAACAAATTTTCCTTTAATAAAACATTTCCTTTTGAAACTATATATGTAATCATAAAATGTAGATAAAAATCTGATTTTTATATAAACCCAAAAATTTCTATTCTTCCAAAATTTAATATAACTTTCTGTACTTCCATATAAAGTTAAACTTTGTGAATTTAAAAACTGGGCAGCAAACACATTTTTTCAAAATCAACATTTTTATAATCCACTTTTAACTTCAGTAATTAGTAATTCATTTGTATGTATAAATTTTCTTTTACTGTAAACAACTTTAACATATATATATATCTGTTTTACTATTAAATTAGAAATCCATATATACTTTCTTTTAACAGTATATATATATTTATTTACTTTGAAATTTCAACTGTTTAAAACACATGTAAATTTTATTTAAATTTTAAATGAACTGAAATCTATACCTCACTGCAAATTTTGAGCAACCCAGGCTCGTCTTCGAAACTGCCGTGACAATCTTCACCAGATTCCCACGATCGAGCACTCGATCACCCAAAACCCGACCTCCACCTGGCTTCGCAGTCGCCTCCAGTACCTCGCAAGTGCAGACTTCGACCCCGCGATTTACCAACCTCCTCGTGCTCGCGACTTCGAAAACACGGCCCCAGATTGTCATTCGTGAATTTCCAGACTTCGATCGCCTGCCCTAGCCAACTCCGAGCCCTAGCTCCTATCGCGACTTCATCGCTTCCAGAAACGACTCGCCTGATACCCCTTCCACACTGCGACATCTCCACAGACGAAACCACCCATCACTTCACCGTCGCACATGCATCCCAATCCTCACTGCAAACCCTTCTGACATCGAAAGAACCCCTGCCTCGAAAACTCCTCAACCTACCATCGCGTCGTCCCCCCTATGCCGTTGCCTCAAGACGTCGAGCCAGCTACCCTTTTCCTCACCGCTATAGTGATGCGAGTCCCTCAGCGTCGAAGTCGAAATCGACTTCGATTTCGTTTTATGCGAATTTATTGAAAGAGGAAGAAGACGGCCATGATTTCTTTTCTTTGGCAAAGTTTTCGATTTAATTAATACGAGGAGGGTAGGTCAGCTACAAAAGAAAATTCGCGTGTAACAGAAGTGAAATTTTAAAAGAATGTAGCGTGCTATCAGCTGAAAAAGGGGGAACAGGACTTGACGTTTGCGTGCTTTACTCAACTTGCTACAACACTCTGAAAAGCAAAAGCTGATGTGAAGAAAAATACAGCTGAGGTTGACAAATATAATTATTCAACTTAAACTCAAATTCAAACCGTTCCAATAAAGT
This sequence comes from Allium fistulosum, assembly GCA_030737815.1. Lineage (NCBI taxonomy): Eukaryota > Viridiplantae > Streptophyta > Magnoliopsida > Asparagales > Amaryllidaceae > Allium > Allium fistulosum. The sequence continues at coordinate 172,043,980 of CM060906.1, read as the reverse complement.
CAACCAAAAATTTTGACTTCCTATCGGGGCGTGCCGCTAGGCATTCGTAATGTTATACGCCTATCCCGAATACAATGGAAAAGGTTCCGAGTCCAAATTTGATCGTATGGAGAAGATAGCTTTTTTGGACCAGTTATTAAATTGAATTTCGATTAAATTTCAGCGCGTTTGCTTATCGTACGGCCAAACGATCACTCCAAACATTACGAAAATTGAAATCCGATAATAATACAATATTACGGATCCAATGGAACTGGTTTCGTCGAATTCCGAGACTGCGCCCCGGAACGCTATTTTTAAATATCGGTTCAAACGATATAAATTTCAAAACTGAACAAATCAATTTCAAATTCAATTCTGAAAGTTCCATTATCTTCAGAATTATCAATATAAATTTTCAAAGCCTTCAGATTATTTTAAATCAGCTTAAAACTGAAGATTCAAATTTTTACCCAGTTTCAATAATTAAATTCAATAATTTATTCGCCAAATTCATTCTGATTTCTCGAATTTCAAATTAAACTATCATTCGAATATTTAAATTAAATTAAATATTCACATTTCAAATATCAAAAATTCAGGGTCGTTACAATCTTTCCCCCTTAAAAGAATTTCGTCCCGAAATTACAAGTTAGGAAAAATGGTCCAATACCCGATAACTATTTTCTCAATTTTAAATAGTTTTATCAAATTTTCAAAACAAATCTTTCTACTAAAGATTCGTTATCAATCCAACTAAATTTCCAACTTCAATTATAAGTTTCAAACAACATTGTTTACTTCAAAATTCAAATTTAAATTCAAAATTTAAACTTCAAAATTTCCTCAAAATTTTCTAACACTCTAAATTTTTGAAAAATTTCGCCAGCGTCTCCTTTGCGCGGCTAATACGGTACGACTACAAAACGTCCCTACGAACTCCCAAATCTCAAAAGAAAACAAAATGCCAAGTGGAAAAATCAGAAACTCATCAAATTTCATACTGAAATTTAAATACATATCTTTTGGTCGAGCAATTTAAATTATCTTCAAAATTGAATCCAATTCCATTTTCTATCGCCTTTACAATCCTTGTATATTTTACTGAACAATAATGTCCAAATTTACTTATTGGATTTCCCAATACACATTTTACTTAAGAATTTTCTCCATTCATTTCTTAAGTGCAATATAAGTATTACATACTTCTTATATTCATTTTCACTTCATTAACAAGGTTATATATTCATTTCCATTCAAATTTGCATTTTAATTCCATTTGAATTCAATTTAACAATTTCAATTCTATTTGGAATTCATTTTATCTTCAGATTTTCATTCAGATTTTCATTTCGAATTTTACTTGAATTCGATTCATCTTCTAATTTCGAATATTGAGCTTTATTCACTTTTATCTCAATTCCCAATTTTAAACTTTTTGTCGTTAGTCAAAATTTTCAAAAAAAATTCTAACTCCTAGTGAAAACACTTAAAAATCCTTTTAAAATGGATATGGAAAGCACGTTCCCCCATGGATCACAGTTACTCGGCGGTTTCGCTACTATCCCAGTAGAATCACTTGTAACTATAGATTTCACATCTCTTGAATTTCGCCATGGTTGTTGCCATAGATCGTAGTTCACACGGCGGTTACACCACTATCCCAGTGGAATCGCTTGTAACCGTAGGCATCTCGCCCCTCGAATTTCGCTATGACATCTAGATCGCAGTTTACACGGCGGTTGCGCCACTATCCCAGTGGAATCGCTTGTAACTATGGGTATCACACCCCTCAAATTACGCTAGCATACATCATGATCGATCAACATGATCCCATCACGATCAAATGGACACCCATACCGAGTTCCAACACCTTCACAATTTTTTTCAATGGAAGGTACTTTTCATATCCTTAGTTTGGAAAACATAATATGTCATATATGTATAGTACTTCATTTTCAATTGATTCCATTCAATTTTGATTGGCATTCCACCCAAATCTCATTGAAAACCATTCAAATCTATTCCATCTACTAATTTAATTAGTATATTCGCTCATCCATTTTAAAATTTCAAATTTCCATATTCAACTCGTCTCGAATTTATTTTATCAATAACAAGGAAATTTCAATTTATTTTTCTTTCTTACTTACTTGAATTCATATACAAATTCAAACCATTTCATTCAACTTCACAATTCAACTTCAATTTAACCAATTAAACCTCCAATTCATTATTTCATGAATTAATAATTTATCAAGTTAGTTTACTTGAATTCAATCCACTTTATTTTATTCCTCCAAGTTTGGATTTTATTCAACTTGATTCAAATCAAATATCCATTCATTTTTCAATTCCAATTCATTTATTTACAAATGTAGCTTCATTTGTTCATTCATAAATTCATTCATTTTTTCAATTTGAATCTTATTCCAATCCAATTTCAAATATTTATAAGTTATCAACTTATTTACAACCCATTAATGAATTTTATTTCAAATAATTTCCTGGAATACCATTTCATATTATAAATCACATTTACCATTTACACTTACAAATTTCATTCGTATATGAATTTTATTTCCTTATCTTTCAATTCATTTTTATAAATTTCATTTGTTAAATGAATTTATCTCCAAATCTTTGGTTATATCATTATTTCTCATTCAATTCCATATAACAAAGATAATATTTCAATATTATCTCTTCCTAACAACCAAGCATCTATATACACAATAATAATTCATAGAAAATCATTTCTTTTCTATACAAAAATAGTTTTGGGCAAAATTATTTCATTTACCCAATTTAAAACAATACTGTGTCGGTTTATCTTGTTTAAGAGTTTAGAAATCCCTATCGATTACAGTTGGCCACCCTGCACCGACCAGAATCTATAAACAATCAACCGATAAGTCAACACAATACAAAACAAATTTTGTATTCACTAACAAATACGCACTCATATCTATTATTACACTCACACCCATTCTAGAGTACTGCTGACTCTATCTCTAATGAGTAACACCCAACAGAGCAGGGTTATCGCTTAACCGGATGCTCTGATACCACTTGTAAAGACCCGCAAATCCGTCTTCCGAAAACTCGACACTGATACGTCCACTGTACCAACTGTCGAAAAATCGAATGGCGGAAACGCGAAACTTTAGGTTTGAAAGAAGAGGTAGAAGAAGACAGAAGAAAAGAAAGAACAAAACAGAAACAACAACAGAATCTAACTTTCGCAACGGAACAATATATAATAGATAAATCAAAAATCTTTAAAACAAAAGACTATATCAGTTTATACATACATCAATCATTAGAGTTACAACAATACACATCACTGGACAGTTATATAAACTTGTCCACATACAAAATACACAGTGGAAATAAATAAACAAGTACGGTAGTACGCTTCGCCATCCAGCTCATCTCCAAAGCTCCAGAATATCCTGATAACATAACTCTAGGCTGCCCGTGTGGAAAATTATGGGCACCCAGAGTTTAGAAGGGAACAATAAACACCGAGTCAGTTATGGTGACTGGTGTGAGATCGTAAAATAGTTATTTTCGCAAAGAAAATAAAACAGATTCACAATGCTTTTGGAAAATGAAACTACCATAAGGCCTCCCGCCACACACACAATGCAAACGCAGAATTGGAGGAGATTTCCCCTTATGATAGTAAAAAATGCTTACTATGCAAAATCAGTTGATATTATTATTAATGTCTAGTGTGGAAAACATTTCGAAAGTATAATATCAAACTTAGCCAACATACAACCATTGTTGTATGTCTACTATAGCTACTACGTTCAGTAGCAGGTTACCGCCACATTCCATAGCAGGTAATACAATTAAAAACCGTACAGGGTTCGTATTGTTTCTTTGGATTTCCAACAAATGGTCAGGCGAAGGAACTTCTTTATACCGAAATGGAAACGCCTCTGGAAAGACGCCCCTAGAACCTAACCGGATCTCTGCAAACAAAAGGCCGACGCTACCTCACGCTCTAACCGAGCTGTAACTAGGTAACTAACACACGAGCTATGCCATCCCCTGGTCGTTACCGACCTTTATCCGAGGATCCTCAATCACAAAGCAACAACCACAAAATATAATCAACATAGGTAAAATATCTGGGCTCCATACCATGATATCACCTTTTATCCAGAAGGAAACGACATTCCCTAGGGGCGCTACCCCTACAAATCTTTGTCGCGACATTCCTGTTTCGACCATTACCGGGTTGTGAGGCTCGACGAAGTCTCGTCCACAAAGCTACGCTTTTTCACAAAGCCACGCTTTGATCAACAACTGATCAACAGCACTTCGTGTGCCACATTACCAAATTGGGAATGTATCACTAGTAACCATCAACTACATAACCTCTGAGCTCGTACGTCTCAGAGAAGGGTGTTAAGCTAAAAGAATAAATTCTCCGCCACCAACAGAAATGTATTTGATAGAAACCAGCTTTACATCTCAAAGTGTAACGTCAGACATACATCCATACAAGTCCGTTCCGGGATCGAACGGAACCGAAGGCAATTCCAAAGAAGCCCTTGCAATCCGGATATTCACTAATCACGTCCGTACTTCCCATCACAAAAAGAGTGATATAAATCTCTATACCGGAGCAACTCGGTGCAGAGACATTCGACAGGTTGTCCTTTCATTTTCACAAATATCCGGTCTTCACACCGGTCTTCAAATGCAATCCATTCACGACGTATCACTAATTCGGAATGGGTTATACGACACAAAGGTCCTTTCCCGGCTAACCCGAATAGTGCGTGTTTGTTTTAAAAACAAATCAAGTGCCATTTCAAAGGCAAATATTGATAGTCGGTTATTTAACTATCAATAACATTCACAACAATCAATCAATTCAAATAATTTTTCCCAAATTATTAAATTTCAAATCTCTTCACAAGATATATATTTTTCCACACTTCACATTTGAAAACCAATTTCAAATCACAAAATGGTCCGTTTAAACCAATTTGATAAATCCTTATCGATTTATTTCAAATTTACATTTCAAATTTGTAAATTTATTTCCACACTTCATCACTTTGAAAACTGATTTCAAATCATATTTTCCACACTTTAAAAATAAATCAATATTTATTTTTAAAACAAAGTTCCCTTTCCCTTATAAATTCTATTCGGAATTTACATTCTCAAATATTCACTTTTTATACGATTTTCAAATCGTTTTCCAAATATTCATTTTCAACACCAAATCAACTTTCAAATTGATTTCTCAATTTATTTCAAATCCCAAATCGAATTCCAAATTAATTTCTGAATTTACTTCAACACCGAATCACATTTCAAATTGATTCTAACTTTTAATCCTAAATACCAAATCATTTTTACAAATCGATTTCCAAATTTATTCTCAACACAAAAATCAATTTTCATTCAACATCAAATAAGTTTTCATATCGATTTCTCAAAGATTTATTTCAAATACCCAATCAATTATCAATTTGATTTCAAACAAATTTATCTCCTTTTAAATAAATTCTTTTATTTTTCCAAACCATCTAAAATTCAATTTTAATTTCAGAAATCCAATTTCATTTATTTCTGGTATCCAACGATACCAAAAATACATTCGGCTAAATTTTAGCTCTCAACACATTCAATCACAGATATAATCATACACAGATTATAAATAATCAATCACACAACATATGAAATCAATTCAAATGTTTGAGGAATCCTGTTGGATCCCTCCAACCTGTTTCCCTACATCCACATATGTTAGCACAATACCAATTCCACTTCGAGGTGGAATATCGCGGTATATGGGTTTTATAAAAATATCATCCGCTTACTAACGGCGCAATAGGGTCTCATCCGCTATATAATTGCGGGAAATCAATCAATCCAATATATACATATGCCAATATGTATATATTGCTATATATATATATAGATATATCCTACTATATCTAATATCACATCCAAACAGACAATCAAATCAATAACTGAAAATTCCACTTTTCATTTGAGTGAGAAGATCTCACCTTTGCTTTTAATTTTGCAATCCATTTTCCATTTCCGACTTGTTTCTCCATTTTAGACCTTGTATCAGACATTATAAGGTTTTATTAATATTCGAAATAAATCGAACAATTAAATTCCATTTTAACAAATTAAATCAACAATTGATCTACTTTAACTTAATGATTTAATTTTAAATCAAAGGATTAAATTTGAAACAAATTTTCCTTTAATAAAACATTTCCTTTTGAAACTATATATGTAATCATAAAATGTAGATAAAAAACTGATTTTTATATAAACCCAAAAATTTCTATTCTTCCAAAATTTAATATAACTTTCTGTACTTCCATATAAAGTTAAACTTTGTGAATTTAAAAACTGGGCAGCAAGCACATTTTTTCAAAATCAACATTTTTATAAGTGAATATTAGGCTCAGGTCCCTAATAAGTTTCAAAATACACAAAAACCCCAGTAAAAAAAAGTATGTAAATTAGGTCCCTAGAATTAAGTTACTAAGTAATTGCATATAGTTATGCAATTATTCACTGAATAATTGCAGACATTTATGCAATTATATCCAAAAGTTGCATAAATTTATGCAATTTTTTCGGTGAATAATTGCGGAAATTTATGCAAATTTTTTGGCGAATAATTGCGGAATTTTCCGCAAATTTTTGGTGAATAATTGCTGAATTTTCCGCAATTTTTTGAAAAAATTGCGAAAATTTCCACAATTTTTCAGTGAATAATTATGGAAATGTTATCAATTTTTCGATATAATTACATAAATGCCTGCAATTATTCACTGAATAATTACATAAGTATATGCCATTATTCGGTAACTTAATTCTAGGGACCTAATTTACAAACTTTTTTTACTGGGGTTTTTGTGTATTTTGAAACTTATTAGGGACCTGTGCCAAACTGTCCCTTTTTATAATCCACTTTTAACTTCAGTAATTAGTAATTCATTTGTATGTATAAATTTTCTTTTACTGTAAACAACTTTAACATATATATATCTGTTTTACTATTAAATTAGAAATCCATATATACTTTCTTTTAACAGTATATATATATTTATTTACTTTAAAATTTCAACTGTTTAAAACACATGTAAATTTTATTTAAATTTTAAATGAACTGGAATCTATACCTCACTGCAAATTTTGAGCAACCCAGGCTCGTCTTCGAAACTGCCATGACAATCTTCACCAGATTCCTACGATCGAGCACTCGATCACCCAAAACCTGACCTCCACCTGGCTTCGCAGTCGCCTCTAGTACCTCGCAAGTGCAGACTTCGACCCCGCAATTTCCCAACCTCCTCGTGCTCGCGACTTCGAAAACACGGCCCCAGATTGTCATTCGTGAATTTCCATACTTCGATCGCCTGCCCTAGCCAACTCCGAGCCCTAGCTCCTATCGCGACTTCGTCGCTTCCAGAAACGACTCGCTTGATACCCCTTCCACACTGCGACATCTCCACAGACGAAATTACCCATCACTTCACCGTCGCACACGCATCCCAATCCTCACTGCAAACCCTTCTGACATCGAAAGAACTCCTGCCTCGAAAACTCCTCAACCTACCATCGCGTCGTCCCCCCTATGCCGTTGCCTCAAGACGTCGAGCCAGCTACCCTTTTCCTCACCGCTACAGTGATGCGAGTCCCTCAGCGTCGAAGTCGAAATCGACTTCGATTTCGTTTTATGTGAATTTATTGAAAGAGGAAGAAGACGGCCATGATTTCTTTTCTTTGGCAAAGTTTTCGATTTAATTAAAACGAGGAGGGTAGGTCGGCTACAAAAGAAAATTCGCGTGTAACAGAAGTGAAATTTTAAAAGAATGTAGCGTGCTATCAGCTGAAAAAGGGGGAACAGGACTTGACGTTTGCGTGCTTTACTCAACTTGCTACAGCACTCTGAAAAGCAAAAGCTGATGTGAAGAAAAATATAGCTGAGGTTGACAAATATAATTATTCAACTTAAATTCAAACTGTTCCGATAAAGTCAACCAAAAATTTTGACTTCCTATCGGGGCGTGCCGCTAGGGATTCGTAATGTTATACGCCTATCCCGAATACAATGGAAAAGGTTCCGAGTCCAAATTCGATCGTATGGAGAAGATAGCTTTTTTGGACCAGTTATTAAATTGAATTTCGATTAAATTTCAACGCGTTTGCTTATCGTACGGCCAAACGATCACTCCAAACATTACGAAAATTGAAATCCGATAATAATACAATATTAAGGATCCAATGGAACTGGTTTCGTCGAATTCCGAGACTGCGCCCCGGAACGCTATTTTTAAATATCGGTTCAAACGATATAAATTTCAAAACTGAACAAATCAATTTCAAATTCAATTCTGAAAGTTCCATTATCTTCAGAATTATCAATATAAATTTTCAAAGCCTTCAGATTATTTTAAATCAGCTTAAAACTGAAGATTCAAATTTTTACCCAGTTTCAATAATTAAATTCAATAATTTATTCGCCAAATTCATTCTGATTTCTCGAATTTCAAATTAAACTATCATTTGAATATTTAAATTAAATTAAATATTCACATTTCAAATATCAAAAATTCAGGGTCATTACAACATGCCTCGACGAGCTGCCATAGAACTTTATTTGATTCTAGTTCTACTCTACATGATCAGGATTGCAAGATGAGGGCCTCTAGAAATAGTATTGATCACAACTCCTCTTGTAGGCTATCCCAATCTCTACCTTTTAGATCTAGCCTGGTTCCCTTGGGTAGGCCGCCCTTGGGGTCTGTCGTTCACCTTCCACCAGCATGTGGGTTATTGACAAACTGCTGCTGTTTTTTCTTATAGATCAAATCTTCAATGACATCTCTCAAATGCCTACACCCATTCGTATTGTGCCCATATTTCTCATGCAATTGACATTATTTTCCTAAACTTCTTCTTTGGTTGCGTCCCTCAAAGGTGGTTTCTTATAGTACTCAATACCTTATGTGGTAAGATATATTTTCTTAGTTGCATCATTTAGTGGAGTATAATCTCCCGATCTAGTGTACCTTGTGCGCTTCTTGGTGTCTTGCTTCCTACCACTAGCGCCTTGGTTCTTTCTCTTACTATTATTATTTCCAACATTCACTGCAATATTTCTTATGCCGTCGCTACTCTATTTGATAGCAACATTGCTCTATATCACACTAATCGATCCTTCTTGACCGTCAGCAACTAATCCATTATCCAAATTTGCTACTTCTTAGCGTAGAAATTAGGATGCCTTTTAATTAAACTCTTTCATAATAGATGGTTGCTTTATTTGAACCTTCTACCAAAATCTGTCCTCGGGTAAACCCCATTGATTAGTGCCATCAATACAATCCCCTCTCCGGGGATGATCACCTCAGTAACCATAGCGCTAAATCTCTTCAACTAGTACTTCCGAGTCTCTCTAGAACTCTGATGCACATCAGATAATGAGATAACATCTTTCGGTCCCACAGTTTGGACTTGGAACTAATTTATAAACTTCTTAGCCAGTTTATCAAATGATGATATGGACCTTGGCGCGATCCGAGTGAACCACATCGTTGCAAGTCCATCTCGAAATATTGGAAAACACCTAAATCTGACAATGTCCATTGCATGAGAATTGTCCATATGCCATCTGTATTTCAAAGGAGACTGCCATGGATCAGCCATTCCATTGTAGTTTGACATAGTTGGCATCGCGAATTTCTTTGATTACATCATTTCAAGGATGTTTTCGGTGAACGGGGTCCACTCAGTGATGAACCCCACTCCTCATCTCGTCTATGTTGGCCGTCACTCAACAAGCTTTTACCATATCAGCGTTATATTCATCATTGCTTTGTGTGGTTGGACAATGATCATCAGGAACATCCCCGAGTGTTTGACTCTATAAACACCCTCTGTTAGTTATGTGATGTCCAGGTTCCCCTATCTCTAGAGGAGCCAATTATCCCGACCCACTCCATCGATGCCTTGTTGGACTACATTGTCTTTTAGCTGGTTACTAGGTATTCATTTGAACATCACCTATATTATCACCGCCAGTTTGAGCACCAATAGCTTGCCCTTCCCTAGCATCACCATCCTGCAAATCTTCCTCGCTATCAGACAAATTCTGACCCTCAGCAAAACATCTCGGTACCGACCTAATGGGCCATCTTAGTACCGACGTCATTTGTCATCTGCTGATTCACTCCAGCCCCTCTACATCGATTGTTTGTTGTCTTTTCAGTCTGTGTTGTCGAAGAAAAGCTTTCTTCGCTGGAATCAAAAGATGGTGGTTCCCTTTTATGTTTCCTTTGCTTTTGCGATTCAATCCTTTTCTAGGGCTAGGCAAACACTGTCATTTGCTCCTGTATACTTTTCATTAGTTCCATAAGAGACCTTTGTTGTTCTAGCATCTTTGCATTAATATCTAGCATCATCCTCTCCATTTCAGCTCTTGTGACAACTTTAGTTGATTGAGATGATGATCCTGGTAGAGTAGTCGAAGATTGAGTTATTTCATCCTCCACATGGTGATCTACTTCAACATTACCTTTAACGATCGCTTTAGATCTAATGGATCTCTCTTTATCCTTTTAAGGGCCATCTCCTTTCAGACTGATTGTAAATTCTCTCTAAATACAAGTAACAATAGATCTTCAACGAAAATCTCTAGATCTAGGTTTTAGATTCTTCAAATCCAAAGTTAAAGCACAGTTCTACACCTAAGATTCTTCATTCTTAGCGAAAAGCTCTAAAATTGTTATGCAAAAATTGTCACAACACCCTAAATAAGATAAAAAAAGGGATGAACCAAGTAAAAAATGAAATTAAAATTAGGAAACATGAGATTTTTAAGGAGGTTTGACCTCAACCCAATTGCCAACATCAACTATTAGTTTATTTCCACCGATCGTTGCAATTACTACCACTTTTATAACAAGTATAGCTCAAACACTAGTTGATAGCAAAAAGGTAGCAATTTGGTCTAAGGATCTAAATAGATGGAAAAGTCCTAATTTCATTATCAATGGATGGATATTTATAGTCGAATTAGTCCTTCAAAAATGCTAGCTCAAAAAGAATAAGCAGAAACTCAAACCCACGCTTTCAAGCACGAAGAACGAGCAAGACTCGACATCCACAATTAGTCGATACCGATATGATTATGTTGATGATGACATGTTTATTGAAACTATATCCTTGTCTTTTCTTCATACTTGTTATTCAAGCTTCTAATCTTTGTTAACAAAATTGTCCATGCAAATCATGTCGGTACCGACATGATTTGTTCTTTTTGAGTCTGTCTTTTTCTTCAAAGTACACGGCAACTTCATCTAAGTTCAATGTATGTCCCACCTCTCAAAAAAGGTTGGTACCGACATGATCAATCATCTTGGTATCAGCATGATTTTCCATGTCCAAATCTTTTCCAAACTTCTTGTGCTCTAAATCTTCATCATTCCTGACATCTCTTAAGCTTCTTGGTCCATCTCTTCTTCATCTTGAAGTCCAGATCCACCGAGATATTGCAATGTTTAAGTTCTTGATAATAGCATCAAAAATCCATAATCTTGTGTTGTTTTTGGGTTTGAAATTCATAGAAGATAATACACGGTGTTGGTCAAATAAACATTTGGATCAAGAACAGTCATGCGAATAAAATGATCTACATACAACTTGCGTATTTATCCTATTGTTTTCTTAGCTACACTAATTTCTTTAATCACATTCATTTACACCAATAGTATATCTCATTCAACACTAAAATCATTTATGAACCATTCCATAAAGCATAACTCAAGTTTATAGACATCTTATAAAGACATAAATTTATTTATAAAACATTTCATAATAACTTAATTCACTTTATTACTCGTATAATACTCTACTACATCCTATGAGTATATACAAAACATAAAATCTGTTTTACTTTCAAAAATTCAGACGAAGGCCTAAAACAAATCTGGGTCTTAAAGTTAAGTCAACCTTCTAGCTTCATTAACCGTCGAGTTAGGAAAGTAGCTAGGAAGAACATGACACTGGTATCCAAATTTATGCCTAGAGTGTACTTTCCTTAGACAACCCTAAGGTAATGACATTTATTAGTTGGCCCAATAACATCGTATCTTATTCATAACATGAATGTTTAAACCAATTTAAAACATGATTTAACTTTTACAACCTTCTCAATTTAAGAGTTACAAAAACTCAACTTTATATTTTTAAAAACACTTAGCTTTAAGTTCTATAACGATCCGAAAGTTTCCGATTGTCAAAATCGTTGAAAACTCTGTTTCGTTCTAACAAATGAAAAACTTAGAACTATATATCGGGTTTCATTTCAAATCATTTGAAATAATAACATATGCATATATCATTTTTTATACCAAATCATACTTTTAGGATTAAACCAAAATCATTTTCAAAGCAGTATCAAACACTTTGTAAAATACTTAGTATCAAAATCTCAATTTATAAACCAATTTCCCAAATATGAACTTTAAAATTCATAGAAAATATACATATAAATCGAGTAACACAAAAATGATTCCAAGTCATACCATATATCCCCTTACTAAGAAAGGAAATGCTTACGAGATGTGCTTACCAACCGAATACATCTCTTTCACAGTTTTAGTCACTTTCGAGCCACTCGAACTAGTTAAAAAATAAAAATACTTTATTTCCGAATTGACTTGCTATTTTCGAAAGCAACTCGAACTCAAACAAATCTTAAAACTCTTCATTTGTAAACCATATTATATATAGGTTCACTTTCTTATATAAAATCCTTTCACAAGTGTTTATTTCCAAAATATCTTACCTTTCCTTTAGATTATAATAAATATCTTTTATTAAAGTTAACTTTTAACCCAAACATTACAACCAAATGTCTTATGGTCAAACTGTGAAACTCAATTCACAAGATGTTCGTTTCAATGCACCTACGACCACTGTATACCCAACCCATATATTAAAATGTTAAATTGCTCATAAACTAATTGAGCACAAATCAACAATCAATAGACAATACTAAATTCTTATCAACCAGCCGAGCATAACTAATCTATCTATAAAGGATAGCAAGCTCATAAATTGGCCGATCATGACTAAACTAATTAATGAGGGGAAACGGTTGAACATCATTAATCTTTACATTAATTTAAAACACATTTTAATAATTCATACTTGTATTAGTTACCTTATATAAGATCTTTTGATTATCGTAGTTAAAATACCTTAATGGCATACACTTGTAACAAAAATAAATACACTCTCATATATATAATACACTGAACTCATTTTTGGGTGATGCTTACCCTATCTCTAATGAGTTATACACAACTAAAGCCGAGGTTCTTGCTTAACCTTCAGTTCTGATACCAAGCTGTAATGACCCGCCTTTTCAATCCCCAAATTTTGACACTAATACATCCACAATATTCACGTTCCGAGCACCCAAGTCCTGAAAAGACATATTGTTAGAGCAAAATAAAAAGGAAAGGAAAATGAAAGAAAGAAGAGAGCTAAACATCAGAATTTCACATCAGAACGATATCATATAATACCGAAAAGACAGTACAAAGAGTTGCTCCAAAATACATTACATTTCAGAGTTACAATCCTAAGTACTATCATTAGCCTGGACAGTTATAATAACCTGTCCTCACAAATCGTGATATATATAATAGTAATGCGGTGGAAATAAAATACTATGGTAGGTTAAAGCATCCAGCTCGTCTCCTTGAGCTCCAAAGAATATCGACGAAAACCTGCATTTCTTAGACTACTCGAAAGAGCACCCATGGAATTAAAGGAAAGATAAAAACCATGAATCAGACATAAGCCTGGAATGAGAAACTCATGAAATAAGATGCACCATATAATAAGACCTTTTGAGACCGTTTGAATCACTACAATGGTTCCCTTCAAAAGAGCCAAACAATCTAATAAATTCATATTGCGATATAATAGATAGTGTCTAGGGTGTAGAATATAAATCAGAAAATAGTCGTGCTGCTTGCATCTCACAACACAACAATATTAGAAATACAACTAAAACTGCTAAGGTACGTTCCCTTATGGATTTTCGTTGGAGGCGCCCTTATATATCGAGGTGGACCTCTATGACAAGGATCAGAAATTACCTTCCGAGCATCATATATCTCTAGATAAAATATACTATAAGATAAACATAATTGTCCCACGCTCGAAAACGTGGTGCCAAGTATCAACAACTCCCGCTACCAACACCGATAAGAATCTCTGGATTTGGAGTTGAAATACCTCTTAGGTTAGCTAAGCCCCAAGGCTATGCATCCTAATTTGTCTCTAGTCATTTCTGATGATGAAGTCACGTTCAACATCTCAACACATGAGTCTTCATACAAACAGATCTCGAATCCCTCTCTAGAGTCCAACATCTTGAACCATCATCGCTCGAATAATTCCTGAATCTATCCATGGGTTCTAGTAAAAATTTGTTCGGCGAATGCTAATGCGGAACACCCCCTTGGACTTAACCTTAGAATAGACAGTTCAACTCTATAGAATTCCACTCCACAACTGCTTCCAAAACATAAAACTCATATATCAATTTTGAAGTAGTTTTCGGTAAATAGTATCCATATTTGTCCTTGGGCTCTTCAAAACTAAATCGATGAGTTTTCGGTTAACTCGATTTTAGTTCTTTTAGTAGTAAAGATACATTATAAAGTGAACTCCTCAAGGATCCCGTATATATACGTTCTTAAAGCAAGAGACGATTCATATGAATGAGTCCTCCCTAGAGGATTTCAAGCCATATCTTACATGATGCTTACATATACTTCCAAAGTTAATTTGGCCAATTCCGATAGTCGACTAATCGACTATCAAGTACAAAATAGAAACGATCACATATGGTAAACAAATCTCGTATACTTATCAAATTTCTAATTTTCTCAACTTATACTATCCATAAAGAGTGAAGAGCATTGTTTCTACTAAACCCAACTCGAACATCATCCTTAACTCTCACAGATATAATAAATGTACTTTGTTGGGTTTAATGCCAAGTATAGGTTTAAATACTACTTTTCATGAACAAGTAAACACAAAACATGATTAAGTCACATAAGCGACTTTTAATCTCCTTTTTAATTAATTCTTTGATTAATTAAAACTCCTTTGTAAATACTTGTACATATATTTAAAATACCTTTACAAAAGATATATACATGTATACTACTATTTCACTATTCATTTCTACCCTTTCACTGTTCATTTCTACTCTTTTACTAGTCATCTCTTGTAATGACCTGGCATTTCGAACCATTCAAATCGACAATCATCCACTCATGTCAGACTTGAATTTCTCAAAACAACAAATTGTTAATTTATATTTGGCAAAACTCAGCATATACAGTAAATAAATCAATCACAGAATCACTGACACAGAGTAATTTAACAATATGCAGCGGAATAGATAAATAGTAGTTCATGAAGCTACTATATAAACATCAGAGTTTAAAATAAAATACCACAGAAATCTCAAATACAAAGAATTTACTAATACAAATGCTAATGACAAGTATGAACAAAACAACTGGAATAGACTGAAGTAACTGGAAAGCTGAATAGACAAAGACAAATCTTTAAGCAAAGCTCCAAACTCCAAAGGTGAGTCTCAAATACTGTGACACTCAGTCGGACCCAAGCATAAAGCAAAACAAAAAACACTCGTGTTAGGATTAACATTCTAATAATAGTAAATCAACTCAAGTGAAATATCCAAGTGAAATACAATATAACTTAAAAGGATGTTAGGGATTTTCATCCTCTAAGGATCCGTGGAACTATCTACTATGTAGTAATATATGCTATTATAATATACCTATCAGTAAAGTAAAGTATTAAAATAGCGTTAAGGCGTTACCCATATCCTCCTTAACACATTTTATATATTCGCATAGTCTATACAGTACCGTAAGCTCCACCAAACCGGTGGTTTACCCAGAGGGCACTCCATCAGTACGGTACAAACCAAACTCGTAGAAGGCGAGATAAGGCATGTGGCAAGGAAGCGAGGCAATGCCAGGGTAGGATTCTACTGTTTTCACTGCCGGACTAGTGGTAACGCATAACAGCTACTACCGCCCACCTCGAGACACACTCCCAAATCAAAGGTGCACCCAATCAATTCACAAAGTAATAGAATGGTATCGAAGAAATGTGCCGGAACTGATGTGCGACCTCACTTGGCCCAGTATAGCTCCTGTTTTAGCCACATCAAGCTGACTCGCGGGAGTCAGAGCTGTGTTAATACCTCATACAGAATCGTCGCCAAAGCATCCTACTTCGTTCTGGAATCTCCACCATGTACACAGTTGTTAAAGTGGTTTTCGGTATTGGCAGAGAGTATGACAATATCTGATCCCGGTCTCTTTAACAACCAAACGCTTATTTCACACCGTGGTCATTTTCATTTTAAACAGTTAATACTTCATATCAAAATATCATATACATTTCAAAATCATATCACTTTCGAAATCATATTCACTTTCGAAATCATTATTCACTTTAAACCATATTCACTTTCAAAATCATATCACTTCTAAAATCATAACCACAAAATAGGTTAAACCATCATATCAAATTATTCGCATTTAAATCCATTAAATCTAAATCATAACAACTGCAACTTAAACAGTTTAAATATTGAAAATAGTTTATATATGTTGAAATAGTTATAAATTAAAATAGTATATATATTTAGAAATAGGTTATAGATTAAAATAGTTTGTATATTAAATTATATTTACATATATATATTTATATATATATATATATATATATCAAAATAGTTTCAAGTTAGAATTGGTCCTTCCAATTTCACAAATCAATTTAAATCAACCAATCCCAGTTCAACGATTTCAAATAAAAAGGTTAAAGGTTCAATTCAAATACATAATAAAACCATTTCAATTTATATCGCTTTCAAATCCAGAATTGAACTATAAATTTAAACCACTTCCAATTCAATAGGTTTCAAAGTTTAAATATTCAAAAAATCTACAATAACTCAATTTGATAAATTTCACTTATATTTCAAAATTCAACTTAAATCTTATTTCAATTTGAAAATATTCACATACAACTTTTATAAGCATTTAAATAAAATCTCAAATTACAAATTTAAATCAAAATTAAATATTCAATTATTTAAATTTGAAAATATTCATTAAATCACCTTTAATCAAAATCCAGTTATCAAGTTATAAAAATCATATCTTTAAATCTCAAAACCAATAAGTTCCAAATCAGACTTTATTTTAAATTCAATTATAAACCAATTTAAATTTCAAGTCAATTTATTTTATCTTTCCAACCTCTATTTATTAAAGTTATTACAAAATCTATTTCAAAATATTAATATAAATTTTAAATAAATATTTTAACCACAATATATATATTTATCCAATTAAATTCTATTAAATTAAATTTTATTACATTAAATATTATTAAATTATATCTTACTTTTTTTAATCTATTTTATTTTATATTTAACTATATTTATATATTTAAAAATAATAAAATTATAAGTAAAATTTTTAAATTTACATTTTTCAAAACTTAACTTATAAATTTAAAATTACCAAATATATAATTGAAAAATCTAAATTTTACACATATATTAAAAAATAAATCTTTATATTATATTTAAAAATCAATATTTATTAAAAACCCATATATTTCCTTTCAAAACTTTGGAAATCATTTTTCAAAAATAGACCAACGGTGTCCGTATATAATTGTCTGTCCTATGGTCAAGTGATACGAATATTTATTATTTAAATCCGCAATTATTCAAATATTTACGGGTATATATCATTTCAACCCGCAATCCCAAAATTTCAAAATTAATGAAAATCGCTTGGGTTTATCATTTCAACCCATAACGATTTTCCTCTAATCTATAAGATCGTTCGGGTATGTATCATTTCAACCCATAGGGATTCTTAAACTAACAGGGAACTTGCAGAGTGAGAACAATAGAATAATATTATAAAATGACATACATATCAATAGCATGCATATATCATCATTAACAATTTAAATATAATATATCAATAGGTTATGGTGTCACATGTCATAGGTAGACAATTGCAGATAGTGGCATATCATATTTAACAACATATTTCAATCATCATTTCATGTGATTTAAATTAACTAAATATAAGAATGTCAATCGTGAGTGATTTCTCACCTTTCGAGGCTAGAGAAAATAGGACACGCACACAGATAAGAGAAAAATCACCAAACTGATATGGACAAGCACGAATCGACAACGGGACAGCGACAAAGCAAGGCAAATAACTACACGAATTTAATGAAAACAAATTAAAGGTAGTAAGGGATTGATGATAACAATATATATATATATATTATAATATTTAGTTTAAAACACATATCAAAACAAAATCTTTTTATATTATATATTTTAAAATCAATATTTAATTTAAAGCACGTATAAAATAAAAAATATATATATTATTTGAAAACCAAACTCATACATACTTATATATATATATATAAACTAGTATATAACTAATATATAAACTTTCATACATATTATATTTTAAGATCAATATTTATTATCAGTATAAACATATTTTATTATAATATATGTGTAAACTCGAATAGGTCATATATAAACTTATGTAAACTTATATATACAAACAAACATATTATATATAACTTATATAAATTTATATATATAAACAAATAGATTTGTATATTACTTATATAACTTATATGTAGCCCAACAGATCAGATATATAAACTATTATAACAACTTTATATATATTTATATATATACAATTTAAAAATCAATATTTAATAAAACCAATATATTATCCTTCAATTTTTTTTTTCAAATAAATATTTAAACAATATATGTATATAGTTTTTCTTGAAGAAGTGGGTTCACAGGTAGAGAAAGAAGAAAACGTAGGCCATATACAAGCTTACCAAAACATATATATATATATATGTATGTATATATGTATATATGTATACTTACTATATATATTATTATATTTTTTTTCTACCCAAAGATAACAAAGTATCAGAAAGCTTGACCACAACCAAGAGGTCAAAGATGACTCACAATTGCCATAGAAGAATAATAGACTGGAAAAGGAGGGTTGTGTCTCGGCTGTGTGGCGAGTGGCCAGGGCGAGGACACGTAGTGGAAGCACGGGCTCTAGGGGAGGCTTTGGTTCAAGGTGAGGGCTATTGAGGTGGGTGGTGGTCGAGTTGGATACTGAGGCAGCTGCTTTGGGTTCAAGGAGGTGTTGCGGTTGTTGAGGCTTCGGCAGTAAGTAAGGAGGTAATAGATTTTGTAGTGAACAGAGAGAAATGTTTTATTATACTGAATTGAATACACTTCTTACAAACAATAGCAGTATTTATACAGTAGAAAGGTAATGGGCTTTAGCCCAGGATCCTAGACTAAATAAAGAATACATATCAGACGTTGAGATGAAGGGCAGAGATTGCTTGATAAATACAGATGTGGATAAGTAAACCTATACCCGCTTGTCTTAACATCTTAACTCCCCCTTTCAATTGCGACTAGGGTTTTCTTTTCTTCCTCTTCCATCTGATCTTCGCAAATGTCTTTGATACAAAGTTTGTTCTTTAGATCTTCGAAGTATCTTTGAGATAGAGCTTTTGTGAATATGTCAGTTATTTGACTTGAGGCTGGAAGATGATTAACTTCAAGTTTTCCACTTGCGATTTGGTCTCTGACAAAGTAGAGATCGATCTCTATGTGTTTCGTTCGAGCATGTAACACTGGGTTAGCTGAAATTGCTACCGTGCTTGAGTTGTCACACCAGATAATGGTCTTGCGAGATAGTTTGATCCCTAATTCTTTGATTGGCTTCTGTCCACATTATTTTAGCAGTTGCTGATGCGACGCTTCTGTATTCGGATTCGGTACTCGAGCGAGAGATTGTTGGTTGCTTCTTTGCACACCAGGAGATGGGATTTTGACCTAGGAAGATGCAATGTCCAGTTGTGGATCTTCGATCATCACAATCTGAGGCCCAGTCTGCATCGGCAAATCCTTGAATAGATAAGTTTCTGCTTTTGTTTAGTTTGATGCCTTGATTTGAAGTACCTTTGAGGTATCTGAGTATTCGCTTTACTGCTTTCCAGTGTAGATCTGGTGGTCCAACTATGCTTCTGTATTGCTTTACGTTATCAAATTGTTCTCCTTTATGCTTAGATAAGTGTAAGTTACTTGTCATTGGTGTAGGCATTGATTTAGCTTCATGCATTTTTGCTCTACTTAAAATTTCAGTGATGTACTTCTGTTGACTTAGGATAAGTCCTTTGTCAGCAGTGGTAATTACTTCTATACCTAGGAATTAATGTATTTTGCCTAAATCTTTAATGGAGAAAGTTTATCTAACATATTAACAACGTATTTTATTTCTTCCTTATTGTTGCCTGTAACTATGAAGTCGTCAACATATACAAGTATGTAAGTGATATACCTTTCACTAAGCTTTGTGTAAATAGAGTTGTCAGATTTGCATACCTGATATCCCATAGAAGTTAAGGTAGTTTTTAGTTTTTCATACCATACTCTGGGAGCCTGCTTCAGACCGTATATTGCTTTATGAAGCTTGCAAACAAGATTCTTTTGGTTATTTTGAATATAACCTTGAGGTTGCTGCATGTAGACTTCCTCCTGTAACTCTCCATTTAGGAAAGCATTATTTACATCTAGCAGTCTTATGTCCCATTCATAATGTAAGGCTATAGTTAGAATAATTCTTATAGTAGCCGGTTTGACTACTGGTGAAAAAGTTTCAGAGAAGTCAAATCCATATTGTTGAGAGTATCCTTTGGCTACCAGTATGGCCTTGTATTTGATTTTATTGCCTTCTGGCAGAGTTTTCAATTTGTATGTCCATCTGCTGCCTATTATGTTTTTATTTGTTGGTGCTGGGACTAAGCTCCATGTTTTGTTTTTGATTAATACACTATATTCTTCATCCATGGCTTCTCTCCATTTGTTGTTTTTGGAAGCTTCATCAAAATTGCTTGGTTCTTGTAGCTTATGTTGGTAGTACTGTAGATTTTTGGTTTGAATATCCCATCCTTTGATCTTGTAATCATAGGATGTCCCTCTTGTGCAGGTGCTATATCATTGTTGTCTGGAAGTGGTCTGCTGTCTTGATTATTACTCCGACTTTCAGACTCACACCCATCAGACTCATTGTTATATGAGTTTCTATCATCATCCTGACCTGGTCCTTCAATGGGCACTGTGTGTTGGAGGTTTGATGCTGATTCCTTACTATTTTCAGCACTTTTGGATTTTTCCCATACAGGTATGGGTGGTAGATATTTCTTGGCACTGTAAATCTTTTGGGTAGTTTTTATGTCTTTACTAGTGAAGGGAAACACACTTTCATTAAATGCAACATGCCTTGATATAATTATTTTCCCTTCACTGGTAAGGCACTTATATCCTTTCTGGCTAGTGGCATATCCAAGAAAAGTGCAGGGTAATGATCTAAAACTTAGTTTATGTTGATTGTATGGTCTAATACATGGATAGCACAAGCATCCAAAAGTTTTGAGGAATGAATAATCTGGTTTTGTATCAGACAATAATTCTAATGGTGTTCTATTCCTTAAAACTTTTGTAGGCATTCTATTTATTAAAAAACAGCAGTTGTAAATGCATCTGGCCAGAATTTTAGGGGCATTGATGCATGTGCAAGTAGTGTTAGACCATGTCAACTATGTGCCTGTGTTTTCTTTCGACAATACCATTTTGCTCAGAAGTGTGTGGACAGGTAATTCTGTGATTAATGCCTTTTTCAGAAATGAATTCTTTTAAAGTTTTAAATTCTGACCCACCATCTGTTTGTATAGTTTTGAGTTTTTGATTTGTTAAATTCTCAGCTTGCCTTATAAAATGAATTACTGCATTCCTTGCATAATATTTTGATTTGAGTAATAAGATCCAAGTATATCTAGAAAAAGCATCAACAAAAGATATGTAGTAGTTCATTCCATAATCAGAATTAATGGGTGCAGGTCCCCATAGATCAACCGCAACTAGTTCTAAGGGTCTGTTGTACTTTGTTAATGAACTATTAAAAGGTATTTTGTGACTCTTTCCTAGTTGACATGATTGACACATATATGATAAAGATGTATCTTTATATTTGACATTGCTGTCTTTCAAAATATTTTTAACAATAGCCATACTGGGGTGACCCAGTTTACAGTGCCAAGTATCAAGAACTTTGTTAAAATCTATTATTTCATCAATTTTTGAATGATTACACCACTTATCCTTCTCCTTTGGTTCACTATTTTGCACTAGATTGAACCTATATAATCCATTGTGCATTTTACCCTGTAAAAGAATATCCTTACTCAGTATATCTCTGACTAGGCAGAGTTTTGGGAAAAATTCAAAATATACTTGATTGTCATTAGCAAACCGAGATACACTTATTATATTTTTCTTGATTTGAGGAACTCTAAGAAGATTATTTAAGTGTAACTCTCTTTTGCTAATTAGTTTGGCTTTGCCAGTGTGTGTGATTTTTAATGAATTACCATTACCAACATAAATGGATTGCGTACCTTTATATTCTTTGTTTCCAAGATTGAGATTCTCTAAATTGTTTGTCACATGATTAGTTGCTCCAGAGTCTGGATACCATTCTTCATGTAGTATATCATCATTCTTGATTTGATTGTCTGGTTCATTCTGATTCTTTGAATGACTGCCTTGATTTCTTGCCTCTGTTTGAGTAAGATTGACATTTAGGTTTTGATTTCTCTGAGTATTGTTTGGTTGCTGAGTTATAACAAAATTCTGATCAAATATGAAGTAACATTTGGATGCAATATGTCCTATTCTTTCACATATTTGACACTTGATTCTGTTGTTGCCAGTCCATCTTCCTCTGCCTCTACCTCTGATATTTTGGCCACTTCTTTGGCCTGTTTGGATTCTGTCTTGCCCTTTTCCTTTAAGACTGGTTGTGTAGTTCACTGAGTAGTCAGTGTTGTTGGCTTTCTTTTGTTCAATTCTTCCTTCTTGAGATAGAAGTGTAGAGTGAACATACTGTAGATCTGGTAGAGTTCTCTGAGACGATATAACTGAGACTAAGGCTTCATAGTTTTCATCCAGACCACTTAAGATGGTTAGAACTTGTTCAGATTTTGAGACTCTATGTCCAGCCGAGGCAAGTTTGTCACAGTAGTTCTTTGCTTTGGTAAGATACTCTTGCATTGTCATATTGTCTTTCTTTAGATTTTGAAATTGCTTTCTGTAGTGCATGATTCTTGCAGCAGTTTGCGAATTAAAGATTCGCTCTATAGCTTCCCATATGTCGCTTGATGACTTACAACCAATTATTTGAGATAGGATGTTCACACTTAGAGATGACATTATCCAGGAAGCAAGAAGACTATCTTGTTTTAGATAGTTTGAATATTCACTATTGTGTATCATATTGTCTTTATCATCTTTAACCATTTTGGATGGAATGATTAGCATGCCATTGATATATTCTTCTAAACCATAACCTCTGATGGCTGTTTCAATCTTATATTTCCACAGTAAATAATTATCTTCATCCAGTTGCACTGCTAAGTGTCCTTTTGGTTTGATAATTTGTAGATTTTGATTGGAGCTGATATTTCTGTTGGTTGGAGATGTGGTTCCTGAGTTTTCTTCGTCTCCAGCCATGGCTTTAGTGATAGATGAGGCAGTTGAATATGAATTGCAGTCAAGAATTGATGCTTTTACTTCAAGAAAGGGGCTGGTAATGGTGTTGTTTATCAAGAATTGGTTTCTTGATAAATTTCACACTGTGAGGGTTGTTATCTGACTCAATGATGTTCAACAGAACTGAGAGATCTGCAGCCTAGCTCCTTGTGAGTTTTAGGCGTGGCAGATGAATGGAATTTGCTTGGTTAAGAGAAAGGTATAATCACCAATAATGAGAATTTTCTGAGGAGATGATCAAAATATACTTTGTCTTTGCCGTTGGGCATTAACAAGCTCTGATACCATAATAGATTTTGTAGTGAACAGAGAGAAATGTTTTATTATACTGAATTGAATACACTTCTTACAAACAATAGCAGTATTTATACAGTAGAAAGGTAATGGGCTTTAGCCCAGGATCCTAGACTAAATAAAGAATACATATCAGACGTTGAGATGAAGGGCAGAGATTTCTTGATAAATACAGATGTGGATAAGTAAACCTATACCCGCTTGTCTTAACATCTTAACTGGAGGAGGGGAAAAATGGAAGCGGCGGAGAAAAAGGTAGGCTGCGGCAATGAAGTGGAGGGTCGACAGATGGTGGTGAGTTGACGTTGGTTTGTGGATGGCGGAACAAAGGAGAAGGTTTCGGTGGTGGGCTACAAGATTTCAAGGGAAGCTCGGCATGGGTGTAGCGGCCGTGGAGATGTGGCGTTGGGGTACTGGGTGGAGAATTATTGAAATGATGAAGGAGGGAAGAGGCGGGGTGGATCCAGGTTTAGGGATCTGACGTTGTGTTGGAGATGATAAGGCGGCGAAGGGATCTTAGTGCAAGGAAGAAAGATGAACACTCTAGATAATATATATTTCACAACAAGAACGAATGGGAAGGGTGCTCGGAGGGGAGACTTGGTGCAGGCGGTTGTGGATCTAGGTCAGGTTGAAGACGCGGTGGAGGCAGAGGTAAGGGGAATGGTGAGGACGAGCAAGAGCAAATGATGATGAGCAGGTTCATGAAATCATATATACGTGAGCAGGTTCATGAGGAAAATGATGACGAGCCTCACACCTTTTTTTAATATAATAATGGAACAGATGGAAGTAGGCAGAGGGTAGGGTTTCAGAAATAAGCAGGCTTAAATATATAACTTATAATATATATTTTCTTAGAAGTAGAACGAATATGAAAAGAAGGGGAGAGTGAAAGGACGATATAACATATAAAAATTGACATAGGGAATAGAGAAAGCCAGAGGGTTTGAATTTCTGAAAATATTTATGGAAAATGGCTGTTTGTTTTTCACACGGGACAAATGAAAAGAAATATGGAAACCAAAAGGCACGAATTGGGTACCGATACGGCTATCCGTTACGTAGATTTCACCGCGTACCAGACACCGAAATGCACATATGAATTACTATGGAGATCAGAATGACGAGACGAACAGATTGGTACCCAAATATCAGCGATATGATCATCCTATCAAAAATCGATATTCGCTGCCAAACTTCTTCTAATTCGCCGAAAATAAGATAAATGGAGCTATAGCAGTCAAAATTTGGTGAAAGGAAATATGACGTCTTACTCAGAAAATGATTTACATTTTTATTATGTAAAAATATTCAGATTTCAAAAATATTTTATTTTCATCAATTTAACTGATTTTAATTTGAAATTGAAAATTACACGACAGAACTAACTTCCATATTTACAAGTGAAAATCTGCCATTTGCTATGTTTGAATAGACGTATTCTATAATAAATTTTCATAACTAAATTTTATTGTTTATCTTCTAGAAAAATTCATTTCATTACGTTATTTAAACCGTTAAGAATTACGGGTCGTTATACTCCCCCACTCAAAACTTTTCGTCCCCGAAAAGGAATGAGATAGTAGAATAGAAACAACCAAAAAGGAAAGATAGATTTGAAATACATAGCACTAGATACTACAATTAACTTTAAAACCATATAAATTTCTTTTAGTTTTATTTCAATAATTGAAAACTATCACTTAATATAAAGCTTAAGAATCAAATTTCCGGTTTCACTTCAAATCATTTTGAAATAAATATATATTTATACTTCAAATCATACTCAAGAAATTCAAATCAAAATCCATTTCTCAAAACAAAAGTGTAGCTAAGCTACTAACCGGTCTTTCCACTTTGAGACTCGAAAATAAATGTCGATGATGCTGCAGTCATCACCGAAATTATTTTCTAGCGACAATAGAGGAGAGTACTGACTTGCTTCTTTTAAAATTCTTTGGAAACAATTTCTATTCGAAAATACTTTCAAATAATATATTTTCTAAACTTTAAAACAAATTTTGAAAAGTACCAGAAATTAAATTCTCAAATCCTAAATTTAAATTCATTTCATTTGCAAATCATATTTATAAACCATGTTTTAAAATTTCATCTTCTTATAACATACAAAATAGTTAATGGTTTAGTAATGTTGACAAAACAATAAATGATAATCTAGTATTATCATTTATGACAACCCATTTATTTAACTATCTAATATCAGAAAATTATGCTTTTATATATAAAATATAATCAGACATAAAATTATTTCATTTACCAATTTCAAAAAACAATATTGTGTCAGTTGCTCTGTTCAAGTGTTTTGGAATTCCTATCGATAGCGTTGGCCAGACGAATCGATCGAAACCCAAATCAAACTCAACAACTCAAACAACACAATATAAAACATTTTATATTAATTACAAATACACTTCCTCACAGGATGATTCAAGAATGGATTAAGAACAAGGATAGAGATTCGAATTTAGAGGAACCTTAATCAAAGAGAATCCTAACTATGAAGATATGCTCGAAAGGAAGATAAAATAATTAAATTACAAAAGAGAAAAGATTGATAGACTTATTTAATCGTGGGCGACCTTAATTGAATCAACTAAGGCTTAGAAGAACGAGAATATCATCAACGAAATCTAGGACAAACTTGTTAAAAACATCGCGGAAAATGTGGTTCACAAGATTGACGGAGAAACAGGAACATTGGTTAATCCAAAGGGCATGTCTAACCATTTATCGAATCCATTCCCCAGGGAGGAAGGACAACGGGTCGAACTACAGGAATAAGATCGATGCAGAGTTCAATATCCCGCTTGGGAGGAAGAAAAGTGACTTTATCAAACATCAGGATAATCCCTGACTGAAGTCAAGATCAGTAGGCTGAGAATCAAGCGAAAAGGTGAGACTGCCTGCACAATCCTGAGGCATTCGACATTCGATCACAAGAGAATTACCCGGATCGTCTACTAGGGAAATGGTTCGGCCTATGCAAGAGATAACAACATCAAAACAAAGGACGTAGCAATCTTCGGTAAATCGTTGCCTGCTGTAAAGGAGTTTCACCCCTTTACAAATCATACTAAGGTTGGCGGGACCGCCGATGGGATTAGTCCCACACAAGGACGAAGTTGCCAATTGAGGTGGCAAGATGAGCTCAAATTTATTATAGAGATCAACAGAATAGAGCTAAATGGATTTCAGAACAAATAGGAAGTTCCAAAATTCAAAAGAAGATCCTAATAGAAGAGGGACCTAACCAAGAATTTCAAGCTCGAACGAAGATGATTTTGAAATAAATTCAACTCATTCTAGGGTATGATTACCCTATCTCTAATAAGTTTTTACTCCATATGCTAATTTTTTCCCAAACCAGAGCTCTGATATCAACTGTAATGACCAAGCATTTCGAACCATTCAAATCGACAATCATCCACTCATGTCAGACTTGAATTGCTTAAAACAATAGATTGTTAGTTTATATTTGGCAAACCTCAGCATATATAGTAAATAAATCAATCACAGAGCCACAAACACCGAGTAATATAAAAATAAGTAGCGGAATAGATAAATAGTAGTTCATGAAGCTACTATATAAACATCAGAGTTTAAAATAAAATACCACAGAAATCCCAAATACAGAGAAGTTACTAATACATGCCAATGACAAGTCTGAACAAAACAACTGGAATAGACCGAAGTAACTAGAAAGCTGAATAGACAAAGCTAGATCTTCAAGCAAAGCTCCAAACTCCAAAGGTGAGTCTCAAATGCTGTGACACTCAGTCTGACCCAAGCATAAAGCAAAACACAAAACACTTGAGTCAGGATTAACATTCTTATACTAGTAAATCAACTCAAGTGAAACTTCCAAGTGAAATACAATATAACTTAAAGGATGTTTGGGATTTCCATCCTCTAAGGATCCGTGGAACTATCTACTATAAAGTAATATATGCTATTATAATATGTCTATCAGTAAAGTAAAGTATTAAAATAGAGTTAAGGCGTTACCCATATCCCCCTTAACACATTTTATATATTCCCATAGTCTATACAGTACCGTAAGCTCCACCAAAGCGGTGGTTTACCTAGAGGGCACTCCATAGGTACGGTACAAACCAAACTCGTAGAAGGCGCGATAAGGCATGTGGCAAGGCACGTGAGGCAAATGCCAGGGTAGGATTCTACCATTTGCACTCCCGGACTGGTGGTAACACATAGCAGCTACTACCGCCCACCTCGAGACACACTCCCAAATCAAATGTGCACCCAATCAAATCACAAAGTAATAGAATGGTATCGAAGAAATGTGCCCGACCAGAGGTGCGACCTCACTTGGCCCGTTATAGCTCCTATTTTAGCCACATCAAGCTGACTCGTGGGAGTTAGGGCTGCGTTAATACGTCATACAGAATCATCGCCAAACCATCCTACTTCGTTATGGAATCTCCACCACATACACAGTTGTTAAAGTGGTTTTCGGTATTGGAAGAGAGTATGATGATATCCGATCCTAATCTCTTTAACAACCAAACGCTTATTTCACACCGTGGTCATTTTCATTTTAAAAAGTTCATACTTCATATCAAAATATCATATACATTTCAAAATCATATCACTTCCGAAATCATATTCACTTTTGAAATCATATTCATTTTCGAAATCATTATTCACTTTAAACCATATTCACTTTCGAAATCATATCACTTCTTAAATCATAACCACAAAATAGTTTAAACCATCATATCAAAATATTCGCATTTAAATCCATTAAATCTAAATCATAACAGTTCCAACTTAAACAGTTTAAATATTGAAAATAGTTTATATATGTTGAAATTGTTATAAATTAAAATAGTATAAACATTTAGATATAGGTTTTAGATTAAAATAGTGTATATATTAAATAGTATTTAAATTAATATATATATATATATCAAAATAGTTTCAAGTTAGAATTGGTTCTTCCAATTTCACAAATCAATTTAAATCAACCAATCTCAGTTCAACGATTTCAAATAAAAAGTTAAAGGTTCAATTCAAATTCATAATAAAATCATTTCAATTTATATCGATTTCAAATCCAGATTTGAACTATAAATTTGAACCACTTCCAATTCAATAGATTTCAAAGTTTAAATATTTAAACAATCTACAATAACCCAATTTGATAAATTTCACTTATATTTCAAAATTCAACTTAAATCTTATTTCAATTCGAAAATATTTACATAACACATTTTATAAACATTTAAATAAAATCTCAGATTACAAATTTAAATCAAAATTAAATATTCAATTATTTAAATTTGAAAATATTAATTAAATCACCTTTAATCAAAATCCAGTTATAAAGTTATAAAAATCATATCTTTAAATTTCAAAACCAATAAGTTCCAAATCAATCTTTATTTTAAATTCAGTTATAAACCAATTTAAATTTCTAGTCAATTTTAATTTATCTTTCCAACCTCTATTTATTAAAGTTATTACAAAATCTATTTCAAAATATTAATATAAATTTTAAATAAATATTTTAAATACAATATATATACTTATCTAATTAAATTCTATTAAATTAAATTTTATTATACTAAATGTTATTAAATTAAATCTTACTTTATTAAATCTATTTTATTTTATATTTAACTATATTTATATGTTTAAAAATAATAAAATTATAAGTAAAATTTTAAAATTTACATTTTTCAGAACTTAACTTATAAATTTAAAATTTCCAAACATATAATTTAAAAATCTAAATTTTACACATATATTAAAAATAGGATATTTATATTATATTTAAAAATCAATATTTATTAAAACCCCATATATTTCCTTTCAAAACAATGGAAATCATTTTTCAAAAATAGACCAACGGTGTCCGTATATAATTTTCTATCCTATGGTCAAGTGATACAGATATTTATCATTTCAACCCGCAATTATTTATATATTTACGGGTATATATCATTTCAACCCGCAATCCCAAAATTTCAAAATCAATGAAAATCACTTGGGTTTATCATTTCAACCCATAACGATTTTCCCTTAATTTATAAGATCGTTTGTGTATGTATCATTTCAACCCATAGGGATTCCTAAACTAACAGGGAACTTGTAGAGTGAGAACAATATAATATTATAAAATGACATGCATATCAATAGCAGACATATATCATCACTAACAATTTATATATAATATATACAACAGGTTATGGTGTCACATGTCATAGGTAAACAATTGTAGATAGTGGCATATCATATTTAACAATTAAATAACTAACAATTCAAATTTAACAACGTATTTTGTGACGCCCCACCTCTATACCCACGCTAGCCAAGAACACTATAGTGTAGTGCTGTAAACTAGCACGGAGAATAAGGCTATTGAGGAGCGACCATCCATGTAATTTCTTTGTGCGAGCACCGATAGGTCAGATAGAATAACTTGCATAAAAGGAAGTCCGACATATCGATACAAACTCAAAGCTATCACACAGTGGCTGTATATAATCTTCGGAAACAAACATAGAAACAAACATAACATAAATCAGTCACAGACATCCATATCACAAAGGCGGAAAAAGATATGAATATATATATATAACACATGAAAGTGTACATCAGAGTAGTGGTCAGAAAGATCCACGATAATACAAAAGAATAGCAACACGTGCTATACAAAAGAATAAGTACACAACATAGAGTCTATATCTCAAATGTGTACATCCAAAAACTACTAATCTAAGTAGTTAGCCAAAAGTCAGAATAATCTCAGAAGAGAAGTCAAGCAAAAGCACCTGTAACATCTCGGTCTGACCCGAGTATTATTTATAAGAAAATAATAAACGGATCAGTCTAGCTATAAATATCAGATGATATGGTATAAAATAAAAGACATGGCATGAACATGTAACAACCATAATGGCATACTACTATAAGTATGTAGTTGAAAATCAACAAGAGATTAATCAATTTCACAAGAATCTTCTCAAAGATAAAATAGGGTATCATACCCTAAACTTGTATTCATAACAACTCAATGACACACAAATTCACCAATACACAAAAATTGATAAAACTTATCAATGGAATTACAAAAATTGGTGAAGCACAAAATTCCAGAAATCATCACAAGAAATCCAGAAATCACAAGAAGGGGGAGGCCTATCACAAAACGGGAGTATGAAAACTCACCAACACGTGTAACACAAGACGAGACGCTATCTCATGGTAGCTAACCATTAGTTTTGAGCCAAAGCTCCACAAGAATTGCCCGAAGACCGTAGGGCTCTACCCCACATATGAGATGGTGAAACATCACACAAACGGGGTTTAGTCTCCCTCGAAGACAAAGAGACATCGCACAATTGCTAGTCTAAATCAAATCACAAAAATGATCGTCATGATCATCAAGAAGTGTCAATCACACCTAGCTAGTAAATATATGAGTTTAGCTTCATGTCCCATAACCACTTGCTTAACTTAAATATTTACGAACAAGCTGTGAATCTTCACTAGAAAATTGTCACAAGAGGTTCAATCGAACACGTCCAAGAATTAACCGATGAAGTGAACGTAAGCGTTTCATACCACTCGTTTTACTAAGCCGTTTAATTAGATTTCTCATCCGAGTGAAGTAAAGGCTTGTATATACTAGTAGATTGGAAAACGGTTTTAGGAAAAGAGCTTTGTAGTAAACTAGTGTTGAAATCGCTTGGATGAAAGAGTTATGATATTTACTACTAGTATTGAAACCTTCATATTTTTAAAGTGACAAGTCACAAAATGATTGTAGAAACAAATCGCATCACAAAATTTCACATTCGAAGACGTGAGAGAAGTCCAAGGAAATCAGTTCCAAAACCATCATAGTAGAAATATTCTTGCGACCTAACGTGGTCGAATTAAAGTGCAACGACTTTAAGTCAAATAGGTCGAACGACCTAAGGGTAGAATGCCGTGTGACCTAGTAGAAGAACAGGTCGAACGACCTAGTGAAATACAGGTCAAACGACCTAAGTGTAAAAAGGCGAACGACCTAAGTGTAAAAAGGCGAGCGACCTAACGTTTTAACAAAGCCATGCGACCTAACGTGCTACGACCCAGTGGACGAGCAATTTAAGGGGTCATGCGACCTAAAGAAATTAAGGTCTAACGACCTAAAGAAATCAAGGCAAAGCGGCCTAAGGGAGAGCAGGTCAAATGACCTAATGGGTTGCGACTTAGGGGGGTGAGCGACCTAAGCTCGCGACCTAAGGGGTGGAGGCTGAGCGACCTATCAACCCAAGCGACTCAGTGTGGCCGAGCGACCTATCAAGGCAATAGGACTAGCGACCTATAGGAGATGCGACCTAAGGTCCAAGTGACCTAAGGTGGAGAGGTCGAGCGACCTAAAGGAAATGCGCGACCTAACTGAGTACGCGACCTAAAGGAAATGCGCGACCTAACTGGGTACACGACCTAAAGTGGGCGTGACCTAACTGGGTACGCGACCTAAAATAGGGAACGACCTAATGGGCAGGCAAGGCCGGACGAGTTAATTCCCAACGACCTAGCGACTTAAATCAGAGCGACCTAAATCAAATGGGCCAGGCATGCGACCTAATGTAGAATGAGCCATTGCCTAACGACCTAATGTCGAACGACCTAGTACTGGAGCGACCTATCTGCCGAATGACCTACCACATGCAAACGACCTAAGTCCAGAACGAAGATATGCAGGCCTGTCTTCTCCAATGCCGAACGACCTAAGCCCAGAATTTTGCCAAAACACTAAAAATTGGGTTTTTCACCAATTCAATCCAAACCAAATGCAAATGCAAGCGCACAAGTGGTAGGGAATCATTCCCAACAGTTCAATGACAGTTATAGGCAAGATATGAGATAAAAATCTCACCTTTTCCACGAAATTGATGATGGAGAAGCTTAGAAGAAAAGCAAGAATTAACCACAAGTTTGAATCAATGTTCTTCACTTGAATTTGGAGTTAGATGTTGAATTTGCTAAAGATCTTGAGCTTGGAATTTTAATTTCCCATTCCCTCCTCCATTTTTGTTAAAGTTTCTATATTTTAGAAATGAAGAATGAAGTTGTGAAGAGAAGGAGGGTGTTGGGCTGAGTTAGAAGTGGTTCAGCCCAATTCCAAAAGCCCAACGCAAAAAGTGACGAAAATTCCGCTTTCTCCAAACATAATCGAAGTTTATACTTAAAAGATTGCAAACAACGTTTCGAACTCAATGGAAGTGGTCTCGAGTCCTAATTCGTCCGTATGAAAAAAAGTAGCTTTTCGGACTAAAATCCGACTAACGATAAAATATTTAAATAAAATATTTAAATATAAAATCGTCAAAAATGCGGGTTGTTACAGACTCCTCTCCTTAAAGAAACTGCATCCTCGCAATATATATAAGACGGAAATAAAAAGTAACAACCATAAAAGCAGATTAACACAAAAGAAATTTGAAATAAGAAGTTCACCTCAAAGAGCATAAGAAAGAAAGTCCGGATGTGTTCGCTCGATGAATTCTCTAGTTTCCCAAGAGCAATCCTTAGGATTTGAGGACCATTGAACTTTAACAAGCGGAACATCTTTATTTCGAAGTCGTTTGACCACCGAAGCAATAATTCGAATAGGATGCTGCTCATAAGTTAAATTAGGCGAAACTTCAATCTCTTCCATAACACCGGGCTCAAGAATAGAATCGGAATCCCGAAGGCACTTCCGTAATTGAGAAACGTGAAACACGTCATGCATGGCAGAAAATTGAGCCGGTAACGAAAGGCGATAAGCCGTGGAACCAATACGTTCAGTGATAGGAAATGGCCCAATATATCGAGGCGCTAACTTTCCCGACCGACTGAAACGTACAACACCCTTCATAGGTGAAACATGAACAAATACAAGATCACCAACAGAAAATTCTAATTACCTTCTTCGATTATCGGCATAGGACCTTTGCCTACTCTGAGCTTCTTTCATCCTATGTCGAATAAGTTCAATCTTTTCTATGGAATCACGAATAAAATCTGGACCTAAAACCAGCTTCTCACCGGCCTCAAGCCAACAAGAAGGAGATCGGCATGGCCATCCATAGAGTGCCTCGAAAGGTGCCATACCAATACTAGACTGGAAGCTATTATTATAGGAAAATTCAACAAGTGAAATATGATCTTCCCAACTTCCACCGAAATCAAGCACACAAGAACGCATAAGATCTTCAAGAGTTTGATTCACACGCTCAGTTTGTCCATTGGACTGGGGGTGATAAGCGGTGCTAAAATTAAGCTTCGTTCCCAAAGCTTTTTGAAGACTCTTCCAAAATCCACTAGTAAATAATGGATCACGATCACAAACAATAGAAGTAGGAACTCCATGCAATTTAACAATTTCTTTGATAAAGAGTTTGGTCAGAAAAGGAACGGTTCGGTTCGACCGAACGGGAATAAAATGGGCTGATTTAGTAAGTCTATCAACAATCACCATAAGCTGTTATGACCCGAACGAGAACGGGGAAGGCCATCAATAAAATCCATGGAAATTTGATCCCACTTCCAGACTGGAATTTCCAATGGTTGCAATAACCCACCAGGCCTTTGATGTTCGGCCTTGACAAGTTGGCAAGTCAAGCAACACTTAACAAAGTTAGCGATATCAGATTTCATTCCCACCCAGTAATAAAGTCGCTTCATATCCGCGTACATTTTACTTCTACCGGGATGAATGGAAAATTTGGAACGATGAGAATCTTCTAAAGTGTCTTTACGAAGATCACTAATATTTGGCACTATAAGTCTACCAAATTTTTGAATGCCGCCACGAGAATCAATATCAAAGTCTTTCGAGCCTTCAATATCGGTTTTATCCTTAACATTCTGGCTAAGAAGAGCCAGTTCGGAATCTAGCCTTTGAGCTTCAAGAATGCGGTCTAAAAGAGAATGACGAGCCTCAAGGCTACATAAAACAAAAGATGAACATAAATCGGAGACACGATCTCGAATTTCACAAGTGGATAAAACCTCGAGATCTTTCCATTCAAATATCATCATAGAAACAACCGCTTGTTGCTTACGACTAAGAGCATCAGCAACTCGATTTCCCTTTTCGGGAGTATAAAGAATATCAAGATCATAAGAGGCAAGGAATTCGAGCCAACACTGTTTACGCAAATTAAGTTCCTTTTGAGAAAATAAATATTTCAAAGACTTATGATCAGTATAAAGTATAAATTTCTCTCCCAAAAGATAATGTCATCAAATTCGTAGGGCAAAAACGATAGCCGCGAGTTCTAAATCATGTATGGCATATCTAGTCTTAGCCTGCTTCAATTGCCTAGAAGCGTAAGCAATAACACGTTCTTTTTGCATAAGAATGGCACCCAAACCAACGCGACTAGCATCGGTATAAACCACAAAATCTTGATTCCCTTCGGGAATAACAAGAATAAGAGCATCAGAAAGGAGTTCTTTTAATTTTTGAAAAGAAGTTTCACATTTGTCCGACCAAATGTATTTAACACCTTTCTTTGTTAAGCCAGTAAGAGGTACGGCAATTTTAGAAAAGTCTTTTATGAAACGGCGGTAATAACCTGCCAATTCGAGAAAGCTACGGATTTCAGTCACGCTCTCCGATCTCTTCCAATTTTGAATCGCTTCAATCTTTGAAGGATCCACTGATATTCCGGATTCGGAAATAATATGACCAAGAAACTTGACAAAAGATTGCCAAAAGTGGCATTTATAAAAATTTTCTTTTAATTGATGGCTCCTAAGAGTTTCCAATATAATCCGAAGATGCTTTTCATGTTCCTCCCCGGTTTTAGAATACACAAGAATGTCATCAATAAAGATGAGAACAAACCGATCGAGGAAATCTTTGAAAACTCGATTCATAAGGTCAACGAAATAAGCCGAAGCATTCGTTAAACCGAATGGCATAACTAGCCATTCATAAGATCCATAACGGGTACGGAATGAAGTCAAAGGAATACTATCCTCTGCAATACGAAGCTGATGAAAACCGGTAGCCAATTCCAATTGTGAAAAGACTCTAGCACCACTAAGCTGATCAAATAGATCATCAATCCGAGGCAAAGGATATTTATTCTTAATAGTTAGATCATTAAGCTTGCGGTAGTCGACGCAAAGCCTAAGTGTTCCATCAGACTTATTTACGAAAATAGCTGAAGCTCCCCAAGGCAAGGAACTAGAGCGAATAAGTTGCTTCGTCTCCAACTCGGATAGTTGTTTGTGCATCTCTTCATTCTCCTTATTGGACATGCGATAAGGAGGACGGGTAATAGGTTGAGCTCCAGGTATAAGATTAATTTTGAACTCAATTGCTCGCTTAGGTGGTAATCCTAAAACGGGCTCAAAGATGTCGGAAAATTCACGAACGACGCGAATAAAAGAAATGACATCTTCCTCATCATCATTATCATTATCACAAGGATTTAAAGAATATAAAGATGCAACCAAAGCGGAATCCGAATCTTTAAGAACAATAGAAATCTGATTAACAGATTGCGGATGTCGGAGATAAATAGTTCGTTCAGGACATAGGATATGAGCTTCATAACGAGTAAGCCAATCCATACCCAAAATCATTCCAAAGCCTAAGTAACGCATGACATGCAAATCGGCTAGGAAAAAAAATCACACAAAATAATCTTCACATCTTTACAAAGCAAACTAAGAGTTGCGGATCCACCAACCGAATTCGCAATTCTTAAAGAAGTCATTAAAGCAACAACACTTAGAGAAAAAGTGTCTGCAAGTTCCTTTGATATAAAAGAATGGGATGCTCCCGTATCAAAGAGAACTCTAATAGGTTGATCATGAAATATAATAATGCCATCAAGGACAGAATGAGACATACCTTGACCGCGAGATGTGTTGCCAGGGGCTTGAGCTACATTAAGCTTTCCCTTCTTTTTGCCCTGAAGTCTGGGGCACAAATGTATATAATGATCCGGGCTCTTGCAATAGCGACAAGAACGGGGCTTTGAACACTTGTTCGCAAAATGGTCCTTAGAACCACAGTTATAGCATTGCCCGCTACTAGGGGTAGAAATCTTTGCTGTCGGAGGTGCAGGTTTCCCCTTTTTATTGGGATAAGGACCTTTGAATTTATTTGGCCTCTTCTTGGTGTTGAAGTTTGGTTAGCACCCACCACTTCAACATCACTTTCCCTATCCGCCTCTTCAAGACGAAGAGCGATATCAATGAGTTGGTCAAAAGAAACTTCCAATTTGAGAAGTAATGGCTTCTTGAGATTTTTATTTAAGCCATAGACGAATCTTTGATTCTTCTTCAATGGTGTGTTAATGTATTCAACCCCATATTTAGACAGTGACTCGAAGGATGCGACATAATCTGTCACAGAGGATTCACCTTGAACAAGGTCTATAAAACGACAAGCCAATGTCACCTTCTTAGCTTCTGGTACAAATTTCAATTCGAAGCGTTCCCGGAATTGCTCCCAGGAGAGATCCGCTTCATTAATTTCAGAAATAAGAAGTTCATACCATTCCAATGCTCTCTCTTGGAGCATACTGGAAGCCACCTGAACACGGTGAAGATCAATAAGATTCATGCGAGAAAAGATTCGATCGCATGATCTCAACCAAGCCTGGACTTCAATAATAGTTTCAGAACCTTTGAATGGTTTCCCACCCAAGTTGGTATAATCGTTGCACAAGCGTGCAAATCCAGACTTAGGGTGGGTAGGTTCCTGATTAGGACCAGCTGCCTGAGCGTTCTTTACCAAATCGAGAAGCTGTTGAGCAGTCATAAAAACTCCATCCTGGGGAGTAACAGTAGACGGTCCAGCTCTGGGACGGCCTGGTCTAGACATTCTCTTCTTTAAGAAAGAGAGAAGAAGAAAAGTTATTCTCCAAATTATCAAGCAAATCTTGATAGATATAACAAGGATACGTAAAAGGAAATAGGATAAATCGGTACGAAGACTCGAATTAAATCCTAAGGCACGACTCCTAAGTTGGACTTAGGACGATGATCCTTGTTAAGTTATTCTACATTGTTCCGAAGTTTGGCTCTGATACCAAGCTGTGACGCCCCACCTCTATACCCACGCTAGCCAAGAACACTACGGTGTTGTGCTGTCAACTAGCACGGAGAATAAGGCTGTTGAGGAGCGACCATCCATGTAATTTCTTTGTGCGAGCACCGATAGGTCAGATAGAATAACTTGCATAAAAGGAAGTCCGACATACCGATACAAACTCAAAGCTATCACACAGTGGCTGTATATAATCTTCGGAAACAAACATAGAAACAAACATTACATAAATCAGTCACAGACATCCATATCACAAAGGCGGAAAAAGATATGAATATATATATAACACATGAAAGTGCACATCAGAGTAGTGGTCAGAAAGATCCACGATAATACAAAAGAATAGCAACACGTGCTATACAAAAGAATAAGTACACAACATAGAGTCTATATCTCAAATGTGTACATCCAAAAACTGCTAATCTATGTAGTTAGCCAAAAGTCAGAATAATCTCAGAAGAGAAGTCAAGCAGAAGCACCTGTAACATCTCGGTCTGACCCGAGTATTATTTATAAGAAAATAATAAACGGATCAGTCTAGCTATAAATATCAGATGATATGGTATAAAATAAAAGACATGGCATGAACATGTAACAACCATAATGGCATACTACTATAAGTATGTAGTTGAAAATCAACAAGAGATTAATCAATTTCACAAGAATCTTCTCAAAGATAAAATAGGGTATCATACCCTAAACTTGTATTCATAACAAGTCAATGACACACAAATTCACCAATACACAAAAATTGATAAAACTTATCAATGGAAATCACAAAAATTGGTGAAGCACAAAATTCCAGAAATCATCATAAGAAATCCAGAAATCACAAGAAGGGGAGAGGCCTATCACAAAACGGGAGTATGAAAACTCACCAACATGTGTAACACAAGACGAGACGCTATCTCATGGTAGCTAACCATTAGTTTTGAGCCGAAGCTCCATAAGAATGGCCCGAAGACCGTGGGGCGCTACCCCACATATGTGATGGTGAAACATCACACAAACGGGGTTTATTCTCCCTCGTAGACAAAGAGACATCGCACAATTGCTAGTCTAAATCAAATCACAAAAATGATCGTCATGATCATCAAGAAGTGTCAATCACACCTAGCTAGTAAATATATGAGTTTAGCTTCATGTCCCATAACCACTTGCTTAACTTAAATATTTACGAACAAGCTATGAATCTTCACTAGAAAATTGTCACAAGAGGTTCAATCGAACAAGTCTAAGAATTAACCGATGAAGTGAACGCAAGCGTTTCATACCACTCGTTTTACTAAGCCGTTTAATTAGATTTCTCATCCGAGTGAAGTAAAGGCTTGTATATACTAGTAGATTGGAAAACGGTTTTAGGAAAAGAGCTTTGTAGTAAACTAGTATTGAAATTGTTTTGATGAAAGAGTTATGATATTTACTACTAGTATTGAAACCTTCATATTTATAAAGTGACAAGTCACAAAATGATTGTTGAAACAAATCGCATCACAAAATTTCACATTCGAAGACGTGAGAGAAGTCCAAGGAAATCAGTTCCAAAACCATCATAGTAGAAATATTCTTGCGACCTAACGTGGTCGAATCAAAGTGCAACGACTTTAAGTCAAATAGGTCGAACGACCTAAGGGTAGAATGCCGTGCGACCTAGCAGAAGAACAGGTCGAGCAACCTAGTGAAATACAGGTCAAACGACCTAAGTGTAAAAAGGCGAGCGACCTAACGTTTTAACAAAGCCATGCGACCTAACGTGCTACGACCCAGTGGACGAGCAATTTAAGGGGTCATGCGTCCTAAAGAAATTAAGGTCTAACGACCTAAAGAAATCAAGGCCAAGCGACCTAAGGGAGAGCAGGTCAAATGACCTAATGGGTTGCGACTTAGGGGGGTGAGCGACCTAAGCTCGCGACCTAAGGGGTGGAGGCTGTGCGACCTATCAACCCAAGCGACTCAGTGTGGCCGAGCGACCTATCAAGGCAATAGGATTAGCGACCTATAGGAGATGCGACCTAAGGTCCAAGCGACCTAAGGTGGAGAGGTCGAGCGATCTAAAGGAAATGCACGACCTAATTGGGTACGCGACCTAAAGGAAATGCGCGACCTAACTGGGTACGCGACCTAAAGGAAATGAGCGACCTAACTGGGTACGCGACCTAAAGTGGGCGCGACCTAACTGGGTACGCGACCTAAAATAGCGAATGACCTAACGGGCAGGCAAGGCCGGACGAGTTAATTCCCAACGACCTAGCGACTTAAATCCGAGCGACCTAAATCAAACGGGCCAGGCATGCGACCTAATGTGGAATGAACCATTGCCTAACGACCTAGTAGTGGAGCGACCTATCTGCCGAACGACCTACCACATGCGAACGACCTAAGTCCAGAATGAAGATTTGCAGGCCTGTCTTCTCCAATGCCGAACGACCTAAGCCCAGAATTTTGCCAAAACACTAAAAATTGGGTTTTTCACCAATTCAATCCAAACCAAATGCAAATGCAAGCACACAAGTGGTAGGGAATCATTCCCAACAGTTCAATGACAGTTATAGGCAAGATGTGAGATAAAAATCTCACCTTTTTCATGAAATTGATGACGGAGAAGCTTAGAAGCAAAGAAAGAATTAACCACAAGCTTGAATCAATGTTCTTCACGTGAATTTGGAGTTAGATGTTGAATTTGCTAAAGATCTTGAGCTTGGAATTTTAATTTCCCATTCCCTCCTCCATTTTTGATAAAGCTTCTATATTTTAGAAATGAAGAATGAAGTTGTGAAGAGAAGGAGGGTGTTGGGCTGAGTTAGAAGTGGTTCAGCCCAACGCAAAAAGTGACGAAAATTCCGCTATCTCCAAACATATCGAAGTTTATACTTAAAAGATTGCAAACGTTGTTTCGAACTCAATGGAAGTGGTCTCGAGTCCTAATTTGTCCATATGCAAAAAGTAGTTTTTCGACCTAAAATCCGACTAACGATAAAGTATTTAAATAAAATATTTAAATATAAAATCGTCAAAAATGCGGGTTGTTACATATTTCAATCGCCATTTCATGTGAACTAAATTTACTAAATATAAGAATGTTAATCATGAGTGATTTACCAAACTGATACGGATAAGCACGAATCGACAACGGGACAACGATAAAGCAAAGTAAATAACTACACGAATTCGATGAAAACAAATCAAAGCTAGCTAGAGATTGATGAAAACAATATATATATATATATATATTATAATATTTAATTTAAAACACATATCGAAATAAAATCTTTTTATATTATATATTTTAAAATTAATATTTAATTTAAAGAAGTATAAAATAAAATATATATATTATTTGAAAACTAAACTCATGTATACTTATATATATATATACTAGTATATAACTAATTATAAACTTTCATACATATTATTTTAAGATCAATATTTATTATCAATATAAACTTTTTATTATAATATTTGTGTAAACTCGAACATGTCATATATAAACTTATGTAAACTTATATATACGAACAAATATATTACATGTAACTTATATAAATTTTTATATATAAACAAACAGATTTGTATATTACTTATATAACTTATATATAGCCCAATAGATCATATATAAACTATTATAACAATTATATATATATATATTTATATATATACAGTTCAAA
Source organism: Allium fistulosum (assembly GCA_030737815.1). NCBI lineage: Eukaryota > Viridiplantae > Streptophyta > Magnoliopsida > Asparagales > Amaryllidaceae > Allium > Allium fistulosum. Next base: position 172,002,099 of record CM060906.1, on the reverse strand, counting down.
AATCAATATTTAATAAAACCAATATATTATCCTTCAATTTTTTTTTCAAATAAATATTTCAACAATATATATATAGTTTTTTTTGAAGAAGTAGGTTCATAGGCAAAGAAAGAAGAAAACGCAGGCCATATACAAGCTTACCAAAACATAGATATATATATATGTATAGTTACTATATATATTATTATATATTTTTTTTACACAAAGATAACAAAGTATCAGAAAGCTTGACTACAACCATGAGGCCAAAGATGACTCACCATTGCCATAGAAGAATAATAGACTGGAAAAAGAGGGTTGTATCTCAGCTGTGTGGTGAGTGGCTAGGGCGAGGCACGACAGTGGAAGCACAGGCGCAAGGGGAGGCTTTGGTTCAAGGGGAGGGCTGTTTGAGGTGGGTAGTGGTCGGGTTGAAGAGTGATGCAGCCGCTTTGGGTTCAAGGAGGTGTGGTGGTTGTTGAGGCTTCGGCAGCAAGCAAGGAGGACGGGAAAAATGGAAGCGGTAGAGAAAAAGGCAGGCTGCGGCAAAGAAGTGGAGGGTCGGTAGATGGTGGTGTGTTGATGTGGTTTGGTGTACGGCGGAGCAAAGGAGAAGGTTGCAGTGGTGGGCTGCATGATTTCAAGGGAAGCTCGGAAAATGGGTGTAGCAGCATGGAGATGTTGCGTTGGTGTACTGGTGGAACACGGTTGAAACGGCAAAGGAGGGAAAAGGCAAGGCGGATCCGGGTTCAGGGATCTAACTCTGTGTTGGAGATGTTAAGGCGGCGGAGGGATCTCAGTGCAAGGAAGAAAGATGGACACTCAAGATAATATATATAGCTATATATATATATGTATATATATATATATATTTGCAATAAGCACGAATGGGATGGGTTACTCGGAGGGGAGACTTGGTGCAGGTGGTTCTGGATCTGGGTGGGGTTGAAGGCGCGGTGGAGGCAGAGACAAGGGGAATGGTGAGGACGAGCAAGAGCAAATGATGATAAGCTGGTTCATGAAATCATATATACGTGAGCAGGTTCATGAGCAAAATGATGATGAGCCTCACACCTTTTTTTATATATAATAATGAAACCGACGAAAGTAAGCAGAGGGTAGGGTTTCAAAAATAAGCAGGCTTAAATATATAACTTATAATATATATTTTCTTAAAAGTAGTACGAATATGAAAAGAAGGGGAGAGTGAAAGGACGATCTAACATATAAAAATTGACTTAGGGAATAGAGAAAGCCAGAGGGTTTGAGTTTCTAAAAATATTTATGGCAAACGGCTGTTTGTTTTTCACACGGGACAAATGAAAGGAAATATGGAAACCAAAAGGCACGAATTGGGTACCGATACGGCTATCCGTTACATAGATTTCGCCATATACCAGACACTGAAATGCATAGAAGAATATACTACGGAGATCAGCATGACGAGATGAACAGAATGGTATACAAGTATCAGCGATATGATCATCCTATCAAAAATCGATATTCGCTGCCAAACTACTGCTAATTTGCGGAAAATAAGATAAACGGTGCTATAGCAGTCAAAACTTAACGAAACGAAATATGACGTCTCACTTAGAAAATGTTTTATAATTTTATTATGTAAAAATATTCAGATTTCAAAAATATTTTATTTTCATCAATTTAATTAATTTTAATTTGAAATCGAAAATTACCCAACAAAACTAACTTCCATATTTACCAGTGAAAATCTGTCATTTGATAAGTTTGAATAGACATATTATAAATATTAAATTTTTATGACTAAATTTTATTTTTTATCTTCAAGAAAAATTCAGTTCATTACGTTATTTAAAACGTTAAAACATACGGGTCGTTACATCTCTACTTTTTCAATACTTTGAAATGTATTCATATTCTTATCCCTAATGGTATAAGATACTAACATTTTCAAAAGTATAATTAAATGGGTTAAAAACAAATGTTATTTAAAGCATTGTTACTATAAACCCATAACCATTTTATACTTGTCATTTTCTTTAAAATATTCTTTTTAATGACCTTTAACATCTACACTTATGTAACATGGTAATGTACTTTTAATTAACTTCTTAAAAACCTTTAATTATAACTTAATGTTATAACAAAACCACTTTTTCTTCTATAAATTACTTAACTTACTTTTCCAAACTTATACATATAAATGCTTTAAATTACTTTAAAAATACTTATAAATAGATTTTAAATAGTGAATATTAGGCTCAAGTCCCTAATAAGTTTCAAAATACACAAAAACTCCAGTAAAAAAAAGTATTTAAATTAGGTCCCTAGAATTAAGTTACTAAGTAATTGCATATATTTATGAAATTATTCACTGAATAATTATAGACATTTATGCAATTATATCCAAAAGTTGCATAAATTTATGCAATTTTTTCGGTGAATAATTGCGGAAATTTCCATAATTTTTCAGTGAATAATTGTGAAAACGTCTGCAATTTTTTGATATAATTGCATAAATATCTGCAATTATTCACTGAATAATTGCATAAGTGTATGACATTATTCGGTAACTTAATTCTAGGGACCTAATTTACGAACTTTTTTTTACTAGGGTTTTTGTGTATTTTGAAACTTATTAGGGACCTGTGCCAAACTGTCCCTTTTAAATATCTATATAAAATATTACTTAAAAATAATTAATTTCAAATTTAATAAAAATCATAAAAAGAATGTGTTATACTTAAAAACCCTCTTACTTCAATAATTCATAATTAATTATTAAAAAATTAATAAACCTAAAACCACTTTTAAAATACTCCAATTAATGTAATTAAACACTTCTAAAAAATTCTAGAAGAATACTTATTTAAATATCATTTGAACCATTTTAAAATCTCTACAACATACTGCAGCATTTACAGAAGTGTTGTCTAAAGTTCTGAAACAGCCAGAACATGTTTCAGTGTAAAGGTCATTTTAACCCATTTAAAGTTTGGGACCGATCAACGTTGATTGAACATTTTATGTTATGAACATAACTTTCGTTAACTTAAAACTAGATCGGCTTTATACGTATATATATAAGTTGACGAAAAAAATTATGAACACCTACTTCATTTCATTGAGAAACAAATGTTTTTTTAAGAAATTCCAACTTCATGATGAAGGAATTTGTTTAAGAAATTATTAATAGTAAAATGGATTTGGATACAATCCAAAGATAAAACAAGTAACAAAGGATGGAATGAAATTAACCAAACCAAATAGACACGACACATTAGAATGTCTAATAATAAATTTTGCACGTTGAAGAGGAATTATGAATTTTGTTAATGGTAAGAAAAGAACTTCCTTGATTTTAAACAAGTAATTATGGATATAAACTCTACCATGTGGTGAAAGGAGAAAATCTAGAAAGGATTCCTAACACATTATCAAAATATGATTTTGATAGTTGTATCTGAAGGAATATGATCTATCGGCTGCAAAAGTCTCTCCAAAAGAAATGGTGCAGTTGAAATATGTAAGTTATATTGATAAAATAAAATCATAAATTTCAGTCGTTGAAATTAATGTAACAAATTCATTATTCAATGTACTTAAGTTAATTTGGATTTTACTCACATATCACCTGATATGATTTTGAATTTTGGTATATGTGTTGAAATAGAAATTATAAATAATGATTTAGAATATGTTGTTTATGCTTGATAACCAAATGTAATGATCTACCTTTTCAAACCCAAATGTTGATGGTATTCATGTGCCGAGGACCTAAGTGCTGGAAAGACAGATTGTTAGGGTAAAATAAAAAGAAAAGAAAAGGAACAAGAAAGAAGAGAACAAAACATCCAAATCTCACATGGAATAATAACATATAATATCGAAAAGACAGTACAAAGAGCTACTCTAAGATACATAGCATTTCAAAGTTACAATACAGAGTACTATAATCTGCTCGGACAGTTATAATAGCTTATTCTCACAAATGCTGATATATATAATAGTAATGCGGCGGAAATAAATACTAGGGTAGGTGGAAGCATTCAGCTCATCTCCTTGAGCTTCAAAGAATATCAACGAAAACCTACCTTTCTCAGAGTACTTGAAAGGGCACCCTTGGAGTTAAGGGAAAAATAATGCCATGAGTCAGACCTAATTCTGGTATGAGAAACCCAAGAAATATGATGCACCATATAACCAAAACTTTTGAGGTCATTTGAATCACTGTAACGGTTTTCCCCTCAAAAGAGCCAAACCATCTAATAAGTACATATTGCGATATAATAGATATCGCCTAGGATGTAGAATATAAATAAGGAAATAGCCGTGTTTCTTGCATCTCACAACACAATAATATTAGAAGTGCAACTAAAACGGCTAAGGTACGTTTGTGTAACGACTCAGATTTTCGAACGTTTTATAATTGAATATCAGAATTATTTAAATATTTAAATCGTGGATTTAATATGAATAAAATGATTTCGAAAGCTTATTTAAATTCTGTTGAAATAATAATGATAATAGTAAACTTTTAATTTAGAATTAAAACTGATTAAACTGATTCTAATAATAATTCTTTTTAATCAACTAGTGAAATTATCATCTCGGGGCACTGTCTTGGATTTTGACAAAACTAATGCCATCGGAACTGAAATATTAAGTTGTTACACGCCAATGAATATAATATATATTTATTTATAAATATCCACACTTTGATATTTTCTTAAATACTTTTCATTATCTTCCTCCCTCTTCTTTTATCTGCCTCAAGTAAACACAAAGTTCTAGCTGCCATATCCAATCAATTGTCTAGAGAGTTGTAGGCAATGGAATATGACGATTCCGGATCCATGGATTCGTATAAGAGTGGGCTTTGATTCCACGTGCGTCATTTTAAGTGCGGTGATGGTCAGTGTGCATGACGTCTTATTGTCGAAGCTAGGTTTAGGATTGATTGTTGAATTAGGTGGCGTTTGGTCGAGTCGATGGTGCCGTTGGGTTACATGTACAAAGGCGAGTTGGAGGTGGTGGTTTGGGAGGTTTCAACACTGCCTAGTGGAGTGCGACATTGGTGATGGGTGGTGAATAGTAATAGGTCGTGATGTGATTTGGGTCACCAAAGGGAAAATGGATGGTGCGGTTGAACTCAGAATGGCGAGAGGAGTGAATCAACGATGGTCGGTGGAGCTATAGTGGGCCGATGTGAAATGCGATAGTGTGATGGTTGATTTAGGGCATTAGGTTAGAATTTGAACGATTGTGTCGGAGATGTCGACGCGGATGTCGAAAGGTCGGGCATGGGATGTGGAGTTCGATGGCGAGGTTGGTTCATAGAATCGTTGAATGATTTTCTATATCATTGGAATTATGCATGACCTTGATGGGATCATTGTGCAGGTGATAATTTGGGGGAGGAAGAAGAGTTTTGGCGGTAAGTAAGTTAATTAGGTTAAATTATTAAGATAATAAATTAAGTTATCATTCCTATATCTTATATAACTCATAACTTTTGCATACGAGGTCCAATCGAGATGCCATTTTCGCTATTGCGCTCGTAGCAGAATTATTTACATCTGGGTTGGTTTGGGCTTGGATGAGTTTACTCACCATTTGATTATATAATTGTTATGTATATAATTATTGTTGTATTAAAATATGAATAATATAACGGATGATGCAAGTTATTACTTTTGACCCCGCCCTGTTTTGTAAAACAAGTGACAACATTATTATGTAGTATAATCTCCCTTGTAATCATCTATAACATGTATCGTGGCCCATACTATTGGTTTACATGTTCAATATTGCTATTTGATTAAGCTGGAAATTATGGTGCGAATGTTTGAAGTGATGTATTCGCTATAAACGTGCTTTGAAATCCTTGATATTTGACATATGTTGAATTGGATAAATTGTGATATATTGTGGATATATATATATATATGTATGTATGTATGTATGTATGTATGTATGTATGTATGTATGTATGTATGTATATATGTGTGTGTGTACAAATTTAGTTGTTCCCTACACATGTTTTTGGTGTGTTTGACATAGAGGAGTTGGTTTGGACATTTGTGGGAATTGAAAATGGAAGTTATAAATGTTAGAAGTGAAAAGATCTCGAAGGATGCACATTGAAATTGTTGTGTTCGGCGATTTTAAAGTTAACTTTGGAAGACATCCTAGGGATTTTTCATATTTTTAATAAGTACTGTAAGCGTACTTATTATCAGCAAATATCAATGTTTGAATATATTACCGATAATCATTTATGGATTTTTCAAGTAATGATTTTAAACTATAAAAGTGGTTTTTAAATAAATTAAAAAATAAGTATCTTTAAGTGGTGTCTTAAATAAATGTTTTAAACATAGTATAAGTATTTTAGAAGTATTTTTTAGTATATACAGTTTTAGAAAATTTGTTAAAGGTTTTATTTAAGAAATAAAAGGTTTTTATATTATAATATCTTTCAAATTGTTTATAGTATTTTATTAAATATCTTAGTTTTATAAATAAATTAGCATGTGTGTGTGTATCGTTTTAAAGCTATCTTAGTATATTTAGAAATTTGGAAAGGAAGTTTAGTATTTGTAAAAGAATATAAGAGAGTTTGCAGATTATAACACTTATGTTAAAATTAATGATTTTGTAAATTGATTATAAATGTATATTATCGTGTTTAATAAGTGAAAATATAATTAGAGCTTTAAATGAGTGATTCAAATTTAATGACAAGTATAAAAGTAATTTTGTGTTTACAGTGACAATGTTTGGGTAATATTTGTTTTAACCCATTTAACTATACTTTTGAAAAGTAATTAGATCTTTGGCAGTGGTGACATCTTGTAAACACCTACATAAACACACTAAAAGCTCATAAATTTATTATACAAAGTAAAGAATGGTTCTACATGCCTATTCTTTTCTCTTTAAATTCTAAAAGCAATAGAAAATCAACTCCAAACTTCACCAAACTTTGGTCAAGGGTCTAAGGAAACATAGGAGCAAGGAAAATCAACTAAAATGTTGAAGGAAGGAGGCACAAAGAGGGGTACTAGATCCGTCCGTTAGCACTTAATTTGGAAGGTGGGTGGCCAAGAGCATTTGGAAGCAATAATTGGTGTTTGCTTGCTTTGGGTGATGGTAGGAAGTGTTCTTGTATTCTTAGGGCTTTTGCTTGATGTTAGCAAGCATGTGGGTGAGTTAACTCACCATTGAATAATATATAATATGTATATATTTATATGTAAATATAAAGTAAAGACATTAGCAAATTAAAGTTATGACTCTGGACCCCTCTTGCTTTGAAAAGCAAACGATAACTTTATATGTAACATATTCATTTCTGTTAACCTATATAGAATATTGTGTGACCTAGACCTTGTATATACATGTTTGGTTTGGTTGAGTATGATGTGGAAGTGCGTGTGCAATTCTTTGAAATGAAAGAGTCGCTATAAGTGCACTCTGTAATCCCCTTGTGTTTAACCTCATTAAAATGGTTGTATGTAAATATATCTTGATGGAATATATTTTGGTTGTTCTCTACACTTACGGTAGTGTATGTCGCAACAAGGAAAAGGTTTGGAAATGTATATAACTTAAAGAACAAATTTAAAAAAGTTAGATGGTGAGAAAGGTCGTTATATGAACACGTATAAAGGCCTTGTTTTGGGAAATTCTAATATGATTTAGAGAGATATCCTTAGGGGTTTATTTGCAGGATTATTACGTACTATGGTATAGTACATATAGTAAAAAAATCAGATCCATGATTAATTGTTTGCATTGAGAAAACTGGTCAAATTTTCATGCATTCCTAAATGTTCTCGGCTGGAACTCTTTTATAGCTTAGCAATAACACTTTTGGACTTACGGCTGCAATTTTGACTTATTATAGCACTGGCTATTATGTGTTGATTTTGGCAAAGTTAATGATAATAACAAGTTTAAAAATGTTAGTTGAATTAATTTTTTTTGTTCGATCTTGTTGGGGATTTTTAAAAACATGTTTAAGAATATTTAAAAATAATTTCGAGTTTAAATACATTTTTATTAAATATATATACTTTTTTGAAGTAAAGGGTTTTTTTTGTAACATTTATTTAAAAGTGGGTTTTAGCAAATTCTAAATTAGTTATTTTTACATAATATTTTATATGGATATTTATAACATATTTATAAGTATTTTAAAAGTATTCTATATAAGTTTGGAAAAGCGAGTTAAGTATTTTATCAAAGAATAAATGAAGTTTTGGTATAACCATTAGTTATAATAAATTGTACCGTGAAGTTATCTAAAAGTATATTATCTTGTTAAATAAGTGTAGATATACTCAGATCTTTAAAAAGAATGTTTTAAAGATAATGATAAGTACAAATTGCTTTGGGTTTATAGTAATAATATTTTAATAACAATTGTTTTTAACCCTTTTAATTATATTTTTGAATATACTTAGATTTTTAAATGAATATTTTAAAAATAATGTTTACGGAATGTTTTGGAAATGGTTAGAAAAAGTACTGATTTAATTTACAAAAGAGAGAAGGGGTTTATAGTAACAATCTTGGGTAACATTTGATTTTAATAAAATGTGAAATCTTGTTAAGTGATTTGTGAATATTCTTTTACCTTTGAGAGAAGTATATGAATATATTTTAAAGAATGAAAAGAGTAAGATGAATAGTGAAGTAGTGGTATACACGTTTGTATCATTTATAAAGGTATTTTAAATATATATACAAATAGGAAAAGAAGTAAAATAAAGCTTCATGGATTTATATGTTTTGAGATCACCTAAAGAGGACTCATTCATATCAAATGTCTCTCTCTTTTGGAATGTATATTTGAGATCCCTCAGGGATGACTCCTATATATAGTCCATTTAATTCTATAAGAGAATTGACTTCATAAAAGGGGATTATAAGTTGATTGTGTGATTTTGATCATGTATGTGTGTTTTTTCATCTATGGAAAGTATTTACTCCTATACTAGCGCTAAAAGCCGACAAAGTAGACTTGTTTTATCTATGAGAGTTAAGAATGATGTGTCAAGGTGGGGCTTTGATGCAACTAGTGCTCTAACCTATCTGGCTTCACTCTTGACCAAAGGATAGCATATGAGAAGGTTGGAAAGGGTGATAAGTATACGAGACTTGATTTCTATATTCGAACTTTTTATTGCTATTGAATTTTTCCAAAATCGACTTAGGAAATATTTAAAAGAAACATGGGATTTATACGATAAGGTTATCCTCTATATGATGCTTTATCCTACGTATAAACTTGTTTTTCTCTTCTAGGACAAGAGATAAGGATATGCGTTCTCTGTTTATTTCTGAAAGGACTGGAGTTAAGTTAATCGTGAATTCACTGAGTTGGTTTTGAAGAGTCTGGTATCGGGGAGAGTGTACTTATATGAGTTGACTCAAAACTCGTTACCACTTCAAAAGGGATATACGAGTTATGTCTTATGAGAATGGTTGTGGAGCAAAATGTTACAAATTCAAATTTCATTACCATTTCGGTGATTCAGGTAGTCTCAAAAGATACTGTTATGTGTATACGTGGTTCTTAAGTTTCTCACACTAGACTTATGTTCGACTTGTGGTTTTATTTTTCCCTTAAATCCTTGGGCGCTCTTACAAGCAATTTGAGAAAGGCAGGTTTTCGTTTGATATCCTTTGGAGTTTTAGGAAATGAGCTGGATTCTCTCGCCTACCGCTGTATTTTTTTTCCGCTGAACTACTAGCATGTGTATATCAGCATTTGTGAGGATGTGATGTTATAACTGTCCAGGCCGATGATAGTACTTAGGTTAGTAACTCTGAAATGTTATTGTTTCTTAGAGTAACCCATTGTATTGTCTTTTTTGAATATTATATATTATCGTTCCGTTGTGAGATTCAGATGTTTTGTTCTTTTTTTCTTGTTCTTTTTTTCTACCTTTTCTTTTTACCCCAACTATATGTTTTTTGGCACTTGGTTGTTTGGCACGTGAAGACCGTGGATGTATTAGTATCAACATATGGGCATTGAAAAGGCAGGTCTTTACTATATATATATATAATTAATTAATTCAATATTGGATGAAGTACATTTAAAAATGATTGATGCACATATACATATGACCAAATAAAAGGATCAATTTTTTTTTGTTTGAATTACATTTTAGAAACAATATATGTAACAAATCAAATTTCACTAATTTACATTGATAATTTAAATATATGTGACATACACAAATTAGGATCAGGTGTGAACTTGCATGGTTGAAAAAAAGATTATGAAATTTTCCTTTGTTGATCAAACCCTTCGTGACACCTTGATTTGTGAATCGGTTCATAGATTCCATGAATCACCACTCGATCTTGATTGAATCGAATGAACCGCCTTTACTTTATTTTTTATTATTTTATTCTATTTTTGGTTAACATTTTGGCCATGAGAGAATGGAGGATGCCTTGGATGAATAAGAAGGAAGAAAAAAGAATTTTATAAAGTAAATGATTGAGATGGTTTGTATTAATGAGAGAATAATTTTTTTTCTTATTCTCTCTTTAAATATTCCACTTTTAATTCTTAATTAATTTTCAATCAAATCTTCATCCACTTCCTCTCTTTTTAGCATGGCGCCACTTTATTCCATCACATGAATTATTATTTCCAAAAGCTTGTTAAGAAATTAACTATATTTAAAACATATTTATATATATACGACACCGTATATCAATGTGCTCCAATTACTAGAAAACACCAAAACATCAAATTAATTAAATAATAACCAATATTTCTTAAATATTAATTAATATGATTGATTTATAACATTTTATAAATGAACTAAATCATATGCTTTTTCGAAAAATTCAAAACTACGGTTGTGTGATTGAGATGTGAATTCAGTCTGCAAATAATACCGAACAATTTAAATATTTACATTCACACATTACATTAGCAAATGATTTGACAGTTTGGCTGAATTCATCGCTAATGGACCTATTCATTAAAATCACATTTTATAATTTCTTAAGCAGTACCAATAAGTAATGATTGTTTATACTAATTCTTTTTGTCAACACTATAACATATTAGGACTTATAGAATTTGATTTTGGTCCAAATTCCAATATCATCCACATTAAACTTAGTTAGCCATAAACTAAGTTCTTAGATCAACAATGTAACAACACACTTTTCCATATAGTTTAAGCGGACAATAAACCACACATGTCCAACCCAAATTGAATGGAAAGGCAGATAGTTAGGGGAAAGAAAGAAGACAAGAAGATAAGAAGAAAACTAAACAACATAGAATCACACAATGGAACGAATAATCTATAATATGCAATAAATCTTTCCACAAGAAGAAACTGTAATATATGTATATATAGACATCAATCATAGTATACTAACCTATTTCAGCCCGGACAGTTATAATAACTGAAAGGGAGTGCGGATTAAGATCTTAAGGCTAATTTAACACTAGAGGGGGGGTGAATAGTGTTAATGGATTCTACGACTTATATGGACTAAATTAAATTATGACACAAACAAATCCAGAACTTAATCACAAAACAATCACAGAATCAAACACAAATGCAGAAAGTAAATAAAATGCAGTAAAAGGAAAGAACACACCGGATTTTATACTGGTTCGGAGTTACCCTACATCCAGTCCTGTACCAAGGCAGAACACCTCATACAGATTTTTATTATACCAAAGTCGAGATTACAATCCTCAGTTTCTAAAGGCCTTGAGGTACCCTCCTGTCTCATGAGTCCATGGCAAACTCTCTTGATTTATGGGCCACAAGATTACCCAATTTATTTCCAGGCACAACCACACCTTATAGAGAGACTCGATAAACTTTTGATTACAAATTGATCCTATAACTCTGAATAGCACTTTGATCTTCGAGAGAGGGCAGAGAATCAAACAAGAATGAGATTCTAATTTGATTCACTTGAGAATTCGGTAGAGTTTCGGTACGATCTTAAAAATATGAATATGGATTTGTGAAGAAGGAGTGAAGAAAATATGAAAAATAGTTAGTTAAAAAATTCGTTTGTGAAGGCTATTTATAGAGCACCAACAGTCATAACCATTCGTGAAGAGATTTAAACGAATAGACACTTCTTTTGAAAATTGTTGAATTCAACGGCCACCATGTCGACATGGGGTATCCCATGATGTCGACATCCCTATGTTAAGAATAATATAAAATTTGTTTTGAAAATGGTATTGAAATGAAAACAAAATGATATGACTCTGGAGTAAAATAAACTAATTTTACTATGTTTTAAAGCACAAAAACAAAGAATATTTTAAGGCTAAAACATCTATTTGAAAATCATTTGAAAAGATAATTTGAAGGCTAAAATATTTTGAAAAGCAGTTTTGAAAATCGTTTTGAAAAACCATTTTGAAGTAGTTTTGCAAGCTTCTTCCTGCAGAATATCTCATCACATCAGGACTCGAGAACTTGTATAAAACCAGGATGTTCGTGGGTTTGTAAGCCACTTGTCGTAGGTTTGTAAGCTACTTGTCGTGGGTTTGTAAGCCACTAAGAAGGTAGAAATGGGTTCCATCCCAAATGAAATTCGGAATGAAGATTTCCATGCTATTATGAAGTTTTAACAATAAACTAGACACATATCTTGAAATCTTGATCTTGATACTCATGAGTCTTCAAACTTGATTTCTTCATCCTTGATCTTTATACTGTACAGTCTTCAATAATCAGTACCTAACTTATATATATCCTGCATAATAACATTCATATATATCTAGACAATAGTGTTAGTATATAAGTTATAATAAAATAAGTTACAAAGGTTGTTGTCATCAAAACCACTATCTCCAGTTCCTAACAATCTCCCCCTTTTTGATGATGATAACCTTATAAAATATACTTACCACTTCGATCATACCATAACTCACCCTGTAACAACCCGCATATTTTACTATTGTATATTTAAATGATTTATTTAAATATAGCATCGTTAATCGGATTAAAGTCCAAAAAGCTACTTTTTGTAAACAGTCGAATCGGGACTCGAGACCACTTCCATTGAGTCCAAAATGGCGTTTACAACTTTTTTGAGTATAAACATCGATATGTTTGGAGTTGAGTGAATTTTGCTATTTTTCTATTGGGCTTTGGGTTTGGGTTTCAGCCCATCAACCCATCTAATACCCTATACTCCACTCAACTTCATTCATTCATTCTCATTTTCCTAATACTCTCTAGCTTAAGTAAAAATGGGGAGAGGAAAAGGAAATTAAAATTCCAAACCCTAGTTTGATTTGGAAACGCAAGTTCTTGCTCCAAAATCAAAGAGAAGCTTAGGTAAGCATCCTCTTCATCTTCTCCATCTCTATCTCTCATCAATCCTCAGAAATTCCTAACCCTAACATAGGAAATATTTTCTTATTTGCTTAGATTGAAGCTTCTTGGGTTAAAATTGAAGAGTGGTTGTCCTTGCCTTGCTTAATAGCTTCACATTTGTGTTTGGGTTGAAAATGTGAGTTCTTTAACTCACATCTACGTCTATAGCTATCATTGTTGTTAGGTATGAATTCCTAACATTTTTGCATATTCATTTGCTTTTGATTGGAATTGATTTGGTGAATTTTCCAAATTTTGGTGTTTTGGTCCAATTTTATGAAAATCCTACTACGGATGTTTGGACATTGATATTTTGGGTGTATCGAAGAGCCTTTAAGGCTGGGTTGCGGCTTGGGGTAAATCCTTAGTCGTCGTTGCTCGTCCTATCGCTCCTGATACGTTTTGGCCACTTTGGCCTAGGCAAATTATTGCCCAGACCAAGTGACCAGACGTCTGGTTTGGACTTGGAGAGGAAAATATATGCACGAAAAATATAAAAAAAGAGCAGAGACTAATTCCAGATGTCTGAAATTCAAAATCAGACGTATGGATGAGTCTTAGACGTCTGGCTTGAAGTTTCAAACGTTTGGCGGTTCTCTGGATGATTTCCAGAGAACGAAACCAGACGTCTGGATTCAAAACCAAACGTCTGGTCATGGCTCAGACGTCTGATTTTCTATTCCAGACGTTTGATTTTCTATTCCAGACGTCTGGGTGGTTTTTTGAACTATTTCCAGAAAACAAATCCAAACATCTGGATTCCAAACCAGATGTCTGGAAATGTTCATTTTTGCCTATTTAGGCTGTTTTGTGTGGATTTCCTATTTTAATCGATTTTAGTTGTTCCGGATATTTGTTATCACTTATTATCGACTTTGATGACTTCTTTCCTTGGATTTTTGGGAATATCCATTTGATGGATTTGATTCACATCTTCGAATGTGAATCTTTGGTGATTGATTGTTTCTATAATCATTTCTGTGATTTGTCACTTTAAAATACAAAGGTTTCTATACTAGTAGTAAATACTCAAACTCTTTCATCAAAACAATTTCAACACTACTTTTAAATACAAAGCTCGTTTTTAAAAACCGTTTTCCATTCTATTAGTATATACAAACCTTTACCTCATTCGTACGAGAAATCCAATTAAACGACTTAGCAAAATAAGTGGTATGAAACGCTTGCGTTTACTTCGTCGGTTAATTCTTAGACATGTTCGATTGAAATCTTGTGACAGTTTTCGAGTGGAAATCTACAATTGGTTCGTAAAGATTTAAGTTAAGCTAGTGGTTATGGGACATGAGGCTGGACTCTTATATTTACTAGCTTAGTGTTATTCACACTTTTTATTGATCGATGATGATCATTTTATGATTTAGACTAGCGATGTGCGATGTCTATTTGTTTGTGTGAGGACTAAAAACCCCGTTTGTGGATCTTCGGTTCAATTTGGTGGGGTAGCGACCCATGGTCTTCGGGCCGTTTGTGGAGCCTCGGCTTAAAATTGATGGTTAGCGACCATGAAATAGCATTCCGTTTGTGATACACGTGTTGGTGAGTTTTCATGCTCTCGTTTGTGATAGGCCTTCCCCCTTTTGTAATTTTTGGATTTCTGGTTGTGATTTCTAGAATTTGTGTTTCACCAATTTTCGTGGATTGGCATTGATATGTTTTGTCAATATTTGTGTTTTGGTGAATAATTTAAAGAATATGACATTCTTTTTGGTGTTTGAGATGATTTGAGATATTGTATGATTTTTGTTGCTATTTGATGTATACTTGACACAGTATGGCATTTTTGTTATCATACGTTTTTGGTCATATCTCTTATCGTATCTCATTTTATCTGACATTTATAGCTAGACTGATCCATTTATTATTTTCTTCTTAAATAATACTCGGGTCAGACCGTGGTATTTTAGGTGCTCCTGCTTGACTTCTTATCAGTGTCCTTTACCTGACTTTTGGCTAACTACTTTAGCATAGTAGTTTTTGTTAGTATACATTTGAGATAGAGACTCCTTGATGTATACTTATTCTTTTGTCTAGCACTTGTATCTATTCTTTTGTGATGTAATGGATCTTCTATGACCACTATTTTGATGTACACTTTTATGTGATATATTCATATCTGATTCCGCCTTTGTGATATGAATATCTGTGACTGTTTGTGTTATGTTTATTTCTATATTTGTTTCCGAAGTCCACTTAGCCACTGTGTGGTAGCTTTGAGTTTGTATTTGATATGTCGGATTTCCTCTTGAAATGAAATGTAAGTTATATTTTCTGACATATCGGTACCCGTAGAAAGCAATTACACAGATGGTCGCTCCTCAATAGCCTTATTCTTCGTGCTGGTCGACGGCATTACCTCGTAGTGTCCTTGGCTAGTGTGAGTATAGAGGTGGGGCGTCACAACATGGTATGAGAGCCAAACTTCGGAACAATATAGAATAATCTAGCAAGGATCATTGTCCTAAGTCTTTCTTAGGATTCGTGCCATAGGATTTAATTCGAGTCTTCGTACCGTTCTATCCTATATTCTTTATGATGCCTTGTTTTATCAATCAAATTTGTTTGATATTCATTTTGAGAATAACCTTTTTCTCTTTTCTTTCTTTCTTAAAGAAGAGAAATGGTTAGACCAGGCCGTCCCAGCGCCGGTCAATCTAGTGCTACTCCTCAGGACGGAGTATTTATGTCAGCTCAGCAACTTCTAGATTTTGTGGAAAATGCTCAAGCTATCGGACCCATTCCAGAGCCCACTCATCCTAAATCTGGGTTTGCACGCTTGCGCAGTGATTACACCAACTTGGTTGGAAAGCCTTTCAAGTGTTCTGAGAGCATAATCGAAGTCCAAGCTTGGCGTAGAACATGCGATCGCATCTTTTCCCGCATGAATCTTATTGATCTACATCGAGTCCAAGTGGCTTCTAGTATGCTCCAAGAAAGAGCATTAGACTGGTACGAGCTTTTCATCTCTGAAATTAGTGAAGCGGATCTAACTTGGGAGGAATTTCGGGAAAGGTTCGAATTAAAGTTTTTGCCAGAAGCTGAAAAAGTATCTCTAGCTCGACGCTTCATTGACCATGTTCAAGGTGAATCTTTCATGACGGATTACGTTGCTTCTTTCGAATCTCTATCTAAATATGGGGTCGAGTATATAAATAACCCATTGAAAAAAAATCAAAAATTTGTCTATGGGTTGAACAAGAACCTCAAAAAGCCATTACTTCTGAAACTGGAAGTTTCTTTTGATCAGCTTGTTGATATCGCTCTTCGACTCGAAGAGGCCGATAAAGAAAGTGATGTTGAAGTCAAACAAAACATCAATAAGAAGAGGCCTTTTAAATTCAAGCCTAATCCCAACAAGAAAGGGAAGCAAGCAACTTCGGTAGCAAATACTCCTACCTCTCGTCGTGGAGAATGTTACAATTGTGGTTCTAAGGACCATTATGCAAACAAGTGCCCGAAGCCTCTTTCTTGCTGCTATTGCAAGGGTTCGGGTCATACTATATCTTTGTGTCCCAAACTTCAAAGCAAAAAGGAAGGCAAGCTAAATGTTGTGCAAGCCCCTACTAACACTTCTCGTGGTCAAGGTATTTCTCATTCTATCCATGATGGCATTATTATATTTCGTGATTTTCCTATTCGAGTTCTTTTTGATACGGGTGCATCTCACTCTTTTATATCAAAAGAACTAGTTGATGCTTTGTCTTTGAATGTTATTGGCTTGATGACTTCATTGAGGATTGTGAATCCGGTTGGTGGATCCGCAACACTCAGTTTACTGTGTAAAGATGTCGAGATTATTTTATGTGATTACTCTTTCCGTGCCGATTTGCATGTTATGCGTTACCTTAGTTTCGGAATAATTTTGGGGATGGATTGGCTTAACCGATATGAAGCCCATATCCTATGTCCCGAGCGGACTATATATCTTCGACATCCTCAATCTGTTAAGCAGATTTCTCTTGTTCTGAAAGATTCAGATTCCAATTCGAAAGCGTCCTTGTATTCTCTAAATCCTCATGATGACGATAATGATGATGAGGAAGATGTTATTTCTCTCATTCACATTGGTCGTGAATTTCCTGACATATTTGAGCCCGTATTAGGATTACCACCTAAGCGAGCAATTGAGTTCAGAATTAATCTAATCCCTGGAGCTTTACCTATTACTCGTCCTCCTAATCGTATGTCCAATAAGGAAAATGAGGAGATGCGTAAACAATTATCTGAATTGGAAGCCAAAGAGTTTATTCATTCTAGTTTCTCTCCTTGGGGAGCTTCGGCTATCTTTGTGAAGAAATCTGATGGTACACTTAGGCTTTGCGTTGACTACCGCAAGCTTAATGATCTCATCATCAAGAATAAATATACCTTACCTCGGATTGATGATTTATTCGATCAACTTAGTGGTGCTAAAGTCTTTTCACAGTTAGACTTAGCAACCGGTTTTCATCAACTCCGTATTGCAGAGGATAACATTCCTTTAACATCGTTGCGTACTCGTTATGGATCTTATGAATGGCTTGTTATGTTATTTGGTTTGACGAATGCTCCAGCTTATTTCGTTGACCTTATGAATCGAGTTTTCAAAGACTTCCTCGATCGATTTGTTCTCATCTTTATAGATGATATTCTTGTTTATTCTAAAACCGAGGAAGAGCATGAAAATCATCTTCGGATTGTGTTGGAAACTCTTAGGAGCAACCAATTGAAAGAAATTTTTTCTAAATGCCATTTTTGGCAATCTCGTGTGAAATTCTTGGGGCATACTATTTCTGAATCCGGAATTTCCATGGATCCTTCAAAGATTGAAGCAATTCAAAATTGGAAGAGACCAGAGAGTGTGACGGAAATTCGAAGCTTCCTTGGATTGGCGGGTTATTACCGTCGGTTCATAAAAGACTTTTCTAAAATTTCCGTAGCTCTTACTAATTTGACAAAGAAGGGAGTTAAGTACATTTGGTCAGGCAAATGTGAAGCTACTTTTTAGAAACTAAAAGAACTCCTTTCCGATGCTCCTATTCTTGTGATTCCCGATGGGAACCAAGAATTTATTATTTACACCAATGCTAGTCGTGTTGGTTTGGGAGCCGTTCTCATGCAAAGGGAACGTGTTATTGCTTATGCTTCTAGGCAATTAAAGCCTGCCGAGACTAGATATGCCACTCATGATTTAGAGCTCGCGACTATTGTTTTCGTCCTTAGAATTTGGCGTCATTATCTTTTGGGAGAGATATTTGTTCTCTACACGGATCATAAATCTTTGAAGTATTTATTTTCTCAAAAGAAACTTAATTTGCGTCAACAACGTTGGCTCGAGTTCCTTTCATCTTATGATCTTGATATTCTCTATACTCCCGAAAAGGGAAATCTTGTTGCCGATGCCCTTAGTCTTAAGCAACAAGCGGTTGTTTCCATGATGATATCCGAATAGAATGATCTCGAGACTTTATCCACTTGTGAGATTCGAGATCGTGAATCCAATTCATGTTCATCTCTTGTTTTGTGTAGCCTTGAGGCTCATCCTTCTCTTTTAGACCGCATTCTTGAAGCTCAAAAGCATGATCCCAAATTGGTTCTTCTTAGTCAAAGTTTTAGGGATAAAATTGATATTGAAGGTTTGAAAGACTTTGATATTGACGCTCGCGGCGGTATTCGAAAATTTGGTAGATTTGTTGGGCCAAATATTGTTGATCTTCGTAAAGACATTTTAGAAGATTCTCATCATTATAAATTTACCATTCATCTCGGTAGTAGTAAAATGTACGCGAATATGAAGCGACTTTATTATTGGGATGGAATGAAATCTGAAACTGCTAACTTTATTAAGCGTTGCATGACTTGCCAACTCATAAAGGTCGAACATCAAAGGCCCGGTGGGTTATTGCAACCTTTGGAAATTCCAATATGGAAGTGGGATCAAATTTCCATGGATTTTATTGACGGACTTCCCTATTCTCGTTCGGGTCATGATAGCCTATGGGTGATAGTAGATAGATTTACAAAATCTGCCCATTTTATTCCCATTCGGTCCAATCGGACCGTACCTATTATGGCTAAACTCTATGTCAAGGAAATTGTTAAATTGCATGGAGTTCCTACTTCTATTATTAGCAATCATGATCCATTGTTTACTAGTGGATTTTGGAAAGGTCTTCAAAAAGCTTTGGGAACGAAGCTTAATTTTAGCACCGCTTATCATCTCCTCAGTCCGATGGACAAACCGAGCGTGTGAATCAAACTCTTGAAGATCTTCTTCGTGCATGTGTTCTTGATTTTGGTGGAAGTTGGGAAGATCATATTTCTCTTGTTGAGTTTTCTTACAATAATAGCTTCCAATCTAGTATTGGTATGACACCTTTCGAGGCACTATACAGAAGGCCATGTCGATCTCCTTCGTTTTAGCTTGAAGCTGGTGAGAAGCTGGTTTTAGGTCCAAATTTTATTCGTGATGCCATAGAAAAGATTGACCTTATTCGTCATAGGATGAAAGAAGCTCAGAGTAGACATAAAATCCTATGCCGATAACCGAAGAAGGAAATTAGAATTTTCTGTGGGAGATTTGGTTTTTATTCGTGTTTCGCCTATGAAGGTTGTTGTGTGTTTCAGTCGATCGGAAAAATTAGCACCTTGATATATTGGTCCATTTCCCATTACCGAACGCATTGGTTCCGTGGCTTATCGCCTTTTGTTACCGGCTCAATTTTGTGCTATTCATGACGTATTCCACGTCTCTCAACTACGGAAATGCCTTAGAGATTCTGATTCTATTCTTGAGCCCGGTGTTATTGAAGAAATTGAAGTTTCACCAAATTTAACTTATGAGCAACATCCTATTCGTATCATTGCTACGAAGGTTAAACGCCTTCGAAATAAAGATGTTCCTCTTGTGAAAGTTCAATAGTCCTCAAACCCTAAGGATTGCTCTTGGGAATCCAGAGAATTCATCGAGCGAACACATCCGAACTTACTCCCTCGTGCTCCGTAAGGTGAACTTCTTATTTCAAAATTTCTTCTTTTTGTGTTGTTATGCCTTTGTATGGTTGTTACTTTTTTTTTCTTTTTTTTTAAGTATTGCGAGGACGCAATTTCTTTAAGGAGGGGAGTCTGTAACAACCTGCATATTTTACGATTGTATATTTAAATGATTTATTTAAATATAGCATCGTTAATCGGATTAAAGTCCGAAAAGCTACTTTTTGTAAACAGTCGAATTGGGACTCGGGACCACTTCCATTGAGTCCAAAATGGCGTTTACAACTTTTTTGAGTATAAACATCGATATGTTTGGAGTTGAGTGAATTTTGCTATTTTTCTATTGGGCTTTGGGTTTGGGTTTCAGCCCATCAACCCATCTAATACCCTATACTCCACTCAACTTCATTCATTCATTCTCATTTTTCTAATACTCTCTAGCTTAAGTAAAAATGGGGAGAGGAAAAGGAAATTAAAATTCAAACCCTAGTTTGATTTGGAAACACAATTTCTTACTCCAAAATCAAAGAGAAGCTTAGGTAAGCATCATCGTCATCTTCTCCATCTCTATCTCTCTTCAATCCTCAGAAATTTCTAACCCTAACTTAGGAAATATTTTCTTATTTGCTTAGATTGAAGCTTCTTGGGTTAAAATTGAAGAGTGGTTGTTCTTGCCTTGCTTAATAGCTTCTCATTTTTGTTTGGGTTGAAAAGGTGAGTTCTTTAACTCACATCTACGTCTATAGCTATCATTGTTGTTAGGCATGAATTTCTAACATTTGTGCATATTCATTTGCTTTTGATTTGAATTGATTTGGTGAATTATCCAAATTTTGGTGTTTTGGTCCAATTTTATGAAAATCCTGATATGGATGTTTGGACATTGATATTTGGGGTGTATCGAAGAGCCTTTAAGGCTGGGTTGTGGCTTGGAGTAAATCCTTAGTCGTCGTTGCTCGTTCGATCGCTCCCGATACGTTTTGGCCACTTTGTCCTGGGCAAATTGTTGCCCAGACCAGGTGACCAGATGTCTGGTGACCAAGTCCAGACGTCTGGTTTGGACCTGGAGAGGAAAATATATGCACGAAAAATATAAAAAAAGAGTAGAGACTAATTCCAAACATCTGAAATTCAAGATCAGACCTCTGGATGAGTCTCAGACGTCTGACTTGAAGTTTCAGCCGTTTGGGGGTTCTTTGGATGATTTCCAGAGAACGAAACCAGACGTCTGGATTCAAAACCAGACGTCTGGTCATGGCTCAGACGTCTGATTTTCTATTCCACACGTCTGGGTGGTTTTCTGAACTATTTCCAGAAAACAAATCCAGACGTCTGGATTCCAAACCAGACGTCTGGAAATGTTCATTTTTGCCTATTTAGGCTGTTTTGTGTGGATTTCCTATTTTAATCGATTTTAGTTGATCCGAATAGTTGTTATCACTTATTATCGACTTTGATGACTTCTTTCCTTGGATTTTTGGGAATATCCATTTGATGGATTTAATATCTATTTTTATGGATTTGATTCACGTCTTCGAATGTGAATCTTTGGTGATTGATTGTTTCTACAATCATTTCTGTCACTAAGCCATAAATGGCCTACTGCAACACAAAAAAAATGTTGGCTTAGGCCCGAAAAATGTTGCCATAGGTCTATGGCAACACTTTTAGGGTGATGCAATTTTTGCCGTTGCCTTAGACCTCAAAGGCAACATTTTGACTATCTAAGGCAACATAAGTAATATTGTTGCAATAGAACCCTATTTGGGTCTATGGCAACACCCATAGGTATCTGTAGCAACATTCCAAAATGTTGCTATAGATATGAACTTTTTGAATTTGTGGGGCCCACAATGTAGAGCATATTTGATTTTTTAATAAAAATAAATATTTATTTAATAAAATGCTATTGCACAGAATTTGATATTTAAACAGTAATTTATTTAAATAAATATTTTATTTCAACATTTGAAATAGTACAAATTCCTGACTCCACTATTTTACAATTCAATGATATATAACACTGATATTCACATATACAGATATTCCTCACTACATCACTCAGTTCACTCATTACATATGCAGTTTCAATTTATACAGACACCGACACTGACAAATATATGCCGAGCCGAAGGCGAGCCGAGAAGCGGGTCCGGGCGCAGCGCCGGCGGGGGTCCGGGGCACCGCATTCCCGGCGGGGATCGACCTCAGGTATTTGGGTGGACTCTGTCTTCAAGCTTATATCCAGCTGTCCAGTCTTCAATACCTGTCACATATAATTCAAAAGCAGTAATCTGGAAAATAATATTTAACTCGAACAGAAAATGAAAATATTTTTGTTATATTATTTGCCTCAGGTATTTGGGTTGTTTCTTTTCATAAGTGCATAAGCCAAACATGAATGCAACACATGGATACAAGGCAGTATGGAAGACAGCAAGCAACAGTTCAGGCAAAAATGCACAAAGGAGAAGCCAAGTGCACAAAGTAGTACTCAACACAGCAAGCAACATAACATGACCAAGAAATGCATGTACATGGATGAACATACATGCATCATAAGGCTTGGTACAAGAAACTACTCAAGTACAACTACTCAAGTGCAAGTTCATACTCAAGTGCAGCCAGATATGTAGACAAGCCAAAAAAACGGACACGGCACAAGGTCAAACCCGAGTCATCGACTGGATTCAACTCAGGGCCAAGCAACCAACAAAACAAACAAGAACCAGGTTCAGCAAAATATAGACAAGCCAGTGCAAGAAACACAGCAGTACACATAGGCAGCCCATCAAGCAAAAACAGTGAATGCATCAGGCATGTACAAGAGAAACCTAAAAAGTAACATGATATACAGAGGACTTGGAGCATCAGTTCATGTTAAAGAACAAGGTTAGCATGGTACCAGTTCAGTCCAGACCAAGAAAAACCAACAAAGCTCAACACACATATGTTTGTATTCATCATTGCAATCCAACATACCAGATTTCTCAAAGTCCAACAGAAAGATTAAACACGAGATTATAGGAAATAAAGCCTATAAATAAATCCCAATTCATCATCGGCAAAAGCGTGCGAGTGTAACCAAAATCAAGAATATTCAAGTAAACCAGAAGGCAGAAAACATACCAAATAATATCACATCGCACCCGACGACGAAGTCAAAGCAATTCGAGCAATCAATCAAGGAGAACGAAGGAGCAAGCTACCAGGAACGTTTCTCACACTAGATTCGATCAATCAGAGTATCAAAGCAATTAGAATCGCGTGCCCTAGTTTTCACCGAAACCAATTCGACTACCCCCTGCCACTCTGACATCAGGCCCCAACCACGAAATTGCGACCAAATCAGCAACTCCCTGAACCATCGCAATCCCACAACCTTACCTCGAATCACCAGAATCGCCAAAAACCTGAACAAAATCGCAAATCCGGAAGTAGTGAGGAAAACTGACGCGAGGCGAAAGAAAATAACGGAAATTGATATGGCCGACAAGGGATAAAAGCAAAGCCAGTTATTCTCCAGATCGAAGAAACAAGGAGGAGCGGCGTCATTTTTTTTAAAGTCGGCGGAATAAAAATTACGGATTGGAAAATTGGGGGTGAGAAACGAAAGCGGATGAGTGAAAAGTAAAGCGGGAAATGGAAATTGGTAAGGTGTGGATCGATGGTGTGAATCGACGGTTGAGATTTTGTTTTAAATGGTGGTGTGGATCGCTGAGGTGTAATTTTTTTTTAATTTTTTAATCTGAAAACATCTATGGCAACACTATATAAAAATGTTGCATCGTGTTACACTTGTTTAGCTAGAGCAACACATTTCTATGGCTAAGGTAACACCAAAAATACAACGTTGCAGTAGGACCAAAATTCTATAGCTATCGCAACATTTTAGCTGGCAACACCTTGCAAAAATGTTGCAGAAGGTCATTTATGGCGTAGTGTGTGATTTGTCACTTTAAAATACAAAGGTTTCTATACTAGTAGTAAATACTCAAACTCTTTCATCAAAATGATTTCAACACTACTTTTAAATACAAAGCTCGTTTTTAAAAAATGTTTTCCAATCTATTAGTATATACAAACCTTTACCTCATTCGTACGAGAAATCCAATTAAATGGCTTAGGAAAACAAGTAGTATGAAACGCTTGCGTTTACTTCGTCGGTTAATTCTTAGGCTTGTTCGATTGAAATCTTGTGATAATTTTCGAGTGGAAATCTACAATTGGTTCGTAAAGATTCAAGTTAAGCTAGTGGTTATGGGACATGAAGCTAAATTCTTATATTTACTAGCTTAGTGTGATTCACACTTTTTATTGATCGATGATGATCATTTTGTGATTTAGACTAGCGATGTGCGATGTCTATTTTTTTATGTGGGGACTAAAAACCCCGTTTGTGGAACTTTGGTTCAATTTGGTGGGATAGCGACCCATGGTCTTCGGGCCGTTTGTGGAGCCTCGGCTCAAAATTGATGGTTAGCGACCATGGAATAGCGTTCCATTTGTGATACATGTGTTGGTGAGTTTTCATGCTCCCGTTTGTGATAGGCCTTCCCCCTTTTGTGATTTCTGGATTTCTAGAATTTGTGTTTCACCAATTTTCGTGGATTGGCATTGATATGTTTTGTCAATATTTGTGCTTTGGTGAATAATTTAAAGAATATGACATTCTTTTTGGTGTTTGAGATGATTTGAGATATTGTATGATTTTTGTTGTTATTTTATGTATACTTGACACAGTATGGCATTTTTATTATCATACTTTTTTGGTCATATCTCTTATCCTATCTCATTTTATCTGATATTTATAGCTGGGCTGATCTGTTTATTATTTTCTTCTTAAATAATACTCGGGTCAGACCATGGTATTTCAGGTGCTCCTGCTTGACTTCTTATCAGGGTCCTTCACATGACTTTTGGCCAACTACTTTAGAATTGTAGTTTTTGTTAGTATACATTTGAGATAGAGACTCGTTGATGTATACTTATTCTTTTGTCTAGCACTTGTATCTATTCTTTTGTGATGTAGTGGATCTTCTATGACCACTATTTTGATGTACACTTTTATGTGATATATTCATATCTGATTCTGCCTTTGTGATATGAATATCTGTGACTAATTTGTGTTATGTTTGTTTCTATATTTTTTTCCTGTTAACGCTGAAAATTGAACGCTAACACCCTGGTGTGTGTAGTAGTAATGTGAAAGCACCACCCATGATACGGGAACAAGAAATAAGCAGAAAAGTAGTAGAAAACAGTAAAAGACAAAGATTTTATAGTGGTTCGGCTTAAGATCAAGCCTACGTCCACTTTAAATTCCTTTATTGCTGATTTGGTTACAAGTTGATACAATGCACTTCAAAATACAATACACTACGATTCCAAAACACTTCAGACTAGTAGCTCAAACTTCGATGTGATAAGGCTCTTTGAATCCATGTCGGATGTGCAATATTTCTCTCGAAGCTTGTTGTAATGTCTTGAATGTTTGAAATGCTTGATGTGTTGGATGAGTTAAGAATTCAGCAGAGTAACAGTGCTTCAGAAGATCAGCCCAAAAGTCCCTTTGCCGTTGGAGTAGCTCTAGTATTTATAGGGAGGAATCTGGGCAAGATTCAATCTCTAAGTCTTAGGTCGTGAACGACCTAAGTTAGGTCGTAGGTCGGCAGCGACCTAGGGGATGTAACCTGGCTCATCTCGTTTGATCTTCATTTCTTCTGAGCGAGTTAATAGGTCGCGCGCGACCTAATATAGGTCGTAGGTCGGCGGCGACCTAGGAGATCCGTTGATACCTAAATTAGGTCGCTGAGACCACTTCGTTCTTAGGTCGTTATGTAGTAGGATCCCTTAAGTCGCTAGTTCCTTAGGTCGGTAGGTCGTGGCATTGCTTAGGTCGCATATGCTTTAGGTCGCATATGCCTTAGGTCGCTTGATCTCTTAAGTCGTTGAAGCTTTTAGGTCGCTGAGGACTGGAGCCACTAGGTCGCTAACCCCTTAAGCTATTAGGTCGTTTCTGTAGTTAGGTCGCTAACCTCCTTACAAAGGTAGGTCGCTTGGTGGCTTATCTTGTTAGGTCGCTAGGACCGATCCATGGTTAGGTCACTTCACCCCATAAGTCGTTAGCCTCCTTAGGTCGCTTAGTCCTTTCTGTAGTTAGGTCGTGAACTAGACCATTGAGCTCGATAGGTCGCTTGCTAATTGAGTCGTTAGGTCACTGCTCCCCATAGGTCGTTAGGTCGCTAACGAAGAGGAGTTAACATTTGCCCCTCGAAGTACACGCCTAGGTCGTAGGTCGTGTGCTGCGATTTCCTTAACTCGTGCTCTGATGAGTTGTTAGGTCGCGAACGACTTACCGAGGAAACTAGGTCGCATGGTGCCGATTCGCATTTCACTGCCCCGGTGTATAAATAGCTTAAGTCGTTCCTCCTTCACCTCATCTGTTCTAACATTCCATCCTGCCATTAACAAGTTCCTAAGCTCTCGAAGGCGAATTCAATTACTCGATCATTAGTCATCCATATCATTACACTACGTAAGTAATCTCGATCACTGCTTAATCACGGTCATCATCGAAACGCAAATCCTCCCCCATTTTTCGGTCCTAACTCGATTTCATGCGTTGCGTTTCACTAAGAGCCACACCGTGGTCAATTTTCGCTCGTCCATGGTTGCACTATTGTTGTATTCCTTGAGTTCAGGGCAACGCATCATGTTTATGATGGATTTAGGGCGATTTGGTTTGGTTTCGAAAGATTTGGTGATGTTGAGAGATAACGGGTTAGGTTAAGGCGCTTCTGGTGATGTGGTGAAGTGTGATTAGAGAATATGGTTTAGGATTTCTGATGTGGGATAGCTCGAGGTTATTGGGTATCTCAGCGAGCGACCTAGCAGATTGGATGACCTAAAACATACACGACCTAATTCTCCTGCGACCTAACTCTCCTGCAACCTAACTAGCTTGCGGCATAGGCCTTAGGTCGCGGCCGAGCTAGGACTTGGAGAAATTTGTGCTATTTTGACTTGAGGCCTTTTCCTTCATATGCATTACGACTTAAAGAGTCAACGACTTAACTTAACTCGCAGCATACCCTTTAGGTCAAGGACGAGCTAACACTACTTTAGGTCGCAGACGAGCTAACACTTAGACATTTGCTATGGCTTAACTTCCTGCGCCTTAAGCTTTTAGGTCGTGAGCATGTCTGAATGACCTAATACTTAACCAAATTTCCATTGCCTCGCCCTGAAGCTCTACGCCTTGAACTCTTTGACTTGAACAATGCAACCTAAGAAAATTTGCCTTGGACATTTGCAAAGCTTTGACAGAACTTGACTGAATTTTCAATTTGAACAGCTAGAATGAACTGCTTGAACTTTGAACTGTTTAAACTTCTCTACAGATTATCTCTAATGCTAATAACCTGTTAAACACAATATTTGCAGAAAACTGGGACGAATATACTACCATTGACTGCCCACATCGAATGACAAATTAGTCGATAAAGAATAATCAATTTAAATAGGTTGTGTGAACGAAGTGCTGTAAACCAACAAATTTAAGCGAAGTATTAAAGCAAAACTAAAATAGCACACTAAAGATGCTTTGTTTGCACTAACACTGCACTTGAGTTTTAAATTAACAAGCCCTGAAATCTTGTAATCGACCGATTGTCAACTAGTTTAATTCCAGTTATATTTGTTTACTATTTTTATTAGTTCTGCACAACACTTCACACTATTTAGGAAACGTGCACCTTCACATTTGAATATCCAGTTGCTTGTGTAGAATGACTTCTCAACCAGAAGAGATAGAACAAGTTGAAGAAGCCTTTCCAGTTGCCGTTGTGTTGAACGATCCTCCAGAAAGAACCTCGACCACTTTGAACTATAGAGTTTTTAACCAGCTGTGCATTCAGTTCGGAATCGCTGAAGCAGAAGCACAGCTGCCCGGGATACATGATACTGCTGATAGGCCTCCTCATGGCTTCGTTGCAGTAAATCGACAAATGTGTCAGAACGGAGCGATTCCCCCTTTTAATGACTTTCTTCGACAGCTTCTTCTTCGGTTGGCTATCTCTCCTTTTCAACTACACCCTAATGGCTACGCCATCTTGATGGGGTTGTGTGTGCTATTCGGGAGGACACTTAACCATCTTCCAAGCTTCGAAGAAGTCTGCTACTTGTGCACATTTGCAAAGAATAAAGATCATCCATATATTATACTTGTGATGAGTGCACGGAATCGGAGACTGATTCTAGACTTGTCTGAGAGCGTACACGGATTTTTAAGTCAATTTTTCTTCGTTTGCTGCCCCCCAGGGTTCTATGCCGTCTGGAGAGTCGGAAGTAAGATCACTTGTCTCCGCTCACTTCATTTCTCTGAATTTCTTGAACTCGAATTGCCAAGTACTTAACTTCAATCTTTATTTTTTGTAGCACTTCCTCCCCTGCTTAGAGATCCCAACCACAAGCCAACCTTCGAAACACTAAGTGTTGTGGCTACTGAAGAGAGAAGCGTTAGATTTTTGCTGAAAGACGAGTTTTTGCACCAGTCCGGGCTTTTACACTCCTCTCGATCTACTCAGATTCATGAAATTTCTAGTTCTGAGACCGAAACATTAGCTGCCCCAGGTTCTCAAGCAGAGACATCAAATGCCCTAGTTTCTGCAGAAGAAATTGCGTCGGAAGAACCTACTGTAGAGGTTGCATTGGTGAAGTGTTCTACTTCCGTTGATGTTGCGGGGTCATCTGGCAAACTCACACACTCCCCAGTGATCGAAGAAGGAGTTGAAAAAGACGACTCCGCTGAGCACGACGGTGGAGATACTTTTGATGATCTAAGCGATTTAATGATAACTTCACAAGAGCTCTTTAAGGATGACCCTATTACTGCCAAAGTTGTTTCTTCAGTAATTGAAGCGACATCCGCCCAAGAGTTAACGTCAGCTGCAAAAGTTGACATTACTCCCAAGCTGAAGAGTGGTTTGTAGCTCGACGCGCATAGTTTACACGCCACACACACTTAGAATCTTTAGCAGTTACTCGCACTAAATTTCCTTCTCCTGGAGATTTCTAAATTTTATTTCTTTTTCATTTTTAGATTCTCCGATGGGGCGATCTGACTCATACTATGACAATTTCCAGCGCCATGGAAGCCGCGATACTTATGATTATAGGCGCTATCTCACTGCCCCGAGAGAAACAGATGAAGAAAGAGCTGCTAGAAAAGCTCATGAAAGACGAACTTATGAGGAGTGGCAAAGAAGAAGGCACGATGACTCCCATAAAAGAAAATCCTATGATGATAAAGGGAAAAGCCATGTTGCTGACGATCCGAGCAAACAGGTCAACCTTAGGGATCAATCAGCGTCTGCAATTTCTGAAAAGACCGATGCTCCTAACCCTCTCGACATCTCCTCCGGTTCTCCTGCTCTTAAGAAATCTGACATTTAGACAATTATCAATAGGCCTCAGTATCAAGTCAAAAATGCTCCTTCTACTTTTCAAAGCCGATTCCCAAATTGGTGCTTAAGGGGAGTACGCTTCGACTTAGACTTGGTACCGATTGATAAGCCGGCTATGCTGAGGAACCTTGATGTAGTCAAACTTGATATCGAAAGGATGTCTGGCTGGCAGAAACTTGTTGACGAACTTTAAAGAGTTAATCGCATGAACCTTGAATCCATGCTAACTGTGGAGAATGACAAGTCTGAGTGGGATAAAATTTGTAAGCAACATGATGCAGAGATGGAGAGCATTGCTGACGACAATGCGAGACTTGAGTCCGAAGTCAAGAAACTCATGGAAGATCTCGCCACTTCTTCCGCTTCGCACTCTCAAAAAGAAGAAGTCTTCCAAAAACAAGTGAGAGATGCTCATGCTGCTCAAAGAGATGCTGAGATGAAACTTGAGGCAGAGCAAAATGCTATTGAAAAATATTGCAAAGATACCGCTCAGCTGCGGGAAAGAGTTAGCTCGCAAGATCTGGAGATTGCAGCATTAAAATCTCGACTTCTTAAAGTTGAAAAAGAGCGGGATGAGGCGGTTGCCGGCCAAGTTGCAGCCATTGCCGAAAAAGAAGCGGCTGAGCAGTCGCACGAGGAGACGAAGGCCAAAATAAGCTCTACTTTATTTGACTTTTATATCCATAGCGTCTAGGGGCGCGGGAGCCTCTCATTTCTGGGTCCGACATATGAAATTACTTTGGCCGAAGTCTGGGAAGCGATAATTGATAAGTTCCGAGGGCTGGCTACGCAGAAGCGGATCTTGAAGCGACCTATCTGGATGATGAAGCACGTACCGCCCTTGCCAGGGGCAAAGAGCAGCTTGCTAGGGAGCGAGCCGAAGCAGTAGGAGGAGAGCATTTAGAGAAAGCGACTTTAACTGACCCTGCTCGTCCTCCGGCTTCGGTCGACCCTGATACCATTGGCTCTAGTTCTTATTCTCCACCTCCTGCAAAAGCCGAAGTCAAAATTGCGACAACCGAGCCTCCCACTTTTCAAGTTAAGGAGAAGACCCAGAATGATGATGAAGCCGAAAACTTTGAAATTGTCGTGATTAAGCCGACTTCTTCAGGTAACTTCGGTGTTGATCCAGGTCAAGCGGATTACTTGCTCGCTTCACCTGAGTTTGATGAATTTCTTGCTTATTACTTAAGTCCTGATGATCCAATATCTTCTCTTTTTTCGGAGAATACTGATTTTAACTTCTTTTCTTCTGTAGCGGAAACACTGAATGCTGCACACACTTCTCCTCTCCCAGCTGTTCCTCCTCCATCCCTTCAAGTCACTCCTGCTTCTCAGCCGGGTTCGCAGGAAGTGCAAATAGAAGCCCTTCAAGGCTTGGAGGATCCACCCGCTTCGCAAGAGCAGAAGGCGGAAGAATTTGAGGACAGTGAGAGGACCCCGGAGCAGTCTTATGATGATGATACAAAACTTTCTGCGTTGCTTACTCCGGGAAGTGGGTCTTCTTCAAAGAGGAAAGGGAAGCACGCAATGAGGAAGAAGAAGAAAAGCACTTCAGCTGGAGAAGATAAAGTTGAAGAAGATCCGACTACTCCTCTTTCTCCTTCCCCCCCCGACCCGTCCACAGCGGCTTCCAAAACTTGTTGTCAAGCCGGGAAAGAGCTCTAAGGGTGGCGGGAAGAAGGAATGATAAGCTGGACTTTATGCTTCTTCTTTTGCTTTTTTCTTTTTGCATGTATTGACCGGAGATTGTGCGGGTACCGGGCCCCGCTTGAAACCTGCATATGTACAAAAACTTTATAGTATGGAATAAAATGGTTCTTTTTACTTGTACAATTTCTTGTCAGTATATGTGTGAATGCATTTATTCCTTGTTTTTGCACAAGTTTCTTTATTTACTTTATGTGATACTGTAGTGAGCTCATGGTATGATGTCTGAGCGTTATTAATATAGCTATGTGCCCCCATACCACTGTTTACTGCAGTATTCTGAAAAGACTTGTACTCTTATTTTAGAGAATAATTCTTCTGTTTTGAGGAAATATTATTCTACTTTTAATAGAGTATGCCTTGTATTGGAGAAGTTTTTTCTTCTCTCTCTTTCTAAAGAACACTTCAACTTTCGGGGATGATCACTTTTACTTGTTGAAAAGTGGATTCCCCTACGCAGTGAAGCGGGATTCTGAAGAATGTTTTGATCTGTTTGTCAGAAAGTTGTATTTTATCGCTGAATGGGTCCACAGGACTGGCGTTAGCTGTTTTACTGGATATTTGTTTGTATAAATGATCGTAAGTATTCAGCTGTGGCCTGGAACCTTCTTTCTTGAGAAGGTGCTCCTTTAGTGGTTCCATTAACGAAGTTTTTGGGTGTGTCTCATTGGAGGACTTTATCTGTTTAGTGCTTCTGAAGAAGGCTTTGTGTCTCGTTAGAAGAGCATTTTTGGCATTTCGGCTCTGGTGAAGTGGGCTTCCGAAGAGGAGCATTTTGCACTTCAACTCCGGTGAAATGTGCCTCCGAAGAGTTGTGCCTCTGAAGAGGGCTTGTGCCTCGTTAGAGGGCTTTGTGCTTCCGGAGAGGTCTTGTGTGCCTTGGGGAAGGTCTTTTGCCTCCGTAGAGGGCAGTGTGTGCCTTTGGTGAAGGCTTGTGCCTCTGAAGAGGGCTTGTGGTGCCGCGGGAGAGGTCTTATGCCTCCGGAGAGGTCTTGTGCCTCCGGAGAGGTCTTGTGCCTCCGGAGAGGTATTTATTTGATTGCCTGAAAGTTACTTTCTCACAGTTAAATGGATCCACGGGGCGGGCGCAAGTCACTTAGTTGGATGTTCGTTCGCACAAACGATCGCAACTAGTTAACAAAGGTCATGTGCCTTCCACTTGGGAAGGTGCCCCTTCGGTGGTTCCCCCAACCTTTTTGTTGAGAAGATCACTCCCATTTTTTGGCGTGCCTCCGAAGAGGGCTTATGCCTCCGTAGAGGTCTTTATCCTTCGAGGAGTTGCGCCTCCGAAGAGGTCTTGTGCCTCCGAAGAGGGCTTTTGTTGACTGGCTTGCCCATGTCTCTTCGTCGTTTGTTCATTGGCAGTCCCCTGTTATCGTCTCTGAGCCCGTGTTCCTTTTTTGTAAGTAGTTTGCTCCATCCGAAGAAGTGAACTTCACTGTTAAGTGATTCCACAGGGCGGGCGTGAGCTATCTAATCAGATGTCTGTTTGTACAGACGATCGTAATTAGTTAACAAGTGTCTGGTTCCTTTTCTTTGGAAAAGTTCCCCTTCAACGGAATCATCTACTTTTTTGCATGAAGTTCATCTTATGTTGGATTTAAATCTGGAACTTTTTGTGACTTGAAATTCGTTTATCGAGTGATTTACGGGGCTCACTTGGCCTTGTGATGGGTAAGCTTTGTTTTAACGGCCTGCAATATTAAACCGACATTTAGCAATACATTTAGAGTATTTACACATCAAATGAAACAGGCATTTTTATAATAATAAAGAACACAGAATTTATAGTGGTTCAGCCAAAAATTGGGCCTACATCCACTTTATAGCTCTTTTATTGATTATCACTGATTTTACAATGGTTTACAATACAATTGATACATCCATTATCATTTTACAATTTCAAGCAGAGCTTTTTAAGTAAAATATGGACGCAAATGGTTGTTGTTCCAGGCTCTCGGGATTGGATCTCCTTCGACAGTTGTGAGTTTGAAGGTGCCATCAAGAAGTTTATTACCTATGACATATGGTCCTTCCCAATTTGGTCCAAACACTCCAGTTGATGTAATGACCGTCTTCAAGACTAAGTCCCCGATTTCAAAGCTTCGTTGACGGACTTTAGAGTTGAAGTGCCTTGCTATCCTTTGTTGATGGGTCGCAACTCTGAGCCTAGCTTCTTCCCTTCTTTCATCAAGGAAGTCAAGTGCTTCGAATTGCAATTTTTCGTTTTCAGCCTGGTTGAAATGAATTCTCCTGTGTGAATGGACTTCTAGTTCTACTGGAATCATCGCTTCTGATCCGTATGCCAATGAGAATGGAGTGTGCCCAGTCGTAGTTTTATGGGTTGTTCTGTATGCCCATAGTGCTAGTGGTAGCTTATCAACCCATCCACCTTTTGCTTTTTCAAGCTGCTTTTTGATGGTTGACTTGATAATTTTGTTTATTGCCTCCACTTGCCCGTTTGCCTGCTGGTGAGCCACTGTTGAGAAGCTTTTTCGGATTTTGAATCGCTTGCAAAAGTCCTGAAACTCTTCGCTTTCGAATTGAGTACCGTTGTCTGTGATTATCTTCTATGGCACACCATACCTGCAAATGATATTTTTAGTCACAAAATTTATCATCTTTTTAGAGGTAATAGTAGCCAAAGGTTCAGCTTCAGCCCATTTTGTGAAATAATCAACAGCAACAATAGCGTATTTGATTCCCGACTTGGCAATTGGTAAAGGTCCGATTAGATCTATCCCCCAAATGGCGAATGGCCATGGACTGACCATCCGTATTAGTTCGGTGGAAGGTGCTCTTGGAATTTTTGCAAATCTCTGGCACTTGTCGCATTTTCGGGAGTAGATAGCAACATATCGATTAATATCTGGCCAAAAATACCCATACCGGAGAACTTTCTTGGCAAGAGTTTGGCCACCTGAATGATCCCCATATTCTCCTCCGTGCACCTCTGCTAAAATTGTCTTGGCTTCCTCCTTGGTTACACATCGGAGTAATGGCATTGAGAATCCCCGCCTGTATAACCGGCCGTCTTGAATTACATATCTCGATGCCTTTCTTAACAGCTTTCGGCGTTCTTTAGAATTTTCCGGCAGGGAACTTTTGAGTAGATATTCTTTGATCGGGATCATCCTTGACTCTTGTTCTTGAGATACAACCATGATCTAGTCGATATCCATCTCATCAGTGCTTGGAGCTGACAAGACCTCCACAGGAACCAATCCCAATAATTGAGCTTCTCCGGAACTTGAATACTTTGCGAGAGAATCCGCCTTCATATTTTCCTCTCGAGGTATGTGGCTTATCGAATAGTGATCAAAATCATCGAGAAGCTCACAAGCCTTTGACAAGTAAGCAGGCAGATTTCCTCCTTTAGCTTGAAACTCCTTCTTGACTTGACATACAATAAGCTGAGAATCACTGAATATCTGCAATGCTTTGATGTTTAGTTCGTTTGCAATCTTTAATCCAGCAATTAGAGCTTCATATTCTGCTTCATTATTTGTAGAAGGAAATTCCAATCTTAATGCGTAACATAATGATCGCCCTTCGAGGGTTTCAAGCACAACCCTAGCTCCGGAACAGTAATCATTTCTTGAGCCATCAACATATAACTTCCATCTGGTTGGGATGTCAACTGTAACTTCTTCCTCACTGTCACCCTTATCTGTGTACTCTGCAATGAAATCTGCTAAAGCTTGTCCGTTGATCGCTCTTCGGGGATGATAAGCGATATCATATTGGCTGAGTTCAATATTCCACTTCAGAAGACGGCCTGAAGTTTCAGGGCGAAATAGGACTTGCTTTAGGGGCTGGTCAGTGAGAACTTTGACAGGGTGAGCTTGAAAATATGGCCTCAACTTTCTGGAAACAATCAGTGAACAATAGGCAAGCTTTTCTAGCTTTTAATAATTCATTTCTGCCCCAGTGAATCTTTTGCTGACATAGTAGACCGGGCGCTGAACTTTTGCATCCTCTCGCACTATTGCTGCACTCAGGGCATGAGACGAAACTGCCAAGTATATGAAAAGGTCTTCGCCATTGTTGGGCTTGGAGAGTATTGGAGGCGCTTCCATGTGACGGATTAGTTCATCGAAAGCTTTATGGCATTCAGGAGTCCATTCGAAGTTTGTCTTTCCTTTCTTTAGGGCGTCAAAGAAGGGAATGCATTTATCAGTGGCTTTGTAAATAAATCGACTTAAAGCAGCAACTTTCCCATTGAGGCTCTGCAGTTCCTTTTTTGTCCTAGGGGCTTTGACTTCTCTCAGAGCAGTAATTTGAGCAGGATTAGCTTCAATGCCCCTAGCGCTTACGATAAATCCCAAGAATTTTCCGGACTCTACTCTGAATGAACATTTCAAAGGATTGAGCTTCATTCCATACTTTCGGAGAATTGCGAACATTTCTGCTAAGTGATCCATATGGTCAACTGCTTTCTTTGATTTCACCAGCATATCATCAACACAGACTTCCATTGTTTTCCCAAGCTGTGATTTGAACATTGCATTAACAAGCCTTTGGTATGTTGCCCCTACATTCTTTAGTCCGAAGGGCATGACTTTGTAGCAGTAAAGACCAACATCGGTGACGAAGCTCGTATCCTCCTGATCTGGCTCATGCATCATAATCTGGTTATACTCGGAGTAAGCATCCATAAAAGACAACAATTCGTGCCCGGCTGTTCCATCTAC
This sequence comes from Allium fistulosum, assembly GCA_030737815.1. Classification (NCBI taxonomy): domain Eukaryota; kingdom Viridiplantae; phylum Streptophyta; class Magnoliopsida; order Asparagales; family Amaryllidaceae; genus Allium; species Allium fistulosum. The sequence continues at coordinate 171,965,880 of CM060906.1, read as the reverse complement.
CAGCTGATCAATCCTCGGCAACGGGAAGCAGTCTTTGGGGGCAAGCTTTGTTTAAATCTGAGAAATCAATGCATACTCTCCACTTTCCATGTGCTTTTTTAACCAGTACTGGATTTGAAACCCAATTTGGATAGGTGGACTCTTTGATGAAACGATTTTCCATGAGCCGATCTACTTCTTCTTTTAGCACTGCTGACCTTTCTGGACCCTGGGTTCTCCTTTTCTGTTTCACAGGTGTGAATTTCGGATCAATATTCAGAGTATATACAGCAATCTCTGGAGATATTCCACACATATCAGCATGACTCCAAGCGAATACGTCCAGATTTGCTTTCAAAAATGATATCAGCATATTTTGAACTGCCACACTGAGTTGCGAACCCACATTTAATACTTTGTTTGGGTCTTTAAGATCAACAGGTACTGGTACCGTTACTTCCATTGGCACCACTCTATTTTCCCCTGCACTGGCCTTTCTGGGGTCCATTTTTCTCCTTGCACCACTATGCTCGCAAGTGCAAGGGCCACCCTGTACTTGCTACAAGGTTGGTTTTTTGATGCGGATCGGGGCTGTCGCATCTTTTCCCATCTCTCTCTTCCTTGCCACTCGAAGCTCTATAAGATAACATTCCCGCCCATCATTTTGATCCCCTTTAATGACAACAACACCATTATCTGTGGGAAATTTTATAGTTAGGCACTATAGGGCGAGAACGGCTTTGAATGCAGCTAAAGTTGGCCAGCCCAGGAAGGCATTGTAGGCAGAAAATCCATCAACAATTACAAAAGTCTGTTTCCACACCACCTTTTTCTGTCCCTCTCCAAGTTCCACAAACAAGTCGACAGTTCCAATTGGCTGCTGTGGTTCCCCAGTAAACCCAACAATCTTCTGCGATGAAGCCTGAACGTCAGTCATTGGAATCTTCATTTGATCAAATGTCTTCTTGAAGAGTATATTGCAAGAGGCACCGCAATCAACAAGCACTCGCCTTACAATAGCTGGCCCAATTCCTATAGAAATGACCAAGGGATCCATGGTTGGAGCTTCAATACCCATAGAATCCCTAGCTTTAAACACAATGTCATCATTAGAAGTTCTCTGCTGTTTCAGGGGTGCAGCGTCTTCTAAAACAAAAACATCTTCCTCCGTTGGGGTATATTTCAAAGCACGAGCATATCTTTCCATCTAACCCCAGCTTCTGCCCGCTGGGTGTGGACCTCCTGTAATCACATTGATAACAGGCCTTTCAGATTCATGTGCGGTAGTGCCCTCACCCGAGCCAGATGGGTGAGTAGGGGGTTGCTACCCCTGAGTAGACGAAGTTGGGTCATTCCTGTTCTTCTTAACATACTGTTGCAGTTTGTTTTGTCTTAGCAATTTTTCAATCAAGCTCTTCAAATGATGACATTCATTGGTATCATGGCCTGGTTGGTTATGAAATCGACAAAATTTTCCATTTCGCATAGAACTCTTTCCAGGCTTTATCTCAGTTGGTTTAGGATACTCCACGGCATCTTTGGTGGCGAAGAAGATATCTTCCGAAGTGTCGGTTAAGGGGGTGAAATCTGAGGGTTTAAAAAAGCGAGGTTTCTTTATGTCCTTTTGTTTCTTCCCATCATTATTCTCCCTCTTCTGACCTCCGGAATCTTTCTTAGTTGAAGCAGCAATGTTATTCTCCACTCTTGTCGCCACCACTTTCACTGGAGCAGGAAGATTTTCCAAGCGCATGAACTCGTCAGCTTTCTTATAAAATTTCTCGAGTGAATTTGGCTCCTTCATTTTCAGCCATTTCCCAAATTCACTTGACTTATCGATAGCCCACATCAGATAAGTCAAAACCATCCGTGGCTCCGCGTTGTCGACTTCAGCCAGAGCTATATTGAAGCGATTCAAGAAGGACTTAATAGACTCTCCCGGATTCTGCTCAATGCTAGACAATGACATTATGTCTTTCTCCTTTGAAGCGTATAGTCTGAATTGCTCTTTAAACTTTCGAGTTAAATCAGAGAACTGGTCTACAGATCGGGCCGGCAGGTTTGTAAACCAGAGTAGTGCCACCCTTTCCAAGTACACCGGAAAGTACTGACATTTAATTTCATCCGTTGCCCTGGCACCCGTCATGTGCCAATCGTATTTGTACAGAAATTGATTGGGGTCGCTTGTCCCTCGGTAAGCTGGAATGGTAGGAGGAACAAACTTTCTTGGAAATTCAGCTTTTAGAATTTTTTCAGTGAACGGAGTCTTACTTGGAGCGAACCCCTAGTCGTTCTCATCTTCATTTCTTTGCATGCTCTCTTTCATGATCTGTCGTATCATTTCCGAGAGGTATTCCTCGTTGTTCAGAGGCTCTGCGGGGCAGTCATCAGCCATTTTCTCAAAAGTTTGCTTAAACAAACGTTCGTGGAGAGTTGATTGCGGCCTTGTCACTCCGGCTTGGGGAGGTGCCCCCTCGGCAGTGCCAGCTGCCCTTTGAGGAATGTTCCTCCCTTTAGAGTTGTGAACAGCATCAGCAAAATTTTCCTCATTATTCGCTGGTTGACGGTTAGCTTCGAGCATAGCATTCAACCTTTCTAGCATTAAGGTGTTCTGGGTTTCAATTTGCTGATATAACCCAGACACAGCAACATCTAACTCCGCTCATGTCACTCCAATGCTTGGAGCTGCTTGACTTGATGAAGGAGAAGTAGCAGTGTTATCATGAGTATTGACGGATCTGGTAGACTTGCGCTTTCTTCCGGGAACCATTATTTTCGACAAGCTTCTGGTTTTCAAAGAAACTTTTTCCACAAACTCTTGTGAAGTAATGATGACAATATTCCTGAGTTGGGTTCTCAGTGAAAGCACCAAAATGTTAACGCTGAAAATTGAACGCTAACACCCTGGTGTGTGTTGTAGTAATGTGAAAGTACCACCCATGATACGGGAACAAGAAATAAGTAGAAAAGTAGCAGAAAACAGTAAAAGACAACGATTTTATAGTGGTTCGGATTAAGATCAAGCCTACGTCCACTTTAAATTCCTTTATTGCTGATTTGGTTACAAGTTGATACAATGCACTTCAAAATACAATACACTACGATTCCAAAACACTTCAGACTAGTAGCTCAAACTTCGATGTGATAAGGCTCTTTGAATCCATGTCGGATGTGCAAGATTTCTCTCGAAGCTTGTTGTAATGTCTTGAATGTTTGGAATGCTTGATGTGTTGGATGAGTTAAGAATTCAGTAGAGTAACAGCGCTTAAGAAGATCAGCCCAGAAGTCCCTTTGCCGTTGGAGTAGCTCTAGTATTTATAGGGAGGAATCTGGGCAAGATTCAATCTCTAAGTCTTAGGTCGTGAACGACCTAAGTTAGGTCGTAGGTCGGCAGCGACCTAGGGGATGTAACCTGGCTCGTCTCGTTTGATCTTGATTTCTTCTGAGCGAGTTAATAGGTCGCGCGCGACCTAATATAGGTCGTAGGTCGGTGGCGACCTAGGAGATCCGTTGATACCTAAATTAGGTCGCTGAGACCACTTCGTTCTTAGGTCGTTAGGTAGTAGGATCCCTTAAGTCGCTAGTTTCTTAGGTCGGTAGGTCGTGACGTTGCTTAGGTCGCATATGCTTTAGGTCGCATATGCCTTAGGTCCCTTGATCTCTTAAGTCATTGAAGCTTTTAGGTCGCTGAGGACTGGAGCCACTAGGTTGCTAACCCCTTAAGTCGTTAGGTCATTTCTGTAGTTAGGTCACTAACCTCCTTACAAAGTTAGGTCGCTTGCTGGCTTATCTTGTTAGGTCGCTAGGACCGATCCATGGTTAGGTCGCTTCACCCCATAAGTCGTTAGCCTCCTTAGGTCGCTTAGTCCTTTCTGTAGTTAGGTCGTGAACTAGACCATTGAACTCGATAAGTCGCTTGCTAATTGAGTCGTTAGGTCGCTACTCCCCATAGGTCGTTAGGTCGCTAACGAAGCGGAGTTAACATTTCCGAAGTCCACTTAGCCACTGTGTGGTAGCTTTGAGTTTTTATTTGATATATCGGATTTCCTGTTGAAATGAAATTTAAGTTATATTTTCTGACATATCGGTACCCGCCAAAGCAATTACATAGATGGTCGCTCCTCAACAGCCTTATTCTTCGTGCTAGTCGACGGCATTACCACATAGTGTCCTTGGCTAGTGTGAGTATAGAGGTGGGGCATCACACCCCCTTACACCAACAACTCCCCCTTACTCCAAGCCTACTATTTTATATAAATTCCCCCCCTTTGTCATCGACAAAACAATAACCTATAAACCATGAACTTAATAGAAAATGAGATAAACAATCATATGACATGTATGGGTTAAATATAGAATCCTAAGTTAAATGGAATTCAAAATTTTATACACCAAAGATTGTTTTTAGAAGAACATTAATTAAGAAAACACTTTATATACAAATTAACAAACTAATATACAATCAAGAAAGAGAAAAACGAAAAACGCTTAACGAGGACCCTTAACTATTGGTGATTTATGGACCGAACAATTTGGATAGTGGAGACAAAAGTTTCCACGTTGTTCGACCAAGTTCCCATTAGCGTCAAAAAGGACCTCTCCAACGCAAATCACGCCATCGTCTTCGTCCATATGAACATCCGAATTCGGTAGAGGATGTTCTTCTTCTTGATCCTCTTGTGGTTCTTCCATAGACTCTTCTTCTTCAAAATCCATGGCTTATGATGATTCTTCGATGATAATGGGACTGGCATGGTTATCCATAAGGAACTTTTGTAAATTCCTAAGAATTCTGCCTTGCCTATCTTGTTCTCTAGCCATTCGCAGTTGACTCACTTGAATTTCCATCATCATTTGAAGCAAATCTTTCATCTTCTCTTGTAATTTGATAACTCGTACATGTGTGGAATGTTGAAAAGGGCCAGAAAGAGGAGAAGTAGGTGAAGAAGGTTCATTATTAGAAGAGGAAGCCATTAATTTACTATTTTAGAAGTTTATTACAGAGAATAAAATAGAGGAAAGGAGTAAAAGTCAAAATATATAAATATATAACCAAATAACTAATTTTGGAGGGAAATTTAAATTTGAAAATCTCGGCCTATATGTCGACATAGGGGGATGGGTCATGTCGACATGCCTAGTTCAGTTTTTGAGAAATTTTTATTTATATTAATTATTAACTATAGTTGTATTATTTATAATTTATATTTCAGTTAATGAACATATACCTAATTCTCTTCTAAATTTAGTAAAGTTTTGTTCATTTAATGGTTTGGTTAATATATCAGCAATTTGTTTTTCAGTATTAATATATTCAAGAGTTATGACTTCTTTACTTATATTATCTCTAAGAAAATGATGTCTAATATCAATATGTTTTGTTCTAGCATGATGAGGTTGATTTTTAGAAAAGTTTATTGCACTAGTATTATCACAATAAATCGGTGATTTAGTTATAGTTAATCCAAAATCTTTTAAAGTTTGTTGCATATATATAACTTGAGAACAAGCCAAAGCAGCAGATATATATTCTGCTTCAGTTGTTGACAAGGATATAGTGTTTTGCTTCTTACTAAACCAGGAAACCAGAGAATGTCCTAGAAAGTGACAAGTTCCACTTGTACTTTTTCGGTCTGATTTACAACCAGCGTAATCAGCATCACAATATGAAATTAAATTCAAATTCTATAATAAACCATAATCTAAAGTATGTTTTATATACCTTAAAATTCTTTTAACAGCTTTTAAGTGAGTTTCTTTAGGTTGAGATTGGTATCTTGCACAGAGAAAGACACTATGCATGATGTCAGGACGACTGCTGTATATAAAGCAATGAACCAATCATTCCCCTATATAATTTTTATCAACATCTTTTGATTTATCTTTTTTACTTAAAGCTACATTAGTTGTCATTGGAGTTGGTTTCCCACTAGAAGTGGCCAATCCAAATTTATTAATTAAATCCTTGGCATATTATTCTTGACTAATGAAAATTCCTTTATCTAATTGTTTGATTTGAAGTCCTAAGAAGAAGCTTAGTTCTCCCATATTACTCATTTCAAATTCTTTAGTCATTATATATGAAAATTCTTTATTCATTATGTTATTAGTTGACCCAAATATTATATCATCTACATATATTTGTACTAATTGAATATCATTTTTGTTTCTTTTAATAAAAAAATTTGTATCTATTTTACCACTTTCAAAACCAGATTATAGTAAATAAGATCTTAGTCTTTCATACTAGGCTCTAGGAGCTTGTTTCGAACCATATAAAGCTTTCTTTAATTTATATACATGATTTGGAAATTCATTATTTTCAAAAAGTGGAGGTTGTTCAACATAAACATCTTCTTTTACAAAATCATTTAGAAAAGCACTTTTAACATCCATTTAATATAACTTGAAATTATTGTAATTTGCGAAAGCAAGTAGAATCCTGATAGCTTCTAGCCTTGCTACGGGTGCAAAGGTTTCGTCATAATCAATTCCTTCTTCTTGAAAATAACCTTGCGCGACTAAACGAGCTTTATTTCTCACGACCTCACCGAGTTCATTCATTTTATTTTTATAAACCCATTTTGTTCCTATTATACTTTTATCCTCAGGTCTAGGAACAAGTTCCCAAACATCATTTCTGGTGAATTGATTCAATTCTTCTTGCATAGCAAGAATCCATGAATCAACAGATAATGCTTTCTTTGGATTTAGGTTCAATAGTTGATATAAAAGCTACATTACTCATACTATTTAGTTGATTTCTTGTTTTAACTATAGATTCAATATTTCCTAGTATATTTTCTACAGGATGATCTTTAATAGTCTAATTCTTTTATTAGGTTGAATAATTTCACAATTAGTTTCATTAGGTTCATTATTTAAAGTTACAAATCTTTTTCATCTTCTATTTGCACAGTATCTTTAAAATTTTCATCAAAAGATATATGCATTGTTTCTTCAATAGTGTTAGTTCTTAAATTATAAACTCTAAATGCTTTACTTCTATTAGAATATCCGATAAAGACACCTTTGTCGGATTTAGGTTCAAATTTATCTAAATTATCTTTTGTATTAAGAATAAAACACTTACTACTAAAAACTTTAAAATAAGCTACTGTGGGTTTCTTATTGTAAAGTAATTCATATGGTGTTTTATTAGTTAACGGTCTATTTAAAATCCTATTTAATATATAACAAGCTGTAGCGACTACTTCAGCCCAAATGTTTTTAGGTAAGTTACTATTAGAAAGTATTGTTCTAGCACACTCTTGAATCGTTCTATTCTTACGTTTTACCACTCCGTTTTGTTGTGGAGTTCTTGGAAAAGAGAAATTATGAGTGACTCCTTTTTTTTTATAGAAATTCTCAAAATTTTCATTTTCAAATTCTCCACCGTGATCACTACGAATAGTTTTTATTTTTAAAGAAAATTGATTTTGAATTCTTTTAGCGAAATTCTTAAATAATTCAAAAGCATCACTTTTAAGTTTAAGAAAAATTGTCCAAGTATATCTAGAATAATCATCTACAATTACAAAAAATATATTTATTGTGATTAATTGATTGAACTTGCGATGGACCAAATAAATCTAAATGAAGTAATTCTAGAGGTTTAGAAGTAGAAATCATATCTTTTAAATTAAATGCACTTTTCTTAAGTTTTCCTAATTGGCAAGCATCACATATACTATCTACTTTAAAGTTTAACTTGGGAAGACCTCTAACTAAGTCAAGTTTTTATAACCTAGATAACAATTTGAAATTTAAATGACCAAATATCTTTTATGCCAAATCCAAGGGTCACTGGTATTATCCAAAAGACATAAGTTATCATTTGAAATTTTCATACTAAGGATGTAAATGTTTTTCTTCCTAATTCCTTCACATATAATATTTGACTTATTATCTTCATTGTGACACTTATCTTTTCCAAATTTAATTTTAAATCTTTTATCACATAGTTGACTTATACTAAGCAGATTATGTTTTAAATTCTAACTAGCAAAATATCAGAAATAAAAGGGGTTTTAGAATTATCGACATTGTCGATGCCAATCATATATCCTTTTGAGATGTCTCCAAAGTAGACCAATCCACCATCTTGATATATAATGTCATTGAGTATCTCGGGATTTCCAGTCATATGCCTTGAACAGCCACTATCAAGTATCCATTTATCTTTCTCAATTTGCACAGTTTGTCCATTGGTTGTTGATTCTTCAAAAGCCATGTAACATGTCTGTTCCTGCATAACAAACCAATTCGGTAGATAACTTGATTTTTCATAAAAACTATATGCAGACTTATGATACTTTGATGAAATGCATAGATTCAAACTACTATTAACAAAATTTTCTAAAAATGCCATTTTCAACTTTTCAAGTTTCAGATTATGAAAACTATGAAAACCTATGCTCTGATACCAATTGAAAGGGAATGCGAATTAAGAATCTTAAGGCTAATTTAACACTAGAGGGGGGTGAATAGTGTTTAATGGATTCTATGATTTATATGTACTAAATTAAAATTATGACACAAACAAATGCAGAACTTAATCACAGAACAATCACATAATCAAACACAGATGCAGAAAGTAAATAAAAAGCAGTAAAAGGAAAGAACACACCAGATTTTATACTGGTTCGGAGTTACCCTACATCCAGTCCTGTACCAAGGCAGAACACCTCATATAGATTTTTATTATATTAAAGTCGAGATTACAATCCTCAGTTTCTAAAGGCCTTGAGGTACCCTCATGTCTCATGAGTCCGGGGTAAACTCTCTTGATTTACGGGCCACAAGATCACCCATTTGATTTCCAGGCACAACCATACCTTATAGAGAGACTCGATAAACTTTTGATTACAAATTGATCCTATAACCCTGAATAGCATTTTGATCTTCGAGAGAGGGCAGAGAATCAAACAAGAATGAGATTCTAATTTGATTCACTTGAGAATTCAGCAGAATTTCTGTACGATCTTAAAAATATTAATATGGATTTGTGAAGAAGGAGTGAAGAAAATATGAAAAATAGTTAGTTACAAAATTCGTTTGTGAAAGCTATTTATAGAGCACCAACAGTCATAACCATTCGTGAAGAGATTTAAACGAATAGACACTTCTTTTGAAAATTGAAACTTTTGAATTCAACGGTCATCATAGGGGTATCCCATGATGTCAACATCCCTATGTTAAGAATAATATAAAATTTGTTCTGAAAATTTTATTGAAATGAAAACAAAATGAAATGACTCTGGAGTAAAATAAACTAATTTTACCATGTTTTAAAGCACAAAAACAAAGAATATTTTAAGGCTAAAACATCTATTTGAAAATCATTTGAAAAGATAATTTGAAGGCTAAAATATTTTGAAAAGAAGTTTTGAAAATCATTTTGAAAAACCATTTTGAAGTAGTTTTGCAAGCTTCTTCTTGCAGAATATCTCATCACATCAGGACTCGAGAACTTGTATAAAACCAGGATGTTCATGGGTTTGTAAGCCACTTGTCGTAGGTTTGTAAGCTACTTGTCGTAGGTTTGTAAGCCACTAAGAAGGTAGAAATGGGTTCCATCCCAAATGAAATTCGGAATGAAGATTTCCATGCTATTATGAAGTTTTAACAATAAACTAGACACATATCTTGAAATCTTGATCTTGATACTCATGAGTCTTCAAACTAGATTTCTTCATCCTTGATCTTTATACTGTACAGTCTTCAATAATCAGTACATGCCTTATATATATCCTGCATAATAACATTCATATATATCTAGACAATAGTGATAGTATATAAGTTATAATAAAATAAGTTACAAAGGTTGTTGTCATCAAAACCACTATCTCCAGTTCCTAACAATAACATGTCCTTACAATTGCTGATAAATACAACAATGAATGTAGCAGAAAAATAACCATATACGTGACTACGTCTTTGGCCTCTAGTCGCCTCCTGAAGCTCCAAAGCATTCCAATTTAAATATGTGAATATGCTCAGTCTGACCGAGCATTATAATAAAATAACACCCGAGTTAGTCTAGAAAACCTGCATAAAAAAACATACCTAACTGGGTATTAAAATTATAAAAATGTCTAAATTCAAAAGTATCCTGTAAGACCATACCGCACATAAACCTGGACAGGTTTAACCTTACGATAACCAAAACATTTTCTATGGAAAATCCATTGATATTTTAATAATGTCTAAGAGTGAAAATAATAATCAAGTAGGTGTGATGCTTGTGAGTGTACATCACAATAATACTAGGTATATAATCAAAAACTGATAAGGCACGTTCACTAATTGTGTCAGATTCCATGGAGGTGCCCTCAGTACTTCGAGAACGGTCCTCCTGCTCAAGGATCAAAGATATCCTTCCGAAGTAGCATATATCTCTACTGATGTACCACAAGAATAAACATAACTGGTCTCGCTAACACCGAGTGCATCGCTTCATGCATGCACAACAACTGTAAGTAATGTCTGGAGCTGACTACACCCTAAGGGTTTGCCAACCCTACTGGTCATGCCTCCTATCTTTGGTTTTAGTCATTACCGCTGGTGAGGCTACGTCCGGCGTTCCAGCTCATGCACCGCCACCAAAATAGATCATAGAATCCCATATGGGTTCCCACACCCCAACGGGTCTTAGAACCACACATGAATTCCAACATCTCAATGTATCATGAAACTCCTCCGTAGAACCGTATATGGTTTCGGAGTGATTAATGTTTTCGAGTCATCTTTTACGAGTACACTCTTCCGCTTCCCTGGTGCTCCAAAAACCAATCATCGATTTTCTGGAATGCTCAATACCGGTTCTTTAGGAAATAATCAGACAATAAATAAGAGCGAGGATCACCCCCTAACCGTTTAAGTGGACGGATCTCCTTATCATTTGTCCTAGAAGAACAAAAGAATTTATACGTATAGTATAGCACCATCTATGGTAACTTTACCATATAATTCCCATGTTTCTCCTAGATATTTCTAGAGTTAAAATCCTTCGGGGTTAAGTACGGAATATATTCATACCACCAAAATTAAGAAGGATTGCATATTTAGGCCAAGGTTTGATAGTCGGTTATTTAACTATCAACAAACACACATCCAAATCAGGGATTTGTTTCAAAAGGGAAAACCAACATTGGTTAAGCACATAAGCAATCACTAGCCTCCTTTAATAAATCTATCATCTCTTAAAATCACTTTGTAAGTAACTTGTATAAAATAATTTTACAAAGATATATCCACCAATCCCTATATTTTCAATACTTAGAAAATATCCATATACTTATCTCAATGGTAAGTATATTTACAAAATTTGGGAAGGATTTTCTTTTTATTTGATTCTAAAATCATTTATAAACTCCTTATAATTCTCTAAAACCATTTATCAACCATTTTATAAATCTCTAAAAATCATTTATAATCTCTTTATATTAACCACTTATAAATTCTTTCGTACATTTCTAAAATCATTTATAAATCCTTTATAAATCCCTAAAACCGTTTATAAAATTCCTTTTATAAATCTATAAACCCATTCCTCAAACTTGTTTATAAATATCTAACCATTTATAAAACTCTTCCACTTTGTAGATAATATTCCCTTAAGTCTACAAACCATTTTATAAACTCCCTTTATAAAATCCAATGCCGTTTATAAAACTCTATTTATGGGTCTCGAAAACATTTATAAATAAGTAAAAATATTTTACTTTAAAAACACCATTATATAAAAATTATTAATGATAAACATTATAACTAAATAAAAATTATTAACTTTAAAACATCTTAAAAATAATAATTAATAATTCAATATATTATAAATAAAACAATCGTTAATCTTTACCATTATTATAAATAATAATAAATGTCCAAAATATTATTAATAATCATTATTATTAATTTCAAACCATATTAATAATTTTAAATAATTATCTATTCGAAATATTTAAAATATTGACAAATAACCTTGAAGTAATATAAAATATAGATTAATAACTTTAAAAATGATATTAAAAAAAAATAACTAACCTTTAAAAAAATATTAAAATAAAAATAAATAACTTTTTTTTGGCAAGGCCGTTAAAAAAATAAATAAATAAATAACTTTGAAACAATATTAAATATAAATAAATAATCTTGAAAGGAATTGATAAGAAGGGTTGGAGTAAAATATAAATTAAATTCTTTTAAACAAAATATTTCCAAAACCCAAATTCAGGTTTAAAAATCATTTCCTGTCTCAAAACCCATTTCCAACTCAATTGACAATTTATAGCATTTTTAGAATACTAATTTGAGGCCAATAGCTACCAAACACTTAACCAATATCAGTATTGATTTTCTATCACTACTGGGTTTTATTTTTCAAACATATAACATTGTCATAACCATAGTGTCCACAATCAGGTTTATTATTCATTAATTCATTAAAAGGAATATCATTGGAACAATTCAACAACAGCGAGGAGTCCCGTTGGATCCCTCCAACCTGACCTCTGCATCACATATAATATATAAGCATAAAAGTATAAATCAACCGCTTTGAGGTAGGATTCATATACAAAGGGTCATCCGCTCTTAAGCGGGAACGTAATATGGTCTCATTCGCTCCAGTGGTGGGAAAATATCCAAACCAACTAATAAATATAGTAAATCATCCAAACAATCATTCAACAATTTTTATCAACCACATATCATACTAGTTAACCAAAAAGGTGAGTTAAACTTATCGAAATTTTTCTGTTGTGACCGAGGCGTTCCGGTTTGGAACTAAATCGAACGACGTCCGATTTTAGCCCAAATTTTTAACTATCTCCAAATTCGACCAAACCAGTTCCATTTCGAAGCTTTCGTCGTTACGAGCATAATGCAAAAATCCACGCCTCGATTGGACCTCTTATGAAAAAGTTATTAAATTTTTAAGTTTCCAATTTGAAATTATAATTAATTTACTAATTAAAATTAAAAAAGTCACTAATTACCCTTATTTAATTAAAACCTCCTTCTTTTTCTTTACATTCCCCCTCCTCCAAACTCTTGCCTCACCATTGCTACATAGTTCATCCTATCCTCTCTCCCTCTCTAATGCATTAATATCAAAACCGACAACACCATTTTCCTTCTCTTCACGAGCCGAACCCATCAATCACCACCATTCGAGGTCCGACGCTCTCATAGAAATCATGATCGTGCCTCCCTAGGCGGTACAACAGATGTCACGATCTACCTCAAACCACCGCTCCTCACCCAAACTGAACCCAAGATTCCCTACTCCATCACAAACCACAATACAAGCTTCGATTCGCGAAATACTACCTCAAATTCCAGAAAATAGAAACCCTAGCTAGCTAAAGCCTCATGTTGCTCACTGACCAAACCACCATAAGTAATCGCAAACCCCCAAAACTCCAAACCCACTTCGAACATTCTTTATTACTCAAAGATTTAAGCTTTTGATTTTTAGGATTTCTAAACATTTAGTTTGAAATTATTTTTCATGATCGGCCCAACTTTTTTTTCTTTTTCTTCTTTCTGAAAAAAACAGTTGGATAGTGGGAGGGATGAGCATTTAAAAAGAAAAGGAGGGATAAGGTGGGTATGGCCATAAACAGTGGAGAGTATGGGTTGAGTATGGTTAGTGTGTGTGTGTGTGTGTGTGTGTGTGTGTGTGTAATACTTTTAATTAGAAAATATCTAGGTTTAAACGTCCGAAAATCTCAAACTCCAAACGAGGCATGCCGCCTGAAGTTCTGTATGTTATACCCCTATTTTGAACACAATGGAACTTATTGCAAGACCTAATTCGATCATATGCAGAAGATAGCTTTTCAAACCCAATTATTTATACAAATTTCTAAAATTAATTTATACGTGTTTTGATCTCGCACGGCCAAGCAATACATCTTATTTCCATGAAAATCTACATTTTACAATAATTCACTATTACGGATCCAACGGAATTGGTTTCGTCGAAATCCGAGACAATTCCCTAGAAGGTTATTTTACACGTTTATTAAAACGATTTATTATAAAAACCAAATTAATCACTTTTTAAATCCAAACTAAAAGATTATTATTAGCATTCTTATTCAACAGAACTTAAATAAGCTTTGAAATCATTTTTATCCAAATTAAAACCTGAGATCTGTTATTTAAACAATTCCAATTATTAAATCCAACAATTTAATTATCAAATAAATTGCTATATTTGAAATTCAAGCTATTTAGCTTATAAAATTAACTTTCCAATCTTTAAGATCAATTAAATATTCCAAATTCAAACGACCAAAATTCTAGGTTGTTACAAACATTAACATTTATTATTAACCGTACTATTCTGGTTAGAGACTCTCACTTTGTGCTGACAACAATTTGCTGTCAACCCTCATATATAACCGAGGAGACGAATTCCATATTTAATAAATTTTCACTTCTAATGTTTAAACTTGGACCCAACTGTAGTAGTTTAATGGATGCCTTGCCACAATTTAACTATAATCAAAGTGGAGAGTCCACATTAAAGTTCAACGGTATTCTCAAGTCAAGAGAACTGTGTAATATTGTCAATTTGAGATTTTCTATTTGACCTTAGTTATCATTAACCAATCTCGAATGAGACGTTCCATAACAACCTAATAACTATTAATAAGTAACCCCTTGATGCTCCATCCTCCATGAGTAATACATTGCCTAACATTTGTAGAGCATTACGTACGTTGGTATCAATAGTTGTATTAATGTCCTTTCTCTAAACATCTCGACCAGGAATATAAAAAGTAAAATGTTATTTTATATTATGATTAATTACTCACGATTGCAACTAATTGCAACTACAAGCACAAAACATTTCATTCAAGGATTTTCTTATTTATATACTTTAAATAAGTTAGTTAATTAATTGTATCACCATATAACAAAGTATATAATAGAAAGAATGTAACGACCCGTAAATTTCAACTGTTTTAATAACGTAATTGATTGAAATTTTGTGGAATTTTAAACAATAAAATTTTGAAATATAAATTTGATATTTGGAATGCGTCTAGTTAAACATAGCAACTGGTAAATTTTCGTCCGAAAATATGAAAGTTTATTTCGCGCGTAAATTTACTTCAATTTAATCAGTTAAAAAGCGATGAAAATAAAATGTTTTCGAAACCTAAATATTTTTAAATAGAAAAATTCTAAACCATCTTTTGAGCAAGATGTCAGTTTGTCGTTTTTCCAAATTCGGACATCTTTGGCCCCGTCGATCTTATTTTTCAGTGTTTTCTTGCATTTTCCGTAGTAGAAAAATTCAAATTTTTATAATTCAATCATACCACTGATTTCTATATACCGTTTTGATCGTCTCGTTATGCTAATCTCAGCGGCATATTTCTTTTTGTTTTTCGGACCCTGGTATGCCGTGAAATCAGTAAAATGATTTCCGTATCCGTATCCGTTTCGAGTATCTAGAATTTCTTGTGTCCATTCAGATTTCACGTGAATAATTCTAATAGGCTCTAGCCTCTTTATATTCCTTAATTTATTTTTTTGACTTTTACTATTCTACTAGTTGTTTGCGTTTACATTTCTTTCCATTGGGTTGCTGTGCTTTGGGAATAAAACAAGCTTTTATATCAGTAACCATTCATCCTTTCTTTTAGCCCTGCTTTCATTCTCGTGACTCTTCCATTTCTCTTTGCTAATAAAACTGAATATAAACAATATAACTAAGGTTTATATTCATCTGAAGCTTACTCATCTCCCTTCCCTGTCATTCTAAAAAATATATGGAGAAAGCTTATTTTGTTCGAATTTTTCCCTCAGCCGCCCAACACGTCAGCCCCTCCATGTCATACCCTCACAACTCGCCTCCCATCCGAACCCTCCACCGCCTTGCCTTCAGCCCACCACTCCTTTGCAAGCCTTCCCTTCACCGCGACACAACCCCTCCTTGACTGTGTCACAGACCACCACACATACTGAACGAGCCCGCCATCTCCAGGCTCACGCCACCGGAACACCGAACCGCTCCAGACCCGCCTCCATGCACTAACACCTCGCCTTCCCCATCACAGCAGCCTGCTCTCTCCGTCTCCCTTGTCGTGGCTCGCCTCACCACACTCCACACGTGCAGCCTTGGCTCCATCACCGCCAAGCCCACCGTTCGGCTTCACGTCCCGTGCCTCCTGCGTCAGCACGCAGCAATGCCATCAACAGCCGACACCACCGATGTGGCCTCCCCAACTTCGGCCATCATCTCCATGCGACCTGGCCACCCTATCGACAAATCTTCCAGCCGAGCTTTCCTCCTGGCCTCTTTTCTTTCCAACCTCTTTTATCACCTGAGTATGTATATTATATATTACTGTAACATGTTTATTCAAGTTTTTGTGGGCTGTTGAGTTATATCTAAGTACATATAAAGTGATAGGTTATAGTAGTATCAAAATGTTTATCTATTGTATAACTTTATATTGGTATTATATACATATGTTGATTGAACTTCATTTATTTCACTACATAGCTTGATTTGTTGGTCGAGGCATGTCTTCATATTGGAGCTAATATTAATAATTCATGCATCAGTAAATGATCTTTCAATGTGTCGTGATGAGCATGAAAATTTATACTGACTTTGAAGTATTTAAAATTGTTTGAATAATAATTAATAAAATTTCTTTTAGATAAATTGTTATTATAGTTTTGTTATTTACAGTGGGTTATAAGTGGACATACAAATATTATTTAACAAATTCGTTTTATATCTTACGCATGTTTACAGTCCAGTTTTTATGCTATGTCATACTATTTACAGCACAGTGTCGTAGTATGAATACAATATGCATTTAGTTACGTATATGATCTTAAGTTAGTTGTCTGCATTTATATATATAATATGTATATAAAATGTTAGTTATGTAAAGTGTAATATGTAAGTTTAAGTCTGCATTTATAATTCTAAACAAGCGTGTGTATGAAATTTAAATTTATATGTGTTTGAAAATTCGGAATACGACTTTATATAAATAGTTATATTTAGTTATATATGTTCGTGGATACCAATTTTCTTCATCGACCCAGCCCTGATTTATTTCATAAATTTCTATCTTTCAGCATTGTCCGTCAAAATCCGCTTTCAGCTTACTTTGTTTTGGATTGTCGCTCGGATTGTTAGACGGTCTAGATCGTGATCCAATTCGTATCTTGTCGAGTCATCAAATTCTTCTAACCTCGAAAGGTGAGCAATCACTCACGATTAATGTTCATTTATTTATTAAATGTGATTTCAATTGAAACGACAATTGAAATATGCTGCTGTTAGTTATTTACACTGTTATATATGCTATTACCCGTATCTGTTCACCTATGACATCTGACACCATTATCTGTTAATTATTTATGCGATGATAATACAGTTTGGTTGATAATTGATTGATTGATTGATGTTTATATTGGATGTAAATTTTAATGTATAAAGTGATAAATATTATGCAACTGAATTTGATGAAGAATAGTTAAAAATTTGAATCGACATATGTGTAGAATTTGGTTAGTTAAATTTGTTAAATCTGACCCCTTAAATGTTTAATCATTTGACACGTAGAAATAGTGTTAACCACACCTTGAACCATTTAAATGTATGTGTATAAATTGATGTAGTTTGAAATTGAATAATTGATATCAAATGAAGAACCGTATTAATATTAGTGTAATAATCTTTAATCTACATGAAATGATAGTGTAGATTCTAGAAATAATTATATTAATTTGCACAAACAACAATGCGAATTAATATGATTATTTCGGGATTATTTGTATTAACTATTGGATTGTTTTGTTGTTATTGCTTGTTTATTTACTTTGACACCATCCAAGTTATCACACTGCAAGTTCCCTTTGCTATGCTTTGATTTTGAATTGAATTGGAATCGGGTTGAAATGATAAATACCCAAATTAAACTTGGACTTAGGATAGAGAATTTAATAAAGCCCGATTGGTCAATAATTTGATTTAAAAATAAAATGAAGATTTTATTTGGATAAACAATAAGGTTTTGAAATGAAGTTGAAATTTGAATTTTCAATGAAAGGAAAATGTTAATATTTAATAATCTGAAACAAAATATTAACAATGTAATTGATGAAAGAACGTTGTTAAATTTGAGAAATAATTGAATTAAGTTTGAAATTATTTAAAAATCTAATAAGTTGAATTATTTAATAATGAAATAAAATTGAACTCCTTTGATAAGTGAAATTGAACTTCTTTAATAAATGAAATCAAGTTTCTTTATAAATTGATTTTTGAGATTTGTAACTAAGTAAATAAATCAATGAAATTGAATTTCTTTAATAAGAAATAAAATGTGATTTATGTGTTGAAATAAATATTAGACTTGTAAATTAAAGAATTCGATTTGACAAATTTAATTTAATTCAATTTGAAGTTTTGATATAATAAAGTTGAACTTAAGTAATTGATTTAATGAATTGGAAGTCAAAAAGAATTGTTTTGAATGATGAATTAACTTAACGAATATTGAATGAAGTCGATCAATGATTTTAAATTGTTTTGAATGTTAAATTAAATTAATTTAAATGTTTTCGAAATGAAACTTATATACGAACTTGAATCAATATTTGAATTGTTTTAAATAAAGATTGAAATTGAATTATAAGATTTTGGAATGATAATTGGGAAGTTTTGAAACGTAAATTATGGAAATTGTTTTAGAAAGACAAATGAAATGTTGATTTACAAATTCTATTTGAAATTTAATTTGATTTGGTTTTGAAATATATTAAACGACCAATCGGTGTAATAATTACGAAAGTTATTAAAGAGACCGGAATCGGTTAGGGACATACTCACTGTCTAAACCGAAAACCACTTTAATAACTATACGCGGAGTGTGATCCAGAATGAAGTGGTTGGAATGATGTACGTGATGACTGAAGAAAGAGAACGATAATGGATAGCGTTGAAACTTGTGTCAAATTGGAAATGACTGAAACAGGAGCCGTGCCGGGCCAATGGAGGTCAGCTATCTCAAGCGAACACACTTCTTCGAAAACTACTCATTACTTGTTGTCGATTGGTGCACCCTTGATTTTGGGAGTGTTGTTTCACGGTGTTGCGGCGATGCGTTCTCACCAGTCCGGATCAGGCAAACGGTAGTGTCACTACCTTGGGTATTGCCTTATGTGCCTTGTCATACTTGTATCCCTTTATACGCGACCACTACGATTTGTTTTGTGTTATACCTATGGAGTACTCCCTGATATCCCACTAGTTTACGGTGGAGTTTACAAAGCTGTATAGACTATGATGCTTATAAAAAATGTGTTAAGGGGGATAATGGTAACGCCTTAACACTATTTTGATACCTTACATTACTGATAGACATTATCTATTTAGCGTACATTACTACCTAGTAGATAGTTTAACGGATCCTGAAAGGATGGTTATTCCAAACAACCTTTGAGTTACTTGTATTTCAATTGCTATTGCACTTGAGTTGGATTTATTGATATAAGAATGTTAATCCTGACTCGAGTGTTTTGTGTTTTGCTTTACGCTCGGGTCAGACTGAGTGTACCAGTATTCGAGACTCACCTTTGAAGTTGGAGCTTGCTTGAAGATCCAGCCATCTATTCTGCTTTCAGTATTCGATGATTCCAGTGATGTATTCTGATTTGTATCTGATGTATCGTATTACTCTTCCGTTGTATCTGTTTTAACTCTGATGTAATTTATACATTTATATAGTAGCTTTGTGAACTACTATCTCTTTTAATTCTGCTGCATTTATTACTCTGTGTCTGTGATCTTTGATTATTTATTTACTGTATATGTTCAGTTTTGCCAAATTTAAATTAACAACGCGGTATTTTGAATTATTCAAGTCCAACATGTGCGGATGCGAATGGTCCAAAATAGCGGGTCGTTACAAGTGGTATCAGAGCTTTGGTAGCTCTAGGCAAAACTTAGCATATAGGGTAAATGTATTTACAGAATCACCTTCATTCGAGTTTCAATCTCTTCCTTTTGATTCGATTCCTTTGAATTTTGGAACGTTCCCTGCGGTTCCAAATTTCATTCGTGTCCCTCACTATTCGACTTCTTTCAATTCTGGAGCATCACATAACTCCATTTCAAATGACCCTTATAATGAATCGGAGGTCTCGCCAAACTTCGAATGATTTGTAAAAGGGTGAAACTCCTTTACAATAGGCATTGGTTTACCGGAGATTTTTGTATCCTCGGTTTACGATGTTATCACTCTCCTGCTATACCTGAATTTTATTTCTGGAGATCGAATGGCGATTTACCTCGGAATTCTACAACGATCTTATTCTTGAAGTCACGGTCGACCTGGTTAAGGTAGCCCGTAATTTATATAAACTTATCAAATCTTACTGCTTTGTTATTTAATCATCTTATCTTAGTTTCGAACTTATCTTCGTATCAAAATTCTCTTTGATTTGAGTCCCTCAAATTTAAATCTCTATCCTTGCTTTGAAATCCATTATTGTATCATCGAGCGAGGAAGTGTGTTTGTAAATTAATATTTAAAATGTTTAAAATATATTGTGTTGTTTGAGTTGTTGATGTTGATTTGGGTTTCCGATCATTTCGTCTGATCAACGCTATCGATAGGATTTCCAAAACACTTGAGCAGAGCAAACTGACACAATATCGTTTTCAAATTTGGTAAACAAAATAGTTTTGGATGATTATATTATATATAAATATAAGTTTTTCTGAAATTAAATTGTTAATGAATTTGTTGTCAAAAACGATAATATTTGATTTTCATTTATTGTTTTGTAAACCATTGATTATCGCATATTATAAAAAAAAATTATAAAACTTGGTTATAATTTGATTTGAAATTTGAAATGAATTTAAATCAAGAATGTGAGAATTTAATTTCCGGTGTTTTCAAACTTTGGGTTTAAATTTTAAAATGCATATTATAAAAGGAAATTTCGAATAGAAATCAATTCCAAAGAATTTTAAATGATATAATCAGTGCTCTTCTCTTTTGTCGCTGGAAAATAATTTCGGTGATGGCGGCCACATCATCGACATTCATTTTCGAGTTTCGAAGTGGAGAAACCATTATGTAGCTATGCTACGGTTTTGTTTTGGAAAAATATTTTGATTTAAATTTCTTAAATATGACTTGATTTATATATATATATATATGGGTATATTATTTTAAATTTAATCTGATTTAATATATATAGTATATACATAATTATTTCTAAAGGGTTTGAAATTAAACGGAAATTTAATTCTTAAAAATCATGTTAAAAGATGTTTCAATTATAAATAAAGCTAAATTTTGAATAAGTATTTAAACTTGAAATAATTGAATTTGAAAATTTTATTTGTATAGTACTAAATTGCATTCCAATATAACTTACCTAAATTATTAAGAAGTTAAAATGCAATTGGATAATATACAATATAAAATGATTTTATAAATAAAATTTTAGTGTTTATAATAAATGTTATATACTTAGATTTTGATTATATAAAAATGCTAATAAAGATGATAGAATAATAAGTTAATTGTATAATAGATGAGACAAATAAATTTTGTTCTGAAAGAATTAACAAATTGAAATTAAATCAACTTATGGAAATACCTTAAATTTAAACAAATTATTGAATATAAATTAATTTAAATTGAAATTTATATGGTTTAAATTAATTTATATGGTTTAAATATATGTAATAAGATATATTAAGTGAAATAAACTTAATAAGAATTTGGAATAAAGAAGAATTTAAATTGCTAAAAAAATATGATTATAATAAAAGACTATTCAAATTTATGGTTTTAGAAATTTTAAATTTAAGATAATTGGATAATAAGATAATGAATTTAGAAATAGTTGAGAATGATTTTAGTGAAATCAAATGGATTAAATCAATTATTGAATATAAATTAATATAAATTTGAATTTATATGGTTTAAATTGATTGTTATTTTTCAAATTCTGTTTTTCTTCCTGGTTGTTTCTATTCTCCTACCTCGTTCCTTTTCGGGGACGAAAAGTTTTGATTGGGGGAGAGTGTAACGACCCGTAAATTTCAACTGTTTTAATAACGTAATTGATTGAAATTTTGTGAAATTTTAAACGATAAAATTTTGAAATATAAATTTGATATTTGGAATGCGTCTAGTTAAACATAGCAACTGGTAAATTTTCGTCCGAAAATATGAAAGTTTATTTCGCGTGTAAATTTACTTCAATTTAATCAGTTAAAAAGCGATGAAAATAAAATGTTTTCGAAACCTAAATATTTTTACAAAGAAAAATTCTAAACCATCTTTTGAGCAAGATGTCAGTTTGTCGTTTTTCCAAATTCAGACATCTTTGGCCCCGTCGATCTTATTTTTCAGTGTTTTCTTGCATTTTCCGTAGTAGAAAAATTCAAATTTTTATAATTCAATCGTACCACTGATTTCTATATACCGTTTTGATCGTCTCGTTATGCTAATCTCAACGGCATATTTCTTTCTGTTTTTCGGACCCTGGTATGCCGTGAAATCAGTAAAATGATTTCCGTATCAGTATCCGTTTCGAGTATCTAGAATTTCTTGTGTCCATTCAGATTTCACGTGAATAATTCTAATAGGCACTAGCCTCTTTATATTCCTTAATTTATTTTTTTGACTTTTACTATTCTACTAGTTGTTTGCATTTACATTTCTTTCCATTGGGTTGCTGTGCTTTAGGAATAGAACAAGCTTTTATATCAGTAACCATTCATCCTTTCTTTTAGCCCTGCTTTCATTCTCGTGACTCTTCCCTTTCTCTTTGCTAATAAAAAAGAATATAAACAATATAACTAAGGTTTATATTCATTTGAAGCTTACTCATCTCCCTTCCCTGTCATTCTAAAAAATATATGGAGAAAGCTTATTTTGTTCGAATTTTTCCCTCAGCCGCCCAACACGTCAGCCCCTCCATGTCATACCCTCACAACTCGCCTCCCATCCGAACCCTCCACCGCCTTGCCTTCAGCCCACCACTCCTTTGCAAGCCTTCCCTTCACCGCGACACAACCCCTCCTTGACTGTGCCACAGACCACCACACACACTAAACGAGCCCTCCATCTCCAGGCTCACGCCACCGGAACCCCGAACCGCTCCAGACCCGCATCCATGCACTAACACCTCGCCTTCCCCATCACAGCAGCCTGCTCTCTCTGTCTCCCTTGTCGTGGCTCGCCTCACCCCACTCCACACGCGCAGCCTTGGCTCCATCACTGCCAAGCCCACCGTTCGGCTTCACGTCCCCTACCTCCTACGTCAGCACGCAACAATGCCATCAACAGCCGACACCACCGATGTGGCCTCCCCAACTTCGGCCATCATCTCCATGCAACCTGGCCACCCTGTCGATAAATCTTCCAGCCGAGCTTTCCTCCTGGCCTCTTTTCTTTCCTACCTCTTTTATCACCTGGGTATGTATATTATATATTACTGTAACATGTTTATTCAAGTTTTTGTGGGCTGTTGAGTTATATCTAAGTACATATAAAGTGATAGGTTATAGTAGTATCAAAATGTTTATCTATTGTATAACTTTATATTGGTATTATATACATATGTTGATTGAACTTCATTTATTTCACTACGTAGCTTGATTTGTTGGTCGAGGCATGTCTTCATATTGGAGCTAATATTAATAATTCATGCATCAGTAAATGATCTTTCAATGTGTCGTGATGAGCATGAAAATTTATACTGACTTTGAAGTATTTAAAATTGTTTGAATAATAATTAATAAAATTTCTTTTAGATAAATTGTTATTATAGTTTTGTTATTTACAGTGGGTTATAAGTGGACATACAAATATTATTTAACAAATTCGTTTTATATCTTACGCATGTTTACAGTCCAGTTTTTATGCTATGTCATACTATTTACAGCACAGTGTCGTAGTATGAATACAATATGCATTTAGTTACGTATATGATCTTAAGTTAGTTGTCTGCATTTATATATATAATATGTATATAAAATATTAGTTATGTAAAGTGTAATATGTAAGTTTAAGTCTGCATTTATAATTCTAAACAAGCGTGTGTATGAAATTTAAATTTATATGTGTTTGAAAATTCGGAACACGACTTTATATAAATAGTTATATTTAGTTATATATATGTTCGTGGATACCAATTTTCTTCATCGATCCAGCCCTGATTTATTTCATAAATTTCTATCTTTCAGCATTGTCCGTCAAAATCCGCTTTCAGCTTACTTTGTTTTGGATTGTCGCTCGGATTGTTAGACGGTCTAGATCGTGATCCAATTCGTATCTTGTCGAGTCATCAAATTCTTCTAACCTCGAAAGGTGAGCAATCACTCACGATTAATGTTCATTTATTTATTAAATTTGATTTCAATTGAAAAGACAATTGAAATATGCTGTTGTTAGTTATTTACACTGTTATATATGCTATTACCCGTATCTGTTCACCTATGACATCTGACACCATTATCTGTTAATTATTTATGCGATGATAACACAGTTTGGTTGATAATTGATTGATTGATTGATATTTATATTGGATGTAAATTTTAATGTATAAAGTGATAAATATTATGCAACTGAATTTGACGAAGAATAGTTAAAAATTTGAATCGACATATGTTTAGAATTTGGTTAGTTAAATTTGTTAAATCTGACCCCTTAAATGTTTAATCATTTGACACGTAGAAATAGTGTTAACCACACCTTGAACCATTTAAATGTATGTGTATAAATTGATGTAGTTTGCAATTGAATAATTGATATCAAATGAAGAACCGTATTAATATTAGTCTAATAATCTTTAATCTACATGAAATGA
This sequence comes from Allium fistulosum, assembly GCA_030737815.1. Lineage (NCBI taxonomy): Eukaryota > Viridiplantae > Streptophyta > Magnoliopsida > Asparagales > Amaryllidaceae > Allium > Allium fistulosum. The sequence goes on along the minus strand of CM060906.1, from coordinate 171,941,019 downwards.
TAGTGTAGATTCTAGAAATAATTATATTAATTTGCACAAACAACAATGCGAATTAATATGATTATTTCGGGATTATTTGTATTAACTATTGGATTGTTTTGTTGTTATTGCTTGTTTATTTACTTTGACACCATCCCAGTTATCACACTGCAAGTTCCCTTTGCTATGCTTTGATTTTGAATTGAATTGGAATCGGGTTGAAATGATAAATACCCAAATTAAACTTGGACTTAGGATAGAGAATTTAATAAAGCCCGATTGGTCAATAATTTGATTTAAAAATAAAATGAAGATTTTATTTGGATAAACAATAAGGTTTTGAAATGAAGTTGAAATTTGAATTTTCAATGAAAGGAAAATGTTAATATTTAATAATCTGAAACAAAATATTAACAATGTAATTGATGAAAGAACGTTGTTAAATTTGAGAAATGATTTAATTAAGTTTGAAATTATTTAAAAATCTAATAAGTTGAATTATTTAATAATGAAATAAAATTGAACTCCTTTGATAAGTGAAATTGAACTTCTTTAATAAATGAAATCAAGTTTCTTTATAAATTGATTTTTGAGATTTGTAACTAAGTAAATAAATCAGTGAAATTGAATTTCTTTAACAAGAAATAAAATGTGATTTATTTGTTGAAATAAATATAAGACTTGTAAATTAAAGAATTCAATTTGACAAATTTAATTTAATTCAATTTGAAGTTTTGATATAATAAAGTTGAACTTAAGTAATTGATTTAATGAATTGGAAGTCAAAAAGAATTATTTTGAATGATGAATTAACTTAACGAATATTGAATGAAGTCGATCAATGATTTTAAATTGTTTTGAATGTTAAATTAAATTAATTTAAATGTTTTCGAAATGAAACTTATATACGAACTTGAATCAATATTTGAATTGTTTTAAATAAAGATTGAAATTGAATTATAAGATTTTGGAATGATAATTGGGAAGTTTTGAAACGTAAATTATGGAAATTGTTTTAGAAAGACAAATAAAATGTTGATTTACAAATTCTATTTGAAATTGAATTTGATTTGGTTTTGAAATATATTTAACGACCAATCGGTGTAATAATTACGAAAGTTATTAAAGAGACCGGAATCGGTTAGGGACATACTCACTGTCTAAACCGAAAACCACTTTAATAACTATACGCGGAGTGTGATCCAGAATGAAGTGGTTGGAATGATGTACGTGATGACTGAAGAAAGAGAACGATAATGGATAGCCTTGACAATTGTGTCAAATTGGAAATGACTAAAACAGGAGCCGTGCCGGGCCAATGGAGGTCAGCTACCTCAAGCGAACACACTTCTTCGAAAACTACTCATTACTTGTTGTCGATTGGTGCACCCTTGATTTTGGGAGTGTTGTTTCGCGGTGTTGCGGTCGCTGCGGCGATGCATTCTCACCAGTCCGGATCAGGCAAACGGTAGTGTCACTACCTTGGGTATTGCCTCATGTGCCTTGTCATACTTGTATCCCTTTATACGCGACCACTATGATTTGTTTTGTGTTATACCTATGGAGTACTCCCTGATATCCCACTAGTTTACGGTGGAGTTTACAGTGCTGTATAGACTATGATGCTTATAAAAAATGTGTTAAGGGGGATAATGGTAACGCCTTAACACTATTTTGATACCTTACATTGCTGATAGACATTATCTATTTAGCGTACATTACTACCTAGTAGATAGTTTAACGGATCCTGAAAGGATGGTTATTCCAAACATCCTTTGAGTTACTTGTATTTCAATTGCTATTGCACTTGAGTTGGATTTATTGATATAAGAATGTTAATCCTGACTCGAGTGTTTTGTGTTTTGCTTTACGCTCGGGTCGGACTGAGTGTACCAGTATTCGAGACTCACCTTTGAAGTTGGAGCTTGCTTGAAGATCCAACCATCTATTCTGCTTTCAGTATTCGATGATTCCAGTGATGTATTATTATTTGTATCTGATGTATCGTATTACTCTTCCGTTGTATCTGTTTTAACTCTGACGTAATTTATACATTTATATAGTAGCTTCATGAACTACTATCTCTTTTATTTCCGCTGCATTTATTACTCTGTGTCTGTGATCTGTGATTATTTATTTACTGTATATGTTCAGTTTTGCCAAATTTAAATTAACAATGCGGTATTTTGAATTATTCAAGTCCGACATATGCGGATGCGAATGGTCCAAAATAGCGGGTCGTTACAAAGAAAGTACCATTATTATGAACTACATCGGTTATAGAGTTATATGTAACAAATTACATAATTGCCCTTAGGTCATTCATTATTTTAATTAATTTTTAGACTTCAATTAATTAAATTAAATGGAAAAAAATCACTACAACATTTATATTAATTTAGAATATTTATAGATTAATTAAAATCGGCTGAACTTGGGAATTAGCTAATAACGGGCTTGTGTTGACTCATGGTGTAACTCGATCCTTGGTCAATATTTAAATAACTAAAATACTGAAGCATGTACATACTTTGTTGAAGTATATTTTTAAGCACAAGTTCATCGCCTATAGGTCAGTTAGGAAAAATAGAATTTCTAATCTAAATTAAGCTATGTCTTGTAAACATATTTAGTGCGCATATTCTTTTTGTCCTCATTATATCACTTGCGTATCTGGAGTTTATTAAAGTGGAAATTAGGAAGGCATCCCTATCATACTTTCATATTGTAAAGCGGGTCCCTGTCAAAGTTTCATTGTAAAGCGGGTCCGTGTTTTCTGGAAACGAAGAAAAATTATTGCTGAAATGTTAGCAACTTTTATAAATAAGTGATGATATTTCAGCAACTATCTGTGTCAAAGTTTTATTGTAAAAGCAAAGAAAAATTATTGCTGAAATGTCAGCAACTTTTATAAATAAGTGCTGATATTTCAGCAACTATCTGTGTCAAAGTTTTATTGTAAAAACAAAGAAAAATTATTGCAGAAATGTCAGCAACTTTTATAAATAAGTGCTGATATTTCAGCAACTTTCATAAACTGTGTTCACAGTGTACATAAATGTTGCTGAAATATCAGCAACTTTTATAAATAAGTGTTGATATTTCAGCAACTTTCATACACTATGTTCACAGTGTACAGAAATGTTGCCGAAATGTAAGCATCTTTTATAAAATGTTGCATCATGCTCTGCAATAATCGTGAATAAAAAACAGGGACCTAATTTACACTGAAATTTAGTGAAGGACTTTTCGTGAATTTTGAAACTTAATAAGGACCTGTGCCAAAAGTACCCTTTATTAAATGTCAAAAACTCTAATGATATTTGTAGTTAACTGCGTAGACTACATTAAAGTCCTTGGTTTAATAAAATAACTTTTATCGAATAACCGATTTACTCTAGCTAGAGTTTTAGACTTTAACTTGACAACTAATTATGGCAACACCAAGTTTCTACAATGAAGAGCCCTCTCTCAAACTGTATTTCACTTAAACGCACACCCAACTACGATCGTAATACGATCACTATATCATTTGATTGGATCCACGGTACCCTTGAGTCTGAAGGCTACTGCACGGTTATTAGAGATCTTCTAATTTAAACAAGTTGCATTAACCAATGGAAGACTCTCATTGAGTTGTTCTATGATTGCTCTAAACAAACACAAGTATGTAACCTCTTAATATTCCTAATTGTCATTAGTAATCCATTATCCTTCGTATGGAAAGCATTATGTCACTAGTCTTAATGGATGCATTGATGTTCTTGTCTCGATAATCCTTGACAAGGAACATTTAAGAATAAGTATAAATTAAACATGATTCAATACTTATGACTGCGAACCATTTGCACCTACAATTGATAAAATAATTTTTCAAAGGATTTGCAACATATATTTCTTTAATTTATATAAACCATTACTTATATCCTGTAACGACCTGGTATTTTGAACCGTTCAAATCGACAATCATCCACACATGTCAGTCTTGAATTTCTCAAAACAACAGATTGTTAATTTATATTTGGCAAAACTTAGCATATACAGTAAATAAATCAATCACAAAATCACAGACACAGAGTAATGCAACAATAAGCAGTGGAATAGATAAATAGTAGTTCACGAAGCTACTATATAAAACAATAGAGTTTGAAACAAAATACAACAGAGATATCAAATACAAATGACTGTCAATACAAAAGTCAGTGGTAAGTCTGAATAAAACAACTGAAACAAACTAAAAATCTGAATATATAGAGATATATCTTCAAGCAAAACTCCAAGCTCCAAAGGTGAGTCTCAAATGTTGTGACACTCAGTCTGACCCGAGCATAAAGCAAAATACAAAACACTCGAGTCATAACATTCTTATATCAGTAAATTTAGCACAAGTGAAATGTCAACTGAAATACAAGTAACTTAAAGGATGTTTGGGATTTCCATCCTCTAAGGATCCGTGCAACTATCAACTATGATACGCTATTATAATATGTCTATCGGTAGAGTAAAGTATTAAAATAGCGTTATGGCGTTACCCATATCCCCCTTAACACATTTTATATATTCCTGTAATCTATACAATGACGTACGCTCCACCAAACCAATGGTTTACCCAGAGGACACCCCATAGGTACGATACAAAACAAACTCGTAGAAGGCGCGATAAGGCTTGCGACAAGGCACACGAGGCAATGCCCAGGGTAGATATACCGTTTGCGGATCCAGACTGGTGGTAACGCATAGCAGCTACTACCGTCCACCTCGAGACACACTCCCAAATCAAAGGTGCACCTAATCAAATCACAAAGTAATAAAATGGTCTCGAAGAAATGTGTCCGATAGGAGGAATGACCTCAGTTGGCCCAGCATGGCTCCTGTTTTAGCCACATCAAGCTGACTCATGGGAGTTAGGGCTACGTTAATACCTCATACAGAATCGTCGCCAAACTATCCTACTTCGTTCTGGAATCTCCACCACGTGCACAGTTGTCAAAGTGGTTTTCGGTATTGGCAGAGAGTATGACAATATCCGATCCCGGTATCTTTAACAACCAAACGCTATTTCACACCATGGTCATTTCATTTCAAATAGTTCATACTACATATCAAAATATCATATTCATTTCAAAACCATATCAATTCGATATCAATATTCACTTGAAAAAATATATTCATTTCCAGAATCGTAACACTTTAAAAAAATTATAACACTTTCGAAATCATAACACTTTTGAAATCATAACACTTCCAACTTAAACAGTTTAGATATTAAAAATAGTATATATATTAAAATAGTTATAAATCAAAATAGTTTATATAAAAATATAATTTATATATTAAAATAGTTGTAAATTAAAAATAGTTTATATTTATTTAAAGAGATTATACTAAAATAGTTTCCAAATTAGAATTGTTTCATCCAATTCCACAAATCGATTGAAATCAACTTAAATTTCAAAATTCAATTTAAATCAATCCCAGCTCAACATCTTCAATTTAAAAGGTTAAAAATTCAATTCAAATTCTCAATAAACCATTTCAATTTTTATCGATTTCAAATCCAGGTTTGAACTATCATTTCAATTCCAATAAGATTCAAAGTTTAAATATTCAAACATTTTCAATATCAGTTTCATTTATATTTCAACATTTAACTTTAATTTTATTCAAATTGGAAAATATTCACTTAATCATTTTAATAACAATTAAATAAAATCTCCAATTACACCTTTAAATCAAACTATATATTCAAATTTGAAATTATTTAAAATTTGAAAATATTCATTTCGTCGCCTTTTATCAAAATCAAGTCATAAAATCCTATCTTTAAAATCTCAAATTCAATAAGTTTCAAATCTTATTTACGTTCAATTTTAAACAAATTTAATTATAAATCAATTCTTATTTAAATTCAAGTATTAACCCATTTAAATTACAAATCAATTCTTATTTAATATATCTTCCCAACCTTTATTTATTTAGAGTTATTACAAAATCTATTTAAATAATGATATATTATATATTTTTAAAAGATATTATATATACTAATTAAATTAAAATTATTAAATCAAATCTTATTATTAAATTCCATTTTATATTAAGATTTGATTTTAAAAAAGAAAAATAATAATAATTTTTTAAGTGAAATCTTAAAAGTTTATATTTTCAAAAATTAACTTATAAATTTAAAATTTCCAAAACATATAATTTAAAATCTAAATTTTACACATATATAAAAGTAACATTTATCTATTATATTTTAAAAATCGATATTTATTAAAACCCATATATTTCCTTCCAAAACTTTGAAAATCATTTTCAAAATAGACCAACGGTGTCCGTATATAGTTTTCTATCCTACGGTCAAGTGATACGGATATTTATCATTTCAATCCGCAGTTTAAATTTAATATTTACGAGTATATATCATTTCAACCCGCAATCCCAAAATTTAAATTAAATGAAAAATCGTTTGGGTTTATCATTTCAATCCATAACGATTTTCCCCTAATCTATATTATCGTTCGGGTATGTATCATTTCAACCCATAGGGAATTCTAAACTAACAGGGAACTTGCAGAGTGAGAACAAATATGATAATAATATAACATATCAACAACATGCATATATCATCAATAACAAATTAAATATAATATATGTACAACAGGATATGGTGTCATATATCATAGGTGAACAATTACATATAATGGAATATCATACTTAACAATTAATAACTAACAATTCAAATTTTACAGCATATTTCAATCGTCATTTCATGTGAATTAAATTTATTAAATATATAAGAATGTTAATCGTGAGTGATCGCTCACCTTTCGAGGCTAGAGAAATTTGATAATGAAATGGGTTACGAATCCAAGCACAAATTTCCAAAGCAAAGCAAGATGGACACGAATTCGACGAACAAAGCTGATAAATTGGAATCAATGGAAAAATAAAAATCAGCTTGATATAATTGAAACGAAATGTATATTATATTATTATATATATTTTCTTAAAACTAATATTCAATTTGAAAACTCATATTTAAATTTATATAAATATATATATATATATATATATATGTATGTATGTATGTATGTATGTATGTATGTATATATTAAATCAATACTAAATTTAAACACCTATAAAATAAAGTCTCTATATATTTATTTAAAAACCAAACTCATGTATACTCATATATATAAACTAAAATATAAACATATACAAACTCACATACATATTATATTTAAAATCAATATAAAATTACTTCATTATAAACTCAAACAGATCATTTATAAACTTATATACAAATAAACATGCGATATATGACTTATATAACTTGTACACGTAACAACATATTATATACAAACTTAGTTAAATTTTATATATAAGCATATTATATATATAACTATTATAACTTATACATTAAAACCCAAACAGATCATATGTATAAAATAAACTAATATATATACAAGGGTAAGTTTGGCTCACATCCCTAACAAGTTTTAAAATAGAGAAAACATCCTTCCCAATTAACATTTACGTTTCCGCTCCCTGTTTTCAAATTCACGCACGCAAAAAGACCGAAATACCCTTTATGTTTTTAACTTTTCAAACGTGTATAACTTTATTTACAAAAACTGGATCAACATAACGTTTTCACCAAAAAATCGCAAATTTTATGATCTTTAAAATGAGATCCATTGTTGATACCAAAAATTTAAATTTGTATTAAATCTGCAATTATTTCAAATATTTGCAGACAATTCAGCAAATATTGAACTTTTTCGATTTTTTTTCAAATGTATAAAAATTGCAAAAAATTGCAGATATTTCTGCAACTATATGATATAGTTGCAGAAATGTCTGCAACTATTACATATAGTTGCAGATATTTCTACAACCATATGGTATAGTTGCTGAAATGTCTGCAACTATTTCATATAGTTGCAGATATTTCTGCAACTATTGCATATAGTTGCAGAAATGCAACTATTATTTCTGCAACTATATGGTATAGTTGCTGAAATGTCTGCAACTATTTCATATAGTTGCAGACATTTCTGCAACTATATGCAATAGTTGCAGAAATGTCTGCAACTATTGCAAATAGTTGCAGAAATGTCTGCAACTATTTCATATAGTTGCAGACATTTCTGCAACTATTGCATATAGTTGCAGAAATGCAAATAGTTGCAGATGCAACTATTGCAAATAGTTGCAGAAATGTCTGCAACTATTGCATATAGTTGCAGACATTTCTACAACTATATGATATAGTTGCAGAAATGCAAATAGTTGCAGATGCAACTATTGCAAATAGTTGCAGAAATGTCTGCAACTATTGCATATAGTTGCAGAAATGTCTGCAACTATTGCATATAGTTGCAGACATTTCTGCAACTATTGCAAATAGTTGCAGAAAACGAACTTACACGGTATTTCAGTAAAAATCTTTTATTGCAAACAGATAAATCATTAAGCAAAGATAATTTTATCGTTCAATATAAACCAAATAATCACAGATAGAAAAAATGGAGCACGGTATAAACGAGGGTATTTATGGAAAAGAATTAAGCCGAAACAAAAATAGGGACCGGATTTATAAAGTTTCGAACGGAAGGAGTTTTTGTGAATTACGTTTGGTTTTAGGGATGTGACCCTAATTTTCACTATATACAAACAACATGTTATATATGACTTATACAAACTAATATACCTAACAACAGATTATGCACAAACTTGTATCACTTTATATATATACAACATAAAATAAACAAACTTATATAAACTTTTATATATATAAACAGAACTTACATATATACCTTTAATAAAATATGGATGCAGCTGCTTAGAGCTCAGGTGCTATTGACAGCTTGTGGAGCAAGAAGGAGGTTGCGGCATGGCAATGGGCTGTGCATGCTTGGTGAGGCCGCGGTCGTGGACTGTGGCTTCAGAGCAGTGGGGCGGAATGGTCAGAGGGATGTGGTGGTGTTCGAGTTTTGAAATGGTGAAGGACTGTCAAGTTGAACTCGGGTTCGACAACCGAGTGGAGAGGGAGGGTTGAAGGCTGGGGATTTGGAGATGCAGTTGGAGTTGTTGATGGCGAAGGTTGGGCTGCAAGCGGAAGAGGGTCATGTAGGATTCAAGGTGGCGGGTCAGTGGGTCTTTGGTGGATCGGTGATGGAGCAATGCTCGGTTGGCGGTGAAGGGTTTTGGAGTTTGGAAAAATACAAGGCGGTCGATTTGTGGTGGTTGTGGCCGGAGAGAGGAGGCTGGAAAAAGCGGTGGAGTGTGGTCAGGGAGGAGGTAAACGGATCTGGTCGTTGTGAGATGGATGACTGCCAGAGATCTGGGTTTGGGAAAGGATGAAGGTTATGGCGGCAGGTCAGGGGCTGTGGTTCGGGTTTCGATGTGGTGATGGGCAGGTGGAGGCGGTCGCCTCTAGGAGGGGATGAGGTGGGGGGTTATGCTCGGTTGCGTGCATGAAAAGAAGGAGGCTGCCTGCGTGGGCTTTGGGGCTGCATGTTAGAGGGCAGAAGATCTCGTGGGTGGAGGACGTTGTTCCACTATATCTAGCTGTTATATAATCTTTGTTATGAAATTATATTGCATTCTCTTTTTTTTGACAAAAAGGCTAGCAGAGCACTAAAATGATGGAGAAGAGAGAGAATGGGGCAAGCTTTCAGAAGAAAGAAAGATAAGCAGGTTTCAAGATATAAAACTTTATAATATATATATTTTCAAATAAATAACATAGAGAAGAGTATAGAGATTAGAAAAGGAGCCACTAATAAATTTAAGAATAACAACAGTCAAGAACATTGAATTCTGAGAATATTAATAACCAGTGGCCATTTGCTTTCCAACCGCTGGACAAGTAAAAGGTCACACACCTTATATAGACTCAAATTAGGTACCGATACGGCTAACCGTTCTACGGATGTCACCATGTATCGGACGCTGGAATGCACAAATGAATATACTGCGAAGATCAGCACGATGAGACGAACATAGCGGTATACAGATATGAGCGATACGATCATCCTATCACAAATCGAAATTCGCTACCAAACTGCTGCTAATCTACCGAAAATAAGATAAACGGGGCTATAATAGTCCAAATTTGGCAGAATGAAATATGAAGTCTCACTCAAAAAATAATTTACATTTTGATTATATAAAAATATTTGGATTTCAATAATATTTTATTTTCACCAAATATTAACTTATTTAAATTGGAATTGAAATTATGCAACAAAACTAACTTCCATATTTATCAACGAAAATCTGCCATTTGCCATGTTTGAATAGACACATACCAATTACCAAATTTTCATTGCTAAATTTAATTATTTAATTTCAAGCAATATTTCAGTTAATTATGTAATAAAAATCGTTAAAATTTTCGGGTCGTTACAATCTCCCCCACTCAAAACTTTTCGTCCCCGAAAAGGAACGAGATAGGAGAACAGAAGCAACAGAAAAGAAAGATAGATTTGAAATGCAAAATACAACAATTAATTCAAAACTATATAAATTTCCTTTTATTTTTAGATTGATTAATATTCAACAAATTTGATTTCAATCCAATTTATTCAATCAATAATTATTCATTGTATTTGTGACGACCGCCCATGACCCCTGCACTGAACCTAGAGAAAGTGCGCTGTAAAGTGTGCCAGGCAGCCATGGACGATTGTCAGGGTAAATTAAAACAACAGAATCTATCGTATTACTCGCAGCGCATGGACAAAATACAATAGAACATACATATAGTGAAGCTTCATAGAATAGAATCTCATCAATAAAACTTCAGAATAGTTGAATACAAATATCTGAATAGTCAATACAACAAGCCTCACTACATAACACTCAGAGAAAATACAAACAGCGGAACACCCAGTACATATAATAAGAAGATAATATGCAACCCTCCAGCTCGTCTTCGATATCAACACCGTGGAAAGCAAGAATAGCACCTGTCACCTGCTACCTAGTCTGCCCGTCCCAAAATGGACGAACAGCCCAAGGCAATAAGAGTTAAACATAAAGCCTTGAGTCAGACAACAGTCTTAGTGAGCAGTAAATTAACTAACAACATACGAAAAGAGCATAAAGGAAAAGGAATAGGAATACAACCCTCCCACTCCAACCTCTTTCTACAGTGATAGCCCCCAGACACACACTAAGTAGAAGCCAACATAGCAGAGCATACAATGTAAAGTAAAGCAATTATCATTCGAGTCAAGGGCGATGTTTTCCAAGCACAAAACCCCAAGGCCTAAACCAAGATCAGATAAGCACCCAGAAAATACCGATCTTGAGACCGAATGACGATACAACCAAACATCCATGACTCTGGCTATCACTGTTATCATTGCCTCGATATCATCGTTAATTGAATGACCGGCACATTCTTTCAGCCGTCCGTCAAGGGCTAATGGAAACCCCGGTTCTAGACATAACTCTGCACGTCATCGTGACCCGTGCCTAGGACTATCGAATCTGCCCAGAGTACTTGACTATCAATCATTAGCCTTCAGGGACTATCGAATCTGCCCAACGTACTCTTGCTTTTGAGCATGCTAGAACCTTCAACAACGATAAGATCTCAGCCTTCTAGTCATCCTCCTCGACGACTATTTCCATACTAGCTCAAGCGCCTCTCGAGCAAACCATTATCCTCAAACTCGAACATTTCACCGAGTTATCAACATGCTTGGAATGATCCCGTCTGGATTAGACCAAGGCTATCTCATATCATGCCTCGCTTCATCACATCCTCGCAAAGCTTCATCTCAACATCATCATCATCAAATCTATGCATAAGAGCTTCATCATCCGCTACATATGCCACGAGCAGCTTCTCCAATTCAAGAGCCTTTCCCTTAGCTTTGAATCATCTTCGGTCTAAATCAAATCATCAATCATCTAATTCATAGCAATCAATCAAGTCGAACATTAATCCAAGTAATCAAGTATTCAAATATGATCTAAATAGACAATTATAACAATAATGGCAATTTCGTAAATAAAGAGTCGAAAGTCTAACAAGCATGAAAACATGAGCAATGTCTCTATAATCTTGATGAATAAACTTGCATAAGTTAACATGTAGTAAAATGGATGTCAAATCATCATGAGCAATGGATCTATATGGATCTACACATATGATTAGGAAAATGCATGGAAATCTCTACTTTAACACCAAATCAAGCCAACAATCCGATATACTCCTTTGGATCCGTGTGAGAAATAATCACCACTAACCAAATCACCTAAACAACCCCAAATCAACACGCTTCAGATCTGGACAGCGAAGGATCTAACTCGATCTATCACAAATCCGCTTCAAACGATGAAATCTCTCTTCAATGGATGAAGATCTTCAATCTAAGCTCTTAAATCTTCAATTTGATCTTCAACTTGGATGGATGGAATCACTAGATTAGAGTGGAGAAAAGAAGTGAAGAAGTGTAGAAGTCGAGCTCTCAAAATGGCAGCACTTCGTCGCTTCGAAATCCGGATCCCAAAAAGTAAGAAAAACCCTCCTATTTATAGGCTGATTTCCCCTTAGGTCGCTCGGAGTTAGGTCGTCCACGACTTATGACCTAAAACCCCCACGACCTAAAAAGCCCACGACTTAACAACCTTGCCGACCTAACACAACGCAGGCGCACGACCTATCACCAAGCGACTTACGACCTATCGAAACTCACCTGTCTACGACTTATGACTTAGCAGCGCTCGCGACTTAAACAACCCTTAGGTCGCTCACGACCTAACACTCAGGCAAAACCCAGCGACTTAACGCAGACACACTACCTCGTGACCTAACAAATCAACAGAGTCTCGACCTACGACCTAGCGCTCATGCGCTTCCTTACGACCTAACACTCACGCGACCTAACTATCTTAGGTCACCTACGACCTAACTCAACACAGAACTCACGACCTAACTCTTAGGTCGTCTACGACCCAACTACGCTAACCACTAGGTCGCCAACTACTGTTGGATGCTAACCCTTAGGTCGCTAACTCGCTTACCCTCTTAGGTTGCAACATTCTATAGGTCTCAACATTCTATAGGTCGCTCCAAACTAACACACGACCTAAACCACTATGCGACCTAACTGCTAGGTCGTTAACTCTCTTAGGTCGCTGCCTTTCCTATAGGTCGCTCCAATACTTAGGTCGTTCACTCGAACTATCCTACCTCACGACCTAAGCTTATCCCACGACCTATCTCCTATATGACCTATCCCAAACTCCTTAGGTCGCCAGTTTATATAAGTCGCCTAACTCCTTAAGTCGTCTATGACCTAAGCCTGAACCTACGACTTATCTATCATACGACCTAATTACTTAGGTCGTTCCAACCTCTTAAGTCGCTCCACTTCTTAGGTCGCCTACTACGACCTAACCACCATACGACCTAAGACTTAACTCTGGACAACTTATCAACCATGCGACCAAATGTCAACTGTTTTACGATGTTTCGATCCGTAAAAATACGGGTCGTTACATTCTCTCCCCCTTAGGAATTTCGCCCCCGAAATTCCAAACAAACAAGAGCAATCAAAGACTATTCTGCACGCCTACCATCCATAGCAATCAACAAACCATGCATCCAATTCTAGCTTAGCATGCAGAATTCTAAAACTAGAACAAGTTACAATGTCATTAGATGACACGACACCTTAGGGCCATACCTTGAAGAGTTCAGGATGAGCTGCTTTCATCCTCTCTTCCACCTCCCATGTACAGTCCTTGTCATCGTCACTCCATTGTATCTTGAGCAACTTAACTACCTTCCTCCTAAGTTGTTTCGTGTCGGTTTCAACAACACGAAGCGGCTTACGAGGTCTCTAGTCGACTGGATCAACTTCAAAATATTCACAGCTATCAGCATAAACCACTGAATTCGAGTCGTGCACATACTTCCGTAGATACGATACATGAAAAACATTGTGCACACCCGGCATCTTCTCTGGTAACTCCAATCTGTAGGCGAGCTTTCCAATTCGCTCGATGATCGGGAATGGTCCAACAAATCTCGGAGTCAATTTTCGTTTATTCCCGAATCGAATAACATTCTTCAGTGGAGAAATCTTCACAAAGACCATATCACCTACGTCGAATTCCAAATCCTTACGACGCTTATCGGCATAACTCTTCTGATGGTCTTGGGCTGCCTTCATTCGTTGCCGAATGATCTCTATACAATCTGAAGTCTGTCGAATCATCTCTGGCCCAAGCATCAACTTTTCTCCTGTCTCTAACTAACATGTCGGAGAGTTACACGGTCTCCCATACAATGCCTCATACGGTGCCATACCAATGCTTGACTGGTAACTGTTGTTGTACGAAAATTCCACCAAATTAAGATGATCTTCCCATGATCCTCCGAAATCCAAAACACAAGCTCTGAGGAGATCTTCCAAAACTCGGTTGACTCTCTCGGTCTGACCATCTGTTTGAGGATGATAAGCTGTACTCAAACATAACTCGGTTCCCCAAACTTCCTGAAAGCTCTTCCAAAATCCACTAGTGAACAATGGGTCTCGATCGCTCACTATACTCTTCGGAATACCATGGAATCGAACTATCCACTTAACATACAACTCGGCCAACTTTGATGCAGTCCTAGTCGATCGAACAGGAATGAATCTTGCACTCTTAGACAAACGATCTACAATGACCCAAATCCCTTCATTTCCCGTTCTTGTTCTAGGTAGCCCATCAATAAAATCCATCGATATTTGCTCCCACTTCCATGTAGGAACTTCTAATGGCTGAAGCAACCCACTTGGCTTCTTCGGCTTTTACCAACTGGCAGTTCATGCACTTGGAAATAAAATTTCCAACATCCTTCTTCATGCCTTCCCAGTAGTAGGTTCTCTTCATATCCCGATACATCTTATTTCCACCTGGATGAATTGTCAGCTTCGAGTGATGACTTTCCTTCAGAACTTCACTTCTCAATTCATCTATATCGGGAATAACTAGTCGTCCTTGCTTCCGAAGCCAACCCTCTCGATCGACCTCGAATCCTTTATCCTTTTCTGGGTCCATTCCAGATTCCACATCACGGATAATCTTGACAATCTTATCGTCTCGCTTTTGGCTCTCGCCAATCCTTTCCACAAGACCCCAGTAAAAAACGTTTATAAATTAGGTCCCTAGAATTAAGTTATCGAATAATGACATACACTTATGCAATTATTCAGTGAATAATTGCAGACATTTATGCAATTATATGAAAATATTGCAAACATTTCCACAATTATTCACCAAAAAATTGTGGAAATTTCAACAATTTTTTCAAAAATTTACGGAAAATTCCGCAATTATTCACTAAAAAAATTGCGGAAATTTCCGCAATTATTCACCGAATAAATTGCATAAATTTATGCAACTTTTGGATATAATTGCATAAATGTCTGCAATTATTCAATGAATAATTGCATAACTATATGTAATTACTTAGTAGCTTAATTCTAGGGACCTAATTTACATACATTTTTACTGGGATTTTTGTGTATTTTGAAACTTATTAGGGACCTGAGCCTAATATTCACTTTATTATAACCACTCCATATTCTACCTATAAATTTCCCTAACAATATCTCATTTTTAACCATCTTATTACTTATATTTATATTGTATAATATTGAAGTACAAGTTCTCATTACATTCAAACTCTTTTTTTTAAGGTAAGTTTTATTAATGTTCTGAGTGTAATTGAGCACTATACAAATTCACCTTTTATTTACAACATTTCTATTAAGAAAATTTAGTATGAACAATTTTATAACTTATTTCTCTTGTATAATCTTCAATTTCATATTTACATAACATTTTAATTTTTTGAATATTCAGGTAAGTTATCTATGTTTATTAGAACGTAATTGAGTATTATGCTAATTTTTTTTATCTCATTTCAACCGTTTTAAGTTGTTCAAATTCTATTTCTCATTTTAGACTGTCTAATTATTCAAAAAAAAAATCTTTATTTTAATAAATCGAAAACCATCACTTTACACAAAATTTAAGGATTAATTTCATGGCATCTTATGATCAACCGAAAGCAACAAGCGGTGGTTTCTATGATGATATCCGAATGGAACGATCTCGAGACTTTGTCTACTTATGAGATTCGAGATCGTGTATCCGATTTATGTTCATCTCTTGTTTTATGTAGTCTTGAGGCTCGTCCAACTCTTTTGGACCGCATTCTTGAAGTCCAAAAACTAGATCCCGAATTGGTTCTTCTTGGCCAAAATTTGAGGGATAAAATTGATATTGAGGGTATGAAAGACTTTGGTATTGATTCTCGTGGCGGTATTCAAAAATTTTGTAGACTTCTCGTGCCAAATATTAGTGATCTTTGCAAAGACATATTAGAAGATTCCCATCGTTCTAAATTTACCATTCATCCTGGTAGTAGTAAAATGTACGTGGATATGAAGCTACTTTATTATTCTTTATACGGTTGAAATGAGATAAAAAAATAAAGAAATTAATCCCTCAATATCAATTTTGTATGAAAGACTTTGGTATGAAAGAATTCAATTTTATAACAACGTTGGCTCGAGTTCCTGGCATCTTATGATCTTGATATTCTTTATACTCCCGGAAAGGGAAATCGAGTTGCCGACGCCCTTAGCTGAAAGCAACAAGCGGTGGTTTCTATGATGATATCCGAATGGAACGATCTCGAGACTTTGTCTAATTGTGAGATTCGAGATCGTGTATCCGATTTATGTTCATCTCTTGTTTTATGTAGTCTTGAGGCTCGTCCATCTCTTTTGGACCGCATTCTTGAAGTCCAAAGACTAGATCCCGAATTGGTTCTTCTTGGCCAAAATTTGAGGGATAAAATTGATATTGAGGGTATGAAAGACTTTGGTATTGATTCTCGTGGTGGTATTCAAAAATTTGGTAGACTTCTCATGCCAAATATTAGTGATCTTCGCAAAGACATATTAGAAGATTCCCATCGTTCTAAATTTACCATTCATCCCGGTAGTAGTAAAATGTTCGTGGATATGAAGCTACTTTATTATTGGGAGGGAATGAAATTTGATATCGCGAACTTCGTAAAGCGTTGCATGGCTTGCCAACTCATTAAGGCCGAGCATCAAAGGCCCGGTGGGTTATTGCAACCTTTAGACATTCCAATTTGGAAGTGGGATCAAATTTCCATGGATTTTATTGACGGCCTTCCCCATTCTCGTTCAGGTCATGATAGCTTATGGGTGATTGTTGATAGACTTACTAAATCCGCCCATTTTATTCCCGTTCGGTCTAATCGGACCGTTCCTCTTTTGGCCAAACTCTTCATTAAAGAAATTGTTAAATTGCATGGAGTCCCTACTTCTATTGTTAGTGATCGTGATCCATTGTTTACTAGTGGATTTTGGAAGAGTCTTCAAAAAGCTTTGGGAACGAAGCTTAATTTTAGCACCGCTTATCATTCGCAGTCCGATGGACAAACCGAGCGATTGAATCAAACTCTTGAAGATCTTCTTCGTGCTTGTGTTCTTGACTTTGGTGGAAGTTGGGAAGATCATATTTCTCTTATTGAATTTTCCTATAATAATAGCTTCCAATCTACTATTGGTATGGCACCTTTTGAGGCACTCTATGGAAGACCATGTCGTTCTCCTTCTTGTTGGCTTGAGGCCGGTGAGAAGCTGGTCTTAGGTCCGGATTTTATTCGTGATTCCACAGAAAAGATTGATCTTATTTGCCATAGGATGAAAGAAGCCCAAAGTAGACAAAAATCCTATGCCAATAACCGAAGGAGGAAATTAGAATTTTCTGTGGGAGATCTTGTGTTTATTCTTGTTTCACCTATGAAGGGTGTCGTGCGTTTCAGTCGATCGGGAAAATTAGCGCCTCGATATATTGGTCCGTTTCTCATCTCTGAACGTATTGGTTCTGTAGCTTATCACCTCTTGTTACCAGCTCAATTTTCTGCTATTCATGATGTGTTTCACGTTTCTCAATTACGGAAATGCTTTCGAGATTCCGATTCTATGCTTGAGCCCGGTGTTGTTAAAGAAATTGAAGTTTCGCCTAATTTGACTTATGAGCAACATCCCATTCGTATTATCGATTCGGAGGTTAAACGCCTTTGAAATAATGATGTCCCGCTTGTGAAGGTTCAGTGGTCCTCAAATCCTAAGGATTGCACTTGGGAATCTAGAGAATACATCGAGCGAACACATCCGGACTTACTCTCTCGTGCTCTTTAAAGGTGAACTTCTTATTTCAAATTTCTTCTTTTGTGTTGATTTGCTTGTATGGTTGTTACTTTTAGTTCATATATTCCTTATGATTGCGAGGACGCAATTTCTTTAAGGAGGGGAGTCTTTAACAACCCGCATATTTATCGATTTTATATTTAAATATTTTATCATTCGTCGGATTTTAGTCCAAAAAGATACTTTTTGCATACGGTCGAATTAGGACTCGTGACCACCCCCATTGAGTTCAAAATGATGTTTGCGACCTTTTTGAGTATAAACATTGATATGTTTGGAGCTAGCCAAATATTTAACCATTTTCACTTTGGGTTTGGGTTTGGGTTCAGCTTTATGTCTAACTTAATACTCAAAACTGAAACTCCCTCTTCATCCACTCCCTCCCCCTCTACTTTTTAGTTCTAAAGAGATTAATGGTGAGTGGAATGGGAAACTAAAACTCCAAACCCTAGTTTACATTTACAAATCAAGTTCTAGCTCCAAACTAAATAGGGGAAACTTCGGTAAGCTTCCTCTTCTTCTTCTCCAACTCATTCTTTTATCAATTTCAGAAATTCCTAAACCTAACTTTGGGAATGTTCTCTTTTTTGAGCATAGATTCAAGCTCATTTGGGTTGTGTTGAAGAGTGGTTGATTCTCCCTTTGCTTTTAAGCTCCTTCTTCGTTGTTTTTGTGAAAAGGTGAGATTTTTTGTCTCACATCTTAATCTATATTTATCTTCGATTGTTAGGTATGAATTCCTAACACTTATTCATGTGCATTTGATTTTGGTTTGGATTGATTTAGAGCATAATTCAATTTTTGGTGTTTTGAAGCCAAATCCTTAAAAATCATAACTTTGATGGTTGATCATGTTTTTAGTGATGCATCGAAGAGCCTATAAGGTCGGGTTGTCGATTGGCGTAAATCCTTAGCGCCCGTGGTTCGTCCGATTGCATTTTGAAGGAGATTGCACCTCCATTTCATAGGCTGGGAAGTGCTGGAAACAAGGTCCGGTCGACCGAAATACTGGCCCGGTCGACCGACCTGCTACCAAAACACTTCCCGGGCTCTGGTCCGGTCGACCGAACTCAGTAAGTCAGCCGACCGACCTACTACCAAAACACTTCCCGGGCTCTGGTCCGGTCGACCGAACTCAGTAAGTCAACCGACCGACCTGCTCCTATTTTGCCTATTTTGCTTAGTTTCTAAATTTTATCGATTCGTGTTGATTCCCATTTGTTGTTATCATCTATTATTGACGTTGATGACTTCTTCCTCGGGATTTTTGGGAATATCCATTTTGATGGATTCGGTATCGATTTCTATGGATTTGCTTCACATCTTCGAATGTGCATTTTTGGTGATTGATTGTTTTTACAATCGTTTTTGTGATTTGTCACTTTAAAAATATACAAAGGTTTCTATACTAGTAGTATATATCAAAACTCTTTCATCAAAACGATTTCAACACTATTTTTAATACAAAGTTCGTTTCTTAAACCGTTTTCCAATCTACTAGTATATACAAACCTTTACCTCATTCGTATGAGAAAATATAATTAAACGGCTTAGCAAAACAAGTGGTATGAAACGCTTGCGTTTACTTCATCGGTTAATTTTTGGACTTGTTCGATTGAAACTCTTGTGACAATTTTCGAGTGGAAATTTACAATCTGTTCGTAAATGTTTGAGTTAAGCTAGTGGTTATGGGACATGAAGCTAAACTCTTATATTTACTGGCTTAGTGTAATTTACACTTAACTTCGAGTGGAAGTCTACAATTTGTTCGTAAATATTGAAGTTAAGCTAGTGGTTATGGGACATGAAGCTAAACTCTTATATTTACTAGCTTAGTGTAATTTACACTTGTGGGTCTGCGAAGATCCTTTTTGTGGAGCTTCGGCTCAATTTTTGTGGGGTAGCGACTCATGGTCTTCGGGCCATTCTTGTGGAGCTTCGTCTCATGGTCTTTGGGCCGTTCTTGTGGAGCTTCGGCTCATGGTTTTCGGGCCATTCTTTTGGAGCTTCGGCTCAAAATTGATGGTTAGCGACCATGAGATAGCGTCTCAGCTTGTGATACACGTGTTGGTGAGCTTTAATGCTCCCGTTTTAGTGACAGGCCTCTTTCCCTTTTTGTGATCTTTCTGGATTTCTAGTTGACGATTTCTAGAATTTGTGTTTCACCAATTTTCATGATTTACATTAATAATATCTATCAATATTTGTGCATTGGTGAATTTGTGTGTCATTAACCCTTGTGATTGGCCTTGGCACTTTTATGGGATTGGCCATCCTCTTTCTTGTGATTTCTGGATCTCTAATTATTGATTTCTGAAATTTATGTTTCACCAGCATTTACCATTGGCATTGATATGTATGTCATTTTTGTGGCTTGGTGAATTAAATTAAGAATATGATGTTCTTTTCTGTGTTTTGAGATTCTTGAGATACTGTATGACTTTTGTGTATTTTCTAATGTATACTTATCATAGTATGACATCTTTTTGTTATCAATGTTTTATTATCATATCTCATATTCTATCTCATTTTATCTGATAATTTTAGCTAGACTGATCCATTTATTATTTTCTTCTTAAATAATACTCGGGTCAGACTGAGATTTTACAGGTGCTTCCTCATGACTTCCTATCTGGGATTCATTACTCGGACTTTTAGCTAACTACTTAGATTAGTAGTTTATTTTGTTGTATACATTTGAGAAATAGACTCTATGATGTATACTTATTCTTTTGTGTAGCACTTGTGGCTACTCTTTTGTGATATTGTGGATCTTATTTGACCACTACTCTGATAAACACTTTTAAGTGTTATATATATATATTCATATCTTTTTCCGCCTTTGTGATATGAATTGTCTATGACTGATTTGTGTTATGTTTATTTCTATATTTGTTTCCGAAAATTATATATAGCCACTGTGTGATAGCTTTGAGTTTGTATCGGTATGTCGGATTTCCTCCTTAAACGAAATGCATGCTATACTATCTGACATATCGGTGCTCGCACAAAGAAATTACACAGATGGTCGCTCCTCAACAGCCTTATTCTTCGTGCTAGTTGACAGCACTACACTGTAGTGTTCTTGGCTAGCGTGGGTATAGAGGTGGGGCGTCACAGATATGGCAGTTCCAAAATGTCATTATAACAACTGCTGACGCCTCTTGCGATAAATTTTACTGCAAGGACAAATAACAGTTGTAAAAAGGTCTTTTACAACTGTTATGAATGTTTGTAAATATGTCTTTTACAACTGTCAGAAGCAGTTGTAAAAAGTATTTTTTACAACTGCTCCCACAACTGTCCGCACCAGTTGTAAAATAATCCTGCTCTATTACAACTGTGGATATAACTACTGGTGGCTGACCATTGTAATAGACATATTACAACTGTTTTTGGCAGTTGCAAAAGAGTATTTTTTTGTAGTGTATACGCCCCATTATAACATGACTTGAAAACTATAGATTAGATAGCTTTCTCATTGGGTATGTGTTGCTCATGATGCTATACTTAAACATTTCAGATTTAGATGGTTAATAGTTCGACCTTAGAAGTTAGATGGATTCACTGAAGTGAAGATTTATATTATGTGTAATATCTCTTTAGTGTATTTATATGTATAAGTTTGTGATGGCTAGACTTTCAGATCTTATGTAATCATGTTGTATGGTGATGTGAATGCATAATACTACTTCCTTTTAAAATCATGTATCCTAAATGATTTTATATTTCAATATACTCATTTTAAGCTGTGATACTATTGATAACACTATGTTTTGTATGTAGCATCCTTGGCTACAGACAAAAGGGCTGGAGCGATGTGTTACAGTTAGCGGTATCAGAGTCTAGGTTTAAGGGGTGCTTTCTAGAGAAGTTTGTAGTATCACAATTTACTTTATCAAAATAGGAAGTTTATAAATTTCATTATATTTATAACTATCTGCAGTTATAAATTATGGCAAGCCAACAAACCTGGGATACAGAAGATTCATGTGGTCATGTTTAGTGCACAACTAAACCTAATGAATGACTGATTGCTATTAGTCCAACAATGGAAAAATAAGTACTCAAGAGGAGGGCATGGAGTATTCTTCTCGACGAAATGTATGAAGGAATAAGGCAAACAATTATGAAGACGCTTTACAAGGGGATTTAGTTGTTTACCATCTATGTTAGAAGAATATGAAATTAGAGAAAGTGATAAAGATGGCGGAAAGGATTGACTATGGTAAAGCTTGAGAATTTCGAAGATAAAAAAAACTAGTAGTTTTTCAATTATTGGAAGAAGCTCGAAATTGGTGGGAACTAGTTCGAAACACCACTAATCCAGGAGAGGTGGAAGAGATGGCATTTGGAAGTTTTAAGGAAATATTCTTCGATAAATATTTTTCAGCAAATGAAAGAGAGAAAATGGAAAAAAAAATCCAAAGTCTTACTTAAGAAGGTATGACAGTGGCTTAGTACCATAATAAATTTGAAGCTTTATCTCGATTTGAAATCATTTGATTGATACACCTGAAAAGCGAGGAAGATTGTTTTCCAAAGGACCGATCCCTTTAATAAGAACGCATGTTATTGGAGATCTGGGCAAGACATATGAGATGACAATCGTTGAAGCTCTAAATCTAGAAGAGGATTATTGTAACGACCCACTTTTCCATATAGTTCAATCTGACAATAAGCCACACATGTCCAACCCAAATTGAACGGAAAGGCGGATAGTTAGGGAAAAAGAAAGAAGGCAAGAAGAAACTAAACAACACAGAATCTCATAGCGGAACGAATAATCTATAATATATAATAAAACTTTACACAAAAATAAAAGTGCAATGTATGTATATATACAGACATCAATCTGAGTATACTAACCTATTTCAACCTGGACAGTTACAACAACCTGTCCTAACAAATGTTGACAAATATAACAACGAATGCAATGGAAGAGAAATAACCATCTATGTGAATACCTCTCTAGGCCTCCAGCTCATCTCCTGAAGCTCCAAAATGTATAACTAAACTTGGAAATATGCTCGGTCTGACCTGAGTATTATAGGAAAACAACGCCCAAGTCAGTCAGGTATAACCAGTATGAGAAACTCAAATCACAAGGAATTTTATTTATTTTAGCTTGTAAAATCCTTTAAAATCAAAGGCATCTCATAAGACGACGCCGCACATAAACACGAACGGGTTTTTACCTTACGATAACCAAAACCTTTATGTCAGAAACATCCAGTTATATTATGATAATGTCTAGAGGTGAAAGTAAAATATGAAAATAGCTGAAATGCTTGCTTCTCACATTTCAAAATAGTTGTGCACTATTACGTCCCGTAAATTTATCGGTTTGATAAATTTGATTTATTTTTAAAATATCCAAATATAAGCTTCTAAAAAATAGATTATGATGTTTTGAATAATAAATAATAACGGTAATAAGTATTTACAAAAATATTTCCTTTGGAAATATATCGATAAAATGGCCGAAAATCATTTTCTCTATAAACAGCTCTATAATCATAAAACGTCACGCACGGAGCTGGATACATACACTTATATTTATAATTAAATAAGAATATAAAATAAAATTAACTTATTTATTTTTGGGAATTTAAAAGTATGTATGACATCCTCAATGATGCCCTTATATTTAATAATTGATTTATGGTTCTAAATTGAGATTTAATGGTTTAATAATTATTATAGTTATTCAAATAATTTTTTTAAATGATGATAATTCATTTTTAATAGTTATAAAGTGATAATAAATCATTTATAAAAACTTTATAAAGATATATATTTGATTTGAACATATAAGGAAAAATCGATATCGCTTTATCGGTAAAATTTTCTGTAAATAATTGTTAACATTGATTTATAAGATTTTATAATTGATATGAGATCAATTTAATAATTAATAATGATTACATATTTATTTTCAAATTTTGTTTACATACATATACATATATATATATATATATGTAATTTAAATTAGAAGTAAAATGTGACGGGGAAACAGTTTGTCGATTTTCAATGGTTTAATGAACGAAAGTTATTCGAAGTTGTTGCAACAATATAATTGACACTAACACATATTTATGTGCATTTATACATATTACATACTCACATATACATACATAGAACATATATACAAATATATAAATACAAATGTTTAAAAATATCTTAAATATTTTATGAAACTTCACCTTTAAGCTTACAAAAGTCAACAATTAGGACATGATGTGATATGAGAAGATGGTGGGACATGGAGGTGGTTTCTAACTTGTAGAACATGATAGGAGGGGTGGTGGAAAGTTGAGATCTGATGGATAATGAAATAAAGATATTTTTTGTAAAGTTACTTAGCCCTTAAGGCTTCCAGACCTATAAATACAAGCACCATTTCACTTCTTCATTCATTTATTTCTTTATCTTCTTCCTCTTCTTTCTAAAGCTTTTCAACAGCTTCCTCCTAACTAAAATAATAGAAAAAATATAGAAAACAGATAAAAATATAAAAGTAATTATATATACACACCATTCCACTTTGAATACCATAACTCCTTTATCTCCTCTTCAATGGCTTAGGCCGTGAGTTGATTGTGCTTGCGAGGTAAGGCGAGAGCTTTAGAGGTAATGAAGGTAAGGGCCGTGAGCAAGGAGGTGAGGCCGTGAGCAAAGAGGAGGTAGAAATGATGGTTGAGCACTTGTAAAGAGAAGTGGAGTTGTTTAGTGATGTATTAGTGAAGTTTAGTTGAATTGTTATGGTGATTTGAATGTTGATAGGAAGTTTGATTTGATAACGGTGAGTACTTGATTTACTTACGTATAGAAAATAATTATATGAATGTTTAAATTATAAATTTAAATGTTTGTTTGATAACTTGAATGATTACATGGTTGATTATATGTATGTTGATATGGTTGATAACTTGGTTGTGATAAATTATGAGAAATCATAATAAAAATGGTTAAGAAACTAACCATGAATAATTAATGAAAAATAAATCCATATGGATGTGTATATGGAGTTTATTTAGCCTCTTAATGGTTTTGAAAATATAAAAAGGTTGAAAATGAATATTATAGTAATATAATATTATGAAATGATTTAAAGGTGAAAAAGAGATTTAATATGGAAAATATTGGTTTCAATGTTTGAAAATGGTTTAATTTTTTTTTAAACATTAAAATTCAATTTGGAGAAGTTTTGACAAATAATGAATTTGAAGTCAAAAATAGGCGTGTCGCGTAATGGTATTTCGCGATTTTGCATCGTAAAAGTTAAATCCTTCTATAGGATGGAATCGAAGTCGGATTACTTTGCAATAAGAATTTTCCGAACTCTTATGACTAATGTTTTCGAATAAAAGAAAAGGATTTTGAAATATGAGAAAAACAAGTTTTTGGGAAAATCGTGGTTTTGCATTTCGGAATCCATAACAGGATTTTGAAAATGATGTATTAAAATTGTTTAAAAATGTGGAATAAATCTTATAAATCTTTTAAAATGTTTTAAAAGTGATTTGAGTTATAAAAACATATTTCCAATTGATAGAAAATCATTTTGGTCAATATAGCTTAAAAAGCACTTTTCGCAACACTTTTCTTTAACTTCTAAATTATAGTTTTAAACGCAACTATTCTTTTCCGATTCTTTTGTAAATGTTTTCAAATGATTAATAAAGTATTTTAAAGACGATTTGAAGGATTTATGGAATGGTTAAATGTTAAATGATTTAGAGTCGATCAAATAACTTGACCGTCTTATGGGTGTCAGAGATATAGCGTCTAGGCTTGAGTTTGGAAAACCATTTTCCTACTCTCCCTAGCTATTCGGACTGGCTCGACGGATGGAATAGTAAATTTGGTTTACTCGGATCAAAATTTCCCAAAGTATAAAATATATAGTTTTCCAAATTTAAATAACTTGGATTGCATAGAAATGATTTGGAAATGTTTTCCTAAATAAAAGGTGTAACGATTTACAATAATTCCAAGATTAAAAAGGTTTTAATTTACCAAATGATTTGATAAATGAGGCTTAATGATTCCATATACTGTGAAAAAGATAAAGAATTGATTCAATGATTATATTTATAAGAGATATCTATGAACAAATATAAAGATGAATTACATTGATTGATGATTGATAATCGTATACGAACTTAACATCTTTTTAATCGATGATTGGTACAAAGGAACCGGGGTCGGATTTGGGTAACTTCTATCCGAAAACCACTTCGATACAATGTATACGTTCGAAAGTGAAGACATGTTGAAGATGATGATTATTGAAGACCGGGGATCTTTAGAATGTAGGGATTGCTGTCACGAGTCCCAAGAGTTTACCCCATATTATATTTAGGGACAGTTTGGCACAGGTCCCTAATAAGTTTCAAAATACACAAAAACCCCAGTAAAAAAAAGTTTGTAAATTAGGACCCCAGAATTAAGTTACCGAATAATGGCATACATTTATGCAATTATATCAAAAAATTGCAGACATTTCCACAATTATTCACTGAAAAATTGCGGAAATTTCCGAATTTTTTTTTAAAAATTAGCGGAAAATTCCGCAATTATTCACCGAAAAAATTGCATAAATTTATGCAACTTTTGGATATAATTACATAAATGTCTGCAATTATTCAGTGAATAATTGCATAACTATAAGCAATTACTTCGTAACTTAATTTTAGGGGCCTAATTTACATACTTTTTTCTACTGGGGTTTTTGTGTATTTTGAAACTTATTAGGGACCTGAGCCTAATATTCACTTATATTTATATGGCAGTGGTGTCTACATTCTAAAAATCTTTATTGTATTGAAGACTAGAGATCTTCATAGCGAAAGGACTGCTTGTTGACATTCTCTGGGTCGCTCCCAATATAGAGACAATTATTATAGCAGTGGTCCTATCGTGTTTTGAAATCTTTGGATTGCAAGAACTACTCGCTACTAATGGTAGTAGGAGGAGTGCCTTCGGTTTCGTTCTGTCCCAGAACGACTTGTATGGATAAATATCTGACAGTGCATTTATGATCATATTAATTTATCTCTAATAACGTATTATCTGCTTGGTAGCGGAGAAGGCAACTTCTCTTAGCTTAACACCCATTCCTAAGATGTACGAGCTTAGGAGTTACGTTGGTAGAAATCAGTTGTGTGATTAAGGAATGCAAATGTGGCCTTCTAAGTGGAATGAGCTTTGTGGAAGAAAAAAGCGTGGTTTTGTGAATAGCAAAGTGTGGCTTTGTTGAAATTGAGCTTAGCCTCATGAACCTCACATCCCGAAGGTGATACAGGTAATTATGTGGTCTGCAGGACATATATTTTAGGCTATCGGTTGTATAAGTATGGGGGAGTCCAGTGGAATCTGGATCCTCAAGGCATATAGTGGCTTGCTTGTGAAAAGCGATAAGGCTACCGGATATCGGTAGTGTGGCAAGTGCAGTTCCAAATGACTTGATTGAGAAATGCTACAAAGGCACCGCAGGAACTAAAGTTCCTATGCATGGATTGAAGGAAAAGGCCACTAGTTCCCTATCATGTTGGAAATCCAATTCCAATACGAGCTTTACATTTTTAGTTGTATTGCCAAAACAGCTGTAATGCTTTGCAAACATTTCAGCTACCCCTTAGGTATCATATATTCCATCCTGGTATATTCCGCTTGACCCAGTCCGGATATATTACCATAAAATTAGTCCAGGTATTGATACTTGTTATATTTATATTTATTTGAAAGTTTTTTCAAACCAATGTCATTAAAGATAATATCAAAGTGTTTTTCAGTATAAAGTATTTTGGCTATCGTAAGGTAAAACCCCGTCCGTGTTTATATGCGGTGTGGTCTTATGAGATACTATTATTTTCAAAGGCTTTGTTTAGTACGCATTTATGACTCCGTCATATGTTTATGGTTCGAGTATCTCACGCTGGTTTACCAAGCCTGATCTGGGTATTTTTAATACTCGGGTCAGATCCGAGTAGTTTTAGGTTTGGCTAAGACACTTGGAGTTTCCAGAGGAGAGTTGGAGATCATCATCTACGTATGGACGTATTCTATTATCCGCTGCATGTATTGTATTTGTTTTTATTTTTCAGCAACTGTAAGGACATATATTTATAACTGTCCAACCTGAATCTAGGGTAGACTCTAATATTGTATTCAAAACTTTCCGCTGTTAAATTTATATTGAAATAATATATGTTATTTCATTCGTGTGAGATTCTGTTCTATCTTTATTTTATTTTCCCCTGATGTTTAGGCTTTCGGCACTTGGATTTGCGACACGAGGATGTATCAATGTCGATTTCGAGGATTATAAATCCGAGTCGTTACATTTGGTATCAGAGTTTAGCTTGAGCGAACACCTAGGGCTTTGGTGGGGTAAAACTCATTATAGATAGGGTTAGTAATACCCTAGAATGAGCAACTCATTAGAGATAGGGTTAGTAACACTCTTGAATGAGTTTGAGAGTGTTATATATATGAGCGCGTATTTGTTATTTGATATAAAAATGTTTTGTGTTGATTTATCTATTGAGTGGTTTATAATTCTGGTCGATGCGGCTGATCACCGTTATCGATAAGGATTTTAAACACTTAAACAAGGCAAACTGACACACTGTTTTAAAAGATCATATTTTAAGTATAAAGGAATATCTTTTCAATGATATAGATATTTATGTGTGTTAGTTTATGGTTATGGGTGTAATAATATTCCGTTATTATCATTTGTTGATTGAACGAACATCTTGTGAGTTATGTTTCACGATTTGACTACAATATGTTTGATAATAATATGGGGTTAAGGTTATTGAATTTGCATAAGATAATAAAATAAGCATGTAGTATAAAAATGTATTCTACATAAATAATTTTGTAAAAGATGGATATGAAAGATATGTTATATAAATTTTGAGAAACTAAATTTTCGGTATTTTGGAAAAGAATTATAAAATTCGAAAAGGAAGCAAGTTAATATAGGATGATTTTATAAAATGGATTTATAAAACGGGTTTATAATCTCTAATGGATTTTTGAAAAGAAATTTCAAATAAGAAATTTGAAAAGTAAGAGTCTCAAATGATAACTAGTTTGAGTGGTTCGAAAATAACTAAAAATGGGCAAGAAATAAGTTTGGATGGTAAACACTTCTCTTAAATATTCCCTTTCTTGTTAAGGAAATATGCGATACTATTGGTAGTACCCAGTTCCTTGGTATCATTTTTGAGTTACTCGATTAATATAATTTTCTAAAGTTAAAAAGGATAATGTAAACCATTAACCAACAAATTAATGGTTCTCAATTTTATTAAAGTGCATTATCTTAATTGATAAGTAGGGGTATTCTTTGATCTTTAAAAGAAATATTTAAAGTTATTAATGAATGGTTTTGGGTTTGTAGTAAACGATGTTTTAGCAACATTTGTTTTTAAACCCTTGAATTACACTTTGGAAGAAATTTTATGGGTATATTTAAATCATTTATAATGGGATTTTAAAGATAATAACAAGTATCGAAACCTTTTATATAAAGATATAAAATGTTATAAGTTCAAATTCATAAAAGAAAAGAAGTTTATTATAACAATCATTTGGTAATAGTTATTTTAGTCTCTTTGATTATATTTTAGCGGTAAGAAAAAAAGAAAAAACTTGTTAAATATACTTATTACATTTGAATAAGTATATAAATACTTTTTAAGTATTAAAATAAGTATAAGTAAAGAGAGGGGGCATTTCACCAGAAGGACAAACTTTGCAGTCCAATTAGTTTCTAGGACACACATTCAAAGAAATTACTTTCAAGGCCAAAATCAGCAGAATAATTACTTTTAAGGACAAAGTCAGCAGTCCAATTACTTTCAAGGACATAATTTCATAAGTTTTTAGGCCCTAGAAACTAATTATTTTACGTTTTGTCCTTGAAAGTAATTATTTCAGTTGTGTGTCCTAGAAACTAATTCCACTTGCTAAAGAGGCCCTTGTGGCTAATTTCCACTAAAGGGAGAATATATATATATATATATATATAAAGGAAGTTTTAGTGAATAAAGGAGTGTTAATTGATAAAGTAAGTTTTAACTAAATAAAGAATGTTTTCACATTTGATATTAACTAAAGGAAGTTTACGGTTATTTATCAATTTAATGAATTATTTTGAAGTAAGTTTTCCACAAACTATTAAGATATGTTTAGAAATCTATTATAATAAAATGATATTTATCTTTTGAAAAGAAATGTGTTTTTAAGTAGAAATATTTGGGAATAAAAATGTAAAATGGTTATGTACAAAGAAGTATCTTTATAAAAGTTGGAATAAAGAATGAAAGTTTTATGAAATGTTTTCCTTTAAGAAAAATATTTGGAAATAAATACTCAGAGTAATTATACAGAAGAAGCATTTTCAAAAGATAAAAGTTTTAGGAGAAGTTTTCATAAAGATTTGAAAAAAAAAATTAAACAAGTTGGAAGTAGATCATTTCGTCACACGATTTTGATATAAGATTCGAGTACGGAACTTTGAGGTGTTTACACCAATCCGAAAAAGGATTTATCACTCGATTCTAGACAATGAACATTGATGGGGATTTATGATCTTGTACTTGAGTTTTCTATCATAGTTGAGGCATATGTAAGGGAAATAAAGTTTTTTGATCAAAAAGCCTAATCAGAGTCCGCACTAGAGGATCGGGGGATCAATACTATTTGGAAGTAAAGTTGTGGATTCAAATAATAGATTGAATTAGATATTGTGTACAGATGATAAATGTACATCTTATGAATGCAAGTTTAAAAATAAATATTTTGGGCAAAACCTTTGGATTTTGTTTTGGTGTAATTTCGGGAACGAAATTCTTTTAAGGGGAGAAGTTTGTAATGACCCCCAAATTTATCGGTTTGATAAATTTTATTTATTGTTAAAATATCCAAATATAAGTTGCTAAAAACATAGATTATGATGTTATGAATAATAATTAATAATGGTAATAAGTATTTACAAAAATATTTCCTTTGGAAATATATTGATAAAATGGTCGAAAACTGTTTTATCTATAAACAGTTCTATAATTGTAAAATGTCGCGCACGGAGCTAGATACATACATTTATTTTTATAATTAAATAAGAATATGAAATAAAATTAATTTATTTATTTTTGGGAAATTAAAAGTATGTATGACATCTCAATGATGCCCTCCCTTATATTTAATAATTGATTTATGGTTTTAAATTGAGATTTAATGATTTAATAATTATTATAATTATTCAATAATGGATTTTAAATGATGATAATTCATTTCGAATAGTTATAAAGTGATAATAAATCATTTATAATAACTTTATAAAGATATATATTTGATTTGAAAGTAAAAGGAAAAATCGATACGCTTTATCGGTAAAATAACAATTTTTGTAAATAATTGTTAATATTGATTTATATGATTTTATAATTCAAATGAGATCATTTTAATTAATTAATAATGGTTATAAATTTATTTTCAAATTTTGTTTACATATATATGTAATTTAAATTAGAAGTGAAAATGTGATTAGGATACAGTTTCTCGGTTTTTAACGGTTTATCGAACAAAAGTTATTCGAAGTTGTTGCAACATTATAATTGACACTAACACATATTTATGTTCATGTATACATATCACATACTCACATATACATACATATAACATAAATACAAATATATAAGTACATATGTTAAAAATATCTTAGATATTTTATGAAACTTCACCCTTAAGCTTGCATAAGTCAACAATTAGGACATGATGTGATATGAGAAGATGGTGGCACATAGAAGAGGGGTTTCTAACGTAGAACATGATAGGAGGGGTGGTGGAAAGTGAGATGTGATGGATAATGAAACAGAGATATTTTTTGTAAAGTTACTTAGCCCTTAAGGCTTCCAAGGCTATAAATGCAAGCACCATTTCACTTCTTCATTCATTTATTTCTTCAACTTCTTCCTCTTCTTTCTCAAGCTTTTCAATGGCTTCCTCCTAACTAAAATAATAGAAAATAATATAGAAAAGAGATAAAAATATATAAGTAATTATATATATACACATACACCGTTCCACTTTGAATACCATAACACTTTTCTTTCCTCTTCAATGGCTTAGGCCGTTAGTTGATGGTGCTTGGGAGGTGAGGCCGAGAGCTTTGGAGGTGATGGAGGCAAAGGCCGTGAGCAAGGAGTTAAGGCCGTGAGCAAAGAGGAGGTGGAAATGATGGTCGAGTACTTGTAAAGAGAAGTGGAGTTGTTTAGTGATGTATTAGTGAAGTATAGCAATTATTTAGATGAAGTGTTGTGGTGATTTGAATGTTGGTTGGAAGTTTGATTTGATTATGGTGAGTACTCGATTTACTTACATTAAGAAAATAATTATATGAATGTTATATTATAAATTTAAATGTTTGTTTGATAACTTGAATGATTATATGGTTGATTATATGGATGTTGATATGGTTGATAATTTGGTTGTGATAAATTATGAGAAATCATAATAAAAATGGTTAAGAAACTAACCATGAATAACTAGTGAAAAATAAATCCATATGAATGTATATATGGAGTTTATTTAGCCTCTTAATGGTTTTGAAAATATAAAAAGGTAGAAAATGAATATTATAGTAATATAATATTATGAAATGATTTAATGTTGAAAAAGAGATTTAATATGGAAAATATTGGTTTCAATGTTTGATAATGGTTTATAAACGTTTTTTAAACATTAAAATTCAATTTGGAGAATTTTTGACAAATAATGAATTTGGAGTCAAAAATAGGCGCGTCATGTAATGGTAGTTCGCGATTTCGCGCCGTAAAAGTTAAATCCTTCTATAGGATGGAATCGGAGTCGGATTTCTTTGCAACAAGAATTTTCCGAACTCTTGTGACTATTGTTTTCAAATAAGAGAAAAGGATCATGATTTCGTTTAGTAAAATTTTAAATATGAGCAAAACAAGATTTTGGCAAAATTGCGGTTTTGCAGTTCGGAATCCATAACGGGATTTCTTTGAAAATGATGTTTTAAAATTGTTTAAAAACGTGGAATAAATCTTATTAATCTTTTAAAATGTTTTAAAAGTGATTTGAGTAATAAAAACAAATTTCCAAATGATAGAAAGTCGTTTTGGTCAATATAGATTAAAAAGCACTTTTCGCAACACTTTTCTTTAACTTTTAAATTATAGTTTAAACGCAACCGTTCATTTCCGATTCTTTTGTAAATGTTTTCAAATGATTAATAAAGTATTTTAAAGATGATTTGATGGATTTATGGGATGGTTAAATGTTAAATGATTTAGACTCGATTAAATAACTTGACCGCCTTATGGATGTTAGAGAGATAGTGTCTAGGCTTGAGTTTGAAAAACCAGTTTCCTACTCTCTCTGGCTATTCGGACTGGCCCGACGGATGGAATAGTAAATTTGGTTTACTCGGATCAAAATTTCCCAAAGTATAAAAGATATAGTTTTCCAAATTTAAAGCCTTGGATTGCATAGAAATGATTTGGAAATGTTTTTCTAAATAAAAGGTAAAACGATTTAGAATTATTCCAAGATTAAAAAGGTTTTAATTTACCAAATGTTTTGATAAATGAGGCTTAGTGATTCCATATACTGTGAAAAAGATAAAGAAGTGATACAATGATTATCTCTAAGAGATATTTGTGAATGAAAAAAAAGGTGAATTAAATTAATTGATGATTGATAATCAGATACGAACTTAACATCTTTTTAGTCGATGATTGGTCCAAAGGAACCGGGGCCGGATTTGGGTAATTCCTATCTGAAAACCACTTCTTACCCATGTATACGTTTAAAGGTGAAGACAAATTGAAGATGATGATTATTGAAGACCGGGGATCTTCAGAATGTAGGGATTGCTGTCACGAGTCCCAAGGGTTTACCCACACATTATATTTATATGGCAGTGGTGTCTGGATTCTGAAAATCTTCGTTGTATTGAAGACCGAAGATCTTCATAGCAGAAGGACCGCTTGTTGACATTCTCTAGGTCTCTCCCAATATAGAGACATTTATTATAGCAGTGGTCCTATCGTGTTTTGAAATCTTCGGATTGCAAGGACTACTCGCTACTAATGGTAGTAGGTGGAGTGCCTTCGGTTTCGTTCAGTCCCAAAACAAACTTGTATGGATGAATGTCTGATAGTGCATTTCTGATCATATTAATTGATCTCTATTAACGTATTATCCGCTTGGTGTCGAAGAAGGCAATTTCACTTTGCTTAACACCCTTTCCTGAGACGTACGAGCTCAGGAGTTATACATTGGTAGAAATCAGTTGTGTGATTAAGGAATGGCAATGTGGCATTCTAAGTGGAATGTGCTTTGTGAAAGAATAAAGCGTGGCTTTGTGAATAGCAAAGCGTGGCTTTGTTAACATTGAGCGTAGCTATATGAACCTCACATCTTGGAGTGATATAGGTAACTATGTGGACCGCAGGACATATATTTCAGGCTATCGGTTGTATGAGTATGGGGGAGTCCAGTGGAATCTGGATCCTCAAGGCATATAGTGGCTTGCTTGTGAAAAGTGATAAGGCTACCGGATATTGGTAGTGTAGCAAGTGCAGTTCCAAGTGACTTGTTTGAGAAAAGCGACTAAGGCATAGTGGGAAATAAAGTTGCTATGCGTGGATCGAAGGAAAAGGCCACTAGTTCTCTATCATGTTGCAAATCCAATTCCAATATGAGCTTTACGGTTTTTGTTGTATTCCCAAAATAGTTGTAATGCATTGCAAATATTTTAGTCACCCCTTTGGTATCATATATTCCATCCTGGTATATTTCGTTTGACCCAGTCTAGATATATTACCATAGATTTAGTCCGTGTATTCATACTTGTTTTATATATATTTATTTGAAAAGTGTTTTCAAACCAATGTCATTAAAGATAATATCAAAGTATTTTTCAACATAAAGTATTTTGGTTATCGTAAGGTAAACAAACCCGCTCGTGTTTATATGTGACGTGGTCTTATGAGATACTATTCTTTTCAAAGGTTCTGTTTAGTACCCATCTATGACTCTATCATATGTTTATGGTTCGAGTATGTCATGCTGGTTTATCAAGCCCGATCCGGGTATTTTTAATACTCGGGTAGATCCGGGTAGTTTCATGTTTAGCTGAAGACGCTTGGAGTTTCCAAAGGTGAGCTGGATATCTTCGTCTACGTATGGACCTCACCAGGAACTCATAACAACACAAGATCGACCTACCCCTGATTAGATAGTACTGAATATGTCATCACCCCAGTTGCTTTGCAACCCTTTTTATTTGAGATCTCATGCACAACCAATCCACAAATATGTAAATGTATCTAGAAAGGTGATTAAACACCCTAATGGGAGCGACCCACTTAGCATTGCTG
Organism: Allium fistulosum; assembly: GCA_030737815.1. NCBI lineage: Eukaryota > Viridiplantae > Streptophyta > Magnoliopsida > Asparagales > Amaryllidaceae > Allium > Allium fistulosum. The sequence goes on along the minus strand of CM060906.1, from coordinate 171,905,336 downwards.
CATCTCCCCTGATTATAGTTATTCCTGATTGATAAGGTTTGAGGCTTCTTTTACCTTTTGAATAGCAATCCCACTTGGAATGCTAACAATACCTTCCTTGCAGTAATGCAGTACCAGCATTCATCCATAAAAGTTGTCCAGGATAAGGACAAACCGAAGGCGCTACTTCTACTACATCCATTTTGGAATAATCCTCAGGATTTATAGCAAGCAGCCCTCACACTTCAATGCTCCGTCTTCAATTCCATATTCTTCAAGATGTCTTCAGTTCAAAATGCTTGAGTTGGATCGAAGTGGTTTTCGGATAACAAATCTGATCCCGGTCTCTTCGAAACAACTTTCGCCAGTTCTCGGTAAACTCAACCCCGGTTCTTTAGGAAATAAATAGAAAAAGATAAGAGTAGAGTCGACCTCCTAACCGTTAATGTATGGATTTTCTTATCATTTATCTTAGAAGAACGAGACGAGTTTATACGTACAGTATAGCACCCGACGGTAACTGTACCATATAATTCTCGTGTTTCTCCTAGATATTTCCAAAATTAAGTTTTAGTCCAGATTTGATAGTCGATTATTTAACTATCAAATAAAGAAACATTCAAACAATGATTACATTTCTCATAAAAATCACTAAGCCTCATTTTAATTAAAGTGAATAATAGGTTCAGATCCTTAAAATCAAACTTAATACACGAAAACTCCTCCCCAAAATAATATTGTAAATTAAGTCCCTAGAATTAAGTTACTGAATAATTACATACATTTGTGCAATTATTCAGCGAATAATTGCAGACAATTATGCAATTATATCTAAAAATTGCATAAATGTCTGCAATTATTCAGTGAATAATTGCGGAAATTTCTGCAATTTTTTTGGTGAATAATTGCGGAAATTGCGGAAATGTCCGCAATTTTTCAGTGAATAATTATGGAAATGTCTACAGTTTTTGGATAAAATTGCATACATGTCTGCAATTATTCCCTGAATAATTGCATAAATGTATGCAATTATTCAGTAACTTAATTCTAGGAACCTAATTTACATACTTTTTTTGGCAAGGATGTTTGGTGTATTTTGAAACTTAATAGGGACTTTAGCCAAACTGTCCCTTAATTAAATTTCCATTTATTTTCAAATCACCTTTCGAATACTTTGGAAATCACTTCCATATACTTATCTCAACAGGATAAGTTTATTCACAAAACACTATATTTTGATACTTATAAAATATAACAATATACTTATCTCAATGGTATAAGTATATTCACAAACCATTTCACTTCCAAAACATAGAAACTTGAAAACTCTTAAAAATAGATTTTTGAAAGTATCGTTAAGTATTAATCAAGGATCGCAGTTTACATAATGGTTATATCGTTATCCCAACGGATCCATAGTAAACTGTAGGCAATCCCTACGCCTCGAATTACGCCATGAAAAATCAACTATTCCTTTCCAAATTTATTTATCTTGTAAATATTTCCAGATCTATTTCGAAAGCTTCTTTATAAATCTCTAATCTATTTCTAAAACATCTTTTATATATCCCACAACTCCATTTATAAAATTTCTTCTTTTCAAATCTGTAAAACGCATTTAAAAAAATTCTTTTATAAATATCCAAAACCATTTATAAAACCCTTTCCATATTTTAACAAATTTATTTACTAACTTTCAAATCGATAAGATTCCCTTGGTAAACCATAAATTATTTTAAATAACTTTAAATAATAATTTATTATTTAAACATCCTTCTATTTAATTTAAATTAAATCTCATTTAAAATAATAACCTAAAATCTCATTAATAATATATTAAATTAATTTAAATACTATTATTGTAATAATAAGTTAACTTCAAAACAATATTAATATAATAATTAAATAGCTTTGAATAAAAATTAAAGTCTAGTTAAATCATTTTAAATAAATAATTAAAATATAGTTAATTTTTTGTAAAACAATAATAATTAAATAACTTTTTAAAATAATAAATAAATATTCTTAAAAAACTTAAGAAATAACTTTTAAGAATCATATTAATAAAATAATTAACGTTAAATCATTATTAAAACAATTATTAATTACCTTTAAAACCTTATTAATAAATAATTATTACTTTTTAAAATTATTATTACTAAATAATAATTATTCTTAAAATAACTTTCAAATCAAAATTTAGCTTTTTAAATTAAAATGAGGCTTAACGATCACCATTGTACTTAAACAAGCTACCATATTATTCAATGTAACTTTTCAAGTTAATTATAGATATTTACATAATTCAGGACTATGTAAATAAATCCAACACTTAACTATCATTAGTTAATATATCACTTATTCAAAGCGGAAAGTCAATTAATGATGTATAATCAAATGTCCAAATCCATAAAATAGAAGAATGGGGATTTATTATGCTAATTAAATGTCAAATTTATTTAATAAGCGAAACAGTGTTTTATTCCGCTAACAGATGCCCAATTACGATATTTAATCTCATTTGACTCAACAGTAATTTAGTTGGCCAAATAAACATCCATAATTAAGGTATAGAAATTTAACGTCGTTACTAATTAAAATAACGTAATTAAAATCCTATCCATTCTCACATGTCATAAACTTTAAACATCCCAATCCTACCAATAAATTTCACTACGATGTTGTACTCGTCGACACGAGCCCAATGCAAAATTCCGCAAGTTAATCGGATCTAATACGAGGGATATATAAATTTCCAAAGTTTTAAGGATTTAAACTTAAAATATAGATCAAAATAATAAATTTCTCACCAATAACATGTTTGGGCCAAGCCAAAGCTGCACAACCGCACCCACTTGAACAGTGCTTTCTTCCCTAATCCCACATCTCGTTTCCAGGCTATGTTCACATGCACAATGTGCACGTTGCACACCTAAATACGCAATCATTCCAAGACTGGAGACCACAAGCCAGTCCCAAAGCTCAAGCTCGTCTCAATGGCACCACTGTCGTCACCTCCGGCCTCTTTAAGCAGATCTCGACCATGAAAACCCAAATAAAAATGCATTCACTGCCATGAAACGCGCGACCGTTTTAGTCATCGAAACCCACAAAAATTTCACCGATCGAGCCCCTCTCCTCCATGAACACAACGACGAGCTCAAAATCACGAATCGACGGCCAAAACTAGAGAATAATCGAACCCTAGTTTTTGACAAACGTCGATCGTCAATGCGGAATAGCGCCGAAACTTCACCAAAAGTCCATCCATTCTACTCGAAATGAGTGAAATTGATTTTTAAAGTTTTCAACAAAAACATTCCCTTCTCTGATATTTGATGATTTCTCGATCGATATTCGACGATATCAAGTGCTGCCAATTTTTAAAAATAGTTGAGACTAAGACTTACAACTTTCGTCTAGATCATTTTAGCTAATGGTGCTTGGAATAGGAGATACCGATTTTTGAATGGTTGAAGTGGAGTTGATTTCTTGGTTTTAGACATTGACAATGAAGAATAACATGGAGAAGAAGAAGATCAAGGCTTTCTTGAGTACACGTATGTATACACTAAAGCCATGTCAAAATTAACTTTTGATAGCCAGAGACTAGGGGACAAGGAAGCACTGGAGTCAGGGAGAAAAAGACAGCTGGTAGGGGAAAAAGAAGACAAGATTGTGGCTGCGTATTTGATGGTGTTGCTATGTTGGAGAATGGTGTGTGAATTGGTATTGATTTGGAAAGTTTCGGTACACCGCTGCCCATCGTCATGTCCTCGTATGAACTGCGAATGATTGAAAATAAAATACGATTGCGTACAGAAATATGATGTGATCATAAAACAACAATAAAATAGAAAAGTTATTAATTCTATGAAGTTTCAAAATGCCAACCTTCGACGTAAAATGCCTCAAACGATAATTTAAATATTTTTCAAATTAAAAATTATGGAAAAACTCTATAAAATAAATTAAAAATACGTCATTAAAAATCACGCAGTTATTGGGAACATAGAATTTATTACATAACCCATACCCAATATTTGAAACTAGTTAGATATTTCCAAAAATCAAGTGATAAAATTCCAGTCGTTACAATTATATTGAGTTTCAGAAAGAAAGAAACAATTCAAATAAAAGGAAACCAAATAATCAATGGTGATCCAGCAATCAAAAGAAACCAGATTGGATGAAGAAGAAACAAAATGGAGAAAGTAAAGGATCAGTGGGACAAGAAAAGTTACCTGACAAATTCAAGAAATGTTACTGGTGTGATGAAACATGACATATTGCTCAAAATTGTCCAAGAAAGGCAATTTTGTGTTACAATTGCAATGAATCTGAGCACATTTGTCGAAACAGCAAGAAGCCAAAGTAGGATGGTAAGATGCAACAAGGAAATCAACGAAGTGTATATGTAGTAGTTTCTTAACAAGCTCAGGTGGAAGGTAAAATACTTCATTTTGACTTTCAAGCTGAAGTTTTATTTGATACTGGTGCTACATATTCTCTTATATCCGTAGTGTTTTCTACTAAGTTAGGATTACCCACTTAGCAATTACAAAGCCCTTTAGTAGTAGACAATTTAGTAGGAGGAAATACTAAACTTGAGAGCATATGTAAAAATTGTGTCCTTAACATTAGGGGTAAGGATATAATGGTTTATTTAATTACCTTCCCAATGTTACATTTTGATATCATCCTTGGAATGGATTGGCTTTCCAAATATCAGGCCATTTTGAATTGTCATGACAGAACCATAAGCTTTTCTATTCGCAAACATGAAACCTTTGTTTACACATGTGATAAATTTAAAGATGCATTTATATCTGGATATATAGCTCATATCAATAGTGAGGATAAGGGTCAATTGGCAGACCAAATCCCTATGGTAAAAGAATTCAAAGAAGTCTTTCAAGATGTACCAGGATTACCACCAAGAAGAGGAATTGATTTTTGTATCAACTTAATCCTTGGTGCCACCCCTACTGCTAAAGAAGCTTATCGTATGGCTTTTGCGAAAAATCAGGAATTAAAGAAACAAATTAAGGAGATGGAGGATCAAGGATATATAAGACCTAGTAAATCTCCTTAGGGAGCACTGGTATTATTTGTAAAGAAACATTATGGGATATTTTGCATGTGTGTTTATTATCGAGAACTTAACAAGGTAACAATTAAGAACAAATACCCATTACCTCGGATCGATGATTTATTTGATCAACTCCAAGGAGCTACAATATTTTCAAAGATTGATTTAAGGTCTGGATATTGTAACGGTTGCGATTCGACATTAATACGTCCACTGTATCAAATGTCGCGCAATCGAATGCCGGAAACCGAACCATTAGGGTTAAAAAGAAGAGGTAGAAGAAGACAAAAGAAAAGAAAGAACAGAAAAACAGAAACAGAAACAATATCAGAATCTCACATTCGCAGCGGAACAATATACAATAGATAATCACTAGTCTTTTAAAACGAAGAACTATATCAGTTTATACATACATCATCAGAGTCAACATACAACTCAATACAACAATGGACAGTTATATAAACTTGTCCTCACACAGAATACACAACGGAATAAATAACAAGTACGGTAGTACGCTTTGCCATCCAGCTCATCTCCAAAGCTCCAGAATATCCTGATAACATAACTCTAGGCTGCCCGTGTGGAAAATTATGGGCACCCAGAGTTTAGAAAGGGAACAATAAACTTCGAGTCAGTCATGGTGACTGGTGTGAGATCGTAAAACAGATGCTTTTGGAAAATGAAACTACCATAAGGCCTCCCGCCACACACACAATGCAAACGCAGAATTGGAGGAGATTTCTCCTTATGATAGTCAAAAATGCTTACTACGCATAATCAGTTGATATTATTATTAATCTCTAGTGTGGAAAACATTTCGAAAGTATAATATCAACCTTAGCCAACATACAACCATTATTGTATGCCTACTATAGGTACTATGTTCAGTAGCAGGTTACCGCCACATTCCATAGCAGGTAATACAACTAAAACCGTACAGGGCGCGTATTGTTTCTTTGGATTTCCAACAAATGGTCAGGCAAAGGAATTTCCTTACACCGAAATGGAAACGCCTCTGGAAAGACGCCCCGAGAACCTAACCGGATCTCTGCAAACACAAGGCCGACGTTACCTCACGCTTTAACCAAGTTGTAACTAGGTTACTAACACACGAGCTATGCCATTCCCCGGTCGTCACCGACCTTTATCCGAGGATCCTCAACCACAAAGCAACAACAACAAAGTATAATAAATTTGCAGCATCAACATAGGTAAAATATCCGGGCTCCATACCATGATATAACCTTTTATCCAGAAGGAAATGGCATACCCTAGGGGCGCGACCCCTAAAAACCTTGCCGCAACATTCCTGTTTCGACCATTACCAGGTTGTGAGGCTCGACGAAGTCTCGTCCACAAAGCTACGCTTTTTCACAAAGCCACGCTTTTTCACAAAGCCACGCTTTTTCACAAATCCACGCTCTTTCACAAAGCCACGCTTTGATCAACAAATGATCATAAGCACTTCGTATGCCACATTACCAAATTGGGAATGTATCACTAGTAACCATCAACTACATAACCTCTGAGCTCGTACGTCTCAGAGAAAGGTGTTAAGCTAAGAGAATAAATTCTCTGCCACCAACAGAAATGTATTTGATAGAAACCAGCTTTACATCTCAAAGTGTAACGTCAGACACACATCCATACAAATCCGTTCCGGGATCGAACGGAACCGAAGGCACTTCTAAAGAAGCCCTTGCAATCCGGATATTCACTAATCACGTCCGGACTTCCCATCACAAAAAGAGTGATATAAATCTTTATACCGGAGCAACTCGGTGCAGAGACATTCGACAGGTTGTCCTTTCATTTTCGAAAATATTCGGTCTTCACCACCGGTCTTCAATACGATCCATATCGTTGTATCACTAATTCGGAATGGGTTATATGACACAAAGGTCTTTTCTCGGCTAACCCGAATAGTGAGCGTTTTTTTTTAAAAACAAATTCAAGTGCCATTTCAAAGGCAAATATTGATAGTCGTTATTTAACTATCAACAACATTCACAACAATCAACCAATTTAAATAATTTTTCCCAAATTATTTATTTTCAAAATATCTTCGCAAGATATATATTTTCCACACTTCAACATTTGAAAAAAAAATTCAAATCACATTTTCACACTTCATCACAAAATGGTCCATTTAAACCAATTAAATAAATCCTTATCGATTTATTTCAAATTTACATCCCAAATCTGTAAATTTATTTCCACACTTTAAAAATAAATCAATGTTTATTTTTAAAACAAATTTCCCTTTCCTTTATAAATTCTATTCTGAATTTACATTCTCAAATATTAACTTTTTATACGATTTTCAAATCGATTTCTCAAATATTCACTTTCAACACCAAATCAAATACAAATTGATTTCTAAATTTATTTCAACCCCAAATCAATTACAAATTGATTTCCAATTTATTTCAAATCCCAAATCAATTTTTCATTCAACATCAAATAAATTTTCATATCGATTTCCCAAAGATTTATTTTCAAATACCAAATCAATTTTCAATTTGATTTCAAACAAATTTATCTCCGTTTAAATAAATTCTTTTATTCTTCCAAACCATCTAAAATTCCATTTTAAATAAATTTCCCAACTTTCGAATAATACTATTCAAAATCCATTTATAAAAATCTTTTCCCATATTTTGGAAATAATTCGATAAGACTTCAAAAATCAACTTTACGCTTTAAAATTCCTTCTTTGAAATTCAACTAATTCTTTCAAAAGAATTTACTCAAAATTTCCAATTTTAATTTCAAAAAATCCAATTTATTTATTTCTGGTATCCAACGATACCAAAAATACATTCGGCTAAATTATAGCCTTCAAAACATTCAATCACAAATATAATCATTCACAGATTATAAATAAATAATCACACAGCATATGAAACAAATTCATACAACAAATGAAACCAATTCATATAATTTGAGGAATCCAGTTGGATCCCTCCAACCTGTTTCCCTGCATCCACAGATGTTAGCACAATACCAATTCCACTTCAAGGTAGAATATCGCGGTATATGGGATTTATAAAATATCATCCGCTATTATGCGGCGCAATAGGGTCTAATCCGCTATATAATGCGGGAAATCAACAACTCCAATATATACATATTCCAATATATATATATTGCTATATATATTGCTATATACTACTATCATATATACTATCATTCAAGCACACAATCAACACAATCAAAAATTTTAAATATAACTATTTACAATTAAACAAAACCCTTTGTTTGAGTGAGAAGATCTCACCTTTGCTTTTTATTTTGCAATCCATTTTTGTTCCAGCTTGTTTTCTCCATTTTAGACCTTGTATAAACATTTATACAATTTATTAATATTCGAACAAATCGAATAACTCAATTTCTAATTTGATAAGTTTCAATTATACAATGATTTTAATTTCAAAATCTATATATTTCCAAACCTTATCTTTATATATTTTCTGTAAGAAAAACAGAAATTTCCATTATTGTTTTAAATTTCTAACCTATATTTATTTTCTTTCCAAAAATCAAAACTGTAAATTTATGTACATATACATTTTCAAAACTGCATATAGAATAATTTATATAGATTTTTATAGAAATCAAATTTATAAATATAACTTCAACATTTTTGAAATTCTTACATGAAAAACAGAATTTCCTTTCTCGCTTGAAACGATATATATATATATATATATCAAAACAAAAATCTATATAAATTCAAAACGCTTTGCTACTTTTAAATTCCAACTGAAATAATTTCTTTTTCATCTTCTGTTTTATATACTTATTCATTATTTTCCAATCAACCAGAAATTTATACTTACTGCCGAGATGCTCCTTGAACGAAACCCTAGCTCGATTCGAATTTCTCTCTTCAGCAGCCAACGCGCCACAAAAACTGACCCCTAAACACCTTGAACGACGACGTGCTCGCCTCCAGTCGATAACGCGAACCTCGAAGGCGCACTACCCAGCATTGTCTTCCCCAATCGTATACGTGCCTGGAGTGATGACGCTCTACTCCACGCCTGTCCAGACCTTTGCACGAGCGCGCGCCCCCATTCTCTTGAATCGAACTAGGGATGTCGATTTTTTGACAGCGACTTGTTTTTTTTTCGAATTGAGGAGGGACGTTTTGATTTAGGAAAGGAAGAAGTCGATCTCGATTTAATAAGAGAACGGGGTAGAGAAAATAGAACGAACGCGATTTTGAGTTCGGCCATTAATATTGTTTGAACGAGATTTTTCTTTCCTTTGGTTTTGATTTTTTTTTAAAATCATCTGCTCTCTCGTATAAGTTAAAACATGAAGCAGAGGAAAAGAAAAGGAAGGGTACGAAGGAGACAACGTGGTGGCTGGTTGTACGTATTGTCGGAATAAGAATAAGCAAATATAATTTAAATTAATTTCAAATTGTCTCGAATATGTAGCTTAAATTTTCGACCTCCTAATGAGACATGCCGCAAGGCGTTCATAATGTTATACGCCTATTCCGAACGCAATGGAAAAGGTTTCGACTCCAAATTCGATTGTATGAAGAAGATAGCTTTTTGGACCAGTTATAACATTAAAATTTCGATTTAATTTCAGCGCGTTTGCTTATCGTACGACCAAACGATCATTCCAAACATTATGAAAATTGAAATCCGATAATAATACACATTTACGAATCCAATGGAACTGGTTTCGTCGAATTCCGAGACTGTGCCTCAGAAGACTATTTTTAAATACCGATTTAAACGATATAATTTCAAAACTGAACAAAACAGTTTCAAATTCAATTCTGAAAGTTCCAGTGCCTTCAGAATTATCAATATAGATTTTCCAAGCCTTGAAAATATTTTTAACAAGCTTAAAACTAAAGATTCAAATTTTTACCCAATTGCAACAATTAAATTTACAAATTAAATTGCCAATTTCATATTTACATTTGAAATTCAAGTTAAATCATCATTCAAATATTTAAAATCAATTAAATATTCTATTTCAAATGTCCAAAAATTCAGGGTCGTTACAATCTTCCCCCCTTAAAAGAATTTCGTCCCGAAATTACAAGTCAAGAAGAATGCTCCAATTCCCGTTAACTATTTTCTCAAACCAAACAGTTTTATCAAATTTTCAAAACAAATCTTTTTATTAAAGATTCGTTATAACTTTAACTCATTTTCCAAAATCAGCCATAAGTTCCAAATAATATGGTTTTCTTAACAATTCAAATTCAAATTCAAAATTTGAATTCAAAATTTTCTTAAAATTTTCTAACTCTCTAAATTTAAAAAAAAAATCGCCAGCGTCTCCTTTGCGCGGCTAGCTCGGTACAACTACAAAATGTCCCTGCGGACTCCCAAATCCCAATAGAAAACAAAATGCCAAGTGGAAAAATCAGAAACTCATCAAATTTCATACTGGAATTCAAATACATACCTTATTGTCAAGCAATTTAAATTATCTTCAAAATCAAAAATCCAATTCCATTTTCCTTTATAACCCTTGTATAATTTACTTGACAATAATGTCCAATTACACATTCCAGTTAAATTTTCATTCACTTATATACTTAGAATATTTCTCAATTCTAAATTTTACTTAAGAATTTTCTCCATTCTTTCTTAAGTTCAATATAAGTATTTACATACTTCTTATATTCATTTTCACTTTACAAACAAAGTCATATATTCATTTCCATTCAACTTTGCATTTTCAATTCCATTTGAATTCAATTTACAATTTCAATTCTATTTGAATTCATTTTATCTTCAAAAACCAAAATTCATTTAGTGAAAACTCAATATTCACTTTTCTAGTTCAATTCTTACATTTCCATTACAATTTGGAAATCAATTTTCTGTTAACAAAAATTGTCCAAAAATTTTTCGAAAATTTTCTAACTCCCTAAATTTCCAGAAAATTTTGGCGGAGTCTCCTTTGTACGGAGGAGCTTTTGCAATTTGACAAAACTTATAAATATACATACATCGACCCACTCGGTCGGAAAAGCAAAAACAGTTCATATTTCCTATTTTGTATTGCAGAGGCGTACCTTTATTAGCATTTTAAGCAAAGCGGCTTATTATTAGCATTTAAGCAACCCAAAATGCAGCCAAACGGCTCCCGGTACCTGTACTTACTCAATTTACACACGTAAGTGACATATATAGGAAATCTATTAATATTTCATTTATTTTCAATAGCATACACATAGTTTCCATAAGCAATGCATTCAAAATAAATTTCATTAGCAATTTATATCGTTCCAACACAAATTTAATTGCTTTCATCTAATTCTCATACCATTTCTATTCAATTCAATGGTTTACAACACACTTTCTTTCAATGCAACTCATTTTTTAAGTGAAACGAATTCACATCTAATTCAATTGATTCAAAAATTAATTTAATTTACATTTCATATTCACAAAACCATTCGATTTGTTTAAAACCATTGTACAAAACTCGACAACAACAATGCAAATATTTATATACACTTCTTGTATTTATTTTCACTTCATTACTGAAGTTATATATTTATCACTATTCAATTTCACATTTTCAACTCATTAATCAACTAAGTTTTCATTTAAACCATTTCAAATTTTCACTTAAATTGAGTTATTGTCCAATATTTACTTAAGTTATTTCAATTCAAAACTCAAGTTTATCATTTATTTTTTTCTTCCTCATAAACAATTCCCAATTTATTTTCTTTGATTGGTTTTCATTTATCAAATCTATTCCATTTACTAATTTAATTCAATTAGTACATTCACTTATCCATTTTAAATTTTGAATTTCCATATTCAATTCATCCTGAATTTATTTTATCAATAACAAGACAAATCTTCAATTTTTTCTACTTACTTGAATTTATATGAAAATTCAAACCATTTTTATTCAGCTCACAATTCAGTTTTAATTTAACTGATTCAACTTCCAATTCATTTATTTCATGAATTAACACATTATCAAATTAGTTTACTTGAATTCAATCCATTTTATTTTTCTAAATTTGGATTTTTTCTTTAACTTGATCCAAATCAAATCTCATTTCATTATTCAATTTCCAATTCACTTATTTACAATGTAACCTCATTTGTTCATTCACAAATTCATTCCTTTTCAATTTGAATCTTATTCCAATTAAATTCAAGTATTTTTATAAGTTATCAACTTATTTACATTCCATAACATTTTAATGAAATTTCCAGAGTCTTTTTAATAATTACTTACATTTCAAAACTATCTTTGAAATTTCAGTCCAAATTCTTTAATTCGTATTTCAAATATTACTTTGGCACTTTTATTTCATTTTATAAAATTCATTTATAAATTCACACTACCAATTTCATTCCATTTATGAATTTTATTTTTCAAATATCTTCTTGGAATTCTATTTCCAATTATAAATCTCATTACAATTTATATTTACAAATCCAATTCGTATATGAATTTTATTTCCTTATCCTTTCGTTTCATATTTATAAATTTCATTTGTTAAATGAATTTATCTCCAAATCTTTGGTTATACCATTTATTTCTTATTCAATTTCCATATAACAATGATAATAATTCAATATTATCACTTCCTAACAACCAAGCATCCATATACTATAATAATTCATAGAAAATGATCTCTTTTCTATACAAAAATAGTTTTGGGAAAAATTATTTCATTTACCCCATTTAAAACCATACCGTGTCAGATTATCTTGTTTAAGAGTTTAGAAACCCCTATCGATTACAGTTGGCCAGACTGCACCGACCAGAATCTATAAACAATCAACTGATAAGTCAACACAATACAAAACAAATTTTTGTATTCACTAACAAATACGCGCTCATATCTATTATTACACTCACACTCATTCTAGAGTACTGCTGACTCTATCTCTGATGAGTAACACCCAACAGAGCCAGGGTTATCGCTTAACTGACTGCTCTGATACCACATGTAACGGTTGCGATTTTTCGACGCTCGAAAGTCGACATTAATACGTCCACTGTATCAAATGTCGCGCAATCGAATGCCGGAAAACCGAACCATTAGGGTTAAAAAGAAGAGGTAGAAGAAGACAGAAGAAAAGAAAGAACAGAAAAACAGAAACAGAAACAATATCAGAATCTCAAATTCGCAGCGGAACAATATACAATAGATAATCACTAGTCTTTTAAAACAAAGAACTATATCAGTTTATACATACATCATCATAGTCAACATACAACAATGGACAGTTGTATAAACTTGTCCTCACACAGAATACACGGTGGAATAAAAAACAAGTACGGTAGTACGCTTTGCCATCCAGCTCATCTCCAAAGCTCTAGAATATCCAGAATATCCTAATAACATAACTCTAGGCTGCCCGTGTGGAAAATTATGGGCACCCAGAGTTTAGAAAGGGAACAATAAACTCCGAGTCAGTCATGGTGACTGGTGTGAGATCGTAAAACAATTATTTTAACAAAGAAAATAAAATTAATTCGTAATGCTTTTGGAAAATGGAACTACCATAAGGCCTCCCGCCACACACACAATGCAAACGCGGAATTGGAGGAGATTTCTCCTTATGATAGTCAAAAATGCTTACTATGCCAAATCAATTGATATTATTATCAATGTCTAGTGTGGAAAACATTTCGAAAGTATAATATCAATCTTAGCCAACATACAACCATTATTGTATGCCTACTAAAACTACAATGTTCAGTAGCAGGTTACCGCCACATTCCGTAGCAGGTAATACAACTAAAACCGTACAGGGCGCGTATTGTTTCTTTGGATTTCCATCAAATGGTCAGACAAAGGAACTTCCTTACACCAAAATGGAAACGCCTCTAGAAAGACGCCCCGAGAACCTAACCAGATCTCTCACTATGCCATAAATGGCCTACTGCAACACAAAAAAAATGTTGGCTCAGGCCCGAAAAATGTTGCCATAGGTCTATGGCAACACTTTTAGGGTGATGCAATTTTTGCCGTTGCCTTAGACCTCAAAGGCAACATTTTGACTATCTAAGGCAACATAAGTAATATTGTTGCAATAGAACCCTATTTGGGTCTATGGCAACACTCATAGGTATCTGTAGCAACATTCCAAAATGTTGCTATAGATATGAACTTTTTGACTTTGTGGGGCCCACAATGTAGAGCATATTTGATTTTTTAATAAAAATAAATATTTATTTAATAAAATGCTATTGCACAGAATTTGATATTTAAACAGTAATTTATTTAAATAAATATTTTATTTCAACATTTGAAATAGTACGAATTCCTGACTCCACTATTTTACAATTCAATGATATATAACACTGATATTCACATATACATATATTCCTTACTACATCACTCAGTTCACTCATTACATATGCAGTTTCAATTTATACAGACACCGACACTGACAAATATATGCCGACCCGAAGGCGAGCCGAGTGCTGAGCCAAAGGCGAGCCGAGAAGCGGGTCCGGGCGCAGCGCCGGCGGGGGTCCGGGGCACCGCAGTCCTCTATCATACCAGACTACAAAGCCTACCTTACTGTCCTCTATCACAACCGAACACAACCCCCTGTCCTTCTAACTTCACTTTACTGACACCCTACATAACCTCCTATACATATCACTCACAGCAACCAAGCAACAAACCACTACCCAAAACCAATACTAACTGCACTATCAATCGCCACTGTATTCAACTCATCATCCTGCTTGCTGCCTTCATTCCATCATCATCAACCCTTTACTGCCCCTTCCACACTTGCCACACAAACGCCACTCCACCCAATCATCACTGGCTTGCAAAGCACTTGAAGACCACCGCCACTCCAAATCTCCTGCATCACTTCACCCATCGAACTACTACACTGAAACCAACCAACAACATCCCCTGCTAGCTGCTTGCTTTCTACAACCACACTACACTCATATGCAGCAAAATCAGACCACAATATCACAATATATCCTCTAACCACCAATAAACAACTGCTCATACACACTGTCATATACTCTTCAATCAACAACACCTCATAACACAACAACTCTGTTGCAACTACCATCTATGAATCTATGATGCATCTAAAATCACCCCACAACCCAACAAATACACACCTGCTCATTACACTTCAATACAAACTGCGATAGAGCTACTAACCATTCAAACATCCCCGAACAATTTCATCAAAAAAAACATACTGATATCACCTAAATCACATCCACTATTCTGATCGCCTTCTATCATTCCATCACCATAGCTCAACACAGCAGTATACACCACAGCTCAATTCCAGTTCATCTCTACACACGTACTTCATATCACCACTTCTATCGAGCCACCATCTATTTCAAACAACAATCACCTTCTCCACTTCCTTCAACAATTGACATTCGCAACTCCCCAATTCAGCAACCAAGCCCACTAATTCTTTCCATCACCCTTCAGCCTTGCCTTCACGAACACGTTGAAACCGAAAACTCCTCCAGCACACCGCGACAATCGACCAAGAACAACCAACAATCCATCGACCAAATCCCCAAAAACCAACCGTCCACGAACAACTTGCCTACCACTTCGCACCCCCTTCCTATCGAGAACGAAATCCCCTCGAACCTTATCTGGAACCATAACCGCCTCCTCGTCGAACTCCAGATGCGAACAAGTTTTTCTTTTCAAAAAAAATTGAAAACGATTTCGATTTTCCAAATTGGAGTTGATTAGAAAAAAAAATTCCGTTGGCTATGAAATTGAAGTTGCGAGATTAAGATTTAACTGTGAAGTGGGAATTAATTTGTAATGATCAAACAGAGGAATTTGAATGATTTGTGGATTTCGAATTTGAAGAAGATCGAAAAAGTTTTTTTGAACGAATTGTAAAGTTTTAGAATTTGAAAGAATCGTGAATGGTTGCGATTTGGAAATTGGGGGTGAGAACGAAAATGATATGAAAAGTAAAGCGGGAAAACGAAAATTTGGAGCAAATTGTAGTGGTGATCCAGTTTAACAATCGGATTAAATGTAGACCGTTGGATCGTATTCACGCGGATTGCTAATTTTATTAATTTTTTAATCTGAATATATCTATAGCAACACTATATAAAAATGTTGCATCGTGTTACACTTTTTTAGCTAGAGCAACACATTTTTATGGCTAAGGTAACACCATAAATACAACGTTGTAGTAGGACCAAAATTTTATATCTATCGCAACATTTTAGCTGGCAACACCTTGCATAAATGTGGCAGAAGGTCATTTATGGCGTAGTGTCTGCAAACACAAGGCCGACGTTACCTCACGCTTTAACCAAGCTGTAACTAGGTAACTAACACACGAGCTATGCCATTCACCGGTCGTCACCGACCTATATCCGAGGATCCTCAACCACAAAGCAACAACCACAAAGTATAATAAATTTGCAGCATCAACATAGGTAAAATATCTGGGCTCCATACCATGATATCACCTTTTATCCAGAAGGAAATGGCATACCCTAGGGGCGCGACCCCTAAAAACCTTGCCGCAACATTCCTGTTTCGACCATTACCGGGTTGTGAGGCTCGATGAAGTCTCGTCCACAAAGCCACGCTTTTTCACAAAGCCACGCTTTGTTCAACAAATGATCATAAGCACTTCGTATGCCACATTACCAAATTGGGAATGTATCACTAGTAACCATCAACTACATAACCTCTAAGCTCGTACGTCTCGGAGAAGGGTGTTAAGCTAAGAGAATAAATTCTCCGCCACCAACAGCAATGTATTTAATAGAAACCAGCTTTACATCTCAAAGTGTAACATCAGACACACATCCATACAAATCCGTTCTGGGATCGAACGGAACCGAAGGCACTTCCAAAGAAGCCCTTGCAATCCAGATATTCACTAATCACGTCCGGACTTCCCATCACAAAAAGAGTGATATAAATCTCTATACCAGAGCAACTCGGTGTAGAGACATTCGACAGGTTGTCCTTTCATTTTCGAAAATATCTGGTCTTCACCACCGGTCTTCAATACGACCCATATCGTCGTATCAATAATTCGGAATGGGTTATATGACACAAAGGTCTTTTCCCGACTAACCCGAATAGTGAGCGTTTGTTTAAAAACAAATTCAAGTGCCATTTCAAAGGCAAATATTGATAGTCGGTTATTTAACTATCAACAACATTCACAACAATCAACCAATTTAAATAATTTTTCCCAAATTATTTATTTTCAAAATATCTTTGCAAGATATATATTTTCCACACTTCAACATTTGAAAACAAATTTCAAATCACATTTTCACACTTCATCACAAAATGGTCCATTTAAACCAATTAAATAAATTCTTATCGATTTATTTCAAATTTACATCCCAAATCTGTAAATGTATTTCCACACTTTAAAAATAAATCAATGTTTATTTTTAAAACAAATTTCCCTTTCCTTTATAAATTCTATTCTGAATTTACATTCTCAAATATTAACTTTTTATACGATTTTCAAATCGATTTCTCAAATATTCACTTTCAACACCAAATTAAATACAAATTGATTTCTAAATTTATTTCAACCCCAAATCAATTACAAATTGATTTCCAATTTATTTCAAATCCCAAATCAATTTTTCATTCAACATCAAATAAATTTTCATATCGATTTCCCAAAGATTTATTTTCAAATACCAAATCAATTTTCAATTTGATTTCAAACAAATTTATCCCCTTTTAAATAAATTCTTTTATTCTTCCAAACCATCTAAAATTCCATTTTAAATAAATTTCCCAACTTTCGAATAATACTATTCAAAATCCATTTATAAAAATCTTTTCTTATATTTTGGAAATAATTCGATAAGACTTCAAAAATCAACTTTACGCTTTAAAATTCCTTCTTTGAAATTCAACTAATTTTTTCAAATGAATTTACTCAAAATTTCCAATTTTAATTTCAAAAAATCCAATTTATTTATTTCTGGTATCCAACGATACCAAAAATACATTCGGCTAAATTATAGCCTTCAACACATTCAATCACAAATATAATCATTCACAGATTATAAATAAATAATCACACATCATATGAAACCAATTCATATAATTTGAGGAATCCAGTTGGATCCCTCCAACCTGTTTCCCTGCATCCACAGATGTTAGCACAATACCAATTCCACTTCAAGGTGGAATATCGCGGTATATGGGATTTATAAAATATCATCCGCTATTATGCGGCGCAATAGGGTCTAATCCGCTATATAATGCGGGAAATCAACAACTCCAATATATACATATTCCAATATATATATATATATTGCTATATATATATTGCTATATACTACTATCGTATATACTATCATTCAAGCACACAATCAACACAATCAAAAATTATAAATATAACTATTTAAAATTAAACAAAACCCTTTGTTCGAGTGAGAAGATCTCACCTTTGCTTTTTATTTTGCAATCCATTTTTGTTCCAGCTTGTTTTCTCCATTTTAGACCTTGTATAAACATTTATACAATTTATTAATATTCGAACAAATCGAATAACTCAATTTCTAATTTGATTAGTTTCAATTATACAATGATTTTAATTTCAAAATCTATATATTTCCAAACCTTATCTTTATATATTTTCTGTAAGAAAAACAGAAATTTATTTTACTGTTTTAAATTTCTAACCTATATTTATTTTCTTTCCAAAAATCAAAACTGTAAATTTATGTACATATACATTTTCAAAACTGCATATAGAATAATTTATATAGATTTTTATAGAAATCAAATTTATAAATATAACTTCAACACCTTTGAAATTCTTACATGAAAAACAGAATTTCCTCTCTCACTTGAAACTATATATATATATATATATATATATATATATATATATATATATATATATATCAAAAAAAATCTATATAAATTCAAAACGCTTTGCTACTTTTAAATTCCAACTGAAATAATTTCATTCTCATCTTCTTTTTTATAACCTTATTCATTATTTTTCCAGTCAACCAGAAATTTATACTTACTGCCGAGATGCTCCTTGAACGAAACCCTAGCTCGATTCGAATTTCTCCCTTCAACAGCCAACGCGCCACGAAAACCGACCCCTAAACACCTTGAACGACGACGTGCTCGCCTCCAGTCGATAACGCGACCTTCGAAGGCGCACCACCCAGCATTGTCTTCCCCAATCGTATACGTGCCTGGAGTGATGACGCTCTACTCCACGCATGTCCAGACCTTTGCACGAGCGCGCACCCCTATTCTCTTGAATCGAACTAGGGATGTCAATTTTTTGATAGCGATTTGTTTTTTTTCGAATTGAGGAGGGACGTTTTGATTTAGGAAAGGAAGAAGTCGATCTCGATTTAATAAGAGAACGGGGTAGAGAAAATAGAACGAACGCGATTTTGAGTTCGGCCATTAATATTGTTTGAACGAGATATTTTTTTCCTTTGGTTTTGATTTTCTTTAAAATCATCTGCTCTCTCGTACAAGTTAAAAGATGAAGCAGGGGAAAAGAAAAGGAAGGGTACGAAGGAGACAACGTGGTGGCTGGTAGTATGTATTGTCAGAATAAGAATAAGCAAATATAATTTAAATTGATTTCAAACTGTCTCGAATCTGTAGCTTAGATTTTCGACCTCCTAACGAGACATGCCGCCAGGCATTCGTAATGTTATACGCCTATTTCAAACGCAATGGAAAAGGTTTCGACTCCAAATTTGATCGTATGGAGAAGATAGCTTTTTGGACCAGTTATAATAATAAAATTTCGATTTAATTTCAGCGCGTTTGCTTATCGTACGGCCCAACGATCACTCCAAACATTACGAAAATTGAAATCCGATAATAATACACATTTACGGATCTAATGGAACTGGTTTCGTCGAATTTGGAGACTGTGCCTCGGAAGACTATTTTTAAATACCGAGTTAAACGATATAATTTCAAAACTGAACAAAACGTTTCAAATTCAATTTTGAAAGTTCCAGTGCCTTCTGAATTATCAATATAGATTTTCCAAGCCTTGAAAATATTTTTAACAAGCTTAAAACTGAAGATTCAAATTTTTACCCAATTGCAACAATTAAATTTACAAATTAAATTGCCAATTTCATATTTACATTTGAAATTCAAGTTAAACCATCATTCAAATATTTAAAATCAATTAAATATTCTATTTCAAATGTCCAAAATTCAGGGTCGTTACAGATATCATCAATTAAGAATAAAAAGGAAGACAGCTTTCCAAACATGATATTGACACTATGAATTCTTGGTAATGCCTTTTTGTACCAATGCCCCTGCGGTACGTATAAATTTAATAAACCATGTATTCCGCCCATTCCTTGACCAATTTTTCGTTTATTGATGATATCCTAATCTGCTCTAAGACAAAGGAGGAACATGAATGCCATTTGCATTCATGTCTCCAAGCATTAAAAGAGCATCAACTCTATGCAAAATTAAGTAAATGTGAATTCTAGTTGGAGGAAGTGAAATTTCTTGGACATGTTATCTTAAAGGATGGGATAGGAGTAGACCCGTCAAAAGTTGAAGCTATGTTGAAGTGGAACCCTCCAACAATACTAGCAGAGGTTCGAAGTTTTCTAGGATTAGCTGGTTATTATCGAAGATTCATTCAAGATTTTTCAAAGATAACATCTCTACTAACCAAGTTAACTAGTAAGGAAACCAAGTTTATATGGAATGAAAAAAGCGAGATGGCATTTGAAACACTAAAGAAAAGGTTGACTGAAGCATCAATTTTGTCATTGCGAAGGAGTGGAGTCTTTTATAAAGCATATTCTGATTCATGTAGACAAGGATTAGGATGTGTACTGATATAGGAGGAAAAAGCTACCGCTTATGGCTCTCGTCAACTAAAGCCACATGAAGTCAATTATCCAACAAATGACTTAGAATTGACTGTAATTATATTTGCTTTAAAAGTTTGGAGGCATTATCTTTATGAGGAACAATTCCATGTATACTCAGACCATAAGAGTTAAAATATTTGTTTTCCTAAAAAGAATTAAATACGAGACACCGGAGATGGTTGAAATTGCGAAAGGACTATGACTTTACATTGCATTATCATCCAAGGAAGGCAACCGTATTAGCAGATGCATTAAGTCAAAAATCGTATGACATGGTAGCTAGTTTAATGATAAGAGAATAGAGAGCTCTAGAGACCCTAACTGAAATGAATGCTCGCACAAGAATGATTAATTGAGCAATGATTAATAAAGTAGCCATTTTATGTGGTTTTACTACTCAGCCAACTCAAGTAGGTAGAATCTTACAAGGCTAAGAACAAGACAATAAGCTAGAAGAATTATTTATGAAAATGATGGATAAAGAACTTGTAGATTAGAACATTGGTATAGATGGAGGGTTTAGATTTAGGAACCGACTTTGTGTTCCAAATCAAGCTGAATTGAAAAATGAAATTCTAAGTGAAGCGCATCGCTCAAGGCTTACGGTGCATCTTGGAAGCACAAAGATGTTTATGGATCTTAAGCGTCAGTTTTGGTGGAATGGAATGAAAAAGGATGTTGCTGAATTTGTGGCAAGATGTTTTACATGCCAACAAATAAAAGCCGAGAAACAATGACCCGCAGGACTTCTACAATCACTTCCTATCGCTGAATGGAAATGAGAATAGATGACAATGGATTTTTCTACTGGATTACCAATGACAAAGCAAGGTAATGATCAATATGGGTAGTTGTGGATTGTCTAACAAAGTCAATACATTTCATACCATATAACATGATTAGTATCCGCATTGGTTGTTTCTTTCTATCCGGAGCAAAGTCTTCCCATTCCTTAGTCTAGGCCCAAAGTGACTATCGGTTGCTTGGCCTTCTGGTTGGTGCAGTTTATGCGGTAGCGAGGTGCGTAGCGTAACATTTCAAATAGGCGCCCGACCAGTATATTAATTTTAGCTTTGTGCCAGTATATTAATTGGGCTTAACCCAATCTCGAGGAAACGATAAGGAAATAACTCGTATCGGGACTTACTCAATGGAGAAACTGAGTGGAATCTATTTGAAAAAAAATTGTCCGACTACATTTATACCGATCACCGTTGTTTCACATAGAGGCTCACGATTCACTTTAGGGTTTTGGATAAGTCTTCAAAAAGCATTAGGTACATCACTAAATTTGAGCACGGCCTTTCATCCACAAATGGATGGATAGTCTGAAAGGTTAAGCCGAGTCATAGAAGACATGTTAAGGTCTCGTATAATGGAATTTGAAAATACAAGGGAAACTCACATACCATTAATAGAATTTACATATAACAATAGTTATCTTGCCAGTATTGGTATGACCCCAAATGAAGCTCTGTATGGAAGGCCTTGTCATTCACCAGTATGTAAGGACTCGGTAATTTTAACAGTTTTAGTAACGCAATTAACTGGAATTTTGCTTGGAATTAAATAATAAAATTTTGAAATGATAATTTGATATTTGGAATATGGTTATTTAAACATAGAAAATGGTAAATTTTTATTGGAAATAATGTAAGTTAGTTCTGTTGTGTAATTTTTAATTTCAATTTAAATCGGTTAATTTGATGAAAATAAAATAGTTTCGAAACCTGAGTATTTTTATATAATAAAAATGTAAACTATTTTCTGAGTGAGTCATCATATTTCTTTTCGTCAAATTTTGACTTCTCTAACCCCGTTTATCTTATTTTTGACGAATTTGCAGCACTTTAGCAGCAAAACATCGACTTTTGATAGGTTGATCGCATTACTGATATTTGTGTACCATTATGTTCATCTCGTCGTGTTGATCTCTGTAGTATATTCATTTCTGTAATTCGGCATCCGATACGCGGCGAAATCTGCAAAACGGATAGTCGTATCGGTACCAAATTTTTAACCTTTGCCTTTCCCTGTGTCCTTCCATTGTCCAGCCATAAGGTAATGAATGGCCACTACCCATAAATATTTTCTTAATTTAACGCATTGTCTTTTGCTATTCATACTGGTTCCAATATATTTCTCTGGTTGTTGATTCGTTTCTCTCTCTTCGGTTCATTTTGTTCTGTGCTCTTCTAAATAATATATATATATAATATAGTTCGTATACCTGCTTGCTTTCTTCCCTCCTGAAGCAAACCAACATGCTCGTATTCATTTTTTTTGTGAGAAGCTGCTCGTTCGACCATTCCTTTCCACAGCTTGTCGTTACCACGAACGCCGCCAGCTCACGTCTCCCTCCTCCCCTTTATTTTTTGAAACCCATCACTAACCGAAGCCCACTCTTCCTTATGCCTCAACGCCTCAACGCATCTACGCCTTGTGGCCCTATTCCCCCTCCACAAATCCGACCTAGCCCTCTAGACATGCCATCACCGTGTACACAGGGCCTCCACTACCCAAGCCCACGACCACCAGCCCCTCCTTTCACGGCCACGTAGAACTGCTCCAAACCCAAATTCAGTTCGCCACACCAAAGCTTCCACCAGTCTTGCTTCACCACCTTTCTCGCTCTCCGTTGTTCTCCCCTCCGACCCTTCCTTCCACCTCAACATCGCCGACCAACCACCAAACGCCTCCGCACAATAGTTGCCTGTCATCGCACCTAAACCATTTGGCCGCCACCCTCCCCACTACCGAGCGCCCATCCTCCTGAACACCTTCACTGCCTCGCCTCTGTGATTGCAGTCTACAACCAACGCACGGCCTCAGATCCTTCCAATCGACCAGATTTCCACCAACTGCAACCGCTCTTCACCGCATGACAACCTCCACCACCTGATAGTACTCGCCATCCATCCGTCACCTATGCCGTCGAACCCATACCTTCTCTGCCTCGCCACCATCAGGTCCGAACCCCTCAGCAGCTTCCACCTTTCTGCACACAGCACTCCAGTCGCTCGTGTAACGACCCTGAATTTCCGATCCAATTTAAAATTTGAATCCATTATTTTAACATAAAAATTTGAAATTTATGTACGTTCTCATTTAACGTCCAAACTTCGTTTATAAGATGCGTCTAGTTAGTTATGAATAAAGGAAAAGTTTCGTCACAAAATATCGCAGTAAATTTCGTTCGCATTTTATTGTATATCAGTTCATCTTAAAGTGCGTAAATTTTCATCTTCAAAATCTAAATATTTTTACACAGTAATGTTGTAAAAATTTATCTTATCAAGACGTCGCATTTCTTTTCGTCAAATTCCATCGTCGCTTGCTTCATTTAAATTGTTTTGTCTAACGAACAATTTAATCGGCGTAAAATTTTGAGTTTTGACGGAACTGTCGTATCGTCAATATCTGTGTACCGTTGTAAGCGCATCGTCGCGCCGATCAGAATGGATGTTCATTTGTACAAATCGGAGTTCGACGTAAATCGTCGCGCTAATTTAACCATTCCAAGCGGACCGGTTAAATGAATATTCAGCCCAAAGTGGACAGCCCGTATACATTCAAATTTTGAAAAATAAAATATTGGCTGAAGAAAATTTATTAGGTGGTTGGCTGCTGGTTGATATCAAGGGAAATATGAAGGATATCTCGTAATTCACAAAAAAAAAATATTCTCTGTCCAATTGTTACTTTCATCCCTTCGTATTCCTATCTCTACATAATTCAAATCATTGTACCTCCACTTTCGTTTGCAAAGAAAATCTTTCTATCAGGTAAAGAAGCATGTTCTCTGACACTTCTCTTCTTCTCTTTATATTATTTTTTTGTTGATTTCAAATGTCATATTTGCAAAGAAACCAATTAACCTCCTCACCACCCTCCCACTTCGCCTGCGCCCATCCACCGCACACACCACGTCAGCTTCGACCGCCTTCGCCACCTCACCCCACTCCAATGCGTATCACCTCCCTCAGACCTTGCTCTACTCTATTGTGATACTTGTATCGGACATCTTTGTATTTCTATTTCACCGTTGTTTGAGACATTGTTGTATTTACTTAGTAGCTTCATGAACTACTATTATGACATTATTGTAATTCCGCTGCGTTATTTTATTATATTGTATATGTCTGTGATTCTGTGATGATTCTCATTTATATACATATACTACATTAATGATTCGTGTTTTGAACTATTTAAGTTGACATGTGTGGATTATTGTCAATTTAAATGGTCCAAATATTCGGGTTGTTACAGTTGGTATCAGAGCTTTGGTTCCCGAAAACCTTAGCCTGTGGAGTTGTAAAGCTCATTAGAGATAGGGTAACCATACCCTAGAATGAGGATAATCATTTCAGAATCCATATCCTTTTGATTTCATCCTCCTTATTGAATTCGTGTGATTAGAATTTCCTTAAGTTCTATAAATTCCTATCTTTGATTCAAAATCACTTTTGGTATTCCAGGATGAGTACCAGAAGGAACGCTAGAGGTGGGGGTAGAGGAAATGCTCCCGAACCATGTGCCCCAACTCCCGCAGTCAAGTTTTCTACTCTTAGCAAGGAATACACCCAGCTTGGCAGCATAAAATTCTTTGGATCCGAGAGCATCATTGGAGCGCAACAGTGGCTGAAGAGCCTGGAAAGGATCTTCACTGGCCTAGAGATTACTGACGCACTGAAGCATCAATTGGCCGCTTGGCAGCTTCAGGATGCGGCACAGGATTGGTGGGAGTCAGTAACCTCCCGTACTGACGAGGAAACCATCACCTGGGCCCAGTTTAGGTAAATCTAACTTAAATTTCATCCAAATAATTCCTTCTTTCTCTTAGAATCTTGACTCATCTTTGTCTCGCTTATGAATAGGGATTCTTTTTCGGCTCAGTGGATGCCAGCAGCTGGAAAGGCTCAGCTTTACCGATCATTTATGGATCTCAAACAGGGTAACATGACTTTCTCTGAGTATGAAAGGAAGTTTAACGAACTCTCCGAGTTCGGACCTGGCTTGATTGATACACCACTTCTGAAAAACGAGAAGTTCATTCATGGAGCACGTCCAAAGTACTATGATCTCCTCACAGCCCATGTCCATGGCACTTTCACCGAGCTGATGGATTATGTACTTAGATATGAGGGAAAGCCGAAGGGTGCATCAGCCACCAAGGCGCCAGTTGTTCAGCCATCCTTTAGTCGGCCTGGAAAGAGGAAGCCGAATTTTGAGCAGCAAAGGAAGAACTGGCAGAAGACTACCGGGCTTGGCTACTCTCAGAATAAGCCCATTGACTTATCCTCCATCACCTGTTTCAAGTGTGACCGAAAGGGTCACTATGCCAACAGTTGTCCAACATCTGTCAGTGCCGCCATTCCTCCACCTCAGGATACTAAGAACAACCTCTATCATGTCTGTTTGCAGCCTGGCCATTTCAAGAAGGATTGTCCATGCATCAAAAGGGCAAGACATCTGGAGTATTTGCTATGACTTCTTCCACCCATGATCCACCTACCCCACCTGCTCCTAGTGATACCCAAGGTACATTAAAGAGTACTTTTATGTTGCATACTTTACATGTTAGAATTCTATTTGACACCGGAGCAACACATAGTTTCATATCTATTGATTTGTGTGATAAACTCGGATTGGAACCCATCCTTGCATCTACTTTCTTATGTGTATCAAATCCCATTGGAGGACCCGCTAACCTCAAAAGGGTATGCAAATATGTCACGCTTATATATGGCATGCATCGTTTCACTTGGGATTTCTATGTCCTTGGATTCGAGGCATTCGATATCCTATTAGGTGTTGATTGGCTACGAAAATTCGAAGCCGTTATCTCTTGCAAAGCTCGAACCGTCTCTCTAATTGATGATAAGAGTGAATCTTTAATTATTGAAGGAAAATCACCTCAAGATTGTGTTGGAAGTTTTATATTCTCTCTTGACACTCATCCGAATGATCTAAGCTCAACCCCGATTGTTCAACTCTTTTTTGATGTGTTTGGTGAAGTCAATTCTCTACCACCTCCGTGGGAAATCGAATTCCGCGTTGATCTTATCCCTGGTGCTCAACCAGTAGTTCTCCCTCCTAGGAGAATGGCTCCTAAAGAGAAGGCAGAATTGAATGCTCAGATTGAAGACTTATTTGTTAAAGGCTTGATACGGCAAAGTCATTCAGAATGGGGAGATGCAGTTGTATTCGTCACCAAGTCAGATGGTTCTCTAAGAATGTGTGTGGACTATAGAGAGCTAAACAAGCTCACACACAAGAACAGATATCCAATGCCCTACATTAATGATCTATTCGACCAGCTCCATGGAGCTAAAGTTTTATCTCAACTCGATTTGGCTTCCGGCTTTCACCAACTCAGAATTGCTGAGGAAAGTATTCCTAAAATAGCATTCCGCACTGAAAATGGCTTCTTTGAATGGTTGGTTATGCCGTTCGGCCTAACTAATGCCCCAGCTTATTTCGTCGATTTGATGAACAGAGTTTTCCGTGATGTTCTTAACAAGTTTGTTCTTGTTTTCATCGATGATATTCTCGTCTTCTCTAAAGATGAGAAAGAGCATAAGGCACATTTGGCTTTTGTCCTTGAAACTCTTCTTAGTCATCAGCTTAAAGCCAAGTTCTCAAAATGCCACTTTTGGAGGGATGAAGTTCGATTTCTTGGCCATATTGTCTCGGAGAATGGGATTTCGGTTGATCCAGCTAAGATCGCCGTAATCAATGTAAGTTCTATCCTTATTCGCCATTCTATCCGAACGTCTTATCTCTTTCTAAAACTCGAATCCTCTGAATTT
Organism: Allium fistulosum; assembly: GCA_030737815.1. Classification (NCBI taxonomy): domain Eukaryota; kingdom Viridiplantae; phylum Streptophyta; class Magnoliopsida; order Asparagales; family Amaryllidaceae; genus Allium; species Allium fistulosum. Next base: position 171,877,571 of record CM060906.1, on the reverse strand, counting down.
GCAGGATTGGGAGACTCCCAAATCTCCTACAGATATTCGTAGCTTCTTGGGCTTGGCCGGCTATTATCGTAGATTTATAGAAAATTTTGCTCGGATTACCGCACTACTCACCGCACTGACCAGAAAGGATGTCAAGTTTAATTGGAATGAAAAGTGTGAATCAGCTTTCAATGAGATGAAGCGAAAGTTGACCTCTGCCCCAGTCCTTACAGTTATTGACGGAAGCTAATGATTGACCGTCTATACTGATGCTTGCCGGGATGGGTTAGGAGCAGTTTTAATGCAGAATGGAAAGGTCATTGCTTATGCTGGTCGTCAATTAAGGACCCATGGAGAAAATTACGCAACTCATGATTTAGAGCTTCTTGCGGTTGTATTTGCTCTAAAGCTATAGAGGCATTATCTTTTGGGAACCAAATTCGAATTATTTACAGACCATAAGTCATTGAGATATATTTTCTCATAAAAGGATTTGAATCAGAGACAAGTCCGATGGCTTGAATTCTTAGCAGCATATGATCTTGATATTAATTACACCCCAGGGAAAGCAAACACCGTAGCCGATGCTTTAAGCAGAAACCAAGCAATGGTATGTTGTAATCTTGTGGAGGGAATGTTATTTCAGCTCGTCGTCTCCCCAGCTCTTATGGATCGCATTATAGCTAAGCAATATGAAGACACCTTGCTCTATCGTACCAAAGAAATAGTTCTCGGTAGAGTCGGAAATGTTAACAGTAAAATGGGTGCACAAGTGGATAGTAATGGAGTTTTGAGGATCGACAACCGAATTTATGTTCCAAATGTTGACGGTTTAAGACAGGAAGTACTGAGAGAAAATCATCAATCCTCGCTTTCATTTCATCCCGGAGTCACAAAAATGTATCAGAATATGAAGAGGTTATATTGGTGGAGTGGGATGAAGCGTGACATTTCTACCTATGTTAGTAGATGTACAACCTGCCAACAAATTAAGGCCGATCACTGTTAACGTTAAAATATGAACGATAACACCCGATCTGTGTAATAAGATCGTGAAAGCACCACCCGTGTGACGGGAACAGAAATTAAGCAGGAAAATAGCAGAAATGCAGTAAATGAACAACAGATTTATAGTGGTTCGGCCCGTAATTGAGCCTACGTCCACTTTATAGTCTCTTATTGCTGATTCGGTTACAATTTGATACAAATCTCTTCAGGAAACAGTACAATTCGATCACAAGAAACAATCTAGACTACTAGCTCAATCTTCGACGGTGAAACTCGATGAATCCATGTCGGATGTGAGGAATTTCTCTCGAAGCTTGTTGTTGTGTCGCGAATGCTTGTAGGATCCTTGATTACTGAATGAATGAAGAGTTCGACGGAGTAACAGTGCTGTAGAAATGATTTGCCAAAAGTCCTCCTCATGTTGGAAGTGGTGGGGTATTTATAGGAGCTGATTTGGACTCTGGAAATTTCCCTAAGTCCTAGGTCGTCGCCGACTTAGTATAAGTCGCGGCCGACTTATGGTAGGTCGCAGCCGGCTCATCAACACTTCCACAGTAGTTCGTCTCCTTTTCTGGTTTTATGCTCAAGTCCTAAGTCGTCGAAGATCTAAGGTAAGTCGGTGACGAGGTGAAGATGTAGGGTGTTCTGAGATTACATACGACTCAGTATAAGTCGTAGGTCGGCGACGACTTAAGAGATAGGTCGTTGATCTTTGAGTCGAGGACTTCTTTAGGTCGGAGCCCCTCCTTATCTCGCGAACTGCTAAGTCGGAGGCCTTCGTAACTCGCTAACCGGTTAAGTCAAACTACTCCTTAACTCGTATACTGTTATGTCGGAGCATTACTTAACTCGGAATCCTTCTTAACTCGGCCTCAGCCCTTGAGTCACAAATTACCTTAAGTCGTGACCTGTTGAGTCGGCACATGTCTTAAGTCGGCGTCTTTTTTCAGTAGTTGGATCGGCAACTGTTGGATCAGAGCTTTCTTAGGTCGTGGCTTGTTATACCGGAGACCTTTCTTAAGTCGGAGCCTTCCTTGAGTCGGCTACTGTTAAGTCGGTCCTGTAGCTTAGGTCGCATGTTGCTTTAAATCAGATTTGTTAGGTCGGTCTTTGTCTTGAGTCGGTGGCGCTTTTAACTCATTAGGTTATGAACTGAAAGAGGGTTAACATTCGCCCCTCGAAGCATACGCCTAAGTCGTAGGTCGTGTGCTTCGACTTTCTTAACCTGCTCTTTGATTAGGTCGGAAGCGAGTTAACAGAGGTCTTAGGTCGGCAGCGTGTAAGTCGCCTCACCTTCCTGTGAATAAATAGTTGAGTCATCCTTCCTCTTCCTCACTTATTCTTCTTCCTGATTCCGCCATTGACGCAGTTTAGAGCCCTCAGAGACAAATTCCGTTCATCCAATCGTCGATCAACCTCCTGTCATACATCGTAAGTTAATCTGATCCGAGTTTACCCATGCCTACTGTCGAATCGATGACTCCCCAGTTTTCGACTTCCATTAATCTGCCGTGGTTCGTTACGACTAACCCTTCGACTGTTCCGCCACTGCCATCGATCATGTTATAGTTGTGATAGGGCAATAATACATCAGATTTGCAACAAACCCGAGGCGATTCGAATTGGTTTTCTTGGGCGATCCAATGGTGTGATGGAATTAGGATCGCCATTGACTGTGAAGTTATTGGGCTAGCGAGTTAAGAGTTAGGGAAGGAAGTGGGTTGATGTATTGGATCAATCACGATTTAGTGATTTCATTGATTTGAGTCGGAGCCGACTTAGCAATTTCACATTCCCCAGGTTTTGAGTCGCTTCCGAGTTAGGACAGAGAGGATTACATGTTGCTTCGAACCGGTTTTGCTTCTTAATCCGGCCAAGACTCGGGAACTACTCGCTTTGACCCACAGGAAGTTTCCCCTAAGTCGTCACCGAGTTAGTACTTAGGTTTTTCGGCGACTAAGCAGATGACTTTTGAACTTTGCCCAGACTTTGAACTGTTGAACCACGAACTGTGTTGCATGTATTTCTTTTTACAGATTGCTTCAATTTGCAAATTAACAATCCTGTTTAACACAACATTCACAGAGTACTGGGACGAATATATTGTCACTGACTGCCCACATCGAATGACAGATTAGTTGGTAAAGAGAAAGTTAAATTAAATGAACATGAATGAGATGCTGTACAATAATCAATTCAAGTGGAGTATTAAAAAAAAATCGTAATAGTCAAATGAAACTAATTTGTCTGCATTAATACTATACTTGAACATTAACAAGTTCTGAAATTTTGTAATAGATCGATTGTCGACTAATTCAATTCCAGTTATGCTTGTCTTCTATTTTCATTAGTTTTGCACAACACTTCACACTTTTTAGGAAACGTGCACCTTCACATTTGAACATTCAGCTGATTGTGTAGAATGTCTTCTCCACAAGAAGGAACGGAGCAAGTTGAAGATGCGTTTCCAGTTGCTGTCCCGCTAAATGATCCTCCAGAAAGGACTCCTACCACCCTGAGCCATAAAGCCTTTCGTCAATTATGCATCCAGTTTGGCATTGCCGAAGCTGACGCTTTGCTTCCCGAAATAAATGATACTGCTGATAGGCCGCCTCATGGCTTTGTCGCAGTTAACCGCCAAATGCTCTCGAGCGGAGCTGTTCCCCCATTCAATGACTGCCTTCGAGAACTTCTTCTCCGACTAACTATCTCTCCTTTCCAATTACACCCTAATGGCTACGCCATCCTGCTAGGACTATGCGTGCTTTTTAGGAGAACTCTGGACCGCTTTCCTAGTTTTGGAGAAATTTGCTATTTGTGTACTTTTGCCAAAAATAAAGATCACCCCTCTATCATAGTCGTGAGGAGTGCTAGAAATCGCAAGTTGATCACTGGTCTCCCCGAAAGCGTTCATAGTTTCCTGAGCCCGTTTTTCTATATTCGCTGTCCCCCGGGGTTTTATGCTATTTGGAGGGTAGGAAGTAAGATCACTTGCCTCTGTTTCTTATGTTCTTTCAAACCTGCTGAAGTCCGAGTTATCAAGTGCTAACTTTGCCTTCTTTTTTTTTTCTTTTCAGCCCTTCCTCCTCCCTCTAAAGATCCTGGTCACAAAGTGATTTTTGAAAGGCTTATGGCGGTGCCGATAGAGGAGAGGAGTATCCAGTTTTTATTAAATGATGAGCTTTTGCACCAATTTGGGCTTTTACATCCTTCCAGATCGACTCGAATTCATGAAATTTCTAGTTCCGATGCGGAAACGTTAGTTGCTTCGGGTTCTCAAGCAGAGGCCTCGAATGCCCCGGCTTCTGTAGATGAAATTGCATCAAAAGCACCCGTTGTAGAAGCTGCTTTGGTAAAATGTTCCGCATCCATCGATGTCGTAGGGTTAGTCAGCAAGTCGGCGCTTACCCCAATTACTGAGGAGGAAGAGAATCCTTGAGTTTCTGAGAAATCCATTGATACAGAGGTTGAAAAAGAGAAGTCTGCTGAACACCTGGGTGATGACACCTTTGATGGCTTGAGCGATATCATGATAACTTATCAAGAGCTTTTTGGGGATAACAATCCAAAAGCAACTTCTCCCGTTGTCGAGGCGACTTCCACCTTTAAACAAACCCGGACGCCTACTACGCCAGTCGTCTCTGTTTCCACACTAAAGCGTGGTCTGTAGTTTGACGCATGTAGCTTGCACGCCACACACACTTAGGATTTTTCAGCACTTATAAACATTTATCCTCTTTCTCCTGGAAATTTCTAAACTTTACTCCTTTTTTGCTTTCAGGTTCTCCAATGGGACGTACAGGTTCATATTATGACTCATTCAAGTACCGTGGAGGCCGCGGCTCCTATGACTTTAGGAAGTACCTTGATACCCCAAAAGAAACAGATGAAGAGAGGGCTCGAAGGAAAGCCCAGGAGAAGCGGGATTACGATCAGCGGCAAAGAAGGAAAGATGCCGAGCGATATGACTCTTCGCATAGAAGTGACTACTCTCATAAGCGGAAGTCCTACGATGATAAGGGAAAAACTCAGATTGCCGACGAACCGAGCAAACAATCTAAACCGATTGATGCGTCTGAAATTTCTGAAAAGACTGACGCTCCCATTCCTTCCGATATTCTGGCCAGCTCTCCTCCTCTGAAGAAATCTGACATTCAGACTATCATTAACAGACCGCAATATCAAGTCAAGGACGGCCCCCCAACACTTCAGAGCCGTTTTCCGAATTGGTGCCTAAAAGGGGTGCGCTTTGACTTGGACCTAGTTCCGATTGATAAGCCAGACATGCTTAGCAGTCTTAACGCAGTCAGACTTAATATCGAGAGGATGTCGTAGTGGCAGAAGCTTGTCGATGAACTCCAAAGGGTTAATCGTGCAAACCTTGAGGCGATGCTGACTATGGAAAACGACAAGGCGGAGTGGGACAAAATTTGCAAACAGCATAATCTCGAGATGACAAATATTGCTGATGGTTATGCAAAACTTGAGTCCGAGGTTAAAAAACTTAAGGAAGATCTTGCCTCTTCTTCTGCGTCTCATACTCAAAAAGAAGAAGTCTTTCAAAAACAAGTGTGGGATGCCCATGCTGCACAAAGAGATGTTGAAATGAAGCTCGCCGCTGAACAGCATATTACTGAGAAGTACCGCACAGAAAACACCGATTTGCGGGAAAAGGTCGCCTCCCAGAACGTAGAGATTGAGTTACTAAAGTCTCGACTTGCTAAAGCTGAGGCAGAGCGTGATGAGGCTACCGCTGGCCGGGTTGCTGCCGTTGCCGAAAAGGAAGCGGCTGAGCAATCACATGAGGCGACGAAAGCAGACATCAGCTCTACCTTATTCGACTTTTATTTACACAGCGTTCTGGGTCGTGGGAGCCTCTCTTTTCTTGGTCCCGATTATGAAATTACATTGGCTGAAGTGTGGGAAGTCGCAATGGATATGCTAGGCGGGGCCGGCTATAATGAGTTGGAACTTGAGGAGCGCTATCTCAATGATGAGGATCGTGCCGCTCTTGTTAAGGGGAAGGAGCAACTTGCCAAAGTACGAGCTGAAACAACGGGAGAAGAGCCTCCAAAAGAAGAAGCTCCTTTAACTGCCCCCGTTCATACTTCCACTTCAGCCAACGTTAATATTATGGATTCCAGCTCTCATTCTTTACATCTAGCTAAAGTTGCCCAAGAAACTGCAACTACTCCTACTGAAGATGAGGCACTGGATGATATTGAAGCCGAGAAGTTTGAGGTGGATCTTGCAAAGCCAACTCCTCCAGGTACTTTTGGCGTCGTCTCGGGTCTGATGAACCAGTCATTTGACTCAGCCGAATTCGATGACCTTCTTACTTGTTACTTAAACTTTGGTGAACCGATGCCTTCTTTATTTTCGGGGGATGTTGATTTTAACTTCTTTTCTTCTACAGCGGAGGCACCAAGCACTACACAAGCTTTCACTCCTTCGGTTGCCGTTCCTCCATCTTCCCAAATTACTCCTCCTTCTGCTTCCCAACCGGGATCACAGGCAGAGAAAATCGAAGCTCTTCAAGGCTTGGATGATCCGGTTGCTTCTCAGGAACAGAAGGCGGAGGATTTTGAAGACATTGAGAAGACCCCGGAGCGGTCTCTTGATGACGACACGAAGCTTTCAACATTGCTGTCTACTCCGGGGAGCGAGTCTTCTTCAAAGAGGAAGGGGAAGCATGCTGTAAGGAAGAAGAAGAAGACTTCCACTGAAGAGGAAGCAGTAGTTGATCTGGCCGTACCGCTTTCTCCTTCTGCCCCTACCCGTTCACAATGACTTCAAAAGCTAATCATTAGGCCGGGAAAGGGCTCCAAAGGTGGTGAGAAGAAGGAATAACCAAGCTGGATTTTCTACTTATTATTTTTGCTCTTTGCATGTATTGACCGGGGATTGTGCGGGTACCGGTTCCCGCTTTTGCTTTTTGAGATATCTGCACATGTAAGGAATTTTCATAGTACTAAATAAAACAATTATTTTACTTGTACAAACTCTTGTGTATGTGAGAATGATCTATCTTTTATTTTTAGTGTAGAACAAACGATTCTTCTTACTTGTGCAAACTTTTTGTCTGCATTTGAGAATGCATTTATTCCACATCTATTTTCCGTGATATTGCAACGAACTTGTGGCATGTTGCTTTTATTAATATAATTGAATTGTATAGTATTGCCCCCATGCCGTAAGTGCATTGCAATATTCCTAGCTTTTTCAAGACTAATACTCTTATTTCAGAGAATAATTACTCCGCTTTTATGGGGAGAATCATTCTGCTTATAATAGAGTATATCCAGTCTTTAGAAGAATTTTTATTTTCTCTTTCTGAAGAACGCTTCAACTTTCGGGGATAATCACTTTTATTTATTAAGAAGTGAATTTCCCTATGAAGTGAAATGAACTTTTCTGAAAGAATTTTGTAGCATTTTCAACTCTTTTTTTTTTAGGAGGAACTTTTCGAGATGAACAAGTTAATCCTTCCTTTGAGAGTTGAACTGTGCTTCTGGACGATGCTTTTTGTTCAAGCATTTTATTTTGGGACATGCCTCCGGAGAGGGCTCCTCTTAAAGAGTTGTGCCTCCGAAGAGGTCTTGTGCCTTTGAAAAGGGCTTGTGCCTCCGAAGAGGGCTTGTGCCTCCGAAGAGGGCTTGCGGTGCCTTGGAAAAGGGCTTTTTGCCTCCTAAGAGGTCATGTGCCTCCGAAGAGGGCTTGTGGTGCCTTGGGAAAGGGCTTTTGCCTCCGAAGAGGTCATGTGCCTCCGAAGAGGGCTTGTGCCTCCGAAGAGGGCTTGTGCCTCCGAAAAGGGCTTTTGAGTGCCTGGGAGTTACTTTCTCATGGTCGGATGGGTTCGCGGGGCAGGCGTAAGTTGCTTGATTGGATGTTTGTTTGTACAAACGACCGCAATCAATTAACAAGATGCCCCTTCGGTGGTCCCACCGATCTTTTTGATTGAGGAAAGCACTCCCATTTATTGGCGTGCCTCGTTAGAGGGATTTGGTTGGTTGGTGTGCCGGGTAGGTTGCGTCTCAGGGGCGAGTGGATCCACGGGACGGACGTAAGCTATCTGATCGGATGCATCACGACCAGTTAGCGAGGGTCCTGTTACTTCCGCTTGGGAAGGCGTCCCTTTAGTGGATCTTCTGGCCTTCCTGTTGAGATGCATACCTCCCTTTGTCTGCTCCTTTGTTTGCTTGGCAACTTTCTCTCATCATCTGCCTGTTAGCGATCTCTTACTATCGTTCCCAAGCACATCTTCTTCTTTTCCTCTTACAAGTAAATTGCTTTATCCGAAGGAGTGGACTTCACTGTTGAATGACTTCACGAGACAAACGCAAGTTATCTAGTTGGATGTCTATTCATAGCGACAATCTCGACTAGTGAACGAAGGTTTGTCACAATGGAGTCGCCAACTTTTTATGTGAAGTTTTCCTTGCTTGGGATTTGAGTTTGGAAAAAAAATTTGTGGCTTGGTTTTCGTGTAATAGCTGATTTATGGAGGTCGCTTAGCTTTGTGATGAGCAAGCCTTGTTATAATGTCCTGCAATTTTGAATTGATATTTTAGCGATACGTTTAAAGTATTTACATATCAAAATAAAACAGGCATTATGAAATAGTAAAGAACACAAGATTTATAGTGGTTCGGCCAAGAATCGGGCCTACGTCCACTTTATAGCTTTCATTCATTTACACTGATTTACAATGTTTCACAATACAACTGATACATTCATCATCATTTTACAATTTTGAGCTGAGCTCTTTTCAAGTAAAATAAGGGCGCAAATGGTTGTTGTTCCAGGCCCTTGGTATTGGATCTCCTTCAACAGTTATGAGTTTGAAAGTGCCATCAAGAAGTTTAGTGCCTATGACATATGGCCCTTCCCAGTTTGGCCCAAACACACCAGTTGCTGTCATGATCCTTTTCAAAACCAAGTCTCCGATTTCAAAGCTGCGTTGGCGAACTTTGGAATTGAAATGCCTGGCTATTCTCTGCTGATGAGCTGAAACTCTGAGCCTAGCTTCCTCTCTTTTCTCATCAAGAAAATCAAGCGCTTCAAGTTGCAGTTTTTCATTTTCGGTTCCATTGAAATGAACTCTTCTATGTGAAGGAACCTCTACTTCTACTGGAATCATTGCCTCAGATCCGTATGCCAGTGAAAATGGAGTGTGCCCAGTCGCAGTTTTGTGAGTAGTTCTGTACGCCCATAGTGCTAATGGAAGCTTATCAACCCAACCACCTTTTGCTTTTTCAAGTTGCTTTTTGATAGTTGACTTGATGATCTTGTTAACTGCTTCCACTTGCCCATTTGCCTGCGGATGAGCCACTGCTGAGAAGCTTTTTCGAATTCTGAACCGTTTGCAAAAATCCTGGAATTCTTCACTTTCAAATTGAGTGCCATTGTCGGTGATTATCTTCTGTGGCACACCATATCTGCAAATGATATTCTTCGTTACAAAATTTATCATCTTTTTAGAAGTGATGATGGCCAAAAGTTCAGCTTCAGCCCACTTGGTGAAATAATCAACGGCAACAATAGCATATTTAATCCCTGATTTGGCGATCGGTAATGGTCCAATTAGGTCTATCCCCCAAATGGCAAATGGCCATGGACTGACCATTTGTGTGAGTTCAGTGGAGGGTGCTCTTGGGATTTTTGCAAATCGTTGGCATTTGTCACATTTCCTGGAAAAAGTTGCAGCATCTCGATTGATATCCGGCCAGAAGTATCCATATCGGAGAATTTTCTTTGCAAGTGTTTTACCACCTGAATGGTCTCCACATTCTCCTCCGTGCACCTCTGTTAAGATTGTCTTGGCTTCTTCCTTAGTTACACATCGGAGTAGTGGGGTTGAAAATCCCCGCCTGTATAATCGGCCATGTTGAATTATATACCTCGATGATTTTCTTAATAATTTTCGACGTTCCTTAGAACTTTCTGGCAGGGAACCACTGAGTAAGTATTCTTTGATTGGAGTCATCCATGATTCATGCTCTTGAGACGTAGTCCAATCAACATCCATTTCATCAATGCTTGGAGCTGACAGAACTTCTACAGGAACTAATCCTAGTAATTGAGCTTCTCCGGAACTTGAGTACTTTGCTAAAGAATCCGCCTTCATATTTTCCTCTCGGGGTATGTGGCTTATTGAGTAGTGATCTAAATCATTGAGGAGTTCGGAAGTTTTTGTCAAATATGCAGGCAAATTTCCTCCTTTGCCTTGAAATTCTTTCTTCACCTGGCAAACAATAAGCTGAGAATCGCTTAAAATCTGTATCGCTTTGATGTTTAGTTCCTTGGCGATTTTTAAACCGGCAATAAGGGCTTCATATTCTGCTTCATTGTTGGTCGAAGGGAATTCTAGTCTCAATGCATAACATAGTGATCGTCCTTCGGGAGTTTCAAGCACAACTCCTGCCCCAGAACAATAATCATTTCTCGAGCCATCAACATACAACTTCCACTGTATCGGAATGCAGTCAGTGGTTTCTTCCTTGATGTCACCTTTGTCAGTAGACTCTGCAATGAAATCTGCTAAAGCTTGTCCGTTAATGGCTCTTCGGGGATGGTAAGTGATGTCATATTGGCTAAGTTCAATGTTCCATTTCAACAGACGACCCGAAGTTTCAGGACGAAACAGGACTTGCTTTAGCGGTTGATCAGTAAGAACTTTGATAGGATGAGCTTGAAAATATGGCCTCAATTTCCTGGAAGCAATTAGCAAACAATAGGCGAGCTTTTCTATCTTCGAATAATTCATCTCTGCCCCAGTGAACCGTTTACTGATGTAATAGACTGGACGCTGTATTTTCATATCTTCCCGTACAAGTGCTGCGCTGAGAGCGTGAGATGAAATTGCTAAATAGATGAAAAGATCTTCACCGTCAGTGGGCTTGGAAAGAACCGGAGGTGTTTCCATGTGATGAATTAGTTTATCGAAAGCATTCTGGCATTCTGGAGTCCACTCAAAATTCTTCTTTCCTTTCTTTAAAGCGTCAAAGAAGGGAATACATTTGTCTGTGGCCTTGGAAATGAAACGACTCAGAGCAGCGACTTTTCCATTGAGACTTTGCAGTTCTCTCTTTGTTCTAGGGGCTTTAATTTCTATCAGAGCTGTAATTTGAGCAGGATTGGCCTCAATACCCCTAGCGCTTACGATGTAATCCAGGAATTTCCCAGACTCTACCCCGAATGAACACTTCAATGGGTTGAGCTTCATTCCATATTTTCGAAGAATCGTAAACATCTCCTCCAAGTGTCCCATGTGATCTACAGCTTTCTTTGATTTTACCAACATATCGTCGACATAAACTTCCATGGTTCCACCAATCTGAGGCTTGAACATTGCATTGACGAGTCTTTGGTAGGTTGCCCCAGCATTTTTCAATCCGAAAGGCATAACTTTGTAGCAATAGAGACCCACATCTGTAATAAAGCTTGTGTCTTCCTGATCTGGCTCATGCATCATAATCTGATTGTACCCGGAGTAAGCATCCATAAACGATAATAACTCATGCCCAGCTGTTCCATCCACCAATTGATCAATTCTGGGCAGCGGGAAGCAATCTTTGGGACATGCTTTGTTTAGATCTGAGAAATCTATGCATACTCTCCACTTTCCATTTGCCTTTTTGACCAATACTGGATTTGAAACCCAATTTGGATAAGTGGAGTTTCTGATAAAGCCGTTCTCCATGAGCCGATCAACCTCTTCCTTTAGTGCTGTCGATCTTTCTGAGCCTTGAGTTCTTCTCTTCTGTTTCACTGGTGTGAATCTCGGATCTATGTTCAGAGTATGCACAGCAACTTCCGGGGAGATCCCACACATATCAGCGTGGCACCAAGCGAACACATCTAGATTGGCTTTTAAGAATGATATCAGTGTGTTTTGAACTGTTATGCTTAGCTGTGAACCCACATTGAGTACTTTGTTCGGGTCTTTCGGGTCTACAGATACTGGTACCGTTACCTCCACGGGTACCACTCTATTCTCCCCTGTACTGGCTTTCCTGGGATCCATTTCTTTTCTTGCATTGCTGTGTTCTCCAGTATAGGGGCCGCTCCGTAGTTGCTACAGGGTCGGTTCCTTGATGCGGAGCGGAGCTGCCACATCTTTCCCTATTTCTTTTCTCCTGGCCTCTCGGAGTTCTACAAGATAACATTCTCGTCCTGCATTTTGATCTCCTTTAATAACAGAAATCCCATTATCAGTAGGAAATTTCATTGTTAAGCACCAAGGAGCGAGGACGGCCCTGAAAGCAGCAAGAGTAGGCCGGCCCAAGAAAGCGTTATAGGCGGAGAATCCATCAACAATTACAAAAGTTTGCTTCCGAACCAATTTCTTGTGTCCTTCGCCCATTTCAACAAACAAGTCCACTGTTCCAATCGGCTGTTTCAGCTCTCCTGTAAATCCGGCAATCTTGTGTGAAGAAGCATGTACATCAGTCATCGGAATTTTCATTTGGTCAAATGTCCTTTTAAAGAGGATGTTGCATGAGGCACCACTATCAACTAACACTCTTCTGACAATAGCCGGCCCAATACCGACAGAGACAACCAAAGGGTCCTCAGTAGGAGCTTCCACATTAACAGAATCCCTGGCTCTGAACATAATATCATCATGGAAAGTCTTTTGCTGCTTTAGAGGTGAAGCATCTTCCAGGATTAAGACACTTTCTTCGGTTGGTGCATACTTCAAAGCTTTTGCATACCTTTCCATTTCACCCCAACTCCTGCCAGCCGGGTGAGGTCCCCCTGTGATCACATTAATAACAGGTCTTTCCTTTCCGGCAGGCCTCTCTCCTGAATCAGATGAATTAGTTGGAGGTAACTGCCATTGGCTGGATGAAGATGGGTCCTTTCTATTCCTCTTGACGTATTGCTGCAACTTATTCTCTCTTAGCAATTCTTCAATCAGACTTTTCAAATGGCGGCACTCATTGGTATCATGCCCTGGTTGGTTGTGAAACTTGCAAAATCTTCCGCTTTGAACAGCATTCTTCCCAACTTTCACGGCCGGTGGTTTTGGAAATTCAACAGCATCCTTAGTGGCGATGAAGATATTTTCCGGGGTATCGGTCAGAGGAGTAAAGTCTGAAGGTTTAAGGAAGCGGGGCTTTTTGAAGTCTTTCTGCCTTTTCCCACCATTACTTTCCCTTTTCTGATCTACCGGTTCTTTCTTGCTTTGAGCAGTAGCATTATTTTCCGCCACCGTTGTCACAACTTTAGCTGGTGCGGAAAGATTCTCTAAGCGTATAAATTCATCAGACTTTTTGTAGAATTTCTCGAGCGAATTTGGTTCCTTCATTTTCAGCCATTTTCCAAATTCGCTCGATTTGTCAATAGCACGCATCAAATAGGTCAAGATCATTCGTGGCTCTGCATTATCGACTTCTGCCAGAGCTAAGTTGAAGCGGTTCAAGAATGACTTAATAGGCTCTCCCGGATTCTGTTCAAGACTGGACAGTGACATTATATCTTTTGCCTTTGAAGCGTATAGCCTGAATTGCTCTTTGAATTTTCGGGTTAGATCAGAAAACTGATCTACAGATCGGACAGGAAGCTTGGTGAACCAGAGAAGTGCCACTCCTTCTAAATAAACTGGGAAATATCGGCACTTTATTTCGTCTGTTGCTCTTGCGCCGGTCATATGCCAATCGTATTTATACAAAAACTGATTTGGATCACTTGTTCCCCGATAAGCAGGAATGGTGGGGGGAACAAATTTTATAGGAAATTCAACCTTCAGAATCTTCTCGGTAAACGGAGTTCTACTTGGTGCGAATCCCCATTCGCTTTCGTCTTCATCTCTTTGCATGCTCTCTTTCATTATTTGCTTGATCATGCCAGAAAGATATTCCTCATTGTTCAGAGATTTCGCAGAATAGACCTCAGCCATTTTTTCGGGGGTTTGTCCAGGTAAATGCTCATGAAGAACTGGTGATGGCCTGGATCCTTCGGCCTGGAGGGGTGCCCCTTCGGCAGCACCTGATCCCCTGTGAGGAATATTTCTTCCCTCGGAATTGGGAGCAGCATTAGCAAAGTTTCCCTCATTATTTACTGGTCTTTGACTCGTACCAAATAGAGCATTCAGCCTTTCCATCATCAGGTTATTCTGAGTTTCAATCTGCTGGTATAGGCCGGATACAGCAGCATCTAACTCCTGTCGCGTAACACCGACGCTTGGAGCTGCCTGATTTGGAGAGAGAGAAGTGGCAGTATTATCACGGTCATCATCAGTTCTGACAGACTTTCGTTTCCTTCCAGGAGCCATTATGTCTGATAAACTTCTTGTTTTGTGGGAAATTCTTTCAGCAAACTTCTGAGAAGCAATGGTGAGTGGTAGCCTGAGTTGGGTTCTCAGTGAAAGCACCAAAATGTTAACGTTAAAATATGAACGATAACACCCGGTGTGTGTAATAAGATCGTGAAAGCACCACCCGTGTGACGGGAACAGAAATTAAGCAGGAAAATAGCAGAAATGCAGTAAATGAACAACAGATTTATAGTGGTTCGGCCCGTAATTGAGCCTACGTCCACTTTATAGTCTCTTATTGCTGATTCGGTTACAATTTGATACAAATCTCTTCAGGAAACAGTACAATTCGATCACAAGAAACAATCTAGACTACTAGCTCAATCTTCGACGGTGAAACTCGATGAATCCATGTCGGATGTGAGGAATTTCTCTCGAAGCTTGTTGTTGTGTCGCGAATGCTTGTAGGATCCTTGATTACTGAATGAATGAAGAGTTCGACGGAGTAACAGTGCTGTAGAAATGATTTGCCAAAAGTCCTCCTCATGTTGGAAGTGGTGGGGTATTTATAGGAGCTGATTTGGACTCTGGAAATTTCCCTAAGTCCTAAGTCGTCGCCGACTTAGTATAAGTCGCGGCCGACTTATGGTAGGTCGCAGCCGGCTCATCAACACTTCCACAGTAGTTCGTCTCCTTTTCTGGTTTTATGCTCAAGTCCTAAGTCGTCGAAGATCTAAGGTAAGTCGGTGACGAGGTGAAGATGTAGGGTGTTCTGAGATTACATACGACTCAGTATAAGTCGTAGGTCGGCGACGACTTAAGAGATAGGTCGTAGATCTTTGAGTCGAGGACTTCTTTAGGTCGGAGCCCCTCCTTATCTCGCGAACTGCTAAGTCGGAGGCCTTCGTAACTCGCTAACCAGTTAAGTCAAACTACTCCTTAACTCGTATACTGTTATGTCGGAGCATTACTTAACTCGGAATCCTTCTTAACTCGCTCTCAGCCCTTGAGTCACAAATTACCTTAAGTCGTGACCTGTTGAGTCGGCACATGTCTTAAGTCGGCGTCTTTTTTCAGTAGTTGGATCGGCAACTGTTGGATCAGAGCTTTCTTAGGTCGTGGCTTGTTATACCGGAGACCTTTCTTAAGTCGGAGCCTTCCTTGAGTCGGCTACTGTTAAGTCGGTCCTGTAGCTTACGTCGCATGTTGCTTTAAATCAGATTTGTTAGGTCGGTCTTTGTCTTGAGTCGGTGGCGCTTTTAACTCATTAGGTTATGAACTGAAAGAGGGTTAACAATCACAGAAAAACGGTAGGATTACTTCAAACTCTAGAGATTCCAAGTTGGAACTGGGAGCAGATTTCCATGGACTTTATTAATGGGCTACCAAGGACCAAAAGGGGTAACGAGAGCATTTGGGTGATTGTCGATAGGCTGACAAATCCGCTCACTTTATTACAGTCAAGACCACTCGTACTGCATCGAGTTTAGCCGAGATATATATGAGGGAAGTTATTAAACTTCATGGTGTACCATCTAGTATCGTATGCGATAGAGATCCTATTTTCAATAGTAAATTTTGGAAAGCATTTCAAGATACTTTGGGCACTAAATTAAACTTGAGCACAGCTTATCATCCTCAGACAGATGGGCAAACTTAGAGGGCGAATTAGATCTTGGAAGATCTTCTCTGAGCTTGTATTATAGAATTTGGTGGATCCTGGGAAGACCATCTCCATTTGGTTGAATTCACCTATAATAATAGTTATCAGGTAAAAATCGAATTTAAATTTGAATAATATATTTGAATCGTAATTTAATTATCTTTAATAAACCAGGCGAGTATTAATATGGCGCCGTTCAAAGCTTTATATGGGTGGCCGTGCAAATCGCCAGCTTGTTGGATTGAGCCTGGAGACCGATTAGTGCTAGGCTCGGAAATGATTATGGAAGCTTCCGAGAAAGTTGAGGAAATAGAGAGAAAGATAAAGACGACATAAGACAGACAGAAGTGCTACGCTGACAAAAGAAGGAGAGATCTCGAATTCAGTGTAGGAGGTGAAGTATTTCTCAAAGTGTCGCCTTTGAAAAGTGTTATTCGATTAGGAAGGAAGGGAAACCTTTCTCCCAGATTTGTTGGCCCGTTTGAGATTACGGGAAGGATCAGAACCTTGGCCTATAGAATCGCATTACCAGAAAAGTTTGCCGGTGTGCACAATGTGTTCCATGTCTCACATCTCCGCAAAGTATTGCGCGATCCATCTATGACCATTCCCACTGCTCAGTTGGAAGAGTTAGTCATCGAGCCTGACTTGACCATTGAGCGGAAGCCACTTCGGATAGTCGACCATGAGACGAAGCAACTTAGAAGGAAGTCGGTCAATCTTGTCAAAGTTCAGTGAAGTGCAGATGACCGAGATTGCACATGGGAAACTGAGGATAGTATTCGGGATTCAAACCCCGAATTACTGATTCAGGTATAATTTTTTCTCAAATCTATCTGGATTTTCTCCTTGTTTCTTTTCTACTTCTTCTGCTTCATTCCTTTTCGAGGACGAAAAGCTTTGAGTGGGGGAGATTGTAACGACCCTGAATTTCCGACCCAATTTAAAATTTGAATCCATTATTTTAACATAAAAATTTGAAATTTATGTACGTTCTCAGTTAACGTCCAAACTTCGTTTATAAGATGTGTCTAGTTAGTTATGGATATAGGAAAGGTTTCGTCGCAAAATATCGCAGTAAATTTCATTCGCGGTTTATTGTATATTAGTTCATCTTAAAGTGCGTAAATTTTCATCTTCAAAATCTAAATATTTTTACACAGTAATGTTGTAAAAATTTATCTGATCAAGACGTCGCATTTCGTTTCGTCAAATTCCGTCATCGCCTGTTTCATTTAAATTTTTTTGTCAAACGAACAATTTAATCGGCGTAAAATTTTGAGTTTTGACGGAACTGTCGTATCGTCAATATCTGTGTACCATTGTAAGCGCATCGTCGCACTGATCAGAATGGTATATTCATTTGTACAAATCGAAGTTCGACGTAAATCGTCGTGCTAATTTAACCATTCCAAGCGGACTGGTTAAATGAATATTCAGCCCAAAGTGGATAGCCCGTATACATTCAAATTTTGAAAAATAAAATATTGGCGGAAGAAAATTTATTAGGTGGTTGGGTGCTGGTTGATATCATGGAAAATATGTAGGATATCTCGTAATTCACAAAAAAAAATATTCTCTGTCCAATTGTTACTTTCATCCCTTCGTATACCTATCTCTACATAATTCAAATCACTGTACCTCCACTTTCGTTTGCAAAGAAAATCTTTCTATCAGGTAAAGAAGCATGTTCTCTGACACTTCTCTTCTTCTCTTTATATTATTTTTTTGTTGATTTCAAATGTCATATTTGCAAAGAAACTAATTAACCTCCTCACCACCCTCCCACTTCGCCTGCGCCCATCCACCGCACACACCACCTCAGCTTCGACCGCCTTCGCCACCTCACCCCATTCCAGTGCGTATCACCTCCCTCCGACCTTGCTTCGCCACTTACCCCACTGACCAGTGCGCACCACCTCACTCCGTCGCCCAGTCCCCTCGCCTGCGCTATCAACCACCGCCACCGTGACTTACCGCCACCTCCTCCACATGACCGTCACCCTCCACCGTGGCGCACCCCAACCAAGAATCCACACTCTAGATCCAAACCCGCTACCGCCTTAGACCTACCTCCTCCAACCGTGACTACTGACCCCGACCTTCCACCGTTCGCCTATCCCTCAACTTCTCCCTCCGACCACCGTAGTTCCAGCTTCCCTCGTCGAACCCGAGCCACCTCAGTAACCAGCCGAGCCTATGCTCCCTGTCCCATACCTGAAATGCTTGCAAATGCATGTATATATATCTATATTAGATATATGTATATTTGAAACAGATTCTAGTTGGAGAAATGTTCCACTATTTACAACAGCCAAGCTTTCACATTTTTCTCTAATGGGAAACCATATTCCTTTGGTTGTTGTATATATATAATTGAATATATGTGGTAGTGTGTTGAAAAGGGTAGTAACAGTTTTGTTCTTCTCTGTTTGATATGGCAGCAACTACCTGAAGTCATCCACCTTGCAGCAGCCTTCTCTTGTAGCTTTCTTTTCTCTAATTCTTTATTTTTTGGTGAGTATGTATATATATATGATTATATATATATATGAACATCCATATTGAAAATTACACTATTTCTTTCTTGTCGACGATTGCAGCTTGTTCAATTGTTAGCGGTTGTGCTACGTTCGAGTCTAGTCTATTCGTGCCTCTTCGTGCTTCGTCATTCATTCTCTCTAACCACTAAAGGTGAATTAATTTTCACGACTTATATTCTTATACGATGATAATCAAGTTGGTTGATAAATTATTGTTGTTTGATGTTGGAATTGGACGTTAAATTGTTAATATATGAAGTGATAAGTATTATACAAATTGAATTTGACGTAGGATAGTTAACAATTTGAAATTGATATGTGTTGAATTTGAGTAGATAAAATTTGTATAATATGACCCCTTTAATTGTCTAATTATTCGACACGTAGAAATATGGCTAATTGCACCTTGAACCATTTAAATGTATGTTGTATAAATTGATGTAGTACGAAATTGAATAATAGATATCAAGTGTAGATCTGCATAAAATATTAGTGTAATAATCTTTAATCTACATGAAATGCTAGTGTAGATTCTAGAAATAATTATATTAATTTGCATAAACAACAATGTAAATTAATACGATTATTTCGGGATTATTTAAATTTATTATTGGATTGTTATTGATTGTTGTTATTACTTGTTTATTTACTTTGGCACCATCCCAGTTATCACACAGCAAGTTTCCTTTACTGTGTTTTGATTTTGAATTGAAATGGAATCGGGTTGAAATGATAAATACCCAAATAAACAACAATCAATCAATAACAATCGGAATTTAATTATCTTTAATAAACCAGGTGAGTATTGATATGGCGCCGTTCGAAGCTTTATATCGACGGCCGTGCAAATCGCCAGCTTGTTGGATTGAGACTGGAGTACGATTAGTGCTAGGCCTGGAAATGATTATGGAAGCTTCCGAGAAAGTTGAGGAAATCAGGAGAAAGATAAAGATGGCACAAGACAGACAGAAGTGCTACGCTGAAAAAAGAAGGAGAGATCTCGAATTCAGTGTAGGAGACGAATTATTTCTCAAAGTGTCGCCTTTGAAAAATGTTATTCGATTTGGAAGGAAGGGAAAGCTTGCGCCTAGATTTGTTGGCCCGTTTGAGATTACGGAAAGGATTGGAACCTTGGCCTATAGAATCACATTACCAGAAAAGTTTGCCGGTGTGCACAATTTGTTTCATGTCTCACATCTCTGCAAAGTAGTGCGCGATCCATCTATGACCATTCCCACTGCTCAGTTGGAAGAGTTAGTCATCGAGCCTGACTTGACCATTGAGCGGAAGCCACTTCGGATAGTCGACCATGAGACGAAGCAACTTAGAAGGAAGTCGGTCAATCTCGTCAAAGTTCAGTAGAGTGCAGATGACCGAGATTGCACATGGGAAACTGAGGATAGTATTCGGGATTCAAACCCCGAATTACTGATTCCAGGTATAATTTTTTCTCAAATCGATCTGGATTTTCTACTTGTTTCTTTTCTACTTCTTCCGCTTCGTTCCTTTTCGAGGACGAAAAGCTTTGAGTGGGGGAGATTGTAACGACCCTGAATTTCCGACCCAATTTAAAATTTGTATCCATTATTTTAACATAAAAATTTGAAATTTATGTACGTTCTCAGTTAACGTCCAAACTTCATTTATAAGATGCGTCTAGTTAGTTGTGGATATAGGAAAAGTTTCGTCACAAAATATCGCAGTAAATTTCGTTCGCATTTTATTGTATATCAGTTCATCTTAAAGTGTGAAAATTTTCATCTTCAAAATCTAAATATTTTTACATAGTAATGTTGTAAAAATTTATCTGATCAAGACGTCGCATTTCGTTTCATCAAATTCCATCGTCGCCTGCTTCATTTAAATTGTTTTGTCAAACGAACAATTTAATCGATGTAAAATTTTGAGTTTTGATGGAACTGTTGTATCGTCAATATCTGTGTACCGTTGTAAGCGCGTCGTCGTGCCGATCAGAATGGTATATTCATTTGTACAAATCGGAGTTCGACGTAAATCGTCGCGCTAATTTAACCATTCCTAGCGGACCGGTTAAATGAATATTCAGCCCAAAGTGGACAGCCCGTATACATTCAAATTTTGAAAAATAAAATATTGGCTGAAGAAAATTTATTAGGTGGTTGGCTGCTGGTTGATATCATGGGAAATATGCAGGATATCTCGTAATTCACAAAAAAAATATTCTCTGTCCAATTGTTACTTTCATCCCTTCGTATTCCTATCTCTACATAATTCAAATCACTGTACCTCCACTTTCGTTTGCAAAGAAAATCTTTCTATCAGGTAAAGAAGCATGTTCTCTGACACTTCTCTTCTTCTCTTTATATTATTTTGTTGTGGATTTCAAATGTCATATTTGCAAAGAAACCAATTAACCTCCTCACCACCTTCCCACTTCGCCTGCGCCAATCCGCCGCACACACCACCTCAGCTTCGACCGCCTTCGCCACCTCACCCCACTCCAGCGCGTATCACCTCCCTCCGACCTTGCTTCGCCACTTACCCCACTGACCAGTGCGCACCACCTCACTCTGTCGCCCAGTCCCCTCGCCAGTGCTATCTACCACCGCCACCGTAACATACCGCCACCTCCTCCACATGACTGTCACCCTCCACCGTGACGCACCCCAACCAAGAATCCACACTCTAGATCTAAACCCGCTACCGCCTTAGACCTACCTCCTCCAGCCGTTACTGCTGACCCCGACCTGCCACCGTTCGCTTATCCCTTGACTTCGCCCTCCGGCCACCGTAGTTCCAACTTCCCTCGCCGAACCCGAGCCACCTCAGTAACCAGCCGAGCCTATGCTCCCTGTCCCATACCTGAAATGCTTGCAAATGCATGTATATATATCTATATTAGATATATGTATATTTGAAACAGTTTCTATATTAGATAAATGTTTCAATCGTCATTTCATGTGAGATCAATTTACTCGCCTCACCACTTTCCTCATCCGACTGTTCGTATGTATTTTGTTTTAATATATATATATATATATATATATATATGGTTAAAGTGTTAGATAATATGTTTAGAAAGTGTTATATAATATGTATAAATATTTCTTTGAAGAATTTTGAAAAATATGGTTTTTTAAATATAATATGTGTATATATATATATTTATTTTAATATATATATAGATTTAAAAAAACATATATATAATAATAATAATAATATATAGATGTTTTGATTTCAATATATGTGTTTTAATAATAAATACTGATTTTCAAAATATATTATGAAGATTTTATTTTTATATATGTGTTTTGGATTGAATATTGATTTTTAGAAAATAATATGATATATATTTTGTTTCAGTTTATATCAAGCCAGTTTTGATTTGTTATCATCAAATTCCAAGCTATCAACTTTGCTCGTCGAATTTGTGTTCATCGTGCCGTGCTTTGAAATTTGTGCTTGGATTTGTCACATCTAGTTCTTGTTATTTCTCTAGCCTCGAAAGGTGAGCGATCACTCACGATTGACATTCTTATATTTAGTAAATTGATCTCACATGAAATGACGATTGAAACATATTGTTAAATTTGAATTGTTAGTTATTTAATTGTTAAATATTATATGCTATTATCTACAATTGTTCACTTATGACATATGACACCATAACCTGTTGTATATATTATATTAATTGTTAATTATGATATATGCCTGATATTGATATGTATGTCATTTTATAATATTATTCCGTTGTCCTCACTCTACAAGTTCCCTTAGTTTTAGGAAAATCCTTATGGGTTGAAATGATACATACCCGAACGACCTTATAGATTAGGGAAAATCGCTATGGGTTGAAATGATAAACCCAAGCGATTTTCATTGATTTTTGAATTTTAGGATTTCGGGATGAAATGATATATTCCCGTAAATATTAAATTTAAATTGTGGATTGAAATGATAAATATCTGTAACACTTGACCATAGGATAGAAAATTATATACGGACATCGTTGGTCTATTTTTGGAAAATGATTTCCAAAGTTTTGAAAGGAAATATATGGGTTTTAATAAATATTGATTTTTAAAATATAATATATAATTTTTTATTTTTTATATGTGTAAAATTTAGATTTTTAAAATTCTATACGTGGAAATTTTAAATTTTTATGTTAGTTTTGAAAATATGCATTTTAAGATATTACTTATGAATTTTATTATTTAAATATATGTAAAACAAGATTTAATATAAAATAGATTTAATTATAAAATTTAATTTAATTAATATATATATGTTATGTTTAAGTATTTATTTAAATTTATATTTTAAAAATAGATTTTTGTAATAACTTTAATAAATTAAGGTTGGGAAGTTAAATTGAAATTGATTTGAAATTGTATTTGTTAAGAATTATATTTAAATAAAATTGATTCAAAACTTATTGAATTTGAGATTTTAAATATATGATTTTATAACTTGATTTTTGACTAAAGGTGATTAAATGAATATTTTCAAATTTAAATAAAATGAAGTTGAACATTTAGTTTTGATTTAAATGGGTAATTGGAGATTTTATTTAAATATTATTTAAAGGTGATTAAGTGAATAATTTTAGAACTAAATATAATTGAAGTTAGATATTTAATTTTTGATGTTATTTAAATTTGTAATTCGAGATTTTATTTAAATATTATTATAAATGAGTAAGTGAATAAATTCAAATTTAAATAAAATTAAAGTTGAATTTTGAAATATAAATAAAATGTATCAAATTAAGTCATTGTAAATTGTTCAAATATTGGACCTTGAAATCTATGGAATTGGAAGTGGTTTAAATTTGTAGTTCAAACCTGAATTTGAAATTGATACAAATTAAAATGGTTTTAATGAGAATTTGAATTGAACCATTTTAATTGGAATGGTTGAACTAAGATTGATTTAAAATTGAATTTTTGAACTAAAGTGGATTTGAATTGATTTGCGAAATTGGAAGAAATAATTCTAATTATAAACTATTTTTAATATATAAACTACTTTAATAAATAAACTATTTTAATCTATAACCTATTTTAAACATAAACTATTTTTAATTTATAACTATTTCAATATATATAAACTATTTTCAATGGTTAAACTATTTAAGTTAGAATTGTTATGATCAAGATTTAATAGATTTAAAAGCGAATATTTTGATATGATGGTTTAAACTATCTTATGGTTATGATTTCGAAAGTGTATATAATTTTGAAAGCGATAAGATTTTTGAAATGAATATGATATTTTGAAACGAAGTATGAACTGTTTGAAATGTTTATAAAAGTTATTTTATAAAATGACCACGGTGTGAAATAAGCGTTTGGTTGTTAAAGAGACCGGGATCGAATATTGTCATACTCTCTGCCAATACCGAAAACCACTTTAACAACTATGTACGTGGTGGAGATTCCAAAACGAAGTAGGATGGTTTGGCGACGATTCTATATGAGGTATTTACGTAACCCTGACTCCCGTGAGTCAGCTTAGATGTGACTAAAACAGGAGCCACGCCGGGCCAAGTAAGGTCATTCCTCCTATCGAGCACATTTCTTCAGTACCATTCTATTACTTTGTGATTTGATTGGGTGCACCTTTGATTTTTTAGTGTGCTCGAGGTGGGCGGTAGTAGCTGCTATGCGTTACCACCAGTCCGGATCCGCAAACGGTATATCTACCCTGGCATTGCCTCGCGTGCCGTGTTCACATGCCATATCGTGCCTTTTACGAGTTTGTTTTGTACCGTACCTATAGGGTGTCCTCTCGGTAAACCACCGGTTTGGTGGAGCTTACGGTATTGTATAGACTACAGGAATATATAAAAGGGACAGTTTGACATAGGTCCCTAATAAGTTTCAAAATACACAAAAACCTCAGTAAAAAAAAGTTTGTAAATTAGGTCCCTAGAATTAAGTTGCCGAATAATGGCATACACTTATGCAATTATTCAATGAATAATTGTAGACATTTATGCAATTATATCAAAAAATTGCAGACATTTCCACAATTATTCACTGAAAAATTGTGGAAATTCCGAAATTATTCATCAAGAAATTGCGGAAATTTTCGAAATATTTTCAGAATTTGCGAAAAATTCCGCAATTATTCACCAAAAAAATTGCGGAAATTTTCACAATTATTCACCGAAAAAATTGCATAAATTTATGCAACTTTTGGATATAATTGCATAAATGTCTATAATTATTCAATGAATAATTGCGTAACTATATGCAATTACTTAGCAACTTAATTCTATGGACCTAATTTACATACTTTTTTACTGAGGTTTTTGTGTATTTTGAAACTTATTAGGGACCTGAGCCTAATATTCGCTATATAAAATGTGTTAAGGGGGATATGGGTAACACCTTAACGCTATTTTAATACTTTACTTTACTGATAGACATATTATAATGTGAATATTAGGCTCAGGTCCCTAATAAGTTTCAAAATACAGAAAAACCCCAGTAAAAAAAGTATGTAAATTAGGTCCGTAGAATTAAGTTACTAAGTAATTGCATATAGTTATGCAATTATTCACTGAATAGTTGCAGACATTTATGCAATTATATCCAAAAGTTGTATAAATTTCCGCAAATTTTTCGGTGAATAATTGCGGAATTTTCCGCAAAATTTTCGGTGAATAATTGCGGAATTTTCCGCAAATTTTTTGATGAATAATTGCAGAATTTTGCGCAATTTTTTGAAACAACTGCATAAATTTCCGCAATTTTTCAGTGAATAATTGTGGAAATGTCTACAGTTTTTTGATATAATTGCATAAATGTCTGCAATTATTCACTAAATAATTGCATAAGTGTATGTCATTATTCGGTAACTTAATTCTAGGGACCTAACTTATAAACTTTTTTTTACTGGAGTTTTTGTGTATTTTGAAACTTATTAGGGAGCTGTGCCAAACTGTCCCTATTATAATAGCGTATATTACTACATAGTAGATAGTTACACGGATCCTTAGAGGATGGATATCCCAAACATCCTTTAAGTTACTTGTATTTCAGTTGACATTTCACTTGAGTTAAATTTACTGTTATGAGAATGTTAATCCTGACTCGAGTATTTTGTGTTTTGCATTATGCTCAGGTCAGACTGAGTGTCACAGCATTTGAGACTCACCTTTGAAGCTTGAAGATTCCTTGGAGTATCTATTCAGCTTTCAGTTACCTCAGTTATTCCAGTTGTTATGTTCAGACTCGTCATTGCTTATGTATTTGAGACTTCTATGTATCTTAATTTCTGTTGTATTTTGTTTCATACTCTGATGTTTATATAGTAGCTTCATGAACTACTACTTATCTATTCCGTTGCTTATTGTTATATTCTCTGTGTCTGTGATTCTGTGGTTGATTTATTTACTGTATATGTTGAGTTTTGCCAAATATAAATTAACAATCTGTTGTTTTGAACAGTTCAAGTATGACATGAGTGGATGATTATCGATGCGAATGGTACGAAATAGCGGGTCGTTATACAGTATGTTGGGCAGAAGTTGGGAACAGTGAACTTCTTGGCCCGAATTTAGTAAAAGAAACATCAGAGAGAATTTCAGTCATAAGGTAATGATTGCAAGCTGCACAATGTAGGCAAAAGAGTTATGCGGATCAGAGAAGAAAGAATTTGAAATTTGAATGGGGGATCAAGTTCATTTCAGGTTTCTCCGGTGCGAGGAGTGATGCGATTTGGAAAGAAAAAGGCAAAGTTATCACCTAGATGTATCAGACCATTTCATATTACCGAGAGAGTTGGTAAAATTGCTTGCCGACTCAATTTATGATGTTTTTCATATATCAATGTTGCAGAAGTATAGTCCTGGTCCATCTCATGTAATTGATTTGAGTAGCATTGAAGTTAAAAAGGGTACCAAGTACATTTAAGAACTAGTTCGAATTTTTGATAGAAAAGTTAAGAAGTTAAGAACAAAGGAAATTCCTTTAGTAGAAGTACAATGGAATCATCATAATGAAGACGAAGCATCTTGAGAGGTGAAGTTAGAAATCCATAAAGATTATCCTGAATTAATTAAAACCTATATTTCGAGGACGAAATCCTTTTCTAAGAGGGTGGAATGTAACGACCTGGCTTGAATATCAGGTATGAGAAGTTTCTAGAAACTTTTACAAAGACCATGTTTCTATATGTGGTTCATACACAGACATACAATTATGTAGTAGAGTATCGCATTTGTGAATCTTATTTAAACAATCCCTCTTAGAAGCTTAGTTTTGGCTTCTCTTAGAAGCCTAGTCTTAGTAGCATCTTATGGAAGCTTTCTTCTAATAAGGATATTTTGGCTTCTCTTTGATGCTTGCCTTTGGCTTCACTTAAAAGCTAGGGGTTAGATTCTCTAAGAAGCTTGATTTTCGGAAGCTTTGTTAAGTAGATTTCTTTGTAAGCTTTCCCAACCTACAAATACATATCCATGCTTGAGGAAGGAAGCACATCAATTCTTGCATTTTTCCTCTTCTCCTCCTATCCTAAATTGCCTTCTAAATTTTAAACAAAATATTATCTATAGTAAAGGCAAACGAATCCAATAAAGAGGATCAAGGGGATTAAATCAAGGAATACACAACTTTTGTGGTGGGAATAGCTATTTTAACGTATGTATTTATGTCATTCCATGACGTGGTAATTAAATTGTTTAGCATTGATAATATGGGCTTGAAATTGTTAAGCACCTTGTAGTAATTCGGGAATAACTTTTGTATATCAAATCAGAATTTAGGTATTTTTAATGTTCTGGAAAGCTAACTCAAAGTGCTATTAACTTTCGTTTTTATAACTTTTCCAAGTTCGATTATATTAATAGCCAAAAATGAGGAGCAATGTCGAGCATATACTTAGGCCGAAATGATTAAAAGGTCCATTCAGTAACACCTTGTAGTACATAGACCATAACTTCTGATTCCTTGGATGGATTTGGTCAAAATTTATCTTGCTGGAAAGCTAATTCAATTATCCACAACATTTATTTTATATACTTTTTAAAATTTAAAAGTTTACTACACCTAAAACCTATTGGAAAATGACCTATGTTTTGGATGTAATTTATAATTCAAAATTTGACACATTTCCAATTCAAGTCCTATATCATTTGACTCGTAAAATATTTTTGGGATCCATTAAATGATTTAAAAAAGATAATTATATTGGATAAAACTTTCATAATTAATACCTTTAAGATGATTTTCTAAGTTGGAAGTTTGGATTTTTCCGAAAGGAAAGAGTTATCTTTGGTGGAATAATGATTTACAAAGTATAAGGGTACTTTGAGAAAATATTTATGCTTATATTTATGAAAGAGTTTTTTTATGGATCATTTCATCACTGATGGTTACCTTCGGATGATGGTAGTGCGGTATAAGACCGTAGATCTTGGATCATGCACTGTTACTCTATGTTGGTAATGAATCAAGTAGAGTACATCCTTTCTTGGTGTTTAGATACCGGCCACAATGGGATAAAATATCCTAGATTGAGTGCGTGGTTTAGATTCATTTAGATGAATATGATCCTGCTTTCTGACAAAATAATTTCTTATCAAAGTAACTATTGCTTAATTATTTGATTTATTTATAGATATTACTTGGAAGTCTATCTTGAATATCATTTGGAATTTTGATATAGTAATATCCTGGTGAAATACTTGATAATAAACTTGAAATTCGTTATTATACGACCCATTATGACATGACTTGAAAATTATAGATTGGACAGCTTTATCACTGGGTCTGTGTTGCTCATGTTGCTACACTTAAACATTTCAGGTCTAGATGGTTAATAGTTCAACCCTAGAAGTTAGACAGATGCACTGAAGTGAATATTTATATTATGTTTAATATCTTTAGTATATTATATGTATAAGTTTGTGATGGCTAGACCTTCAGATCTTATGTAATCATGTTGTATGGTGATGTAAATGTATAATACTACTTCCTTTTAAAATCATGCATCCTAAATGATTTTATGTTCCAATATACTCATGTTAAGTTGTGATACTATTGATAGCACCATGTTTTGTATATAGCATCCTTGGCCCCGGACAAGGGGGCCGGAGAGGGGTGTTAGAGTTCGTGCATCCAAGGCTCGAATATTAAAAATATAATGTTTATCAATTTTAATTAGCAAAAGTTAACCTCCTAATCAAAAAATGCAAAATATACAAGTGTTCCAAACGTAACATATTGTATATCAAAAATATTGTTCTCGACGGCACGAATCCATTGATGGTGTTCGTTCATCGACTAGGTGTATAGATTGATCAGAAAATGCGCCGGAAGTTCAAAAAACATAGATCGCATGTTCCGATCCAACATGGAACAGCAACTATACGACGATCGAAAGGCATAGGCTTATAGAGAAGGTTGAGCAGGTCCTCTAAGTTGTCACCGATTGACTTAGTTTTACGTGATATGGTTAGAAATTGTCATCAAAGAAGGGCGTTGACAACGAACTTGACAAGGATGACCAGAGGTGAAGTCGTAGGTGGTGGAAGGTCGGCGGCGATGGGGAGCTTTGTGATGAGGTCCGATGGGCTTCTTGGTGCTCGTAGTGGCAGTCGTGGGCAAAAGGAAGCGGCGGTTGAAGGGTTTGGTTTGATATCGAGGAAGAAGCAAACGTGGAAAAGAAATAAAATAATAGTAATAATACTAGCTGGAATTAAATAAGTCTTAAAACTTGACAAACCATAACTCTTGCATACGAGCTCCATTTCGTATGTGGTTCGTTGCATCAGAATCGTGGCGAAACAAGGAACGTTTTGGTATATTGTTTGCTGTATTTTGAACTACTCCATAAAGGTGTCTTGTTTTTAGTAAATTCATTATATGGGGATTCTACTGGGATGTTTCAGTACACATATTGGGAAATTAGTCCTTGGTTTGACGACGATGAATTGGGGCTCGATCCTAAGCTTCTTAAACAGTGAGGCGATGACGAGTTTTGGGCTCGATCCCAATAGTGTCGCTGACCGTTAGGCGAATGTCTAGGATGTACTTGACCTCAATACTCAGATACGTTTTCGGCACTCGTGCTGGGACTTTGGGCTCGGCCGTTTGCAATCGTTTTTGGCATTTGAGTAGGACTTTGGGCTCGCTCGTTTGCATACATTTTCGGCATTCGACCTGTGACTTTGGGCTCGGTCGTTTGCATACGTTTTTGACATATGAGCTAGGACTTTGGGCTCAGTCATATGCTTACGTTTACGGCATACGAGCTGGGACTTTGGGCTTTGTCATGTGCATATGTTTATTGCGATGGCGAGTTAGGACTTTAGGCTCAATCGTGACATGGTATTTCAATAGACCCAGTAGAGATTTAGTGGAACCTTAGCTTATGATGTCGTTATATAATATATTATTGTGTTTAGCCGACTTGTTGGGTGCAGGTGACATAGGTTAAGGTATGGTTTTCGAAAATAAATGTTGTTTTACTAGTTTATTAGTATTATACATTTATATGACGCTTTTCACTCACCAAATGTATGTCTGACAACATCTATCATTTTCTTCTTTTTAGTTATACTTTGATAGGTCGATAGAGAGGACTAATGGTGACTTGGAGGCATGATGGTGTGACACGGACATGCATTTACTTTTCTATTAGCTATCTACTATATTTATTTCATTTATTCCTAGATATTATACTATTTCTATTATCAGTATAGAGTAGGGCTGTTATGGTAATGGTTACCGTTACCATTTCACAAATACCGTTACCGTACCATTTTTACTGGTAAGCGAAAATTGCTTACCGTTACCGTTACCGATAGGCTGGTATACCGAAGACTGGTATACCGATAATCTGGTAACCGTTACACTGGTAATGGTAAATTACCGTTTGTCTAAATAAGGTTAGTAACATAACACATATTCACACCATAACGGTGCTTCATTATACAATTTATAGTGTTACTTAATAAAATACATAAATGAGAAAGAAGTGAAGTGTATTTAACATTATTTCACCTGGTTAATAAACTAAATTTAATCATTTGCTTGGTTCTAAATGCCTATAACAAAGCATGTTATATGAATATACATGTATTATAAATTAACTGGTAAAATTACCGTTACCGCTGGTATTGAAGAAATGTTACCGATGATTTACCGTAGAAAATGGTAAATTTACCGTTACCATACCGATTAAACTGGTATACCGATTTCACTCGAAAATGGTAACCGATTGATTGGTAATGGTATGGTAATGGTAAATTTACCGTTACCATAACAGCCCTAGTATAGAGAGAGATATTGTTGTTGGAATTGTATTGTTATATTTGTTTGACATTGTACTACCGGTTACTATTATATTTTATTTCTTCTGCTGTGAATTTCCTAAAGTGTAGAATATTGTAGATAGTTCTGTGACTGTTTTCATAATTTTACCTCAAAACGATCCGCTGTTTGCGAGGTCTGCGGTGTCTACATCATTTTATGCGTGAATCAGGGCGTCGTAAATGGCGAGTTGTTACATATTTAGTTTATTTCAATTATATTTATTATATTCCTTATGATGTGAGATCTGAAAGTGTATATGTTTAAGATTTATGTTTATCTCTATATCATACAAACTCTCTCAACCTAATAATCCGCCTTCTATGGCACAACGCGAGTCCAGATGTC
This sequence comes from Allium fistulosum, assembly GCA_030737815.1. Taxonomy (NCBI): domain Eukaryota; kingdom Viridiplantae; phylum Streptophyta; class Magnoliopsida; order Asparagales; family Amaryllidaceae; genus Allium; species Allium fistulosum. The sequence continues at coordinate 171,846,464 of CM060906.1, read as the reverse complement.
GCTTTAAGATGTTGAATCGTTGTGTTCGGAAGGATGGGTTGCTACAGCAGCCAAATCTTGATCCTACCAAAGATAATTTTAAGGATTGAAGAGTAATAACAAACCACTACACAATTGGATGACACTAGAGTTTAATAAGTTAGTGCATATTGTTATAGAAATGAAGCGAATGAGTTGAGTACTCTTAATAAAGTTCATAATGGTATGCTAACGAGGACAATAAAATTGAAGTCTCGTTTATGAATTTGGAGTTGGTGTCACTTCTAAGCAAGATTTTGAGGGACTTTATTCTTGTAAGAGCTCATTAAGCCAAGATGGAGTGCATCATCATAATAGTGCTAAAAGGAAATGAAATTTGAATAACATAATAAGGATAAGATGGGAGTTTGAACATTCAACTTTAATAAATAGAAGATTTGGTTTAAGTTAGGAGCAAATAGTGCTTCTTTAGTATCTTGAAAATTTTAGGTTATTTAGATGGTTTTTAGAAAAGATATCGCTCTATTATGTACAAACTTATCAGGATGAACTGATTTAAACAACCAAACAAATCAATCTGGTGAGGAGAGATGGGAAATTGAGTTTGGCAAATATTGTTAAAAAGACTCCAAAACTGAATAATGGGGCAACTTTTTCATTTTTCAGAAAATTGCTAGGGGATTAAAAAAAGTGAATATTAGGCACGCATCCCTAAAAGCAAACTTAATTCACTAAAACTCCTCCCACAAGAAAACATACTTTGCAGGTCCCTGTTTTTCATTTCGGCTGTTTTTTCCCTAAAATACCCCTCCGCTTCTTGCATGGTTGATTTTAATAACGAGTTTATCTTTCTTGATTTCATCTTCTTCTTCATTGGCGAACTTAAGTTTCTTGATTTCATCTTCTTCTTCAATGGCGAGCTCAGCTTTCTTGATTTCAATGTAAAACTGCAATTATACACAATAGTTGTAGAAATGTCTGCAACTATATGCAATAGTTGCAGAAATGTCTGCAACTATTTGCAAATGTTGTAAATTTGAAGAAAAAAAATCGAAAGTGTTCAAAATTTGCTGAATTGTGTGCAAAAATATGAAATAATTGCACATTTACAACAAATTTGAATTTTTGGTATCAACATTGGATCTCATTTTAAAGATCATAAAATTTGTGATTTTTTGGTGAAAACGGTATGTTGATCCGATTTTTCTACATAAAGTTATACGCGTTTGAAATGTTAAAAACATAAAATGGTATTTGGGTGTGTTTGCGTGCGCGAATTTGAATATCGGGACCGGAAAAGTTTAGTTTGGGAAGGATGTTTTCTCTATTTTGAAACTTATTAGGGATATGAGTCAAACTTACCCTAAAAAAATTACATCCACCCTTAGTTAAAAAAATATGTGTAACTACTTTCCTACCGCATCCCACCGAAAATGGTTTTCGATGAACCAACATCGCTTTTTTCTCATTTTTTGGTGGATTGTTTCTGAATTTTGCATTACATGAGGAATAGAATCGTAAACTGCTTTATTCCGATGAAGTCCATAACCGCTTTTTCCATGCCGGAGTCCCCATGGAATTTCCCTCTCCCCCTTATTCAAAAATGAAATAACTTTTACAATGCCCTAAAAGATCTCACATCACCTAAAATCACTTCTTAAACTTGCTCTCTGTGCGTGTGTGTGTATGTATGTACACACAAGTTTACAATAAAAAAAATTGTTTACCAACGAATGTCTTTCATTTCTAATTAGGAATATTTGATCGTTGGAACAACTGTTCCAGTTGTGATCATTGTAACCATCGTAATTCTTCGAGTAAACAAATCTTTAGATTCTACATATAGACCTAGGAAACCAACTCGTGAGACTAGAATCTGCTCGCCACTAAATTTCCAAAAATGCTCACAAACATACAATAGGGCTGTTAATGAGTATCCGAAAAATCTGAAATCCGTGTGTATCCGTATCAGAAATTAGAAAATTACCCGATATCCAAAAAAGGATACGAATGCAGATATGGTCATATCAGTATTTGATAATTATCTATCCAGTTTTATCAAGATTTTTTTTTGTATTTTAGTAAATAAAATGATTTGCTTTACTATTTTATCCAGATAAAAAAAATGCATATAAAAATCAATATTTGCTGTTTAAAGTTATTTTTGTTAGCGTATTTGACGCAGCGGATAATTCTAGACGATCTTCAATCGACGAAAATAGCAATCTGTGGATTGATGGATACTGAAATGTCCGAATTCGTTGATCCGAAGATACCGAACTCTAGCTATCTCTGACTCGTTGATCCGAAGATACCGGGAAAGAGATCTACGATTCTTCAACGTTGATCTTGCGCACAAGATTCCGTGAATCGGCTTCAGCAAACGATGATTCGAGCGCACTCGAATGACGTAAGTGGAGATAGGAGATACACTCGACTACCAATTGAGATTGAAAGCACAAAGCTAACGAAAGAGAATTTTATTCAAAAATCAACAACCCTTACAAATGAAACAACTCGCCTATTTATAGGCTACAACACGCAAAGAAGAAAAAAATACAACTCCTAAGTCGGCAACCGACTTAACATCATCTCCGACTTAACATAAGTCGTATACGACTTACAACACAGTTCAGAAAAACTTAAAAATATTACAAGTACAATGGTCACACGACTTAAAGAAAAAAATGCAACGACTTAATGCTAACTCGGTGACGACTCAACTATCTCGTCTTCGACTTAAGCGATGTCTCGGTAACGACTTATGGATAACTCGGCAACAAGCTTCGCTTTCTAAAGATAACTCGGCAACGAGCTTCGCGATCTAAAGATAACTCGGCAACGACTTATGAAATGGCCGCGACTTATGGAGCTTCAACGAGTTAGGGCAAACTCGGCAATGGGTTAGGTCGCGAGTGGTTTTGCAGAAGAACTAGGTCGCGGAGTGGTATTGAGGCGGGGTTTTAAGTCGTAAGTCGGTTGAAGAGCGATGGAGTTAGGTCGGAAGAGATTTAGGTCGTTCACGATTTGACGAGGCGGGGTTAGGTCGGTCGCGACTTTGGGAAGAGGCGTTAGGTCGGTAATGTCGATAGGTCGGAGCATGGATTTAGGTCGTAGGTCGGCAATTGGATGGGGTAGGTCGGCAGAGTTAGGTCGTCTACGACCTTGGGTAGGTCGGCCGCGACTCAACTGAGTAAGTGTTTCATCATCCTCCCCTTGTTGGAAGGAATTCGTCCTCGAATTCACACCCTTGTCACCTTCGACAAATTCCTCTCCATAATATGGAACCAAATGTTTAACGTTGAAAACGTCTGCAGTGTGAATATGATCTGGCAACTTTAACTGATAAGCATTGTCATTGATTTTCTTCAAGATTTCTACTGGTCCAATCTTTCGAGCTTTCAATTTGTTGTAGGCTCCAACCGGAAAACGATCTTTCGTCAAAACCGCGTAAACAAAATCTCCTTCTCTGAAGACTACACTTCTTCGTTTCTTATCCGCCATTTGTTTATACTTCTCGTTTGCCTTTTCCAATCGTTCCTGAACGATTCTATGGCAGTCTTTCAACCCGTCAACAAAATCAACAGCCCGTTTAACTGTTCCCTTCAAATGTGGCACTATTGCTAAATCCAACAGTCCACTGGGTAAATTGGAATATACAATCTGCAATGGACTGTAACCAGTGCTTCGGTTAACAGCATGATTATGAGCAAACTCTGCCTGACACAACTTTAAGTCCCAACTCTTCAAATTATCCTGCATAAGACATCGCAACAAATTACCCAATGATCTATTCACAACTTCTGTTTGTCCATCCGTCTGAGGATGATATGCACTACTAAATTTCAACTTCGTTCCCACCATCTTCCATAGACTCAACCAAAAGTGACTCAGAAATCGAGTATCTCGGTCAGAAACAATAGATTCGGGTAAACCATGTAAACGATATATTTCTTTAAAGAATAACTGTGCCACTCGAACTGCATCCGCTGTCTTCTTACAGGCTATAAAATGTGCCATCTTCGAAAACCTGTCCACCACAACAAATATAGAATCATTTCCCCTCTGAGTTCTCGGCAATCCCAACACGAAATCCATGCTGATATCAACCCATGGTTTGGTAGGCACGGGTAACGGCATATATAACCCCGCATTCGTCGCTGTTCCTTTCGAAATCTGACAAATATGACACCTCTCCACAAATCTTTCTACCTCTTTCCTCATTGACGGCCAAAAATAAGATTGAGAAATTAACTGCAACGTACGATCTCTACCCACATGGCCTTCTTCATGTAGTTCTTTAACAATCTTCATTCTCAAGCTACAGTCTGGGATGCACAATCGATTTCCTTTAAACAGAAAACCATCCACCAACACAAATTCATCCGTATTTCCTTCCTTTACTTTTTCAACAAATTTCACAAAGTAAGGATCTTCTTCAATCAATTCTGGCAATAATTCAAAACCTGTCACTTCCACTTTCATTGTTGTCAACAAATGATTCCTCCTACTCAAAGCATCAGCCACACGATTGGTTACCCCTGACTTGTGCTTAACGACAAAAGTAAACTGTTGCAAATAAGCAATCCACGATGCATGTCTCGCTGAAATCTTGTCTTGTCCTTGTAAATGTTTCAACGCCTCGTGATCAGTGTATAAAACAAATTCTTTCTGGAATAAGTAATGTCGCCAGTGCTTCACCGCTTGAACAACAGCATAAAATTCCACATCATAGGTACTGTACCTCATCTTTGCTCCTGACAACTTCTCGCTGAAATATGCAATAGGACGCCCATTCTGACTCAACACCCCTCCAATTCCAACCTTTGACGCATCAGTATGCAGTTCAAACAATAACTGAAAATCTGGTAATACAAGAATTGGTGCAGATGTCAGCAACTTCTTGATCTTCCCAAAAGCAATCCCAGCTTCCTCCGTCCAAGAAAATTGTTTCCCCTTCATGCAATCAGTCACCGGTGCCATCACGCTACTGAAGTGTGGAATGAATCTTCGGTAGAATGACGCTAGCCCATGAAAACTTCTCACTTCTGTAATTGTCTTCGGCTGTGGCCAATTCCTGACTGCTTCAACTTTATTCTGATCTACCTGGATGCCCTTCTCCGAAACAATATACCCCAAGAACAAAACACTATGCGTCATGAACACGCATTTCTTTGTCGCAGCATAAAATTGTTCCTCTCGTAAAATAATTAACACTTCCTTCAGATGTTGAACATGCTCTTCCAGACTCCTACTATAAATCAAGATATCGTCAAAGTATACCACCACAAATTTCCCAATGAAAGGTCTAAAAATTTGATTCATCACTCACATGAACGTACTCGGTGCATTCGAAAGACCGAACGGCATCACCAGCCATTCATACAACCCCTCTCTCGTCTTGAAGGCTGTCTTCCATTCGTCTCCAGGTCTAATCCGAATTTGATGATATCCGCTTTTCAAATCAATTTTCGAGAAGATAGTAGCCCCACTCAACTGATCCAGCAAGTCATCCAACCTTGGCATTGGAAATCTGTATCGTACGGTGATTTTATTTAATGCTCGACTGTCCGTGCACATCCTCCACGTCCCATCTTTCTTCGGTACCAACAAAGATGGCACAGCACATGGACTCAAACTTTCCTGTACACGTCCCTGCTCAAGCAATTCTTCCACCTGCCTCCTTAATTCTTCATGCTCCTTCGGACTCATTCGGTAATGCGGTCTATGTGGCAAGACTGCTCCTGGAACAAGATCAATTTGATGTTGAATGTCTCTCAGCGGCGGTAACTCTTTAGGCAACTCGTCTGGAAATACATCCTCAAATTCTTTCAATACTGACTTCGCTTCTTCTGGAATTTCAACCTCTTCACTGCTCTCACGCCCAATCAACAAGAACACTTCCGGTTCTTCCTCGACCTCCTTAACAAACTCCTTCAAAGATAACAACGTTTTCAGTTCTTCAATCTCCTCCAGTTTGTTTTCTTCCTGTTGGCGTTTCTTCGGAACCAGAGTAATCTTTGTACCTTCGAACATGAAACTGTAACTGTTGGTCCGTCCGTCATGCTGCACAGCTCGATCATACTGCCACGGTCTCCCCAGCAACAAATGACAAACGTCCATATCTACGACATCACACCAGATTTCATCTTTGTATTTCTTCCCAATTGAAAACTTCACACAAGCTCTACGTCCAACTTTCACTTCACCACCCTTCCTCAACCAAGCTAACTTGTACGGTTTAGGATGTTTCTCGGTTTTCAACTCCAACTTCTTCACCGCTTCTGTAGAGATAATATTATCACAACTCCCAGCATCAATAACAAATTTACAAACTCTTCCCAGAATAGTGCATGTAGATTGAAAGATATTGTTCCTCAACCAACTACTTTCCTCCTCTTGCTTCGGTGTTAAACAACTTCTCCTCATCATCAATGCGTACCCGTCATCTCCCGACAGTAAGTCTTCCTCCTCAACTGGTAAAGAATTAGAGCATTCAGCTTCTTCATCCTCATCCTCAACCTCAGCAATCATTGCTCTCTTCTTTGGCTTTGGACACTCATTGCTTTTATGACCCAACTCCTGACAGTTGTAACATTTGAAACCGTTGTTAACCTTTGCCTTCTCAACCTCCTTCAACACTGGTCTATTGATAGGTTTAGAAACATTAGAACTTCCACCAACACCCTTCACTTGATTATTGGAATTCGTAAACACACCACCTCCTCGTCGTCCCTGCTTCTCCCAAGCCAACGCTTTCTGATGTGCTTCCGCCACAGATCTTGGATCGAACATATTAACCATATCCTGAATCTGCATTCTCAATCCCCCAATGAATCTAGATGTCAGCTGCTCTTCCGTTTCCATAATGTCATTCCTCGCAATAAGCTGGTAAAACTCATCCGTGTAATCATTAACAGTCTTCGTGCCCTGCCTCAAGTTCTGCAAACGTTGATACATCAAAGATTGATAATTGTAAGGTAAGAACGTTGCTTTCATTAATTTCTTCATTTTTTCCCAAGATTCAACTTTTGACTTCCCCATTCGTTCACGTGTAAGTTTGGTTTGCTGCCACCATGCCAAAGCTCTACCCCTCAACCTTGTAGCAACCAACTTCACTCTACGACGTTCTGGAACTTCTTTGAAATCAAAAATTTCTTCAACATTAGCCACCCAATCCAAAAACTCCTCAGCCTGCATACCACCTTTGAATTCTGGAATTTCAGTTTTCATACCAGATTCCCACTTGTGATCGTACTCCGATTGATTCCTTCCTCGTCCACGTCCTCGTCCATGAACACTACCACCATCATACTCTTCTTCACCATCCGATGTATATCGATGTCGATCCTGACCACCAACATCTCTACCACCACCATTTCTTCCACCAACATTCCTACGATCCACATTCCTCCGATCTCGATCAGTCACATTTCTATCACGACCTCGATCATCAACATTTCTATCACAATCTCGATCCACGCTTCTATGATCACTATCAACACTTCTCTCCCGATTAGAATGTGGTGAAACTCTACTTCTTCCATGGCTCGATTCAGGTGAAACCCTTCTCTGATTTTGACTCATTTCAAGCATCATTCTCTCTAATCGACCAATCCCTTCAGTAAGCTTCTCATTGAAATTCTCGTTGATTCGTTGCTCCATTTCATCGGCCTCTTCTCTTCCGTACAAAGCATTAATATTGCGATGACGTTGAACTCGTCTTGGCGGCATGATTGAATACTTCACAAACACTTCAACAAATTCACACTTCAAGTTTTCAAACACCTTTCGAACTTTGATCCAAAATGAAATGGATCGGAAACTCCAACTTTGTTGCAAAAATATGATGAACACGATGAACACAACTTCAACACTTCAAATTCTCGGCTCCAAGACTCGATTTAGCTATGATTGGCTAAAACAAGCTCTGATACCAAACTGACGCAGCGGATAATTCTAGACGATCTTCAATCGACGAAAATAGCAATCTGTGGATTGATGGATACTGAAATGCCCGAATTCGTTGATCCGAAGATACCGAACTCTAGCTATCTCTGACTCGTTGATCCGAAGATACCGGGAAAGAGATCTACGATTCTTCAACGTTGATCTTGCGCACAAGATTCCGTGAATCGGCTTCAGCAAACGATGATTCGAGCGCACTCGAATGACGTAAGTGGAGATAGGAGATACGCTCGACTACCAATTGAGATTGAAAGCACAAAGCTAACGAAAGAGAATTTTATTCAAAAATCAACAACCCTTACAAATGAAACAACTCGCCTATTTATAGGCTACAACACGCAAAGCAGAAAAAAATACAACTCCTAAGTCGGCAACCGACTTAACATCATCTCCGACTTAACATAAGTCGTATACGACTTACAACACAGTTCAGAAAAACTTAAAAATATTACAAGTACAATGGTCACACGACTTAAAGAAAAAAATGCAACGACTTAATGCTAACTCGGTGACGACTCAACTATCTCGTCTTCGACTTAAGCGATGTCTCGGTAACGACTTATGGATAACTCGGCAACAAGCTTCGCTTTCTAAAGATAACTCGGCAACGAGCTTCGCGATCTAAAGATAACTCGGCAACGACTTATGAAATGGCCGCGACTTATGGAGCTTCAACGAGTTAGGGCAAACTCGGCAATGGGTTAGGTCGCGAGTGGTTTTGCAGAAGAACTAGGTCGCGGAGTGGTATTGAGGCGGGGTTTTAAGTCGTAAGTCGGTTGAAGAGCGATGGAGTTAGGTCGGAAGAGATTTAGGTCGTTCACGATTTGACGAGGCGGGGTTAGGTCGGTCGCGACTTTGGGAAGAGGCGTTAGGTCGGTAATGTCGATAGGTCGGAGCATGGATTTAGGTCGTAGGTCGGCAATTGGATGGGGTAGGCCGGCAGAGTTAGGTCGTCTACGACCTTGGGTAGATCGGCCGCGACTCAACTGAGTAAGTGTTTCATCAGTATTTATTGTTTTTTATATTTTTACTACTGAAACGGATTTATGATAAATTAAAATTTTGTATTTATTTGTTTAGGTTTATTGGTTGTGAACTGATCGAAGAAATTCGTTAAATATTTAATATTCGTCTACATCCACGGATATTGATTCCGATATACAAAAATGATTTCGGATACGAACACGACACTATCTGAATCTATATCCAACCGTTTCCGTTTAAAGGTCTAATTTACTATTTTTGGATTAGGTTTTGTTAACAAATTCAACACCATAATGAATACATAGCACGTACAAAACTACAAAGCAGCAGTAACATAAAGAACACCATAAATATTTGACAACCATATTCCATATGCACCGTACTTTGGTATTAACCCAAACCATTAAAAGCAAATCTAAATATAACTCGTAAAAAATAATTCAAAACCCGAAAGCAAACAAGGCTACAGAAGTTGCATATATCACAATACATAAGCTGTAATAGCTTCTTCGGACAGATTTAGAATTCAAATTACATATAACATACATCAAACAACACTAATAATACATAGAACGCACTTAACATACATGCTAGCTGAAGATCATCAGAAAGTCCACATGCAATCAAGCTCAGTACCACAACCACTGTCAACCACTTCATTAACCAGAGTCTGTGGGGCATCGCCGCCGCCATTAAAGGCAGATAGGAAAGAAGGAAGCTGGAGGTTCTCCTGAAGAGACCTCAAACTTGGAAACATCGCGTTACTTCTAGAAGCACCAGCAGTGGCGTTATCGCATCCAGTAGTGGTACTCTTGCAGAATGGAACGGACAGCCAGGGATGAGCTGCAGCCGTTACTGGGGTCGCGATGCTGTTGATCATCATGGAGAAGCAGGGCACGTGCGGCACAACGAGCTGGCCGTTGGATGAGCTCAGGGTGTTGTTTGTCGTGCTTTCGTAGGAACGGGCGCTTGTGGAGTCGAGTAGGTTGTTGTAAGGACGGGGGGAGGACAAAGATGGTGATTGGATGGGGTCGGCCAATGAATGGGGCGTTATGCTCTTGCTTTTGCCGGCTACCTTTTGGAAAACCCGGGATATGACCCATTCGTCCTGCACATCAAAGTACATGGCTTGTTTTTATTATGTGTAGAAAAACACAATATACATATAATTTGGATTGCTATATAACGGCACAAATCTTGAAATGTGCACAGCCTCATGCTCGTTTTTAAAGTGCGAATGATCGATCGAATAAAAACCAACTATATTTTTATATAACCTTTTTTGCAAAGCCTATTCTTGCAATCAGCCATAATATCGAGCAAGTTTCGAAAATTTACTATATATAATAACCAAGATAACAAGTAAATTTTATAATCTGCGTCAGATATTCGATGCGATATTTCAACATTAAAGTATATTCTGGAGATAATTTCAATCATGTCGAATTGTGACTCAAAAATATTGTCTCTTTTATTGCATTAAAAAAGTCAATGAATTGTCTACAAGAAAGGAGAATTGTTTTGATAGGCGGAAATAATCCATTAATTACCTAATCAGCTGATTAAAGAAAATATTTTATGAAACGCATTCATATCTGAGGAAACTGGAAAAATCAAATAGGTAAATGTTTCCTATATGAATAGGAAAATTGATAAGGCATTGATTTATTACCATAAATCGATTATTTCAACCACAAATAGTAATCTTCATATAAAAATAGTCATTCTTGTGAATTAGATAATCTTCTCAAGTTATATTTTTCATGTTCTTCTTCTTAGTTTCAATAATCAATCTTGTTGTTTTTCTTTTCTCAAAAAGTGGTAAAATTTTCTCTTCCTAAGTGGATGTACACTATCCCGCGATAGCAAAACCACTATTAACCATGTGTATAATTTTTTTTTCTTTTTGTATATCTGTGATTGGCAGAGGCGGCCCCCAGCCCAAGGCCCAACTATTAAGGGGGCCCAAAAACATTTAATGAATAAAACCTGGCTCATCAAAGAAATTCCTATTTCATAAATGCAACTTTGGTTAGAGCTTTGCTATGGTAATGGTAATGGTAAGTCGCTTGAAAGCGACTGCAAGTAATACTTGCGCCTTTATTGGTCAGATTACTTTGGTTTTATTTTCAACAAATTATGGTGGGACCCATTTTCCTATAGCCGCTGATAATATAAGTGAGTTTGGAGCATAATCGCCTTTGCTTAGCAAAAGCCACTTAAGTCAAGCATCATTTCATAAAGCAGAACCTCTTCGTTTTCTTTCCATATCATTCATTTTACAAATAGCTTCTTCCTCTCTCTTAAGTTATCCATTTGTGTTATCTATAAATAAACAAATTTTTATCCCTACGTTAAATCGCCTAAGATCAATCTGCATGATCTAGAGATATGGAAGCTAAAATATTACTAAATACGAATACTTAAAATATTTTCATGACTCATCTAATATTTTTAGTTATCTTTTATTTTTATTTTTTTTATATTGCTTATTCTAGTGAATTGGTAGTTGTTAAAGGTTCCAGATTGAATTATTAAAATTCATATTTAATAAAATTCTATTCTATATATATGTCAGAATTGATTTAACGAATTGAGTATCATGCGAAAAGAAGAATATGTTGAGAAGTATTAAGCAAGATGATTTTGCTGCAAAAATAAAATAAAAAACATAAAGACGGGTTCTGTAATTTTTCAACTTTTCAGAACCTATGAGGGTTGTTTACAAAACGGAGGGCCCAAATTTGAAGTTTTCCCATGGCCCGATATAACGTTGGGCCGGTCCTGGTAATCGGTGATTGCTTATTTTGGTATATTGTTTTCAATTTCTCTACCTCACAATCAACACGATCATATTATTTCCCCTACGTTTGAAGTGTTAATTCGAAATCCAAAATTTTCTCAACAGTCTGATATCAAAGCTATTTGATTGTTGAAGGAAGGTGTTAGGCAGTATGATAGAAAATAAAGTTACCCAAGTTGAAGTAAGACCTTATGTTAAAGGATCTTATATTGTATCAGGATCTCAGTTGTCGATAGAGAAATGAAATGGAGATAATGACTTTGAGATGTGAAAATGTAGAATGAAGACTGTTCAAAGAAGGAATATAGTTCATTCGGTGGTGTTTAACACTAAGAAATTGCTCATTGAAATTTCAACCATAGAGGAGATGGAAGAATGAATTTTTACTACTCTACAGTCATCCATGAAAGAGAATGTTTTTTCGAAGATTAACAATGGAACCACTGTTAGAGAAATTTGGACCAAGCTGGATAATCCCCATATAACGAAATCACTCACTAGCCATCTGATTTCGTTGAAGAAATTTTTCACTGTGAAGATGAAAGAAAGTATTTCGGTGAAGACACATCTTTGTTTCTTCAATGATCTTTTGATAAAGATGAAAACTGGATTTGAAGGTGGATGAAAAAGCTAAGGACAATAGTTCTTTTGTGTTCCCTTTTGAAGCATTACACGGGTTTCACTAACAATCTGATATGTGGAAGAGACACTATGACGGTAGAAGATGTGAAGTTGGATCTTCTATTTGAAGACTTAAGGGATCAGATACAGGAGAATGAAGATGTAGAAGAAAGTAGTAGTCAAGGTATATTTGTTGAGAGAGGAATAGAGAAGAAGAGGAATTGAAATCTTAGGGGCGTTCCAAGTCTAAGAAGGCCGAAAATGATTGGAGAGGAAAGTCATGACATGAGAACTGCTACTATTGTTGGAAATCAGATCATTGGAAGAGAGATTATCAAGACTTGAAGAGTAAGATTGAGGATGGATATTCATCGATAATGGCGAAGAAAATTGTATCTAATGATGTGTTGACTGCAGCAGCATTGGGTTTATTAGACTATTGGGTGCTTGATTCAGAGGTGTTGTTTCATATGACAACAAATAGGCACTATTTCAAATCTTTTGTTGAATATGATGGAAGTGCAAATTTTTATAGGAAATGGTGCTTGTTGTAGATCCATGGAAAAGGGTACAATATAGATTCACTTGTTTGACAAAGTGATTTGCAGTTTGACAGTTGTCCACTTTGTTCTAAGTCTTCCGAATTCACTGATCTCATTGGGACAGTTGGTACCTATGAGATGTAAAGTGACTATAGAGAATGATACGTTTCTAGGAGTGCATCAGTTTTGTTGAAGGGTGATGTGTTCCGAAAACTATATCTGCTAAAAGAAACAACCATGCTTAGAGAGTCTTGTGTTGGAGTTAACAGTTCTCATGTTTTGGACACCACCAGACTTTGGCATCTCATATTGAAATGTAATTAGGAAAAGTGCTTAGAGTTGCTTCGTAAACGGAAGATGATCAAAGAAGAAAACTTCAACAAGTTAGATTTCTACCAGGACTGTGTTTTGAAAAAGCAGATGAATGAGTCTTTTGGAGTTGGAATTCATAGATCGAAGAGTACCTGATTATGTACATACGCATGTTTGAGGACCAGTAGCTACTGCTTCCATCGGTGGATAAAGATATTTTATTTTCCTCATTAATGACTTTTCTCGAAAAGTTTGGATTTATATGATGAAGGCCAAATCAAAAAGTCTTGAAAAAATTGAAGTTTGAAAGGCGTTAGTTGAGAATCGGTCTGGTTACAAGTAGAATGTTCTTAGATCGAAAATGGCAGTGAGTTTGTATCTAACGAGTTCCTCAAAAACACATCATGATATACATAAATATTTCACTACACCTAGTGATTTGTCGCAATTCAATGGGATTACTGAGAGAATGAACCGGATCTACTTCAGATGGCCCATTGCTAGAGATTAACTATAAGCTTATGCAGAGGCTTTTGGGCTGAAGCTTTGCCGACTGCAGCGCTTATTATAAATCAAATTATATGCTCAGCCATAGATGGGAAGACTCCAAAAGAAAAGCGATGATGTAAAGCAGTGTATCTGGGTTATTTCATATTTTTGGTTGTCTTGCATATGTGCACCGTACGCGTGATGATAAGTTGAAGGCTAGAGCATACTAGGACACATTTATGGGATACACAGATGAAGTTAAAGAGTATCACATTTGAAACCCGATTGATAGGAAGATTGTGCATTTACCCTTGATGAGTTTGCAATTTGAAGTCTACGGGAGACTTACCTACCACATCAGTTGATTCTGATGGACCTAAGAAAGTGGAAGGGGTTCACATATTTCAACCTAGTGGTAAAGTTGTAGTGGTTGCTGATAGAGGTGAAAATGCAGTTGATGAGACAACATAGAGTAGTCCACAGTACATTCTAGTAGTGTTGGTGATGTGCATGAAGTTAGAGAAAGTCCATTTGAATGTGGACCATGTGTAGTTAAAATGCTTAGCAGTTCAATAGCGGTGAAGATGCAAAAAAGTTATAACGGGAATGTAATAGAAAATAGCGAAGATGAAAAAACTTTATTAGATATAAAACCAAATATTTAAAGTTAACTTATTCTCGTGCTCACATAATTTGCGTAGGAAAAAAATATATAGTTTAATCTTATATAACAAAACCGAAGAATATCATGATTTATACAGACTAAATTTTGTAAGTATAATAGATTTCTAACTTATATTGAGTACCTATATCTTAAAATTAAATCTTTACCATAATTTTATTGATTTGGATTCAAAAGGAACTAGTCAAATCAACCTTTGCGTACTAATGTTGCTAAAACGAGTGCTAAAAACCCTTGATTTAACGGGTGTAGTAAACAATAACGGGTGTAGTAAACAATAACGGTGATTAAAATAGATCTATTGTCTAATAGCGCTAAATTGAAAGAGCGTAGCGGTTGAAGAGTGCTATGCGCTATAGCGGGTGTTGCGGGGTTTAAATGCAAAGGTGGAGTTGAAAGGAATTTCGACGATGTTATTTCTAATCGAGTCAGTTGTAGGACTATTATGCCGCACGAGAGAAATGGAGATTGGCAATAACCTAAGCCTTAATAATCAATTTGACTGTGCCTTACATGTGATTCATGATGAGTCATTTGACCTTGAAGAAATCATGACGTCGAGTGATAGCTCGAAGGGGATTTGGACTATGGAGGAGGAGTTGCAGTCTTTGAAGAAGAAGAAGACTTGGAATTTAGTATCACCTCCTTAAGGAAGCTGAACCATAGATTGCAAGTGGGTCTTCAAGGTAAAGGATGATAGAAGATACAAGGCCAGATTAGTTGCAAAAGGATTTTCATAAAGAAAGATAATGAAGTATGATGAGATATTTGACGATGTAGTGAATCAAACCTCCATCCGAATTTTACTTGGCATGGTTGCTACTCATGAGTTGAAGTTGGAGCAACTTTATGTGAAATTCGTTTTCTTGAATGGTAATTTGAAGGAGACCATTTATATGAAACAGCTAGAAGGATTATTGTACGTGGAAAAGAAGACTAAATTTGCAAGTTAAAGAAGTTTCCTTATGGTTTTAAGCAGTCGCCTACATAGTGGTACAAGATATTTGATCCTTTTATTTTTTCACTTTGTTTTGATCGTAGTATCAAAGATGCATATTAATCTTAAGCATTTAAGTGATGGTAGTTGGGTGTATTTGCTTTTGTATGTGGATAATATGTTAATTACTTCCAAGGATAAAGTTGGAATCAATGGATTGAAGTTGAAGTTAAGACGTAATTCGATATGAAAAACTTTGAGGAAGCAAGAAAGATTTTTGGGATGAAAATCCAAAAAGATGGAAAACATGGACTTTTGAGGCTCACTCAAAGAAAATATATTCAAAAGATGCTTGCTCAGTTTAGCATGGAGGGAGCAAAGAGGTATACTCATGTCATTGCACATACAACTTTCTAACAAAGGCTCTTCGATTTCAAAGAACGGGGCCTACATGAAGAAGGTGTCATATGCGAGTGCAGTTGGTAGCTTGATTTATGTCATGGTTTGCACTAAATCTGACATAGCACAGGTTGTTGATTTAGTTAGTAGGTATATAGCAAATCCAGAAAAGACACACCGGAAGGTCGTAAAGTATATTTTCAAGTATCATGGAGGAACTCCAGGCATGTGCTTGTTTTTTGTGGCAAGATAGATTTCGGCTTGATTGGATTTTGTAATTATGACTATATCAAGGATAGAGGTTGAAGGAAATCAACCTTAAATTATATGTTCACTCCTAAAGGAACGACTATAAGTTGGAAAATGAGACTGCAGACGATAGTTGTTTTGTCTACTACCGAGACAGAGCTGATAGCTGCTATCGAATCGGCTATGGAGGCACTCGACTTGAATTGGTTGATATGTGAATTGGACCTCGTATATGATGGAGTAGAAGTGAGCCATGATAGTCAAAGTGCAATTCACTTAGCTAAAAATCTGGCTTTCAGCTTGAAAACAAGCATTTAAAGATGGAAGGCTCCTTTCTTGTCTCGATGAATGAAGAGGATATAATTCGTTTTTGGAAGGTTCGCACGGTGTAAATACAACAAATATGTTTACCAAGTCATTGCCTAACTCAAAGTTCGAGAATTGCTCGAACTTGAGCTGCTTATAGGTGTTAGGTGCCACATGATGGCACATAAGGAGAGTGAGTTGGCAAATGAAAATGTTTGTTACCATTGTGGAGATTAATAGGTCATATTTACACGAAGAGGGTACTTTCAACACTTTGTTGGCGGACGGTAACCTTGCGGAGTTTGCTGACAAAGTGCAATGGATGACAATCATGCCGAAGCTCGGTAGGAAAGTATTTATGGTGTATTGTCCGAGAGTTGCACGGAGTATGAGGATGTAAATGGAGTCGGTAGCATTGTATGGAAATATAGTATTAAGGTGGAGACGGTTAGATTTCGATGATACAATATTTTCACATTAAAGTAGATTTTGAAGATATTTTCAATCATGTGGAACTAGAACTCAAAAATTGCCGCTTATTGCATTAACGAAGGCAATGAATTAACTACTTTGAAGGAGAATTATTTTGAAAGATGAAAATAATCAATCAATTTCCTAATAAGCTGATAAAAGAAGATATTTTATCAAGCGTATGGATATTGAAAACATCAAATAGGTAAACGTTTACCATATGAATAGAAAAATTGTTGAGACACCGATTTATTACCATAGATCAATTACTTCAACCTCAATTAATAATCTCTATATAAGATAGTCGTTCTTTAGAGACCCTATCTATCCAAAGGAGGGAAGGGCAGAGCTTTTGGTGTTTCTTCTAGTCAAGAATTGGGACCTCACAATCACTAGCCAATATTTCTCTCATTCTCCTGCCTTTCTTTGTTCATGATTCGATATTCTGGTGTCCTAGGCGTAGAGGAACCACACCAACCATCCCGAACTTGGTGGTTAAACTCTATTGCGGTGACGATACTGTAGGGGAGGTCCTGTGGAAAAATAGCTCGATGCCAGAATGATAAAAAGCTTAACACCTCTTATTTTACTAAAAAAAATGCAAAGGTCCTCTTATTCAAAACCTCAATTATGATATCTCTTCTCTCCCCCTTCACACCTCAGAACGCACTGTTATTATAGAGAGAAACGCACTTTCACATCTTCTTAACCCGAAACGAAATGGATGAGAAGAGGTTCCTTTTTTAGGGTACTTCCGGGAACAGATCTAGTAGAGACGGGGTGGGGCCTGTAGCTCAGAGGATTAGAGCACATAGCTACGAACCCCGTTATATAATGCTCCCAGTTTGTGTTTCTTCAAATCCTTCTTCTTAACTTCCATTATCAATCTTGTAAATTTTTCTTTCTCAGAAAGCAATAAAATTTTCTCTTCCCAAGTGGATGCACATAGGGATGAGCATTTTGTTGGCTTGGTTTATCGAATGAGAAAAATTGTTAAACCGAACTAAAACCAATAAAAATGAAACCAAACCAAACAAATTAAGTTTGATTGATTATCCAATTTAACCGAACTTTAAACAATTCACATTTTATGTTTGGAATATTCGTTGTAATTTAAAATAAAAGCTACATATATGATTAAAATACTCTTATTTTGCGTTCTTATGGTTTTTAATAGTAATTTTGACACATATATGATAAAAAAATTATCTAGATCACTAAACTAATCTAGAAAAATTATTATAACATTAGTAATTTTGAAAATATAACAAAATTCGGTTAATTTGGTTAAACCGATAACCAAATTAAATTTTTTTACGGAACGATTATAAACCAATCTAGCTAGTTTCAAAACCAAACCGACTGAAATGAATTGTTTGATTGGTTTATTTAGTTTAGCCAAAGATGCTCACCCCTAGATGTACACTATTTTGCTATAATAAACCCACTATAAATCATGTGTGATTTTCTTTTCTGTTTGTGCATCTTTGATCGGTGATTCCTTATTTAAGAGTATTAATTTTCTGTTTGTTCTACATCACCATCAACATGATCTTATTATTTTCACTACGTTTAGAGTGTTAATCCAAATTTTCCTCAATACTCCTGGTTATGAAAATCTCCTTAGAAGCAGTTTTGAATATTGTGTTTTAACTAATTTTGATCGAATATTTACAAGTATGATTGTTTTGATGATTTTGGCATTTGACTAAAACAATTAGTTAATAAAGAATGTGTACCAAATTGCATTGTTGGACGAGTCCACGTAAAAGGGTATCGAGTTTTAAATGCTTTTGATTGAATGGTAACAAGAGTAAATGTTTGGATGATTTTGGCGTTTCAATAAAACAACTTCTCTACTTAATAATGAAGATTCCAATAGAATTTCTATCATGTCTTTTTAAAATTCCGAAAATATCCTAGATATGATCAATTCTTGACACCCATCAACTGAATCTCACCATCGATTTGCAGTCTCCACCATCACCTCTTTCTCAATCACGCATCAACGGAATTTCACTATCGATTTGCATTCGACATCACCAACACCAACAAGACTTAAAATAAAGGTGTTGTGACCACTAAACCTTTTTGCACTTATAACACATATCCCATTAAATTTTATTAAATAAAAAGTATATACATTAGATACTAGAAGCACATACGTGCGATTTATACTAGTAATTAATAATGAATGTATACCTAATTCCATGGTTGGACATGTCCATGTAAAAGGATAATACTAAATAGTAAAAGTTCGCTTTTAATTATTAGACACAAACTATTTTGACCAATTACTTGATTAGAATTACTTATCAAATCTATCACAGGTTATAAGCAACAAATAGTTGGAAAAACATTATTTTTAGTTTTCTCGGATGAATAATCCAATCACTCCACATTCCAATAAGCTCTACATTTTCAAACAGTACAAAAGAATCATAGCATTACAGACTTCTACTGATATCCCACTTTAGGTGAGTAAATACATTCTAGTTTACATGACAAGTATCATGGATTGTAATTCGCTTCTCTTCCTCAGATGAGCATGAACAATCAATCATTTCAATCAATATAATGAAGACGTCTAAGGGAATTTGTTAGCCTAATACGAAAAGGGACATCAGCTAGATAGATACCTTAACTATTTCTCATACATAACAATTAAATCTAGGATTATATTCACGATCATAAGATTCCACACCACATTAGTGTGTGCGCGCATGCACGTACACTTTATGAAATATGGTTAAATATTATTTGAAATATTAGCCTCGAAGAAGAATAGAACCTGCATATATTTAAATTTATACATGCAACTAAAAACCAATTAGTAGTGAACATAACTCAAATAAGCCATTTAAGCTACCAACTTATGAGAATTTACCAGAAACATAATTCAAATAACCTACTTACAGGTAGTCTTTGACTTGACTACTTATCATGAGTTGTCAAAATTGTATAATTTGGATGTTTTGTGCTCGATTCCGAATATTAAGTTTATATCTCATTGATTTATTTCGAATTTCCATGATTCCAAATATTAAGTTTGTGGGACGGGACCATCAACCTTAACAAACATGACACATCCTTCAAAATTTATTAGAGTATACTTGAGAGCCAAAAACGAAATCTCATTTGTTCTTCTTTTATTTCAGTTGATCTATACTTCTCCATATAAAATCTCAAGATTACGTTAAAAATTTTCTATATTGTCATACCTTCTTAAATTCTGGCTTTCAAAAGGTAGATTAACTTTAGTTCGAAAGTCATCCAAAGTAACCCTAATAGAACTTAGAATCAATTTGTTCTAAAATAAAGTTTCCTTCATTATGTCAAAATTTCAAATTTAAAGTGCTAAATCCAGAAGTTGAATTTCTAACTTGATTAGGATTATAAAAACAAAGAAACAGATTTGCAAACCCTAATAGCCACATCTTTTAGTTAATCAAAATCGAATTTATTATTCAAAACCGAATTTAATGCAAAAGAAATTGTAAATTAATTAAAGTTTACCACATATTTGGGAGTTGGAGTATTTCAATAATGATCTCTATAATAATAGCGGGCTCCTCGGAACCAAATAAATAGCTTATAGCATGTTTATTATTTTATTAGAGCCATTATAAGATTGTCAGTAAAGGAATATTTTCTAAGATTTACTTATTTGTCCTATACTTTGATAGTGAAAGAGAGATCTCTAACTTCATCAACCACTCCTTTACAGCTTTTATTTATTGGGCAGTTCGGCTTCAAACTAAAGCTTCAGAAATTACTTCCACAGATGCAAACATTAGAAAACATTAAAAAAAAACCTAACCTACTCAAAAGGTAACTTCTATTTTCTTGATAGTTTACTTCAGTAGTGGCAGCTTTATCATGATGTTCACCAATTTCAGAATTTAAAATATTCAAATAATTACTACCTTGGATGACCTAGAGAGAAAATGGTAAGCAAACTTTCCTTCAAGCCTGTACTCATGCATGACCCAATTGGTCTTTTCACCTTTAGGAGCCCTTCCTTTGTAAAATACTAAAGTCTTCTTCATGCCAACTAGTGCACCAGTCCTTGTGCTGTATATCTCTCTGTCTTTTCCAGTTGCTTTCCAGTATCCAGCTTCAGTTGCTCTATTGGTTCTTAATCCAGTTGGATATTTTCTGTCTCTTAAACTGAAGAAGTACCACTCTTTTTCTCCCATTTTCGCCCTCTCTGCGCATCAAATTTCAACAAAAATTACTATATATAAACAGAGAATGAACTAATGCATATCGATATATAAATTTGTACCTGGAAGTTGCCACGGTTCACATTTGTTAAGGTCTATTTCAGCAATAGCTCGACCAGCAGCAAAAGTGCTATCAAAAACTTTTTTGAGAAGATAATAGGTTATAAGCTCTTCATCAGTTGGGTGAAATCTGAATCCTGGCGGTAGCTTATTAGCTTCACTGTTCTCAAACAAATGGTTAAACTTCTCCATTTCTGAAATTAAGAAAAAGTTATTAGAATCTAGAAAGCCAAGAAATGCAATACCCCTAGACTTAAATCAATAACAGTTCTATCAAACTTTTGGATAGATATATAAGGCAGAAAGAAAAGAAAAGCTGAGTAAGCAGAAAGAACGAGAACAAAAAACAGGAACTAATAAAAGAGAGGAGAGTACTCCACTTTCGACATTCATGAACTCAAAATGGAAAGGTAATGATCATTTGCATTCAGTACTAAAACTGTAATAAAAAGGGGACCGACCAAAGGCAAGCAGCAAACAAAAGAGCTCCTCTCACAATAGCCAAAGCAATGAGAATGAACAAAGCAGAGTTTGAAGAAGGATTCAAAGATTACTATTAAATGCAGGCGAAGGTAAAAAAAAGTGGTGGAAAAGTTTCTTACCTTTGTAATTTAATGAGGTAGATGGTGAAAAAGCAATGTTATATGCCTGCAACAAATAAATTTTGGGAAATGCGTCATCCACGCTTCACTCCGTTGATTTTTTATGCAGTGCTAGGCTGAATTTTCCGCATAAAGAACCGGTTAATATTCGGGATGGTGACATGGCTTCTTGGTGCTTTTGCAGCGTCGAGTCGATAGCTTGGTGAATTATTTGCGTTGCTGATTTTTTAACCTAGGGTGGATATGCAGATATCATTTAAGTATTAAACCCATAGAGTTTTCAAACTCAAGATTGAAGAGAAAGACGTTTATGAACAAGAGGTTGGATTGAATGTAACTTTTGTATGTACAGTGTTATGTCAGCAGTTTAAGTAAAAAAGTTTGTATTTTCGAAATTTCAGCAGTTTAATAAGATGTACCCGTATCCGTTACGTTCAGCGTAACTAAGATAAGTCGGACATAAAATTTATATTGAATTTTTGTTATTTAAGGAGTCATTTTCGTATTCATCCATCACACTCATTTATCGTTTTACAAATTCTTCCTAACCATGTTCAAATATAATTTCGTCAATAATAATTTCAAAAATGATTCGCAAAATACGGACTACTAATTAACAGAGACGATTTATCATATTTTGACGATTCTGGTGAATGCGACAATAATCTCGAAGCTATTGTTGGATTGATGGTAAGCTATTTCAATCAATTCTTACTCCCTACCGTAATTCTTCTTATGATTGTCGAATATGAATGGCTCATGTTTCTGGCGGACATGAGAATAGAAGTCAAGATTTTTTTTCAAATGAAGAGTGCTACTTTCCGATGTCTATGCTACATCCTATCAACTAGGCATGGCTTAATTTCTAGTAAATAAAATAGAGATCACTGAAATATTGGGAATGTTTTATTACACTATAAGCCATGAAATATCCAAACAAATTGGTACGTGAAAATTTTAGTCGAGCTATCAGCAGTGTTAATACTTGTCTTTCCAAAGTCTTATAAAAGTTTCTTGCTTATGACCAAAGATAAAAGTTAAAGGTTTCAATGTGGTTACTAACTAAATTAGATATGATACTACAACATGTTACTACCTTTTTTCGAAATGTTATTGGAGCTAAAGATGGAACACATATTCATGGGTGGGTTAATGAAGAGAAATTACCAAAATTTATAAGAAAGAGTTTTTTAAGATAAATTATTCTTGCTGCTATTAATTTTGATTTAACAATTGGTTTGATATTTTCTGGTTGTGAAGGTTGTGTCCATGATAGTAGACTGTTAAATGATGTTATTGAAGAAGTTGAAACCTTCGCACATCCTCACCTGGTAAGCATCATCTTGTAGGCTCATGGTACAAGCTTGGAACGGACATCTACCACCTTATTGTAATGAACATTATCATGTTCTAGAGTTTCAACAAATCTAGAATGTTTTGAAATTGCATAACTAATGGTTCAATTTCTATAATTTTAATATATGCATGACCCTGAAAGGACATTTGGTATTTGAGAAATAATCAACATTTTACGAGACATGTCGACATATAATTTCACCAAACAAGCACAGTTTGTCGTTGCAACTTATGTTATTCATAATTTGCATGAAAATAAAAAGGCATATATCATGATTATGAAGAAAATATTAATGGAAAAATTCCACCAGATTATGCTGAAAATTGGACTGAACATCGCCAACCAAGCCATATTGGTGCAAGTTCATCAAATACAACACAAATTGTTGCAACACGTGATTAGATCAGATACACTTCGGTTGTTGCATAATGACGTTGATGTATAAAAAAATTTTTTTGTTATTTGAACTTATGTTCGAATTTGTAATTTGTAGTAGGTATTGTATTTTATATTTAAATTTTAATTTGAATTTGAATTTTTATTATTGCTTATTCAATATTAAATATGAAATATTTATCAGTTAAATTAACTAATTAATGGTCAATAATTTAATAAATATTACAAACAAAAAATATAATTAATCACACAATACTTTCTATACATTCACAAATTAATATTTTGTCCACGAATGTCACGGCCTTTAGCCTCTAACATCTAATCCAATTTGCCTGTGAACGCGTACATAATGTTTGTGTATTTTGTTGATTTGTTTACTATTAGTTAACTAGTTTTAAGTAATTAATTATTATTAGCTAATAACGACAAATGATATGAAAAAACACTGTAATGGATTTACCATTGCATCAAATTTATTACATAAACAATACAAATAATAAATAATACATCAAATACCAATTTAATTTTGGGACAGTTTGGCACAGGTCCCTAATAAGTTTCAAAATACACAAAAACCCCAGTAAAATAAAGTTTGTAAATTAGGTCCCTAGAATTAAGTTACTGAATAATGACATACACTTATGCAATTTTCAGTGAATAATTGCAGACATTTATGCAATTATATCAAAAAATTGCGGAAAATTCCGCAATTATTCATCCAAAAAATTGTGGAAAATTCCGCAATTATTCACCCGAAAAATTGCAGAAATTTACGCAATTTTTTCAAAAAGTTGCGGAAAATTCCGCAATTATTCACCAAAAAAATTACATAACTATATGCAATTACTTAGTAACTTAATTCTAGGGACCTAATTTACACACTTTTTTTTACTGGGGTTTTTGTGTATTTTGAAACTTACTAGGGACCTGAGCCTAATATTCACTTTAATTTTTTGTCTTTTCTTCGCTCTTCTTCCAATACTTGATTCTTGATCGAACTTCACTAAAGCAAATAAATAGTTGTAGAGACATCTGCTGTAACGACCCAGAATTTTGAACAATTTAAAATGGAAATATTTAATTAATTTTAAATATTTGAATGATGGTTTCACTTGAATTTCAAATTATCAGAATAAATTGGCGATTAAATTTAAAAAAATTAAATCTATTGTAAGTTGAATAAAAATTTGAATCTTAAAATTTAAGCTGATTAAAAATATTTCAAAGGCTTGTAAAATCCATATTTCTAATACTGAAGATACTAGAAGCTTCAGAAGATAAATTGAAAGTGATTTGTTCAGTTTTGCAATTATATCATTTAAATCGATATTTAAAAATAGCGTTCCGGGGCACAGTCTCGGAATTCGACGAAACCAGTTCCATTGGGTCTGTAATATTGAATTATTGTTGGATTTCAAATTTCGCATTTTTCGGAGGTGTTATGTGAGCACACGATATATAAACGTGTTGAAAAATTTATATCGAAAATTCTATTTAAAATTCTATTTATACATGCACGTGCTTATCACATCAGCACATTATCTTCCCTAAATCACGCTGGAAAATCACGATACGAGATCGTGCAAACCATGCCTCCCTCAATTTTAAATAACCCTCTTCCCTCTATATAATTCAAAACCGAAACAAAATAAAATCAATGGCCTCTCTCTCTCAATCACGAATCAGAAGCCAAGTATATTCGATTGTTCGAAACAAATTGTTACACAGGGGGGATAGCGGCAGGTTGAAGCTCGTGATTCACGGAATCAAGTCATTCCTTCCTCAATTTACTGTAAATCGAATTCGTGGCGCGTGAAGGAAATCACGATGGCGTCGTCGTTTTCGTGATGTAGCCGATGGGGCGGCTCGCGATGGTCTCACGTGGAGGCTGAAGTCGAAGTGGCGTAGGCGAAGCTCGAAGACGAGGCGGAAGTTCTGGCATACGCGCGCATGTGGAGGAAATTGGGTCGCGACCCATCATCGGTGGGGAGAGGGTGAATCTGGAATTGGGTTTGAAGAAGGCGGGATTTTCTCTGGTAATCGTTTTGCCAAATTTTTTCTGCTTAATCCAATTTTAGTTTAGGAAAATTTGCAAAGCATAAAACAGATAATTTTTACAGTA
Source organism: Allium fistulosum (assembly GCA_030737815.1). Taxonomy (NCBI): domain Eukaryota; kingdom Viridiplantae; phylum Streptophyta; class Magnoliopsida; order Asparagales; family Amaryllidaceae; genus Allium; species Allium fistulosum. Next base: position 171,820,959 of record CM060906.1, on the reverse strand, counting down.
AGTTATAAAAATAATCCTGTTTTTATTTTAATATATATATATATAAGCTTTTAAATATAAGAGTATGTGTTTTAAGGAAGGAGATAATAAATATATGTTAAAGAAGAATTTTACAGTAAGGGAAAAAAATATTTTTTTATAAGAAAAATCAGCCTAAAAAGTAAATCATTAGTCTGAAATAAAAGCTTTGGATAATTAAATATGTATATGGAAATTAAAATAAAAATGTTTAAAATCAAATTTTAGTAAAATCATTGGTTAATTGAATTATAAAATGGAAATTTAATTATTCGAATGGTTCAAATTTAATAAATTGTATAAATTGTTTATACAAGGTCAAAATCTGAAAAGAAACAAACTGGATTGGAAGTGGATTGCAAAATAAAAGCAAAGGTGAGATTTTCTCACTCAAATGAAATTTGATATTGCAGTTATTGATTGATTGACTGTTTGGATGATTATATATATATATATATGTATGTATATAGTAGTATATAGCAATATATATATATATATATATTGGCATATGTATATATTGCAGTCGTGATTTCCCGTACTATATAGCGGATGAGACCCTATTGCGCCGCATAATAGCGGATTGATATTTTTTATAAATCCCATATACAGCGATATTCCACCTCGAAGTGGAATTGGTATTGTGCTAACATCTGTGGATGTAGGGAAACAGGTTGGAGGGATCCAACTGGATTCCTCACCAGTATTTATTTGATTACAGATATTGTGATATTTGTTGATTATCATATCGGTATATGATGTTGGATGTTGTGATTGACTATTTGGTGTGTTGCATCATTGGGCCAAATTGGAATTTTTAAAGGATTTTTAAAGTGATGATTTTTCAAATTGAAAAAAAGTGATTTTTTTAAAGGTATACGTTTTATTAAATTTTTGAATTGATTCATCTTAGATAAATAAACGTTCAACTTTTAAAGTTATAAAAATTATGATTTTTGTGAAATATAACCGAAAGGTGATTTTTTGAAATAAATAGTTAAAGTAATTTATAAAATGGTTTAAATTGGGATTTTTGAATTATTAAAAACGATGTATATAAAAGATGTACAAAATTGATATTTATAAATTTAAAATATTGGGATTATTAAACGAGTTTTATAAGTGTTAAAATAAAGTATAAATGGATTTCATAAGTGAACGAAATTTTATATTTATAAATTGTGAAGTTACAAAATGAATAGATTTTGTAAAACAAAAGATTTATAAGTAATTAACTTATAAATCGGATTTTGGCATTTTAATTGAGGTTTCTGAATAAGTATGAATGGTTCATAGATGAGATTTATAAAATATATATTTTATAAATCAAAACAATGGGATTATAAAAGTAGTTCGGTTATTGTTGAAAATAAGGTTATAAATGAAATCTTATAAGTAATAAGATTTAAATTTTGTGAAGTTTTAAAGGAACGATTTTGTAAATAAATGAATTATAAGTATTTAACTTATAATATGGACTTTTGGTATATATATATATTGAGTTATAAATTGAATTGGTCATTAAAGGAGATTTATAAATCGGAGTGTTATAAATAGAAATGGAATTTATAAACATTGTTTGTAAATTCAAAATCAATTGAATTTGATAAATTAAACATAGAAGTTATTAAAGGAGATATATTCGTGATTTTGGATAGCGAATTATCCTTTAAGTTAAACGATATAATAATAAGAGTTTGATTGGGAATTTTATTCATGATTTTGGATAGTGGATAATTCTTTAAATAAAAAGTGTAGAAATGTTGAATTAGGTAAACAAAGTATATTCACGATTTTTGGACCGTGAATATATTATGAAATAAATGCATATGTTCTTGGGGAAGTGATATTTTGAAATGGAGTTAATGGTTTTAAAGACGTTTTAAAATGCATTAAATATCGAATACATAGATTTCAACATTCATTGTTGAAATAGACGTTTTCGAGCAATAAGGAAATGGTGGACTATAACACTGTTGTTATAGTAAATGGTTTCCGAAAGGAAATGTTTTATATAGTATTGGGATTTATATATCTATCTAAATTTCGAATCCCTATACTATTAATTTTGGGTTGTCGTAACGATGTTTTACGGAACATTCGTTTTGACCCAAATAATGTGTTTAAGAGAATGTTTTCCTTAAGGAATGAAATATATAATTAATTTTGATTTAAGTATATTGAATATTTTAAAATGTTGAAAATAAATAAGATTTGTGAATTACTTATCATTTAATAAGTATGGAAATGTTTTCCAAAATGAAATGAAACGTTTTTGAGAATTTATCTTTGTAAAGATAAATTGAAAGTGAATATTAGAAATCGATTGAAAATCGTATATCAGTAGATATTTGAAATAAAAATTCACTATGGAATTTATAAAGGAAATGGAAATTCATTTTAAAAATAAATATCGATTTATTTTTGAAGTGTGGAAATTATATATCTAGTAAAGATATTTTTGGAAAATAAATGATTTGGAAAAATTATTTGGAATCTGATGATGCTGTGCTGACCTATTGATAGTTAAATAACCGACTATCAATATTTACCTTGAATGGGTATTTGTTGTGAATTGGATGAATTTGAATGCCACACTTATTTTTGAATAAGCGCTCACTATTCGGGTTAGCTGGGAAAGGACCTTGGGGTCCTATAACCCATTCCGAATATGTGATACGTCGTTATGGATTGCATTTGATGACCGGTGTTGAAGACCGGATATTTTTGAAAATGGAAGGATTACCGTCGAGTTACTCTACATCGGCTGATCTCCGATATAGAGGTTTTATCACCCTTAGTGACGGGAAGTCCGGATGTGATTAGAAAATTATCTGGATTTGCAAGGGCTTCGTAAGAAGTGCCTTCGGTTCTGTTCGATCCCGGAATAGACTTGTATGGATTGTGTATCTGACGTTACAAATTGAGATATAAAGCTAATTTCTTTCAAATACATATCTGTTGGTGGTGGAGAATTTATTCTCTTAGCTTAACACCCTTCTCTGAGACGTACGAGCTCAGAGGTTATGTAGTTGAAGGTTATCAGCAATATACTCCCAATTTGGTAACGTGGCATGCTGAGTGTTGCTGTGTAATGATCATTGTTTGATCATTTGTGATATGATCATTTGTTTGATCATTTATCTTTGTGATCATTACTTTGATCATTTGTTTGACCCGAAGCATGGCTTTGTGAAAAGCGTAGCTTTGTGGACGAGACTTCATCGATCCTCACACCCCGAAATGGTCAAAACAGGAAGGATGCGGCAAGGTTATTAGGGGGTAGCGCCCCTTTAGTGTATGTCATTCCTTCTGGATAGAGGTGGTATCATGGTACGGAGCCCAGATATTTAACCTATGTTGTTGCTGCAAATTTATTACTTTGTGGTTGTTGGAAATCGAGGATCCTCGAGAAGATCGGTTACGATCGGGGGATGACATATTCGTGTCAGTAGTTACCCAGTTAGGGGTAACCCGGCCTTGTATTGGTAGCGATCCGGTTTGGTTCTCGGGTCGTCTTTCCAGAGGCGTACCTATGTGGCAATGGGAAGTTCCTTGGCCTGACCATTTTTTGGAAATCCAAAGAAACAATACGTGACTTGTACGGTTTTAGTTGTATTACCTTCCATGGAATGTGGCGGTAACCTACAATTGAACATGGTAGCTATAGTAGGCATACGATACTGGTCGTATGTTGGCTAAGATTAATATTATACTTTCGAAATATTTTCTACACTATGCACTAATAATAATATCAAAAAGGATTTGATTTTGCGTAGTAAGCATCTTTGACTATCATAAGAAGAAATCTCCTCCAATTCTGCGTTTGCATTGTGTGTATGGCGGGAGGTCTTATGGTAGTTTCATTTTTCAAAAAGCATTGCGAATAAATTTTATTTTCTTTGTAAAAATAACTGTTTTACGATCTCACACCAGTCGCTATGACTGACTCGGAGTTTAGTGTTTCCCTTCTAAACTCTGGGTGCCCATTATTTTCCACACGGGCAGCCTAGAGTTATGTTATCAGGATATTCTGGATATTCTGGAGCTGTGGAAGCAAGCTGGATGGCGAAACGTATCACCTATACTTTGTATTATTCCGCTGTGTATTCTGTATGAGGACAAGTTTATATAACTGTCCATTGATGTGCTGTGTTGTATTGAGTTGTATATTGACTCTGATTGATGTATGTATAAACTGATATAGTTCTTTGTTTTAAAAGACTAGTGATTATCTATTATATATTATTCCGCTGCGATATGTGAGATTCTGGTATTGTTTCTGTTTCTGTGTTTTTTGTTGTTTCTTCTTTCTTTTTCTTCTGTTTTATTCTACCTCTTCTTTCTTAAACCCTAAGTATTTGGTTTTCCGGCATTCGATGGCTTGGCAGTCGATACAGTGGACGTATTGATGTCGATATTCGGAAGTCGAAGAATCAGGTACTTACATCTGCAAATTGATACATATTCAAGCATTAATCGGCTGTCGAATTTCTGTGTCATTATTTTGGTTGGAATTGGAGTTTGATTTTCCACTAGGTTTTTATTGTTGATTGGATTGTGTTTTCCGACTTGATTATGATTCTAATTTTCATTTTCAACACTACTCACATAGTAACTCCGTGATTGAATTTATAGCCAGAGTTACGTTTGGCGTAAGTCATTAAATTCAAATGTAAAATTTACGTTTTTTCTGTAATGTCCGACTCAACGCATTTACATTAAACATAATTTTTCCAAGTTGTTATTTCCTTATTGAAAGTTTATCCACGAGCATACCCTTAAAACGCGATTGTAAAAGTGGTAGAAAATAATTATCTACAAAATATTATTCTACTCCCTACAAAATAAATAAAAGAATATAAATGTATGTATTCCGAAAAGTCAAATAATTCTATCTTAAATGTATTGGCAACTCACTATGCATAGCCCACATTTCTTTTTTCTATTCCTAGGAAAGTCAACAATTTCAAATATTTGGATGCCATAGAGTAAAAAATAATTCCCCGAGTATAACTTGATTTGTTAATAAACAATTAACATCATTACTTGTATAATGTTATGGTTGATATGTTATGGAAAATATATTTCCACCCAAAATATGGTATAAAATCTAAACTCTAACCCAACAGCAAAAGCCGCAATGGAAACAACAAGGTCGGTAAAACATTGAAAAACAATTAGTTAAAAATATACCAACACAAGCTAAAATCAATCATAATAATAACTGAAAAGTATGTGAGATGAGTAAATAAAACCGAGATTTATATTGGTTTCCTAAATGACTATTTAGTGTACATGAATTTTGGAGGGAAAGAGCTGTTATTATCGCCAAGAGTAAAGACTGATGTATTTCCAAAACCTAACTTCCTTATATCATAGAGAATTCCAAAATAAAAATGACCAAACCACTTTGAAATTTGCACCAAGAAAACCCTCAGAGGATCTTCAACAGGTTCAAGGCTTGAATATTAATGAAAATTCACAAGCACCTATTTAATAGGCGCTTGAGAATTAATTTTTTATTTAATAAGAGATGTCAAGTGCCTATTAAATAGGCACTTGAGTTTTAGGCATCTATTTAATAGGCGCTTGAACTTGAGGTGCCTATTTAATAGGCGTCTCACTTCAAGCGCCTATTAAACGAGCGCTTAGACCAATTTACCCCTTATTATTATGCTTAATGTTAAGGCTCTTTTCTTTTGTTTGAAAGTCGTTCTCCCTTCACTGCTAAACATTATGTTTGAATTGTCTACCGTTAGAGATGCTCTAATGTGGACTTGCTGAAAAGCTTAATCAACTATCATGAAATGCAATGTTGACTAAGATAGTGCAATTCTTCACTATGTAGGTTCTTCCTGCTCTAGATTATAATGCTATTTAATTGGTATAAGATTTACAAGCAATTAAAAGTGCTTTTAAAAGCACTAAATGAGTTGGCTAATTCTATTAACATACCACCTTTTTCCTTTCTCGGCCCATGTTTTATAAAAAAGAAATACACCACACTTTTTTTCACCCCATATTATTCTAAAAATACCCTTATTTTTTGGTCCTGCTCTTTAATTTCTTCATCTTTTCTCACAACGGTAAAAAACTTTCTATTCTTACAACAGTAAAAAACTACCTTTATAATTATGGATACTTTTTTCATCTTATTTTTCATCCAACAATGCAATGTTAAAGAGAAAAATAAGTTACAATTTAATACAGTACAAATTTCATAATCTTGGTTGCTATCATATCCTAGTTGTAACGATTCACCTTTTCGACTCCCAAATATCGACACTAATACATCCACGGTATTCAAGTGCTGAAAAATAAAGTGTCGGAAAGACATGCTGTTAGGGTAAACTAAAAAGCAGATACAAAAGGAAGGAAGAAAAAAACATCTGAATCTCATAGTAGAACGATAATATATAATATTAAAAAGACAGTATAAACTGTCACTCTAAGATACAAAGCATTTTAGAGCTACAATCCTAGGTACTATCATCAACCTGGATAGTTATATCAGCAAGTTCTCGCAAATGCTGATATATACATAATAGTAGTACATCGAAATAAGTATATCACGGTAGGCGAATGGAAGCATCCAACTCGTCTCATGATGCTCCATAAAATAACAACAGAACCTGCCTTTTACAAACTGCCCGAAAGAGCACTCGAGGAATTAATGAAAAAATAAAACCACCACAACAAGATACACAGTGATTTCCGACGGCTCAAAGCCGTCGGCGGCCATTGCGAACCATCGGAAATCCCGTCGGAATACAGAACACGGATTTCGTCCATTTCCGACGGAATAGACGACGGCTTTGTGACGGCCTCTGACAGCTTTTTCGATAATAGTTCCGACGTTTTTTCCGACGGTGCTGACGTCTACATAGCTTAAAAACACGCCAGAGAACCGTCGGAAGCCGTCGGAATTTTCGACCGGTTAACCGTCGGGAGCCGTCGTAAATCATTGGAATATTTTGGCTTATATGCCGTCGGTAGCTGTCGAAAATCTAGGTAAATTTTTTTTCCCACCAGCCCAACAGCACATCAATATCAATATATATCACAACACATCAAAATCAATATATATATCAAATATATAAGCTAAAATCAATATCACTATCAACATCAATAATAATATAAAACTCAAACATTATCATCTCAAACTCAGACATTTCTAATCAATACAAAACAAACCGTCCATCATCACCTAACTACAATATCTACATCCAACATCAATGTACAATATATACATCCAACATCTAACCCCACAAATTAACATCAAACACCACATGTCCATAAATCAACCTCACCATCTCTCATTGTACATATACACACAAGTTTCAAAAACAAAAACTGCAAAACATACCTCATGACTCGTCATTGGCTCCGAAAACACCAAACAAAGAGAATGCTCCACGACGCTCCATATACTCGGCCAAACGCTGGTTCGGTTGCTCCATTTGCGCTGCTCGGAGGCAGTTTTGCTCCTGCAGCTGTGCAATCTGCTATCGAAGCTCATTAATCTCAGCATTGTCCTAAGCCTTTTGATAGGCCTTTTGTGAGGCCCGGGCCTACAAAACAAGTCGAAATATATTTAAGTTATTGCGTAACTTTTATAAAAATTAAGCAATTTTTACGACTTAGTTAATTTTTATAAATTGTCGATTGATTGTCATAGCCATAGCGTCTATTTCTCTGTGTCAGGTCCATAATAGAGTCGAAGATGGCGTCCTCCTCATCAGTGGTCAATTGCTCCCGTCCTGAATGCTCAAGCATCTGCGCACGTGCTTGCATAAATCTTTCCTGCAATGCAAAATTAAATACAATTAAATATTACATGACATTATTATAATATTTTATAACTAATTTATTAAAATGATCATTATTAATAACTTATAACTTAAAATATAATTACATGTGCGGCGTATGCTTTACCATCCTCATGCCAGACATACATCACTGATCCCTCGTCGTCGGTCTGCTTGACTGCATGGGTATGTGCAAATACGTCCATATAAGAGACGGGAGCCCTATGCGCTCTTTCCTGCAATAATTGATGTATATTATTGTTGTTCATACAAATTTATAAAAAATGTAATAATTGTTCATAATTGCAATTAATGAATTTACCAAGTCCTCGTGATGATGCTGAAATGATTTCAAGCCACTACATGACTAGATTTTTCTGCATGTTCGCCGAGTTCCTGCCTAACTCCGCCTGCAAATTAAAAATTAAGATTTTATTTTATAGGTATAAATTATGTATTCTTTACTGAACAAATTAAGATGATATCTGATAGACTTACCCTGAATTCATCGCTACTCCACCATGCGACCCAAGCATCCCATACGCCGGCGCCCATTCATTTTGGCTTCTTCCTAGATTTTCTAATAGTTAACATCGTATCCCAGTAATTCTTTGCAAATTTAGAGTTCCAGTAGCATTGGCAAAGAGAAATATCTTCCGCTTGTAGGTCTACCGCGCCTGTATATATGTTGAAAAAATATAAGTTATACATTTATACTTAGTCAGCAAATTGTAAAGTGATTATATATAATGATATATAATTTTACACTTACTAGGAAGTCCTGTCAGATGCTCTCTCGGTCATGCTCTGGGATCCTACTGCATTTCGGCTAGCACACAGTCATACGGCTCATGTATGCCTGCTTAGATATGCTAAGCATTATATTGGAAGGCTCATGCTCAAAACCCCTTCATTAAATATGATACAGACAAATCATGACTAATATATCATACAAAATATTTATAATGCTGAAGTAAATTTAATACTTACAAGCCATTTTCTTTCAGTAGCACTCTAACCACCGTACGCGGCACCTCCTACGATGGGTCGCTGCCATCGCCTCCGCTGCGAACGTTCCCTCTCTGAGACCAAGAGGGAGAACCGAACTGCAAAGAACTTCACCGCCTAAAGAAAGATGTAACAAATCAGATTTTCGACCCTAAAAAATCAACACTAATACGTCCACTATATTATATGTCAAACATTCAAGTGCCGGAAATACCGATTTGTTAGGGTAAAAGAAGAAGGTAGAAGATAGAAAAAACAACACAACACAGAATCTCACAATGCAACGAATAATATATAATACAACAATGATCTTTACAAAAAGGAAACATCTTTATTCATATATAAAACATCAAGTACACTACACTTATCCTAAATTTGGATAGTTAAAGAAACCTGTCCTTATATTTACAAACATACAGACTCTATAATACAACGGAAGAAAAATATACATGAATACATCTTGACCATCCAGCTCCTCTCCAACTCCAAAGTATCCAGCTAACCTGGGAAAAACGTGCTTGGTCTGACCCGAGCATTACATTGAATAACGCCTGGGTCAGTGTGGTAAACCAGCGTGAGTAAAACTTGATAACAAGTAACAACCAAACTGATTTCTATATTTGAAAACTTTTAACAAAGGGTATCTCGTAAGACCACACCGCACATAAAAAATGATGGGTTTTTACCTTACGATAACCAAAACATTTTATATCAAAATCAAGTGATATTATCATAGTGTCAAGGTTAAAATTAAGTAGATAAAATAGCTGAAATGCTTGCATCTCACATTCCAACATACTAGACTCTACAATAAAAAACGTAAGGCACGTATTGGAGATTGGATTCCAATAATAGCAAGGTAAGGGACTACCTTCTGATGATACACCCTTAGAAAATGCACTGATGCTAACATAGAGTCGGTTGTGTCTTTAACATGGCAGACTGGATTACCTCACCCCCTTGACACCGAGGCCTTATACTACCACAGTGTTTGCACGTAAACCAACTCTGAAAGGGACATCTAGAATGGGGTGATCGCTCCTAATGGTAGCTAACCACATAACTCTGTTATATGCCCTGTTTTTTCCATTCCTCTCGGTTATGAGGCTTGAGGCTACGCTTTACCTTTCTGAATAGCAATCCATCTTGGAATGCTAACACTGCCCTCTAGGCATCAATGCAATGCCAGCATTCATCCATACAGGTTCGTTTTGGGTCTAAACAAAACCAAATGCACTAACTCTACTACATCCATTTTGGAATCACTATCGGGAATGGTAGTAGTAGCCCTTGCACTTCAAAGAGCACTGTCTTCAATCATCATCATGTCTTCCACTCGAACGTACATGTTGGTTCAGAGTGGTTTTCAGATATATAAGTTCGATCCCGATCTTTCCGTACCAACAACCGATAATTTCCGGTTGACTCATTCCTAGTTCTTTTGGAAGTAAGTATTCAAGTCCTCACCATGGAATTCGAATTTACATTCATACTTCCTAAGTCAAATTAGATCAAATTCGATAGTCGGTTATTTAACAATCAAATAACAACAACAAAATCTAGAGATTTAATTACCCAAAGTAATCACTAAGCCTCAAAACTATTTTTCAGTTATTAAATCTACCTTTCCAAACATTTATCAACATTCATATACTTATTTATGAACTCTTTATAATTATTCAAAGCCGGTTATATAACTTCTTTATAAACTTTCAAGCCCTGCATAAAACTCCTTTTATAGGCATTCAAATCCATTTATAAATTTTTTGTATAAACATTCAAAACCATTTCTAAAACTTCTTTTTTGAATACCCAAAATCAATTATAAAACTTCTCAAACCAATTGTCCAATCATTCTTCAAATATCTTGTTCAAAATAGAATAACTTTGAAGACCATTCCAAAAGAAAATGAAATATTTACTTTACAAAACCAAATAGAGGCTCAACAACTACAATGAATCATTAAATTTGGGTTTAACTTATCTAAGTTATATCATAGATACCGCCAAACATCAGATATGTAAAGGATTCACACATAACATAAAATCAATCATAGGTAGATGTCCAAGTTACAAACATAGATACATCTATTATCGGTGAAAAATGTACACATAGAAGTATATTTTATATGCTTAAGTTACCATGACCCACTTATTGAAATTAACTTCCTTGTGTTTATCACGTTACTGATATTCAACATTTGTTCTGAACACAAGTCAACTTACTTCCATAGTCAACATTTTATAATCATTACTTTAATTCATTTGGCTACTTAATGGCCTAGACAGGAGATCCTTTGATTTAAAATCAATTAGAACACTGATTTAAAACATAACCGATTAAGTTTAAAAATAGCTTTGGAAAGATTAAAATATTTTTAATTAGCTTAAACCCTAACTATATTTTAATTAAATCAAGATTAATTCATAATTAAACTTTAACTAACTTAATGAACTTGGTTAAGTCCTAATTAACTTCTTAATGTATCTTAGTTAAGGTTTAAACGATTCATTATTAGTTAAACCTTAATTACTTAAAAATTAATTAAATAATCACTTATTAATTAATTAGATAATTAACTTAATTAAATAATAATTAATCATTAAATTACTTCTTAACTTCATAAATCACTAATTAAAATTGTATTAATCACTAATTGGTCTTTAACCTTCTTTAAGTGTTACTTAACCTCTAATCACTTATTTAATTACTAATTAACTGATAATTACCTTTAACTATTTATTAAATAAATAAATTAATAAATAATCTAAACTTAATAACTTTTAATTTTACTAATTAAGTTTGGAAAACTTTTTCAAAATATTCCAAAAGATACATTTTAAAACGAAAATCGAAAATTTTGTCGAATTGCGTCCATAACGACTATCGCTATGAGCGCAGTTTGCTTAAACATACTTTAAGTGGAAACACTTGCTTATTCTTTCCTATTTCATGTTTAGGAAACATAACTTTTAAATTTTTTGAGACTTAGAAACAAAGATAGAAACTTTGAAATAATTTCCAAACTTTAAAACAAGAAAACATAGTTTTTGATTTCGAATTGGATCTCACATCCATCGCAACACACAAAGTTGTTAAACTCAACATACTTTGGTTCTTAGATCACAATCATACATCGGTAATACCATACTTTTAACATCACATTGAAACACATATATAAACATAATGTTATATGCTTACTAACTCGAGAACATCGCATTCAAATCTCAAATCCAACACCAAACGCAAACATCCATCAAATCACCATCGACCAACATAATAACCATTCAAAATTCTCATCATATTATCACCATAATAACACATATAAAGTCAAAAACTTTTCAAAAACAAAGTAGTTTTACTCACCTTTATGCTAACTAACTTCGCCCGAACTTCGACTATAACTCGGCAACACCTCTACGCTCGACTCTAGCTTAAAAATTTAAAACTTTGGAAGGACTAAGGCCTTAGAATGGGCTCGGCCAGAGGTGGTTTGGTTTGTCTAGGGCTTCATGGAGTAGTGATGTTCTTTGGTTTTGGAAGAGAGGATGTCGAAATGAAAGTAAAAGAAGTATAGAAGGTATGGAAGCAAGTTATAACACAAAAAGCTAACTTTTTCTAAATTTTTTGAACCATGAAAGTCATGGAATTTTTAGAGAAGAAGGTTTAGAAAAGAATGAAGTTGGAATGTAAATGAAAATATGTGTTTGAGGGTGTGTATTTATAGGTGAAAGAAAGTGGGTAAATTACCGTTTTATCCTTAGTTTAAAATATCATAACATGCCATTATTTTGACATGTCACATCACCACCTTCCTTTCAGTCATATGTCACATCTCCTCCCTCTCTAGTCACATTTCCTAAGCCATGATGAGTAATTATGATGGTACTTAAGGAAATGACAAGAGATAATGATATGATTTAGTATATATATAAGTTATTATTTTAAAACCATGTCTTGTCACATCATTTGCTAAACATAACTAATATAAAATAATACATAATTAAGTATATTATTATATGGTTAATTATTTTTATATATGTGTATATGGCGCACAAAGGCAGACAAAGTTCCAGATGACTTTCCGATGTCGAAAAGTCGAAATTCTGGAAAACGTTATTCATCACATTTTCTAATTTTCCATAAACTGTCTATTTTGGTAAAAAAAATTTAAAAACTACTTTACCATCATTGTTGAATAATTATAATAGGTTTATTTATTAATAAAAACCCATTTATTTAATATTTAAACTTAACTTGAATTTCCGAAGAAATATATAAAATCGATGATACCAACTGTCGATGTCATAAATACATTTTATTTTCCAAAAATAAAATAAGTTATTTTATTTCATAAACTTGTTTGAATACATATATTAGTGTATGATTCCAGAGTCGTGGACGATCCTTATTATTTTAAAGCAGTTTAATCGATAAAATGATTTCCAGTTATTTTATCAATATTTTACCTAGGACGATATTTAATATTTATCAATATTTTACCTAAGTAATTTATTAACAATATTTTTCCCAACCAAAACTACTATTATTATTTATCACTTAAAACATGATTATTTCTTACATTTAAACCCATATTTAAATATTTTTAAAATAAATATAATTTATTCAAGTGATAAATTTGCGGATCGTTACAAAAGACATATGTAATACCTGTCATATACATATTATTTTATTATCGTAGAAAATATCATTCAATTATGAGTAAACATATCAAGATTTAACATCAATAATCGCATATAACATAAAAAAAGTATAACATCAATACTCTCATAAATTACATTTTTTCAACATGTATACTATTAAATTAGTCATCCTCGTTTTCTAATTCAGACTCGGTCTCGTACTATATATTGTTTTCCTTTGTGGTCTCAAATTCTTATACTAATACATTTGATTCATCATTTAGAGGTCCAAAATCGGTTTGATCATCTGTTATTGTAATTTTTCCATTTTCCTCGATATCCGCTTGGTACACATGTTTGTATGGAATATTCTTTCCATTAAACGTAAATCTTGCCTTCTTTTAAAAACTGCCGACCAATTTGCTTTATCTCTTTTTAGAGATGGATAAAGAGCATAATATACTTGTAGGTCTTGTTTTGCTAGTATAAACGGATCGTACTTATGATAACGTGATGTATGCTTTATTTCAATAATATTATATTTTTGCTGCACGTTGATTCCAGAACCTGGAACATTACTGACGTTGATTCCAGAACCTGGAACATTATTGAACCAGTTGCATCTAAACAAATAAACTTCTTCCACTTGTCACGTACCGAATTTTCGACTTTCGAAAATTCGACATCGATACTCACTTTATCGACTGTCGAGCAATCGAGTGCCGAAAACTCCAATAGTGATGGTTTAAGAAAGAAGAAAAAGGCAGAAGAAGAAGAAAATAGAGAAGAACAACAGAACAACATCAGAAGCAGAAACAATATCAGAATCCACATATCGCAGCAGAACAATATATAATAGATAAATCAGTAATCTTTAAAACAAAGAACTATATCATTTTATACATACATCAATCATCAGAGTCAATATACAACAATGGACAGTTATATAACTTGTCCTCATATAAAATACACAGCGGAATAAATACTATCAGATACAGATACTACGTCTCGTCATCCAGCTTATCTCCAAATCTCCAGAATATCCTGATAACATAACTCTAGGCTGCCCATGTGGAAATTGGTGGGCACCCAGAGTTTAGAAGGGAACAATAAACTCCGAGTCAGTCATGGTGACTGGTGTGAGATAATAATGCAACAACCACATAGGTTAAGTATCTGGGCTCCATACCATGATACCACCTCTATCCAAAAGGAATGACATACACTAAGGGGCGCTACTCCCTAGAACCTTGCTGCATCCTTCCTGTTTCGACCATTTCCGGGGTGTGAGGCTCGACGAAGTCTCGTCCACAAAGCTACGCTTTCTACAAAGCCATGCTTCGGGTCAAACAAATGATCAACCTATGATCACAAAGATATAAGATCAAACAAATGATCATATCGCAAATGATCAAACACTGATCATTTCACAGCAACACTCAGTATGCCACGTTACCAAATTGGGAATATATCGCTGATAAATTTCAACTACATAACCTCTGAGCTCGTACGTCTCAGAGAAGGGTGTTAAGCTAAGAGAATAAATTCTCTGCCACCAACAGAAATGTATTTGAAAGAAATCAGCTTTATATCTCAAATTGTAACGTCAGACACACAATCCATACAAGTCTGTTCCGGGATCGAACAGAACCGAAGGCACTTCTCACGAAGCCCTTGCACATCCGGATAATTTTCTAATCACGTCCGGACTTCCCGTCACTAAGGGTGATAAAAACCTCTAAATCGGAGATCAGCCGATGTAGAGTAACTCGACGGTAATCCTTCCGTTTTCAAAAATATCCGGTCTTCAACACCAGTCTTCAAATGCAATTCATAATGACGTATCACATATTCGAAATGGGTTATACGACCCCATGGTCCTTTCTCGGTTAACCCGAATAGTGAGCGCTTATTCAAAAATAAGTGTGGCATTCAAATTCATCCAATTCACAACAAATACCTATCTAAAGGTAATTATCGATAGTCGGTTATTTAACTATCAATAAAGATGCGCGACATCATCAGATTCCAAATAATTTTCCAAATTATTTAATTTCCAAAAATATCTTTACTAGATATATTATTTCCACACTTAACCATTTGAAAACAATTTCAAATCAATTTCCACATTTCAATTTATCTTTAAAAGATAAAATCTCAAAACAGTTCATTTCATATTGGAAAAGCATTTCCATACTCATTTAAAAATAAGTAATTCACAAATCATTTATTTTCAACAAATGAAAATATTCGATATACTTAAATCAATATTAAGTATATATTCATTCTTTAAGGAAATCATTAATTTTAACATCTATTTGAGTCAAAACGAATGTTGCGTAAAACATCGTTACGATGACTCGAAATCACTAGTATAGGGATTCAGATTTTTAAGATAGATATATATAAATCCCAATACTACATAAAACATTTTCTTTCGAAAATCATTTACTATAACAATAGTGTTATAGTCCATCATTTCCTTCTATTTCTCGAAAACGTCTATTTCAATAATGAATGTTGAAATCTATGTATTCGATACTTAACACGTTTAAAACATCGTTAAAACGATTAACTTCATTTTATAATATCGTTTCTCCAGAACATATCCATTTTCCTTAAGAATATATTCACTGTCCAAAATCGTGAATATAATTCACTTAACCAAATTTCAATCATCTCTACACATTTTATTTCAATAAAGATTCGCTATCCAAATCGCGAATATATCTTCTTTAATAACCTCCTACATTTAATTTATCAAATTCAATTGATTTCGAATTTATAAAACAACGTTTATAAATTCTATTTCTATTTTCTAACAACTTCAATTTAATAAATCTCCTTTATTAACAATTCGATTCATAACTCAAATCTTATACCAACAATCCATAATTATAAGTTAAATACTTATAATTCCTTTATGTTACAAAATCATTTCCATTCATAAGTTCACAATTTATAAATTTCATTTATTTATAAATTCTCAAAAATTCATTTTAACGCTTATAAAAACTCGTTTTATAATACCAACATTTTAAAGTTATAAATATCAATTTTTGTACATCTTTTACATACATCGTTTTTAATAATTCAAAAATTCCAATTAAAACCATTTTATAAATTTCTTAACTATTTATTCCAAAAGAAATTACCTTTTGGTTATAATTCACAAATCTTAACTTTTATAACTTTAAAATCTTAACGTTTATAAATCAATTCAAAAATTCCATAAAACGTATATTTTCAAAAATCACTTTAAGAATCCTTTTAAAGTAAAAGTCGTTATTTTTAAACTTCAAAACTTGAATCCGATGATGCAACAGCACAAATTAGTCAATCACAACAACAAACATCATATATCAATATGATAACAGAATATACCACATATCTGTAAATAAATAAATACTGGTGAGGAATCCAGTTGGATCCCTCCAACCTGTTTCCCTGCATCCAAAGACGTTAGCACAATACCAATTCCACTTCGAGGTGGAATATCGCGGTATATGGGTTTAATAAATATTATCCGCTTACTAACGGCGCAATAGGGTCTCATCCGCTATACGAGGCGGGAAATCAATCAATCCAATATATACATATGCCAATATGTATATATTGCTATATATAGATATATATCCTACTATATCTAATATCACATCCAAACAGTCAATCATCAATCAATAACTGTTAATTCAAATTTAATTTTTGAGTGAGGAAGATCTCACCGTGATTTTAATTCTGATTTCAACGTTTATTTCGAATAAAATTAAACACGCGTTTAATTTTACCCGAAATTCAAACTAGCTCCAAACAATTCCAATCCAATTGCATCGCGTAGTATGTGTTTCTACGATTCCGGCGCTACCAAATTTGTTGAATTCTGATAATATATGACGAAGTTATGGTAATTCAAACTTTATACAATTTTAAATAGAATAATTTCATTTTCTTTTTAATATTTTTACAACCTTTCCATCACTGCCGTAGAATTTGAACAAGAGAAATCAGGGCCGTGACTTTTGCCTTTGTTTCTCCCCCTCCCAGGCATCACGCGTTCGTGATAACCCATCAGCCCGTTCGAGATTTTTGATGCCGCACCCCACTACGTTGATCTTCACCCCATCAACCTACCACCACCGGAACCACCATCACCTCACGAACCACCGCCTACCACCATGGCCAGCTCGGCCAGCCCCAGCCCACGCACAACGAAGCCAAACGCGGTGACTTTCCTGGCCAGCTGCGCCTCCAACGAAGCTCTGATGATGATCATATCCGTAGAGATGTGAAGCCCTCGTCATGATCTTTGTCTTCGTAGTTGGAAGTTTTTAACGAATGAGGATAGATTGGAAGAGATTGACAAAAGAAATTAAGAAATTTCTGGCCGTTAGTTGAATAAGAGGCGGCTGCAGTTTACAACCCTAGTGTAACGACCCAGAATTTTGAACAAATTAAATTGAAAATATTTAATTAATTTTAAATATTTGAACGATAATTTAATTTGAATCCCCGATATAACTTTGAAATTTGCGATTAAACTTTAAAATTTAATCTATTGTAAGGTGAATAAAATTTCGAATCTTCAATTTAAGTTGAAGAAAAATATTTCGAAAGCTTAGAAAATTCATATAGATTATACTGAAGATAATAAAAGTTTCAAAATCGAATTTGAAACTGTTTTATTCAGTTTTGAAATTTATCGTTTGAATCAACATTCAAAAAAATAGCCGTCCGAGGCGCAGTCTCGGAATTCGACGAAACTAGTTCCATTGGGTCCGTAATATTGAATTATTACTGGATTTCAAATTTCGTAACATTCGGAGCTATCGTGTGATCGTACGAGATTAAAACGCCTAGAAAATAAATATCGTTTTAATGTAAATATCTTGTATCATTTCACTGGTCAAATTCCTTTCAACTCAGCCATCCTACTCCTGAGCAAGCAAACCTATTCTCTGCTTAATCACGTTTTCTTGTCTCCTCTCCATTCGTTCAAAACGAACGAAACAATTTCTTCGTTCAAAAGAAAACTATTCTCGTTCAAAAGAAATTAATGGCCGCGTTTTTCCCCCTTCAGTTTCGTTTTCCAGACAATCGAAAAACTAGTTTTCCCCTTCCTCAGTGCGAATTCAAACTTATACAAAAGAAAGAAGAAAAAAAAACTGCTCTTCCTTTTCGTATTTGAAATCGAAAATCAAATAAATGGGCGCGTGCTAATCTCCCTCTGCATCTTTTAAGGACCCGAGTTCGTTTCCCCTCTTCCAAACATCCAAACGAACAAAATCAAATTGTGAAAAAAAGGGGGAAATCAGGCTTGTCTTCGTCGTTTCAAGTTGAGCTCATCTCTGTTCGAAAGGAAGAGGGCACGAGGAGTTTTGCGAATCAATTTCGTTCGTTCGAAATTTCTGGCCGCGAACTAAAACTAGGGCACGAGGCGAAGGGACTCGCGGTGGTCTCGATGGGTCTGGCGTCGCGATAGTTGAGCTCGAGTTTGAGCAAATCTGGGCAAAGCAATGGCTCGCGCGCGCGCTGTGATGAGGTCATTCGCGAAGGCGATTAAGGCTCGAAGCCAGGTGTACGGCAGCAGTCGCGATTCAGCTGTATGGTTGCCGTGAGTTCGAACACGATGTCGATGTAGCTATAGGTGTTCACGAGGCTGGGATGGTGGCACAGTGAAGTTGTGGAGTTCGGCAAGTTCGTCGGCAGGCGATTCGGGGTTTCGCGAGTGGGCTAAAGCTTGAATTCAACTTTGCTGAGAGGTATCCCATTTTTTAATCTAGAAAAATAAATGTTATATGCAGTTTCTAATTTAGAATATTTACACATATATAGGGGTAAACAGAATATATATATAAAGATTTGAAATTAAATAGGAGTTTCAAAATGAGAAAAATGAATTTTATGAACGTATATACATTTTGATTTACTTGTTTGATTTTAAAAAATAAAATATGTTTTGGAAGTAGTTTTGTTTAGTTGTTAAAAGGGTATTTTATTAAAAAGAAAAAAAAAGTTGTTTAAAATCAAATTTTTAGCTTAAACCCAAACGCTTAGTTAATTAAATAAGTAGATGAAGATTTAATTGTCTAGTTGATTCAAATATTTATAAATTAATGAATTTGTATAATATTTATACAAGGGTTATAAATCGAGAAAACAAGTCAAAATGGAGAATGGATTGCAAAATAAAAAGCTAAGGTGAGATCTTCTCACTCAGATTTAAGTTTCGATTGCAGTTATTGATTGCTATTTGGATGTGATATTAAATATAGTAGGATATATCTATATATATAGCAATATATACATATTGGCATATGTATATATTGGATTGATGATTTCCCGCCTCGTATAGCGGATGAGACCCTATTGCGCCGTTAGTAAGAGGATTATTTTTATAAAACCCATATACCGCGATAATTCCGTACTGGAGCGGAATTGGTATTGTGCTAACGTCTTTGGATGCAGGGAAACAGGTTGGAGGGATCCAACTGGACCCCTCACATTGATTGATTTTATTTATACTGTGATATGAATCTGTGAATGATTATATTGATGTTATTAATCATATTGATATCTGGAAATTGTTTGAAGCTAAAATTTAGCTGAATAGATGTTTGATATCATTGGATTCCAAAAAAAAATAAACGAAATAGAATTTTTGAAATCAAAAATAGAAATTTTTAAGTAAATAAATTTTTAGAAGTTGAATAAATTCGAAGAAAAGAATTTAAAAGTATAAAAGCTGATTTTTATAATCTTATTGAATAAATTCCAGAATAAAGTGAAAATGCTAAATAAATGGATTTCATAAAACAGTGATTTTAAATTGAAGAATTTAATTTAAATTTGGATTTTTAAATAGATTGAAAGAGATACAGAAATTTATTTTCTTTAAAAGGAATTTATTTAAAAAGAAATAAGTGGGAAGTCCAATTTGAAATTTAATTGCAAATTGAAACGAATTTGGAAAAAGAATGAAATTTATAGATGTATAAATTGTGAAGTTAAAAAGAATGGAATTTATAGATGTATAAATTGTGAAGTTAAAAAGAATGGAATTTATAGATGTATAAATTGTGAAGTTAAAAAGAATGGAATTTATAGATGTATAAATCGTGAAGTTAAAATGAATAAAACTGTCGAATAGGAGATTTATAAGAAATTAACTCATAAATTGGATTTTTGCCTTTAAATGGAATATTTATCGAATTTGTTAATAAAAGAGATTTATTAAATCAAAGTTGTTATGAATTATGAAGATGAATTTATAAACGTTGTTTATGAATTCGAAAATAAATCAAATTCGATAAATTGAATATAGAAAGTGATTAAGGGAATTTTATCCACGATTTTGGATAGTGGATAATTCTTGGAATAAATGTGTAGAAAAGATTGAAATTTGGTTAGTGAAGTATATTCACGATTTTGGACAGTGAATATATTTTTAAGTAAAATGGATATGGTTTTGGGGAAGCGATATTATAAAATGAAGTTAATTGTTTTAAAAGATGTTTTAAAACGGGTTAAATATCGAAATCATAGATTTCAACATTTATTGTTGAAATAGACGTTTTCGAAAAATAAGGAAATGGTGGACTATAACACTGTTGTTATAGTAAATGATTTCCGAAAGGAAATGTTTTATATAGTATTGGGATTTACATATCTATCTAAATTTCGAATCCCTATACTAGTGATTTTGAGTCGTCGTAACGATGTTTTACGCAACATTCGTTTTGACTCAAATAGATGTTAAAATTTATGATTTCCTTAAAGAATGAATATATACTTAATATTGATTTAAGTATATCGAATATTTTCAAATGTTGAAAATAAAAGATTTGTGAAACACTTATTATTAAATAAGTATGGAATGTTTTCCAAAATGAAATGAACGTTTTGAGATTTATCTTTGTAAAGATAAATTGAAAGTGAATGTTTGGAATCGATTGAAAATCTTATATCTGTAGATATTTGAAAATATAAATTCACTATGGAATTTATAAAAGAAAGGGAATCTGTTTAAAAATAAATATTGATTTATTTTTGAAGTGTGGAAATTTTATATCTAGTAAAGATATTTTTGGAAAATAAATAATTTGGAAAATTTTTTTGGAATCTGATGATGTTACGCATCTTTATTGATAGTTAAATAACCGACTATCAATAATTACCTTTAGATAGGTATTTGTTGTGAATTGGATGAATTTGAATGCCATACTTATTTTTGAATAATCGCTCACTATTCGGGTTAGCCGGGAAAGGACCATGGGGTCGTATAACCCATTCCGAATATGTGATACGTCGTTATGAATCGCATTTAAAGACCGGTGTTGAAGACCGGATATTTTTGAAAACGGAAGGATTACCGTCGAGTTACTCTACATCGGCTGATCTCCGGTTTAGAGGTTTTATCACCCTTAGTGACGGGAAGTCCGGACGTGATTAGAAATTTATCCGGATATGCAAGGGCTTCGTGAGAAGTGCCTTCGGTTCTGTTCGATCCCGTAACAGACTTGTATGGATTGTGTGTCTGACGTTACAATTTGAGATATAAAGCTGATTTCTTTCAAATACATATCTGTTGGTGGCGGAGAATTTATTCTCTTAGCTTAACACCCTTCTCTGAGACGTACGAGCTCAGAGGTTATGTAGTTGAAATTTATCAGCGATATATCCCAATTTGGTAACGTGGCATACTGAGTGTTGCTGTGAAATGATCAGTGTTTGATCATTTGCGATATGATCATTTGTTTGATCTTATATCTTGTGATCATAGGTTGATCATTTTGTTTGACCCGAAGCATAGCTTTGTAGAAAGCGTAGCTTTGTGGATGAGACTTCGTCGAGCCTCACACCCCGGAAATGGTCAAAACAGGAAGGATGCGGCAAGGTTCTAGGGAGTAGCGCCCCTTAGTGTATGTCATTCCTTCTGGATAAAGGTGGTATCATGGTATGGAGCCCAGATACTTAACCTCTGTGGTTACTGCATTATTTTTACTATGTGGTTTGTTGCGAATCGGGGATCCTCGGGAAGATCGGTGACGATCGGGGGATGGCATACGCGTGTCAGTAGTTACCTATTTTTGCAGAGGTAACCCGGCCTTGTGTTGGCAGAGATCCGGTTAGGTTCTCGAGTCGTCTATTCCAGGGACGTACCCATCGTGGAAAAGGAAGTTCCTTAGCCTGACCATTTGTTGGAAATCCAAAGAAACAATACGAGCCTTTACGATTTCAATTGTATAACCTGTCTCCTCAGGAGGCAGCTATAGCAGGCATAATATAATGGTACCTATGCTGGCTAAGATTTATATTCTACTTTCGAAATGTTTTCCACTATGCACTAATAATAATATCAAAAATGATTTGATTTTTGCGTAGTAAGCATCTTTGACTAACATAAGAAGAAATCTCCTCCAAGTCTGCGTTTGCATTGTGTGTGTGGTGGGAGGTCTTATGGTAGTTTCATTTTCCAAAAGCATTGCGAATTGACATTAAAGTTTTCCTGTTGTTTATTCTAAAGATAAACTGTTTTACGATCTCACACCAGTCACCATGACTGACTCGGAGTTTATTGTTTCCCTTCTAAACTCTGGGTGCCCACCAATTTCAACACGGGCAGTCTAGAGTTAGATTATCAGGATATTCTGGATATTCTGGAGCTTTGGAGATAAGCTGGAGGACGAGACGTAGTATTTGTATCTGATAGTATTTATTCCGCTGTGTATTCTGTATGAGGACAAGTTATATAACTGTCCATTGTTGTATTGAGTTATATATTGACTCTGATGATTGATGTATGTATAAAATGATATAGTTCTTTGTTTAAAGATTATTCATTTATCTATTATATATTGTTCCGCTGCGATGTGTAAGATTCTGATATTGTTTTCTGTTCTGATGTTGTTCTGTTGTTCTTCTTTCTTCTCTATTTTCTTCTTCTCTTCTTCTGCTTTCTTCTTCTCCTACCTTTTCTTTCTTTCTAAAACCCTCACTATTGGAGTTTCCGGCACTCGATTGCTCGGCAGTCGATAAAGTGAGTATCGATGTCGAATTTTCGAAAGTCGACAATTTCGGTACATGACACCTAGGGTTTTTGATTTCTTTTGCAAATGAAGATAATGAAGTCCTTATATAGAAAATGCTACGAAACACTATTCATCCCGGAATTTCCGAACTCGAAATCGAGCGTGCCGGTTGACGTTTCTAAGGTTTACCCCGCGTTCCTAACGCAATGGAACGTGTTTCGGGAGCTAATTCGGACATCTGAGCGAGATACGGAGAAAAACGATTAATTTAAATTAAACCGATTTAAATCGATTTCGATGCGTTTTGGCTTGCCCCGGACAAACGATAAATCCAAAAATTACGAAATTTGAAATCTTACAATAATATCACATTACGGATCCGATGAAACTGGTTTCGTTCAATTCTGAGACTGTTCGAAAATTGGCTATTTTTACAGTCGATAATTAAATATTAAAATATTCAATTTTCATAGATTAACTCCAAATTCAATTTTAAAAGTTCTATAACCTTTCTATAACTCCAGTATGATTAAATAAAATTTTACAAATCATTTTCAATCATTTTAAACTCGATTTTCAATTATCTTTGGAATTTCAATCATTAAATTATCGATTTAATTGACCAAATTAAATCCAATATCCTTTAAATAAATTATTCGACTTATTAAATTCATTTATTAATATTTAAAATCAATTAAATATTCGAATTTTAATTATCAAAAATCCTGGGTCGTTACAAACTTCCCCCCTTAAAAGAATTTCGTCCTCGAAATTACCAAGTAAGGAAAAGATACAAAATCCGTTAATTTCTCAAAACAAACTGTTCAAATTAGATTTTCAAATTTCTTAAGTGTTTAACTTTGCCAAAATTCATAGTTAAACTTTTTACAACATTTTTACTAAGTTTTCCAAAATTTTCAAATTTTCCAATTTCACAAAAATATTCTAACGCCTTAAATTTTCGGAAAATTTCGCCATAGCCTCCTTTGCGCGGCTAATACGGTACGACTACAAAACGTCCCTACGGACTCTCAGATTTCAAAAAGAAAAAAAAAAGCCAAGCGGCTAGACAAGAAATCATCAAATTTCATATTGAAATTTAAATACTTACCTTTTGTCGAGCAATTCAAACTTATCTTTGAAATCAAATCCAATTCCTTTATACACCTGTACGTCCTACTAGCCATAATATCTAGTTATAACATTCAAACCAATTTGCAAAGTCTATTACAAAATTTCGATACTTCTTATATCATCTTTACTTCCCTATTGAAGTTTCATATTCATTTTCATTCAATTTCACATTTCAAATTTCATTTGAATTTAATTCACAATTCCAACCTTATTTGGATTCTATTTAACTTCTGAATATTGAATTTTATCAATTATCTTTCATTCACAACTGCATCATTTTAAATTAGCTTCATTTACTAATTTATCACAAATTGTAATTCACTTTATTCAAATTTGTTTTCAACATTCAGTTTCAATTCCAGTTTTATTCTTTCGTTCATTCCCAAAATTTATTTTCAATTTGCCATTTTGGTTTATAACCACTCATATTAAACTGGATTTCAAATTCCATATGAATTTAATTCATTTCACTTTATTTAATTGATTCACTTACACTTAATTTAATTTAACTCCATCCTTTAAATTGAATTTATTCTATCAATTCAAATTGTATAAGTTATCAACTTAATAATATTTCATAAATATTTCTACATAGTATTCCAGAGTTTACCAACATTTCAAAAACCATTTTTGAAAACAGTTCAAATTATCCTTTGAATTTTCTAAAACAAAATCCAAATTTTCAAAACAACTTCCATTTAAAACAATTTGGCAGCAATTCCTCTTTTGGAAACCCGAAAATGAACACCGGTGATGTCGCGATCATCATCGGAATTATTTTCCAGCGACCGAAAAGAGTTTAGAGCTTTTCATCTCTCTAAAATACTTTTCAAACCTTTGAAATTCATTTTCAAATCAAAAATGATTTAAACTTTCCAAATCACCAAAATTTTCAAATTCCTTCAAAAACATTTCCAAATACTTTTCTGGAATTCCGTTTTAAATTACAAATCACATTTATAATTTACATTCTCAAATTTCATTTGTACATGGATTTATTTCTTAACTTTGGAGTTATGATTTCAATTTCTTATTCAATTTTAGTGATGATAATTCACTATTATTACTTCCTAACATCCATGCAACCATATACTATAGTACTTTATAGAAAAACATTTCTTTTCTATATAAAAATAGTTTTGGGCAAAATTATCTCATTTACCCTATTTAAAACAATACTGTGCCGAATTGTTCTATACAAGTGTTTAGAGATCCCTATCGATAGAGTTGTACGGACAATACCGACCAGAATCCATATACCACTCAACAAACCAATCATCACAATATAAAACAATTTTATATTCACTAACAAATACGCACTCGTATCTATTATTACACTCAACTCATTCTAGAGTACTACTGACTCTATCTCTAATGAGTAACACCCAACAGAGCAGGGTTGTCGCTTAACCATATGCTCTGATACCACTCTGTCACGTACCGAATTTTCGACTTTCGAAAATTCGACATCGATACTCACTTTATCGACTGTCGAGCAATCGAGTGCCGAAAACTCCAATAGTGATGGTTTAAGAAAGAAGAAAAAGGCAGAAGAAGAAGAAAATAGAGAAGAACAACAGAACAACATCAGAAGCAGAAACAATATCAGAATCTCACATATCGCAGCGGAACAATATATAATAGATAAATCAGTAATCTTTAAAACAAAGAACTATATCATTTTATACATACATCAATCATCATAGTCAATATACAACAATGAACAGTTATATAACTTGTCCTCATACAGAATACACAGCGGAATAAATACTATCAGATACAGATACTACGTCTCGTCATCCAGCTTATCTCCAAAGCTCCAGAATATCCTGATAACATAACTCTAGGCTGCCCGTGTGGAAATTGGTGGGCACCCAGAGTTTAGAAGGGAACAATAAACTCCGAGTCAGTCATGGTGACTGGTGTGAGATCGTAAAACAGTTATTCTTTAAAATAAACAACAGGAAGATTTTAAAGTCAATTTCGCAATGCCTTTGGAAAATGAAACTACCATAAGACCTCCCGCCACACACACAATGCAAACGCAGAATTGGAGGAGATTTCTTCTTATGATAGTCAAAGATGCTTACTACGCAAAATCAAATCATTTTTGATATTATTATTAGTGCATAGTGTAGAAAACATTTCGAAAGTATAATATAAATCTTAGCCAGCATAGGCATTCCACACTTATGCCTACTATAGCTACTATGTTCAATAGCAGGTTACCGCCACATTCCATAGCAGGTAATACAACTAAAACCGTACAAGTCACGTATTGTTTCTTTGGATTTCCAACAAATGGTCAGGCTAAGGAACTTCCTATGCCACGATGGGTACGTCCCTGGAATAGACGACCCGAGAACCTAACCGGATCTCTGCCAACACAAGGCCGGGTTACCTCTGCAAAAATAGGTAACTACTGACACGCGTATGTCATCCCCCGATCGTAACCGATCTTCCCGAGGATCCCCGATTTCCAACAAACCACATCAAAATAATAATGCAGCAACCACATAGGTTAAGTATCTGGGCTCCATACCATGATACCACCTCTATCCAGAAGGAATGACATACACTAAGGGGCGCTACTCCCTAGAACCTTGCTGCATCCTTCCTGTTTCGACCATTTCCGGGGTGTGAGGCTCGACGAAGTCTCGTCCACAAAGCTACGCTTTCTACAAAGCCATGCTTCGGGTCAAACAAATGATCAACCTATGATCACAAAGATATAAGATCAAACAAATGATCATATCCCAAATGATCAAACACTGATCATTTCACAGCAACACTCAGTATGCCACGTTACCAAATTGGGAATATATCGCTGATAAATTTAAACTACATAACCTCTGAGCTCGTACGTCTCAGAGAAGGGTGTTAAGCTAAGAGAATAAATTCTCCGCCACCAACAGAAATGTATTTGAAAGAAATCAGCTTTATATCTCAAATTGTAACGTCAGACACACAATCCATACAAGTCTGTTCCGGGATCGAACAGAACCGAAGGCACTTCTCACGAAGCCCTTGCACATCCGGATAATTTTCTAATCACGTCCGGACTTCCCGTCACTAAGGGTGATAAAAACCTCTAAATCGGAGATCAGCCGATGTAGAGTAACTCGACGGTAATCCTTCCGTTTTCAAAAATATCCGGTCTTCAACACCGGTCTTCAAATGCAATTCATAACGACGTATCACATATTCGGAATGGGTTATACGACCCCATGGTCCTTTCCCGGTTAACCCGAATAGTGAGCGCTTATTCAAAAATAAGTGTGGCATTCAAATTCATCCAATTCACAACAAATACCTATCTAAAGGTAATTATCGATAGTCGGTTATTTAACTATCAATAAAGATGCGCGACATCATCAGATTCCAAATAATTTTCCAAATTATTTAATTTCCAAAAATATCTTTACTAGATATATTATTTCCACACTTAACCATTTGAAAACAATTTCAAATCAATTTCCACATTTCAATTTATCTTTAAAAGATAAAATCTCAAAACAGTTCATTTCATATTGGAAAAGCATTTCCATACTCATTTAAAAATAAGTAATTCACAAATCATTTATTTTCAACAAATGAAAATATTCGATATACTTAAATCAATATTAAGTATATATTCATTCTTTAAGGAAATCATTAATTTTAACATCTATTTGAGTCAAAACGAATGTTGCGTAAAACATCGTTACGACGACTCGAAATCACTAGTATAGGGATTCGGATTTTTAAGATAGATATATATAAATCCCAATACTACATAAAACATTTTCTTTCGAAAATCATTTACTATAACAATAGTGTTATAGTCCATCATTTCCTTCTATTTCTCGAAAACGTCTATTTCAATAATGAATGTTGAAATCTATGTATTCGACACTTAACACATTTAAAACATCGTTAAAACGATTAACTTCATTTTATAATATCGTTTCTCCAGAACATATCCATTTTCCTTAAGAATATATTCATTGTCCAAAATCGTGAATATAATTCACTTAACCAAATTTCAATCATCTCTACACATTTTATTTCAATAAAGATTCGCTATCCAAAATTGCGAATATATCTTCTTTAATAACCTCCTACATTTAATTTATCAAATTCAATTGATTTCGAATTTATAAAACAACGTTTATAAATTATATTTCTATTTTCTAACAACTTCAATTTAATAAATCTTCTTTATTAACAATTCGATTCATAACTCAAATCTTATACCAACAATCCATAATTATAAGTTAAATACTTATAATTCCTTTATGTTACAAAATCATTTCCATTCATAAGTTCACAATTTATAAATTTCATTTATTTATAAATTCTCAAAAATTCATTTTAACGCTTATAAAAACTCGTTTTATAATACCAACATTTTAAAGTTATAAATATCAATTTTTGTACATCTTTTACATACATCGTTTTTAATAATTCAAAAATTCCAATTAAAACCATTTTATAAATTTCTTAACTATTTATTCCAAAAGAATTTACCTTTTGGTTATAATTCACAAATCTTAACTTTTATAACTTTAAAATCTTAACGTTTATAAATCAATTCAAAAATTCCATAAAACGTATATTTTCAAAAATCACTTTAAGAATCCTTTTAAAGTAAAAGTCGTTATTTTTAAACTTTAAAACTTGAATCCGATGATGCAACAGCACAAATTAGTCAATCACAACAACAAACATCATATATCAATATGATAACAGAATATACCACAATATCTGTAAATAAATAAATACTGGTGAGGAATCCAGTTGGATCCCTCCAACCTGTTTCCCTGCATCCAAAGACGTTAGCACAATACCAATTCCACTTCGAGGTGGAATATCGCGGTATATGGGTTTAATAAATATTATCCGCTTACTAACGACGCAATAGGGTCTCATCCGCTATACGAGGCGGGAAATCAATCAATCCAATATATACATATGCTAATATGTATATATTGCTATATATAGATATATATCCTACTATATCTAATATCACATCCAAACAGTCAATCATCAATCAATAACTGTTAATTCAAATTTAATTTTTGAGTGAGGAAGATCTCATCGTGATTTTAATTCTGATTTCAGCGTTTATTTCGAATAAAATTAAACACGCGTTTAATTTTACCCGAAATTCAAACTAGCTCCAAACAATTCCAATCCAATTGCATCGCGTAGTATGTGTTTCTACGATTCTGGCGCTACCAAATTTGTTGAATTCTGATAATATATGACGAAGTTATGGTAATTCAAACTTTATACAATTTTAAATAGAATAATTTCATTTTCTTTTTAATATTTTTACAACCTTTCCATCACTGCCGTAGAATTTGAACAAGAGAAATCAGGGCCGTGACTTTTGCCTTTGTTTCTCCCCCTCCCAGGCATCACGCGTTCGTGATAACCCATCAGCCCGTTCGAGATTTTTGATGCCGCACCCCACTACGTTGATCTTCACCCCATCAACCTACCACCACCGGAACCGCCATCACCTCACGAACCACCGCCTACCACCATGGCCAGCTCGGCCAGCACCAGCGCACGCACAACGAAGCCAAACGCAGTGACTTTCCTGGCCAGCTGCGCCTCCAACGAAGCACTGATGATGATCATATCCGTAGAGATGTGAAGCCCTCGTCATGATCTTTGTCTTCGTAGTTGGAAGTTTTTAACGAATGCGGATAGATTGGAAGAGATTGACAAAAGAAATTAAGAAATTTCTGGCCGTTAGTTGAATAAGAGGCGGCTGCAGTTTACAACCCTAGGGTTTTTGATTTCTTTTGCAAATGAAGATAATGAAGTCCTTATATAGAAAATGCTGCGAAACACTATTCATCCCGGAATTTCTGAACTCGAAATCGAGCGTGCCGGCTGACGTTTCTAAGGTTTACCCCGCATTCCGAACGCAATGGAACGTGTTTCGGGAGCTAATTCAGACATCTGAGCGAGATACGGAGAAAAACGATCAATTTAAATTAAACCGATTTAAATCGATTTCGATGCGTTTTGGCTTGCCCCGGACAAACGATAAATCCAAAAATTACGAAATTTGAAATCTTACTATAATATCACATTATGGATCCGATGAAACGGGTTTCGTTCAATTCTGAGACTGTTCGAAAATTGGCTATTTTTACAGTCGATAATTAAATATTAAAATATTCAATTTTCATAGATTAACTCCAAATTCAATTTTAAAAGTTCTATAACCTTTCTATAACTCCAGTATGATTAAATAAAATTTTACAAATCATTTTCAATCATTTTAAACTCGATTTTCAATTATCTCTGGAATTTCAATCATTAAATTATCGATTTAATTGACCAAATTAAATCCAATATCCTTTAAATAAATTATTCGACTTATTAAATTCATTTATTAATATTTAAAATCAATTAAATATTCGAATTTTAATTATCAAAAATGCTGGGTCGTTACACCACTGGTCTCGTGAAATATGTTAATTGCAAAACTTGAGTTAACACGCCGTAAAAATCATTTATGTGATCATTTGGATCATCACTACCTTTAACATATACACCGGTATTGTTAGTTAATTTTTCAGCCCCATATTCTTTGGTGTTGTTTTTGTATCCATTAACAAAGAATATTGGATATGTCTTGACTTTTCTTTTTGGTCCCAACGCAAGATGTTTCAACCCTTCATCGGCCACACAATTTGCCAGATTATATACATGGTTCGAAAACCAAGTAGCAAATTTTTTGCTAATATCGCCGCTTGGATGCTGTGACTGGTAAATAATGCATATATAGATAATATATTGCATTATAATTAATACACACATGTATTATTCAAGTAAATAATTTTAGATGTTTTATTTAATAATACCTAACAAATGGAGCAACTTTTGCACAGTTAATCGTGTAACCAGTAAACAAGATCAAGTGATTTACTCATTGTTAAAACCTGATGATCACTCTGTTGCTTGTTTTAAATCCCCTGTTCAAACTTTAAGTACTTAGCTTTCTTTTGCTTAGCTCCTGCTTCCACTTTTTACTGTCTTATATATATATTTATATATATATATATTGAAATGTTAGAATGTGAAAGTGAAGATAGCATAGGTATTTATAGATGGGGAGAGTGGGTACAAGAAGGCTGAAGCCTTTGTTCATGTATAGGTTTTACCTTATCTATTTATTTTATTTTTATTTCTTACTTTTATCTTGGTTTGATTTTTATTTTGATTTGATTTGATTTATTATGTTGATAAGATCTCTTATGGCTTGAGTTGATTTATTATGTAGATTAGATTTTATATGTGACTAGATTTTGTTTTTTGCCATGATGATGTTCCTCTATATGTTTCTATACAATTATATGTGTGTATATATGGATATGCATTCCTTTGCTCTATATTATCATGAATACTTATATATATATATATATATGCATACATGTACAATTACGTTCTTCCTTTAGATATATACATATCCATTTTATCACATTTATACACACACACACAGATATATATATATATTAAGATACACACATGCTTACATATATATATATGTAGAAATTTATATTCCTATATGCATTACTTCTATAAACATTTAACCATATACATATATGGTCAAAAATTTGGGATTTTGCCATTATGAAGCTTGTACATTCATGTGTATATATACTTCTTCACATATACAATATTTTTATAAATATATATTTATTTACCTATTCACTATTTTACATAACATATATACACATACACTTTCTTACATATATTTACGTATTTGCCTATATTTACATATGTTCACATATTTACATTTTTACACATATATATATATCATTTTTATATAGAGATTATTTTATCCTGAGTTTGAAATGGCGAAGTTTTAAATACATATTTACACATACAATACTTTTATAAACATATATATATATATATCTATTCATATATATTGTTGTCATTATATACACATATATTTACATTTATTTATATACACATTAACACATTTATTTACCATAAACACTTATATATACATATGTATATACCTATATGCTTATATATATATTTTTAATCATCATATAGCTTATATATATATATTTATATATACACCTGTATGGATATTCCATCTTAAATTTGAATGGTGGAGTTTATATACACATTTCTATAATATTTATCATATCCAGAAATTTATAATTCAACATTTAATATAGTTTTATAAGTTTATATATTCAGATATGTTAAACATCAGAAAATTTATTTATTCGACTAATAAAATTTATATCCCAATAATTAAAATTAGTTAATTGCCCAATATCCGACGGCTAAAATTCCGGGTCGCTACATTCCTCCCCCCTTAGAACTTTTTCGTCCTCGAAAAGGAACAGAACAAGAAATTTGAATTTTGATGTGTATTATTAATTAAATCATTTATGAACATTTAACTCCTTACGCTTTTATTTTCCATTTTTAAACACTTTAAATTACATAGTATTACCAAACTTGTTTTATATAAGAAAACTTTTCATAACTCGATGTATAAACAAGTCTATCCTTATTCTCGTAGAAATTTAGTCATACGTTGATCAGGCGTAGGACTGAAAATCTATAAGTACTTAGTAGATCCGTTTTCAACACCCAGTGAAAATACTTGAAAAAAACTCTTTTAAAAAATGCTATGGAAAGTATCCCCCCCTTTACCACCATAGATCGCAGTTAACCCGATGATTGCGTCGCCATCCCGACAAAATCATAAGAAAACCGTAGGCATCCGCACCTCTCGACTTTCGCCATGGGAACACCACAGATCGCAACTACAACAAGGTTGCATTGCTATCACGGCAAAACCGTAAGTACTCTATAGGCAATCACTGCCCCTCGAATTACGCCGTCAAATGAAACTATACCATATAGATCGCAGGCTACACAAGGATATGCCACTGTCCCAGTGGAACCCAATGTAGACTGTAGGCACTGGCTGCTACCCGAATTATGCTATGGAACCAAACCACATAGATCGCAATCTACCGATGTTACTTCGCTCTCCCAACGAAATCAAACGTAGATTGTAGGCAATCACTGCCACCCGACTTACGCTATGGAACTACGATAGATCGCAGTTACACAAAGGTTACGTTGCCATCACAGCAAAACCCAATGTAACTGTAGGCATCAGCACCACTCGACTTACGCTACCCAACAAATGATCACCAGGACTAATGAGTTTTGTCCGGACGTCCTCTAGGATCTCAATTTTCATTGAACCCACCCTTTGGATTCCTAGGCAGAACCACCCAGTGGATCTCCTAATATAAGTATCGATTTTAATGGGGTGCCTTTCCATACTTTTGTCTCAAAACATATCATACTATATACATATGTAGTACCTTTCAAATCATACTCTTTATGTGTATCACATGTAAACTTTCTCTATATAAAATCGATATCTTCAAAAATCGATAGTTTCCAAATTTGGTTTACCCAATTTCCAAAATTGACTATTTGCCCAAAATCAAAAGTCCTTTAAAAGCAATGGGTTCCAATACCTTTTAAGTTTCATTCTCATATACATATAAAATTATTATTTCCCACTCGAATAATTTTCGGATCAATGATTTCTGAGTCCACCTCATACTTATATAACCTCTATTTAGTATTTCAAATATCTTCCAAAGATCATTTCTCCCTGGTTATAAATTCAATAAGGGAAGTTTGAATATATACTAATATATTTAACATTATTTATGCCAAATCAAATTTTTCCTAGTTCGATTACTTACAAAGTTATTTGTAACATTTCTTACTTCTTATAAGCAAATTTCAGTTATAGTAACTATTAGATCTTCATTTTTAAATCATCATATTTACTCAAATATACTATTTCACTTCAAAAATCATTTTTGCGTAAATATTCCGATTTCGGTTCCAATTCAGAATTGCTTCGAGTTTCCATTTGGGTTATAACTTCAATTTAACCCAATTTGTATTTAAATCCATGATTTAAATATAAATAATTTCCACCCTGACCAGTTTGAATTTAGAAAATAGCTCGAATAGTTTTAAAATAGTTAAATAGTTAATATAAGATAGTTTGAGTTTTGAAAGGATGGTTTGTATAGTAAATAGCTTGGAAAAACAAAATAATTTTTATATTTAAGAAGATAGATTTTAAACAGTTTTTATCAAAATAATTTATTCGAAAATAGTCTCAAGATCAATTAAGTCAACTATCAATCCTCCAATTTAAATCTATTTCAATTTCCATTTCCATTTAAATTGATTTAATTCCGATTTCATTTCAAATTAACTTCGATTCCCATTCTAATTCAAATCAATTCCCATTTCGATTTCAGATCAATTCAATTTCGATTACAATTCCAATTAACTCAATTCAATTCCAATTTGAATTAATTCAAATTCCATTCTCAATTCTAAACCATTCTGATTTATATAATATTTGAGTTGGATTTCTCAAATATCGATTTAATCACTTAAACCAAATTAACCTTTAATATTTAATTTAACAACCCAAGTCTTTAAAATAATTCAATTCTGAGCCCAAATTTTGAAGTATTTATTTAAACTACTTTTACTTGGACTTATTTCAGGTTTTGAGTAAGAGTTCAAATCTTTTAAATAGTTTCAAATCAAAGTTTTATTTCTATTTAATTTCAGGGATGGATATATATCATTTCAATCCATTTCTTAATCTATTTGGAATAATTCGATTTAGAGTTTCATACTCTATAAATAACATACAAGATGATAGCAGGATATATCAAATAAATAAACACCCAAATCATCTCAACATCAATCAATAGCATCCATCACAAATCATCAGAATTCAAAACTCGTTTTATTTCAAAAATCATTTTGAAATCATCTATACATAACTCCCGTTTCAACTTTCTCTCAAATCTATACCTTTTCTTTTATAGTTTTATTTATTTACTTCCATAGGTTAAATTTTAATTTCACCCTCAAATTTCCAATTCAGGTTATAAGTTCAAAACTTATTTAACTTGGCCTGAGTTAAATTCCTAATTTATTCAATCCATTTAAACTTACTTAATTTAATTTTTTATCCTCCAAATTTAAATTTCTTATTAATATCACCTCCCA
The DNA here is from genome assembly GCA_030737815.1 of Allium fistulosum. Lineage (NCBI taxonomy): Eukaryota > Viridiplantae > Streptophyta > Magnoliopsida > Asparagales > Amaryllidaceae > Allium > Allium fistulosum. Next base: position 171,785,216 of record CM060906.1, on the reverse strand, counting down.
CTTATAAGTTCAGAAACTTACTTTCCTTTTGGGTTGTACTCCTCATTTCAACGGGGATTCCAGAATTCAACAGCCAGTATTTATTCCAATCAACTTTGAAATCATATATATATATATATATATCCCATTTACATATCAATTCACATTTTAAATCAACCTTGGTTTCTATCCAAACCAAATTCCTTTGGAATTTTTCAAAACAACTCTTGTTTAAAACAAGAATTTCCTATATCAAAAATATTCTAATAATATTACTTATTATTTCCTTAAATAATTTGAAATACATTTCAAAATTTTCGGGACTTAGATTCAAAACCTCAAAATTTAGATCCATTTTAATTTATAAGTCATATTTATAAATTTAGGTTATATAATTTTACTTCCTTAAAACATTTCACAATGTTTTATCATTGTTTATTCTGTAATAACATCCTTTATTAAGAAACAACAACCATTTTATGATAATAATCAATAGTATCATATTTAGAAACCAAACACACCATATATTCCATAAAATTTTTCTGGAAAATCATTTCTATATATAAATTATAATCAGGGTAAACTTATTTTATCTCAAACACTTTGAAAAACACTTCCGAATTTTTTCAGAATTTTAAATTCTAGTTTGAGTCTACTTTTAACTTAACTCATTTGCATAATTCATTCTTACCCAAATTTCTATTTGGTTATATATATATATTAGTGAATATTAGGCTCAGGTCCCTAGTAAGTTTCAAAATACACAAAAACCCCAGTAAAAAAAAGTGTGTAAATTAGGTCCCTAGAATTAAGTTACTAAGTAATTGCATATAGTTATGCAATTTTTTTGGTGAATAATTGCGGAATTTTCCGCAACTTTTTGAAAAAATTGCGTAAATTTCCGCAATTTTTTGGGTGAATAATTGCGGAATTTTCCGCAATTTTTTGAAAAAATTGCGTAAATTTCCGCAATTTTTTGGATGAATAATTGCGGATTTTTCCGCAATTTTTTGATATAATTGCATAAATGTCTGCAATTATTCACTGAATAATTGCATAAGTATATGTCATTATTCAGTAACTTAATTCTAGGGACCTAATTTACAAACTTTATTTTACTGGGGTTTTTGTGTATTTTGAAACTTATTAGGGACCTGTGCCAAACTGTCCCTATATATTACCCATTAAATTTTATAATCTTATCTGATTATGGTAATTACAACAAATCACCTTAATATAATATAAAAATATAGAAATATTATTCCTTCTCATATATCAAAATATAGTCTTATATAAAAATTTATTTTAAAATCGTTTTAAAAATCATTCTATAAGAAAATAACAAATACGCCCTCATATATAATACACTCAACTCATTCTAGTGTACTACTGACCCTATCTCTAATGAGTAATCCCCACCAGAGCCAAGGTTCTCGCTTAACCTTCAGCTCCGATACCACGTGTAACCAGTAAACAAGATCAAGTGATCTACTCACTGTTAAAACCTGATGATCACTCTGTTGCTTGTTTTAAATCCCCTGCTTCAAACTTTGAGTACTTAGCTTTCTTTTGCTTAGCTCCTGCTTCCACTTTTTACTGTCTTATATATATATATTTTGAAATGTTAGAATGTGAAGTGAAGATAGCATAGGTATTTATAAATGGGGAGAGTGGGTACAAGAAGGCTGAAGCCTTTGTTCATGTACAGGTTTTACCTTATCTATTTAGTTTATTTTTATTTCTTACTTTTTATCTTGATTTGATTTTTATTTTGACTTGATTTGATTTATTGTGTTAATAAGATCTCTTATGGCTTGAGTTGATTTATTATGTAGATTAGTTTTTATATGTGACTTGATTTTGTTTTTTGCCATTATGATGTTCCCCTATATGTTTATATACAATTATATGTGTATATATATATGGATATGCATTCCTTTGTCCTATTTTATAATGAATACTTATATAAATATATATATATATATATGCATACATGTACAATTACCTTCTTCCTTTAGATATATACATATCCATTTTATCACATTTACACACACACACATATATATATTAAGATACACACATGCTTACATATATATATATATAGAGAGAGAGAAATTTATATTCCTATATGCATTACTTCTATAAACATTTAACCATATACATATATGGTCAAAAATTTGAGATTTTGCCATTATGAAGCTTGTACATTCATGTGTATATATACTTATTCACATATAAAATATTTTTATAAATATATATATTTACCTATTCACTATTTTACCTAACATATATACATATACAGTTTCTTACATATATTTACATATTTGCCTATATTTACATATGTTCACATATTTACATTTCTATATATTTATATATATATATATATATCCTTTTTATATAGAGATTATTTCATCCCAAGTTTTAAATGGTGAAGTTTTAAATACATTTTTACACATACAATACTTTTATAAACATATATATCTATTCATATATATTGTTATCATCATATACACATATATTTACAATTATTTATATACACATTTATTTACCATAAACACTTATATATATACATATGTATATACCTATATGCTTATATATATTTTTAATCATCATATAGCTTATATATATATATATTTATATATACTAGTATGGATATTCCATCTTAAATTTGAATGGTGGAGTTTATATACACGTTTCTATAATATTTATCATATCCAGAAATTTGTAATTCAACATTTAATATATTTTTATCAGTTTATATATTCAGCTTTCTTAAACACCGGAAAATTTATTTATTTGAATAATAAAATTTATATCCCAATAATTAAAATTAGTTAATTGCCCAATATCCGACGGCTGAAATTCCGGGTCGTTACATTCCTCCCCCCTTAGAACTTTTTCGTCCTAAAAAAGGAACGGAATGAGAAATTTAAATTTTGATGTGTATTATTAATTAAATCATTTTTAAACATTTAACTCCTTACTCTTTTATTTTACATTTTTAAACACTTTAAATTACATAGTATTACCAAGCTTGTTTTATAAAAGAATACTTTTCATAACTCGATGTCTAAACAAGTCCATCCTTGTTCTTATAGAAATTTAGTCATACGTTGATCAGGTGCAGGACTGAAAATATATAAGTACTTAGTAGACCAGTTTTCAACACCCAGTGAAAATACTTGAAAAAAACTCTTTTAAAGAATGCTTTGGAAAGTATCACCCCCTTTTGCCACCATGGATCGCAGTTAACCCGATGATTTCGTCGCCATCCCGGCGAAATCATAAGAAAACCATAGGCATCCGCACCTCTCGACTTTCTCTATGGGAACACCATAGATCGCAGCTACAACAAGGTTGCGTTGCTATCACAACAAAACCGTAAGTAGTCTGTAGGCAATCATTGCCCCTCGAATTACGCTGTCAAACGAAACTATACCACATAGATCGCAGGCTACACAAGGTTGTGTCACTGTCCCAGTGGAACCCAGTGTAGACTGTAGGCACTCACTGCCACCCGAATTACGCTATGGAACCAAACCACATAGATCGCAATCAACCGATGTTACGTCACTCTCCTAACGAAATCAAACGTAGATTGTAGGCAATCACTGCCACCCAACTTACACTATGGAACTGCGATAGATTGCAGTTACACAAAGGTTACGTTGCCATCACAGTAAAACCCAATGTAAATGTATGCGTCAGCACCACTCGACTTACGCTACCCAACAAATGATCACCAGGACTCATGAGTTTTGTTTGGATGTCCTCTAGGATCCCAATTCTCATTGAACCCACCCTTTAGATTCCTAGGCAGAACCACCCAGTGGATCTTCTACTATAAGTTTCGACTTTCATGGGGGTGCCTTTCCAAACTTTTGTCTCAAAACATATCATACTATATACATATGTAGAACCTTTCAAATCATACTCTTTATATGTATCGAATGTAAACTTTATCTATACAAAATCGATATCTTCAAAAATCAATAGTTTCCAAATTTGATTTACCCAATTTCCAAAATTGACTATTTGCCCAAAATCAAAAGTCCTTTAAAAGCAATGGGTTCTAAAACCTTTTTAGTTTCATTCTCATATACTTATAAAATTATTCTTTCCCACTCGAATATTTTTCGGATCAATAATTTCTGAGTCCACCTCATACTTATATAACCTCTATTTAGTATTTCAAATCTTCCAAAGACCATTTCTCCCTTGTTATAAATTCAATAAGGGAAGTTTGAATATATACTAATATATTTAACCTTATTTATGCCAAATCAAAATTTTCCTAGTTCGATTACTTACAAAGTTATTTGTAACATTTCTTACTTCTTATAAGTAAATTTCAGTTATAGTAACTATTAGATCTTCATTTTTAAGTCATCATATTTACTCAAATATACTATTTCACTTCAAAAATCAATTTTGCGTAAATATTCCGATTTCGGTTCTAATTCAGAATTGCTTCGAATTTCCATTTGGGTTATAACTTCAATTTAACCCAATTTGTATTTAAATCCATGATTTAAATATAAACAATTTCCACCCTGACTAGTTTGAATTTAGAAAATAGCTCGAATAGTTTTAAAATAGTTAATATAGGATATTTTGAGTATTAAAAGGATGGTTTGTATAGTAAATAGCTTGGAAAAACAAAATAATTTGTATATTTAAGAAGATAGACTTTAAACAGTTTTTATCAACATAATTTATTCGAAAATAGTTTCAAGGTGAACTAACTCAATTACCAATCCTCCAATTTAAATCAATTTCAATTTCCATTTAGATTGATTCAATTCCGATTTCAATTCGAATTAACTTCGATTCCCATTCTAATTCAAATCAATTCCCATTTTGATTTCAGATCAATTCAATTTCGATTACAATTCCAATTAACTCAATTCAATTCCAATTTGAATTAATTCAAATTCCATTCTCAATTCTAAACCATTCTGATTTATATAATATGTGATAACCTGGATTTTGGTAATTTGATAATTGAATAATTATCTGATTTTACTATAAGGATATTTATTTTATTTGGATAAATAAATGGAATTCTGATAATTTAATATATATATATGGATGTATAAAAATGGATTTGAGCTATAATAAATACTGATATCTGAATGGATATTTCAAAAAGTTGGAAATAAACAAAGATAAATATATATGCAAACTCTATAAGTTGGAAATTATAAGTATATACACATATAGGTATATAAGTGTGTATATATATACATGTATATATATATATATATATATATATGCCATGTGAGGTAGTATATATGGGAATTTGTAAAAGGTGTGAATATATATATATATATATATATATATAAACAATTCAAATCAAATAATGTTTCTAATTATTATAGATATATATGTGGGTGAATTGTAAGCATTACTTTGGATTCAATGTACTAAATTTTCAAAGAATATATTAAACTAGTATAATTTTTTTTTAAGTGTGTAAGTGGATTTTATATCATTTTCTTTTAGAATTATATGTAAATAAATAAAGTGAAAGTTTAAACATTAAGACATTTATAAATATAAAAACTAAATATTATATAAATACATATAATAACATATTTATGCATGGAAATTACAAATGTAAGTTAAAGACATTATCTAAATACAAGTGTAAACAAATTATAAAATGTAATTACAAGTGTAAGTATTTCAACAAGTGTCATTAATTTCTTAAAATAATTAATAAAAGATAAAACTAAGTTATATAAACATCTCCATACCTCTCTTACATTTTCTTTTGTCAGATCAAATTCTAAAACAAAGAAGAAGAAAAAATAATCTGTAAAAAAAATTCAATAAACAAAATCAAATCAAAGAAATTCAAGAAATCTCCTCACAAATTCAAAATCTGAAACAAAAGCATATCTAGGAGCTCACAAATTCAAGTCAATTCAACAACTCAGATCAAAATCAGGAAGCAGGATCAAACTTCCAACTTTAAAAACATCTCAGGCCTTCTCTGTTAACATTTTACAGTGAGTAAATCTTTTCTCTTTAAAACAGATTTAAATCTATGATTAATACTTAGATGTTGTGATGGATTATGTAGTAGTATGGTTTGCATATATTTATACATGTGAATGCATGTTGTATAAATGAAATGCCTGTACAAAAATCTATGTGTATGAATATATGTGATCTTTGTTCTTATGCCAGGTTTCATTTTCATTAGAAAAATTCATATCTTCACATACAATAGATTTTAGGCTAGGATTTGTTAAGGGAAAATGTCTCTAACAATGTATTATTAATTATGAAAATGAATTCAAGAGTTTATATTGAGAAATTATTTCCAAAATAAGATTTTACAGTAGAAATAAATTATCTGCCAAAAATCAATGGTTATAATTCTAGGATTTGATCATATAAATAGAATCGTAGTGTAATATGATGAATTTTAGGAATCGAATCATGATTTTTAATTTGGTATATGTTGAGATTTGCTGAGTTGACCAGATTCGATGTTTTCATCGATTGCCGATGATCGGCGGCGAGATTTTCTTTGGGGTTTGGTCTGGAGATGGCCGTGATATAGTTGATCTCAGGAAAAATGGTTCGAGATTTTTATGATGTTCATGGTGACAGGGATGAGGGATTTTGGAATCTTAACCTAGTTTTGTTCAAGCTGAAAAATTTAATCACGGAGTTACCTCTGGTGATTCGAGTTGCATAAGCCTATAGGAAATGGAGGCGTGGGAGGGGGGGGGGTCGGCGAGCTATGGCCGGAGTTGTAGCAATGTTCGTCGTCGGAATCGAAGGTTTGAATGGATTTCCTGATGATGGTTTTGGGTTTTGGTACGTCTGGTTTGCTCGATTTTGAATCGAGGTTGGAGATGATGTTTGGATGACCATTGTTGCTTGTAGGGATGTTAGGTGACTTGACGATGGTGTTGTCGATGGTCAGAGTTGACTCAGGTGGTTGTGCAGGTGCACATGATGGGGGATGCATGTCAGAAGGTGGGAACTGTGAAGGTCTCGAAGTCAGGCTTGAGAATTTGAACGCGTAGCTCGAGTCGTTCTCGAGTAAGTTTTGAGTTCGACCAGAAGCAGAAATGTTAAACTGTTTTAAGGTTTGTAAAGTTTTAACTTGGTGTTTGGTGAAATTTAAAAATTTAAATTAGTTTAAACTTGTGCTTGAAATTTAATAAATGTTTTCTTAAACCTTTGATTTAAGAAGTTTGAAGTTTGATAAACTAAAACTTTGTTGAGGAAATTTTAAAGGGGTATTTTAAAGATAGAGTTAAGAATGTAAATTTTTTTTTAAAAAAAAGTTTATATTAAAGGCAAGTTTTTATATTCAAATTTAAATAGTTTTACAAATTATTAATTGATAGATGTTTTAGCTATTTAGAGTTATGTTTTGCTAACTTAACTTTTAAAGATAGATGAAGAGAATGAAAACTTAATTAATAATTTAATTAAGTAAAGATTGTTTTTAGATAAATAATGTAAATATGCCTAGGGTAATTAAAGTATGTATAGATAATAATTTATCTTAAGATAAGTAAGGTTTACTGTTTTGCAATTAATTAAATTAAGTAAAAGAAATTAAACTTACCTAATTAGTTTAATATTAATTAAGAAATTAATTAAGGATAATTAATTTACTTGATTAATAAAATGATTAACGATGACAAGGTTAAGTAATTAATTATAAAAGTAATTAAGGATTGATGACTTTGAATTAAGGAGATTAATTAATAATCGAGGATTATCAATTGGTATTCAAAGAATAATTAATCTGTGACTAAATATAAATTAATTGATTGATGAGAAAATCCAAGTGTGATTAATTAATTAAATGATTGTAATTAATTAATGGTTGATTAAGCAGGATCAGATGATTAATTTTTAAATTTATTAATTTAAGTTAGATTTATTAATTATGATATGAGTTAAAAATGCTTGCTTATGGAGGATAGTTGTGTAGGGTATCTGGATTAGATGATATCTATTGATGGTATGATGTAGTATTCGTTGATATGTTATTGTATATATCAATAATAGATGTGATAATATAGGTTGTATATCAGAGTTGAATTGTTGAGTGATATGACATCCTGAATATGAATTGGATTATTTAAATTTTCAACCTGGATAAGGAATGATATTAGATTCGAAGAGACCGGGGTCGGGTACCAGTACATATCCGAAACCCACTTCGATCCTTTACAAGTAGATATGTGGAATCAATAGTATAAAAATGGAATGAATTAAGTGTAATTTGACTATTAAGTGATGTCTATAAAAAAAATGTGAAATTGTAAATTGATACGAGTTACCCGGGTTTTACACAAGTTATATGCTTTGTATTCCATGTTAAATGGGTTTACTCACGCTGGTTTCCAGCCTGACCCGGGTGTTACTTTGTTGTAATGCTCGGGTCAGACCGAGTATTATAGATTTCCAGGTAAGGATGTTCTGGAGCTCAGGAGACGAGCTGGATGGCAGGAACGTATGGAGTGTATTCCGCTGAGCATATTACTATTGTTTATTTGAGACATGTAAATTCTAACTGTCTAGTTCATGTGTATATGGTTGTAACTCTGATGTATTAAATGTAAAGTAACAATTACAGCTTTCTGTTGTATAAATGCTATTATTATTTGATATTATATTTGATCCGCTGCGAAATGTGAGATTCTGAGTTTTTTTTCCTGTTCTTCTTCTATCTCTTTCTTCTTCTTTGCCCTAACAATCCGGAATTTTTGGAGTCGAAATTTCAGGTCATTACATTTGGTATCAGAGCTAGATTAAGCGAGAACCTTGGCACTGGTGGGTTTACTCATTAAGGATAGGGTCAATAGTACCCTAGAATGAGTTGAGTGTAATATATATGAGAGAACGTACTTGTTATTTTCCTATATAAAGGTTTTAAAATGGATTTAAAAAAAATAAAAAAATAAAATATAAAATAAATAATTTTTATATAAGTCTATCTTTTGATATATAAAGGAATAATTTTCTAATTATTAAATATATTAAGGTAAATTGGTTGTTGCATTAATTGAATAAAATAAAATAACGAGAATTAAGCGGTAATAGTAATACAACCAAACTGAAATTAAAATCCTGAATTTGTAGAAGTGTTTTCAGAATAAAGAAAATAATGAATTGGTTTCCAGATATGATAATCTTGGTTATTATCATAGATGGTTGATAATGAAATGTTGTAAATGATTAAGTAAAAGGAAATGTTTTAGGGAAGTAAACTTTTAGGTGAATATGACTTATAAATTGGAATTGAAGATAATTTGAAATTGTGAAATTTTAAATCTAAATCCAGAAAACTTGAAATTGTTTTAAAGAAATTTGTTTTGAATTAAAAACCAAAGGTGGTTTAAAATTTTAAGGTATAACTTGGTGTGTAAAGGAAATAAATATGTATAAATGAGGATATACATAATATCAAAGATGATTTGAAGTAAACACTAAGTGTTGAGTTTTGAATTTTCCCGGAAATGTGATAATTTAAAAAAAAAACTTAAGTGGAAAGTTTATTAATATGAAGTTTAAAATTTGAAATGGGAATTCAAATTGCGTAAAGTTGACTGGATTAAATTGAATTTAACTTAAGGAAGTTAAATGAGTTTAGAATGAACAACCTGAATTAGAAATTTCAAGATGAAATAAAAATTTAACTTGGGAAGTTAAATGGTTGATTTTAAATGGGAGTTATGAGTGATCTCAAAATGGGTTTGAGATCTGGAAATTGAAAATGGATAATAAATTAGAATATGAAGATTAAATTGGTTTTGAATTATTATTTGAACTTTGTAATAAGTTAAGTAAAGATAATTTTAAAATGGAATTTTTGGAGTCGAAATTTCGGGTCGTTACATAATATTTGAGTTGGATTTCTCAAATATCGATTTAATCACTTAAACTAAATCAACCTTTAATATTTAATTTAACAACCCAAGTCTTTAAAATAATCAATTCTGAGCCCAAATTTCAAAGTATTTATTTAAACTACTTTTACTTGGACTTATTTCAGGTTTCGAGTAAGAGTTCAAATCTTTTTAAATAGTTTCCAATCAAAGTTTTATTTCTATTTAATTTCAGGGATGGATATATATATATATATATATATCATTTCAATCCATTTCTTAATCTATTTGAAATAATTCGATTAACAGTTTTATACTCTGTAAATAACATACAGGATGATAGCAGGATATATCAAATAAATAAACAGCCAAATCATCTCAACATCAATCAATTGCATTCGTCACAAATTCTCAGAATTCAAAACTCGTTTTATTTTAAAAATCATTTTGAAATCATCTATACATAACTCCTGTTTCAACTTTTCTCAAATCTATATCTTTTCTTTTACAGTTTTATTTATTTACTTCCATAGGATAAATTTTAATTTCACCCTCAAATTTCCAATTCAGGTTATAAGTTCAAAACTTATTTAACTTGGCCTGAGTTAAATTCCTAATTTATTCAATCCATTTAAACTTACTTAATTTAAATTTTTATCCTCCAAATTTAAATTTCTTATTAATATCACCTCCCACTTATAAGTTCAAAAACTTACTTTCCTTTTGGGTTGTACTCCTCATTTCAAGGGGGATTCCAGAATTCAACACCCAATATTTATTCCAATCAACTTTGAAATCATATATATATATATATCCCATTTACATATCAATTCACATTTTAAATCAACCTTGGTTTCTATCCAAACCAAATTCCTTCGGAATTTTTCAAAATAACTCTTGTTTAAAAAAAGAATTTCCTATATCAAAAATATTCTAATAATATTACTTATTATTTCCTTAAACAATTTGAAACACATTTCAAAATTTTCGGGACTTAGATTCAAAACCTCATAATTTAGATCCATTTTAATTTATAAGTCATATTTATAAATTTAGCTTATATAATTTTACTTCCTTAAAACATTTCATAATGTTTTATCATTGTTTATTCTGTAATAACATCCTTTATTAAAAGACAACAACCATTTTATGATTCAATATTATCATATTTAAAAACCAAACACACCATATATTCCATAAAAAGTTTCTAGAAATTCATTTCTATATATAAAATATAATCAGGGAAAACTTATTTTATCTCAAACACTTTGAAAAACACTTCCGAATTTTTCTAGAATTTTAAATTCTAGTTTGAGTCTACTTTTAGCTTAACTCATTTGCATAATTCATTCTTACCCAAATTTCTATTTGTTATATATATATTACCCCTTAAATTTAATAATCTTATCTGATTATGGTAATTACAACTAATCATCTTAATATAATATAAAAATTTAGAAATATTATTCCTTCTCATATATCAAAATAGAGTCTTATATGAAGATTTATTTTAAAATCGTTTTTAAAATCATTCTATAAGAAAATAACAAATATGCCCTCATATATAATAAACTCAACTCATTCTAGGGTAATACTGACCCTATCTCTAATGAGTAATCCCCACCAAAGGCAAGGTTCTCGCTTAACCTTCAGCTCTGATACCACGTGTAACCAGTAAACAAGATCAAGTGATCTACTCACTGTTAAAACCTGATGAACACTCCGTTGCTTGTTTTAAATCCCCTGCTTCAAACTTTGAGTACTTAGCTTTTTTTTGCTTAGCTCCTGCTTCCACTTTTTACTGTCTTATATATACATATATTGAAATGTTAGAATGTGAACGTGAAGATAGCATATGTATTTATAGATGAGGAGAGTGGTACAAGAAGGCTGAGCCTTTGTTCATGTACATATTTTACCTTATCTATTTATTTTATTTTTATTTCTTACTTTTCATCTTGATTTGATTTTTATTTTGACTTGATTTATTGTGTTGATAAGATCTCTTATGGCTTGAGTTGATTTATTATGTAGATTAGATTTTATATGTGACTTGATTTTGTTTTTAGCCATGATGATGTTCCCCTATATGTTTATATACAATTATATGTGTGTATATATATATGGATATGCATTCCTTTGCTCTATTTTATCTTGAATACTTATATATATATATATATATGTGCATACATGAACAATTACCTTCTTCCTTTAGATATATACATATCCATTTTATCACATTTACACACACACAGATATATATATATATATATATATATATATATTAAGATACACACATGCTTACATACATATATATATATAGAAATTTATATTCCTATATGCATTACTTCTATAAACATTTAATCATATACATATATGGTTAAAAATTTGAGATTTTGCCATTATGAAGCTTGTACATTCATGTATATATATAATTATTCACATATACAATATATATATATATATATTTACCTATTCACTATTTTACATAACATATAATCATACACACTTTCTTACATATATTTATGTATTTGCCTATATTTACATATGTTCACATATTTACATTTCTATATATATATATATATATCATTTTTATATAGAGATTATTTTATCCTGAGTTTGAAATGGTGAAGTTTTAAATACATATTTACACATATAATACTTTTATAAACATATATATCTATTCATATATATTGTTGTCATCATATACACATATATTTACATTTATTTATATACACATTTACACATTTATTTACCATAAACACTTATGTATATACATATGTATATACCTATATGCTTAAATATGTTTTTAATCATCATATAGCTTATATATATATTTATATAATTATATGGATATTCCATCTTAAATTTGGATGGTGGAGTTTATATACACATTTTTATAATATTTATCATATCCAAAAATTTATAATTCAACATTTAATATAGTTTTATCAGTTTATATATTCATATATGTTAAACATCAGAAAATTTATTTATTCGACCAATAAAATTTATACCCCAATAATTAAAATTAGTTAATTGCCCAATATCAGATGGCTAAAATTCCGGGTCGTTACAGTATGTGTGGACTACATGGTAATCTCTGTCGTCTAACCATACTTCCACAAATTTTCCTACAGGTCGTCCCTACTGTCTAAAAATAGATAGCACTGATTCAGAAGAATCTTGTTCAGTGCCCTCATCATTTCTTGTAGCACTTTCAAAAAATAAGTTCACATGGTCACTGAAATAATGAGAGAAAAAGAACGAAGCTTTTTTTTCAGTATACGATTTGCATATCGAACCTTCAAATCGTGCTTTTTGTCTCACTTTTTTCTTTAGATGATTTAAGTACCTGTTAAAAATAATTATAATTAAATTTTATTACATGTAATTAAACTAAAATTTAACATACTCAATATTAATACATTTCAAACAGATACATCCATCCATATTGCACAGGACCGCGAAGACGTGCTTTAAATGGAAGATGAACAAGTAAATGCCCCATTACATTAAAGAAACCGAAGGAAATATTTTCTCCAGTTTGCAGAGCAGTATAGGAATTTCTTCCTCAAGTTTACGTAGATGATCAACTTTTAATGTGGTTGAACAAAGCTCCATATAAAACAAACTAAGTTCTGTTTCGACCGTCCAAAATTTTGTGGGCAATAGTTCTTTGAAAGCGACGAGTAACAAATGTTCCATCATTACATGATAATCCTGACTTTTCATCCCACTCAGTTTACCTTCCTTATAGTCGACACATCTACGAAGCTTAGAGGAAATCCCATCAGGAAATCTTAATCCTTCCACCCACTTTAATAGTACTTGGTTACTGTCTAGCTCATAGCATGCTTTAGGTTTTTTTTGGTGTCATTTGGCTTCATATGAAGCTCAGGACGATTGCATAATGCCTCTATATCATGTCTTGATTTCAAATCATCTTTAGTCTTTCCTTTAACATTCAGAACTATGCTAAATACATTATCGAATACATTTTTCTCGTTGTACATCACATCGATATTATGACAAATTAGGAGATTTTTCCAATAAGGCAACTCCAAAAATATACTTTGTTTGCACCAAATATGAATCGTCGATTTACCTTGAATTTTAATTTGTTCACAAGTTTCATGTATCTTTGGATAATCCTTTACAAGGTCATAAATATCTTCGCTTGGTGGTCGCAAGGTCTCAAGTCTGTTACTTGTAAAGTTTGTTTATTTTTCTATAAGGATGATTAATATAGAGAAAACATCGATGACAGTCAAACCATGAAATTTTCTTCCCATGCGGTAAAGAAAATGCTCTTGTTTCTTCCATGTAATAAGCACAAGCTAGACGACCACCGTACTCCAACCCGAAAGCATTGCATACGTAGGAAAATTGCTTTTAGTCCACAGCAGAGAAGCGAACATATGAAAATTCTTTGTTTTTGAAATGTCGTATGTTTCAACACCATCATACCACAATGTTTTCAACTCTTTAATCAACAGTTGTAAATATACATCGATTCCTTGTGTCAGATCATCAAGGCCAGGGATGACAATAGTGAGAAACATATATGGAGTTTTCATACACATCCACAGAGGTAAATTGTAAGGTGTAATGATTATAGGCCAAGATGAATATTTTGAACCAAATTGAGAGAATGGTGAAAATCCATCGTACGTAAACCAAGTCTAACATTACGGCTCTCCGCTGCGAAAGCGGGATAAGTCATATCAAAATGCTTCCATGCTTCTCCATCAGCTGGGTGGGTCAACGTACCTTCTTTCTATGTTCTCACATAGTGCCATCTCATATGATGCGCGGTTACAGAAGATGCATATAACCTTTGAAGCCTAGGAGTGACGGGTAAGTAATGCATACGCTTATACGAAACTTCCTTTCCTGATTACATATTTTACAATTCCTAAGATTGGTGACTTCCTCCAAAACAACATGCAACCGTTTAAACATGTATTTATTTTTTGATACGGCAAACCAAAAGTAGACATAAGTTTTTTTCACTTCATAATGATTTTTGCACATTAAATTATCGGGTGGCATATGTCGTTTTGCTGCTTATACTATAGCTGTAAACTCGACTTCTATGAAGTTGTATTTTGATTTCATCGCAATGTATTATGCAGTTACCGATAGTTGAGTATCGCTTGTACAACCATCCCAAATGGGTTTCTTAGCAACATCCAATAAATCATAATTTTTGTTTGCTCCAATACTTGGTTCTTCTTCGACATTAACATCGTAACCATCAATTTCAACAGTAGGGAATATTGAACGTGTTGCATCTTCAACCATATCTTCTATGAGATTCATCGGAACAATTTTAGTATCCACCTCCTCCTCCGAATGTAGGGGATTAGGTGCTATAAGCTCTCCATGACGATCCTACACCAAATAATTCGGCACGAAACCATATTGGCACAAATAAACTATTACCATATCCGATATCAAATGCTTCAATAATTTGCATCTACTACATGGACAACGAATTTCTTCGTCGTTCCCATTATTACTTAAAGCGAATTCAATAAAAACGTGTAAACCATTTTGAAAATGTTCACTTACTGAGCCTCGAATTTCTCTTCTTTGTTGGTACATTAAGCTCTGGTCGATAAAATAATTGACCATTTTTCCTACTTTAAAACATAAAAACGTATTAATCATTTACGTATTGATATTTTCATTTTCAATAAAAATCATAAATTTAAGTTTTCCCAAATATATAATATTATTCTATTTAATTTTATTTTCAAACGGATTTACACAAATTATTATATGAATATAATCTATAATTTTTAGATTATTGTTTTACACTTAGATGGTTGGTCATCCTACTTCCCATTACAAACATAGTAGTAATTATATTTTGTAAATCATTTCATTTTAAATGATTCAACAAAATTTTGGCAGCACTTCCCCTTTGTTCCCTGTATTGTACACATATGCGTGTACACATGAACAAAAAGAAAGTGTTGTTAAAATTTTGTGCACCGTTTAGGATGAAATGATTTGCAAAATATAATTACTTTATTGTGTTTGTAAGTTGTCCAATACAGGGAAAAATCCGACAAATATTGTATTTGATGAATATAAATGTCCGTTTTGTGATAAAAACGAATATCCATACAACGTTCATATACAATACTTGTCGTACAGGACCAAAAACTCTCTAAAGAATTTATGAAAAGTAAAGCGTATTATACAACAATTTTTATAATAATTTATTTACATTCTAAGAAACGCATACACTAAATCATCATTTTCGTCATTTTAAAAATGCATATACTAAATCCTAAGCATGGACTCAAATTAATCCAAACTAGCCCTCATGCGCGTATGCACTAATTAATCAACACATATACACCAACTAACACACATATACACTAAACAATTTATTTTTCTCAACATTTAAATGATAAACAATTATTGTGACAACCTAATTAGCATTCAATAGTGTATAACAAACAATCAATTGGGTATTATAAACAACTATAACAACAAATTAACTCTAATTTAACAAATCAAAATTAACTAGGGTTTAGAAATAAAACCTAATTGGAGATTGATGGAGGGTCTAGGCATGTAGAGAGTGGAGAATGGTGAAGTTGGAGATGATCGAGGAGGCGCGGGGGCTGGTTGACGACGGGGAGGAGGCGATGGAGTTAGGGATTTGGGGGTTAAAAGAGATAATGAATCTGCTCTCAGCCTGGAGCCTGTACATGCTTTTTTTGACGGCTTGAGACGGCCGCCGTTGGCTAATTTACGTCGGTTTTCAATGGTTTACCACGACCACTATATTTTATTTACGAAAATGCCATGGAGATCGTCAGCCATTGGTAGCCGTCGGAAGCTTCCATCGATATTTACTGTTTTCTAATAGTGCATAAGTCAAACATAAGCATAGTGTGAGAAACTCAAGAAATATGATGCACCATATAACGATATCTTTGAGACCGTTCAAAGCATCGTAACAGTTTTTCCTTTAAAAGAACGAAAAACATCTAATATATAAATAAGACGATATGATAGATAATGTTTAGGGTGTAAAATATTAATAAGAAAATAGCCATGCTTCTTACATCTCACAACACAACAATATTAGAAGTGCAACTAAAACCGCTAAGGTATGTTTGCATATGGATTTCCATGTAGGTCTTCTCAGTACATTGAGGCTGACCTCTTGACAATGGTCAGAAACTATCTTTAGAAACCATGCATATCCCTAGATAAAATATGTTACAAAGAAAAACATAACCAGTCCACATCCGAACACGAAATATCGAATACCATCAACTCCCATGTGCCACAATCGAAAGCATGTTTAGATATTTGGAGTTGATGTACCTCGGATTAGCTCTAGCCATGCCCCTGCTCTATTTTCTATCATTACAGATGGTGAAGTCACATTCAACATCTCAATACATGAGTCTTCATCACTCGATCAGATCATGAATCTCTCCTTGGATCCTAGCATCTCGAGCTGTTCACAAATGTCTCCATGGATTCCAGCATAAGTCGTCCAAGGAATACCAATGTTGATCTCTCTCTTAGACTTAACCTTAGGATAGGCAGTTCAACTCTATAACATTTGTCTGAAATGTTAACGCTGACCTCTCCCTTGGATGTTACCTTATGATAGATAGTTCAACTCTATAACATTCCACTCCAAAGCCGCTTTCAAAATATAAAACTCGTATATCTATTTTGAAGTGGTTTTCGGTAGGTAATACATAAGTATACGTATCCAGTCCTAGACTCTTCAAATCTAAATCGGTGAATTTCTGTTTTTTTAGAAGTAAGCAAACGATATAAAAGAGTCCAACTCGGAGGATCTCATTTATATACTTTTTAAAGCAAGAGATGTTTTATACTAACGAGCCCTCCCAGGGGATCTCAAACCATATGAAGCCGTGAAGATTTTATAAGTTAATTTGGTCAGGTTCGATAGGAATAAAAATGATTGCATATTGAAATCAAGTCTTGTATACTTATCACTATTTTCGACCATCTCACCTTACGATATCCCACGGTCAAGAGTAAAGTCGAGTAGGTTAGAGCACTGGTTGCATCCAAGCCCTACATAGATACTTCATTCTTAACTTCAATAGATATAACAAGTCTGCTTTGTCGGCTTTTAGTACTAAGTATAGGATTAGATACTTTCCATAGAAAAGTAAACACATAGAGCACGATTAAGTCACATAAGCAATTTATAATCCCTTTTTTATTTAATTAACTCTTTTTTAATTAAAACATGTTTGCAAATTCTTGTATATATATTTGAAATACCTGTACAAAAGATATGTACATATATACTACTATTTCACTATTCATTTCTACACTTTACGTTCTAAAAATGTATTCATATTCTTATCTTCAATGTGGCGCCCCACCTCTATACTCACGCTAGCCAAGGACACTACGGGGTAATGCAGTCGACTATCACGAAGAATTAGGCTGTTGAGGAGCGACCATTTGTGTAATTGCTTTGTGCGAGTACCGATATGTCAGATAATATGACTTGCATTTCATTTCAAGAGGAAATCTGACATATCAAGTACAAACTCAGAGCTACTACACATTGGCTATGTGGGCTTCGGAAACAAATATAGAAATAAGCATAACATAAATCAGTCACAGATATTCATATCACAAAGGCAGAAACATATATGAATATAACACATAGGAGTGTACATCAAAATAGTGATCATAGAAGATCCATAACATCACAAAAAAATAGGTACAAGTGCTAGACGAAAGAATAAGTATACATCAAGGAGTCTCTATCTCAAATGTATAAAAGCAAAAACTACTAATCTAAAGTAGCTAGCCAAAAAATCAGATGAGGGTCCCAAATAAGAAGTGTAACAACCCGTAAATTTAGCGATTTTATATTTAAATATTCTATCGTTCGTCGGATTTTAGTCCGAAATGCTACTTTTTGCAAACAGTCGAATTAGGACTCGAGACCCCTTCCATAGAGTTCAAAATGTCGTTTGCGACTTTTTTGAGTATAAACTTCGATATGTTTGGAGCTGAGTGGAATTTTGACATTTTTCACTTAGGGCTTTGGGTTTGGGTTCAGCCCATTTGCCCAATTCTGGTTTTATCAACCCAACTCCACTCCAACTCTTCATTACTTCATTTCTAATTCCTAATACTCAAGCTTTAGCAACAATGGTGGGAGAGATGGGAAATGGAAATTCCTAAGCCCTAATTTCATTTGCAAATTCATGCTCTTGCTCCAAATTCAAAGAAGAAGCTTTGGTAAGCCTTCTCTTCTTCTTCTCCAACTCATTCTCTTATCAATTTCAGAAATTCCTAAACCTAACTTAGGAAATTTTTCTCTTTTAAGCTTAGATTCAAGCTTGTTGGGTTGGAATTTAAGAGTGATTGTTCTTGCCATTGCTCTATAGCTTCTTCTTCATTTGTTTTGGGTTTAAAGGTGAGTTTTTGAACTCACATCTTTGTCTATTTCTATCATTGTGTTAGGTATGAATTTCTAACATCTATTCATGTTCATTTGCTTTTGATTTGAATTGATTCGGTGAATATTTCAATTTTTGGTGTTTTGAAGTCAAAACTTTGAAAATCCTAGCTTTGATTTATGAACATGCTTTTGGTGGTGTATCAAAGAGCTTATAGGGCTGGGTTATCGATTGGCATAAACCCCTAGCGCCCATTGCTCGTCCGGTTGCAAGTGTTGAGAGTTTGCCCTTCATTTGGATAGGCTGAAAAATTGTCCCAGTGCCAGTCAGTCGACTGACCCCCTGCAGTCAGTCGACTGGCTGTAGAATCCGAGAATATCTGGGACTCTGCAGAAAACAGAAGTCTCTGTTTTCTACAGTCAGTCGACTGACTATAGGAAATGAAATTTTCTGGTTTCTGTTTTAGTCGACTGACTGCAGAGGCCAGTCGACTGACCTGCTTCACTTTGCCTATTTTGTCTAATTAGTTTGAGGATCCAACTTTTATCGATTCGTGACTATCCGATTTATTGTTATCCTTTGTTATTGCCTTTGATGACTTCTTTTTCGGGATTTTTGAGAATGTCCATTTTAATGGAATTGGTATCGATTTCTTTGGATTTAATTCACGTCTTCATATGTGAAATTTTGATGATTGATTGTTTCTACAATCATTTCTATGGCTTGTCACTTTAAAAATACAAAGGTTTCTATACTAGTAGTAAATACTCAAACTCTTTACAAAATGATTTCAACACTACTTTTAAATACAAAGCTCATTTCTAAAACCGTTTTCTAATCTATTAGTATATACAAACCTTTAACTCATACGTATGAGAAAATCTAATTAAACGGCATAGCAAAACAAGTGGTATGAAACGCTTGCATTTACTTCGTCGGTTAATTTATGGACTTGTTCGATTGAAACTCTTGTAACAATTTTCGAGTGGAAATTTACAATCTGTTCGTAAATATCTTAGTTAAGCAAGTGGTTAAGGGACATGAAGCTAAACTCTTATATTTACTAGCTTAGTGTAATCGACACTTCTTGATGATCGATGATGATCATTTTATGGTTTAGACTAGCAATGCGCGATGTCTCTTTGTTTTGGTTCATCGAACGTTTCGCTGTACGACGTCGATGTTCCGAATTATTTGTGCTTCTGGTTCATCGGACGTTTCGTTGTACTACGTCGTTGTTCCATATTATTGGATTTTTGGTTCATCGGGCGTTTCGTTGTACTACGTCGTTGTTCCATATTATTGGATTTTTGGTTCATCGGGCGTTTCGCTATACTACGTCGTTGTTCCATATTATTGGATTTTGGTTCATCGGGCGTTTCACTGTACTACGTCGTTGTTCCATGTTATTGGATTTTTGGTTCATCGGGCGTTTCGCTGTACGACGTCGTTGTTCCGGTTTATTATGTTTTGGTTCATCGGGCGTTTCGCTGTACGACGTCGTTGTTCCAGTTTATTGTGTTTTGGTTCATCGGACGTTACGTTGTACGACGTCGTTGATCCGGTTTATTGTGTTTTGGTGCACCGGACGTTTCGCTGTACGACGTCGTTGCTTCGAATTATTTGATTTCTGGATTTCTAATGGTTGATTTATGGAATTTATGCTTCACCAACTTTTACAAATTGGCATTGAAATGTATGTCGTTATTTGTGGCTTGGTGAATTAAATTAAGAATATGACATTCTTTTTAATCTTTGAGAAGATTCTTGTGATATTGATTAATCTTTGGATTGATTTTCGAATAGATACTTATCACAGTATCGCTTTATGGTTATCATACGTTTTTGTCATATCTCTTATTCTATATCACTTTATCTTATATTTATAGCTAGACTGATCCGTTTATTATTTTCTTCTTAAATAATACTCGGGTCAGACTGAGATTTTACAAGTGCTTCCGCTTGACTCCTTATCGGACCATCATCTGATCTTTTGGCTTACTACTCTAGTTTAGTAGTTTTTGGTTGTATACATTTGAGATATAGACTCCTTGATGTATATGTATTCTTTTGTCTAGCACTTGTATCTATACTTTTGTGATATTGTGGATCTTGTTTGACCACTACTCTGATGTACACTTTCATGTGTTATATTCATATCTATTTCCGCCTTTGTGATATGAATTGTTTGTGACTGATTTGTGTTATGTTTATTTCTATATTTGTTTCCGAAGTATATATACATAGCCACCATGTAGTACCTTTGAGTTTGTATCGGTATGTCGGATTTCCTCTTGAGATTAAAAGTTATATTTTTATTTGGCATATCGGTACTCGCACAAAGCAATTACATGGATGGTCGCTCCTCAACAGCCTTATTCTGCGCGCTAGTCGATGGCATTACCCTGTAGTGTCCTTGGTTAGCATGGGTATAGAGGTAGGGCATCACAGCTTGGTATCAGAGCCAAACTTCGGAACAATGTAGAATAATCTAGCAAGGATCATTTTCCTAAGTCTTTCTTAGGAATCGTGTTATAGGATTTAATTCGGGTCTTCGTATTGTTCTGTAACGACCCTGAATTTTATATAAATTTAAGGTGATAATTAAATGAATTTTTGAATTAAAATTTTTAGATGTATCGATGAAGTGATGTGAGTTTCCCCAAAATAAATTTTGTATAAATTATTTAAAATTGAAAAATATCGTATATATGTATATATGTGAATATATATGTATACGGGCATATATGAGTAAAGATTGAATATATAGGTATATATTTGATTTGAATTTAAAACTTAAATAAATGGGTCAGAAATAAATGGTTTAATAATAAATGATAATAATAAATATTGGAATTGATGGTTAATAATGGTTTGAATTTATAAAATAAATATAAGACAATAAATATGAAGTAAAATAATAATAATTAAGTTTGGAATAGAAATCAATATATAAAAGATAAATTATAATAGAAATATAAAGGAAAACATTAGCTCAAATTTTGACAACAAATTTAAAATAGAATTTTTTTTTATTACAAAATAATAAGATTAAAGAAAAATAAAAATACATTCAAGTATATATTGTATAAGTATGAAACACTTGTAAAAGAAACACAATATATACATGTACTGGCTTATCAATGAAATCAAGAATACACATATAACAAAAACTTACCCAAGAAACCACTATCTCATCTAAATTTTGTTACAGCCGAACCAAAGAAGGAAGGAAAAAAAATTATAAACCTGGAACAAGCTAATAAATGGAAGTGTGTATTCAAACATACAAACGAATGAAAAAGGGGAAATATGTTCAAGTATCAAACAAAGCAAGAAAACATATATGTACATAAAGTACATTAACATTTAAAGCTTTCATCTCAACAAATAAACAAAGTCAACTCAAAAATGCCTATCAGCCTCCGTACACAAAGAAATATCCCTGCCTATACTTGTACAAACCAATAAAAATAACATCACTTGTACAGACAACATTATCACCTGTACACAATATATCTTCTGCAAACTTCATTTTATACATATCAACATTTCATCCCATTTTCGTTCCATTCAAACGAACTAAGCAAAACTGAAGTGAATGTCATTTGTAAACAAAACAAAAAATCTCAAATAAAAACATTAAAACAATCAAAGAAGGCCTGGGATCAAAAAGATTTCAACAACCCAGATTTTCAACTTTGCAAATTTGGGAAGGACTTCATCTTGTTTCAACCGAATCTCAATTCAAAATTCAAAAAGCTTAAACCTTCAATCTTCAAGTTTCTTGAAATCAAAATGATCAGGGTGAGTAAACAATTTAATCTAACTAAGAATATATCTATTTGTTGCTTATGAAGTCTGAGTTTGCAGTTACTATGTATGCATATATATACATGATATTATCCCCTGCGTATAAACATATCTAAGTGCATATGCCTGTTCATATGAAACTTTCTGTTTCTTTAGTTTCAGAGCATTAAACTTGATCCAAACTCAAATATCAAATCACTTGATCTCTGTTAAGCTGAAGAATTCAAATACAAAATGTTGTTTGTTCATAAACCAAAGTAGAAAAAATTATTTTTAGCAAAATAAATTCAAGTGGAAGTTTGAAGTTCCATAGTCCTGAGGAAAACATATAAACATGAAAAATTCGAGTATAACAATTTGTTGAATAAAATATATACATAGAATCATCATGGAAAACTATGATTTTTAAAACAAAAGTTTTGATTTTTCAATTGGTATGTTGAGAGCAGTTTTGAGTTGAACGAGGATGGGGTTTCGTCGAAATTCAGGTGATCGGAGAATTGTTGGAGCTCGAGGTTTTGCATGGAGGTGGAGGAGTCTATGGCGTTGTTGGAAAAAATGCTCGGAGGTGCTCACGTTCACTGTGGTGCCAGCGGCAGACATTTTCCGTTCGTAAACCTAATTTTGGAGAGGCTGGGTTTTTTTGATTCGTTCATCTTCACCGATCGACCGAGTTCAACGTGGTTCTGGGGGATGGAAGAGGGGAGGTTGACGAGTGTCTGGCCAGAGTTTCCGACCTTCTGGTGGCCTGAGGCGATAGTACGAGGCGTTTGTTGACGATCGTGTTCGTTCCAGTTTGGGTTCGATAGCAAAATTTCGAGTTCGTCAATGATTTGGAGTTCTGGGTGGTCGGGACGACTGAGGGGGAGATTGGCGACTGGTTGGTGGCCGGAACGTTGGTCAGAGACGACTTGAGCGCTTGTACACGTGCACCAAATTTTATGTGCACTTGAGTTTGGGTTTTGGCGATGGAATTTCGTTTCGAGTTTTGAATCGAAGTCTTCTTCGGGAAATTGGGTGCATGCTCGAGTTCGAGCTCGTGTAGTATTGGGGTTGTACCGGGTTAATACTTAGACAAAATTTGAGTTTGAGAAAAAAAGGCATATGGGTTGATTTTGATAAAACTCGAAGCAATTATTGAAGAATCTCGGGTATCACTCGAAGTAGCTCTAGGGTGATAGCATTTCCAGTTTTTGAATTTTAAAAATCTAAGTCAAAATGATTCTAAATTTATTCTTTTCAATTGGATGATTGTTGTTAAGTTGGAATTTGTAATTGAAGGTTTTAAAATAAAAATGTTTTAAATTATTTAAGTTAAGAATGTTTTTAAACTTATATTTTCAAAAAGTTATTTTAAATAAAACTTAACCATTAAGGAAATGATTAAATGTTTTACATTTTTAACTTAACTTAAAAGTAAATCAATTAATATGGTTAAATATGATTAGATAATTGATGAATTTTAATTACTTAGTTAAAAGGAATTAATTAATGAGTAAAGTTAATTAAGTAATTAGAGATAATTACTTATTATAATTAATTGAGGATAATTAATTAAATTGTAATTTATTAAGGGTTAATTAATTTATTAATTTGTTTATTAATGTAATTAATTAAATGGAAATCTATTAATGTAATTAATTAAGGATAATTAAATGATTAAAGGTTAATTATTCAATAATTGATGGTTGTTGATCTATTAATTAAGGTTAATTAATTAATAATTAAAGATCGATTAATTTATTATTAATGGGAAACTAAAAAAAATGATTAAAGAATAATTAATCAAGTGGTTTGTAATTAATTAATTAACTAGGATTAGTAAATTATTCATATGTAATTTATCCGATTTAAATTTATCAGATGATCTATAAATCTTACTTATGGTTGTTGAATGGTATTAAGTGCTTTGGATTGCTTGATATCCCTGATCTGTGATGCTTTGTGATATATTCTGATATTGTGTGTGATCTGTACTGTAGTTATTTATCTGGATGAATGTAAATTATTATCTGTGATTTATATATCTGTGATCTGTAAATGAACGATAAGCATTATGATATACCGCTTATCAACTATATTTCTGTATTCTGATCTGTAATGACTGAATGATATTGCACTACTGTGTAAAACCCTGGGACTACACCATACACACACAAATATGGATTTCACGTGGAAATCAGTTAAGTCGCAGATTTTTGACAATTTTAAAGAACGAATTCTTGAATCTATATGGTTTTGGAAATTTGAAATTAAGAGCATTGAAATGAGTTTTGAATGTAAAAGTTATTTTAAATAACTTAATAAAATTGGAAATTTAAATAATTTGATTTAAATTCGAATTCAATATTTAGAATTGAATTCAATGATTTAGAAAACTAATTGTTTTCAACTGATAAAAGCTCTTATGTAAGAAATGGATTTCCAATTTGAAATAAAGGATTTTTAAGTTTGAATTGAAGATGATTTTCCAAATTACGAATAAATCTTTGAAACGTGTTTTTGAAAACTATTAGTTAAATCTTTGTTTTCAAGATTTAAGGAGTTAATCCAATTGAAATGGAAATCGGTTTTGGAAAATCTGTGAATGAATCTTTCGTTTAAAAGATTAATGTGTGGAAAATTGTTTAAACCATTGAAGGTTGTTAAAATGAATCTTTTTGTTTAAAGATTTGAAAATGGTAATTTGTCTAAACCATTTGAAAGAGAAGTTTTGGGTAATAAGTTGTGACTAAACTAAAATCCCATTATCCATATGTTTTTAAAATATCGCACTCATTATTCGGTTCAGCCCATTCCGAATAATGATACGTCGTATATGGATCGCATTTGCTATATTACAGCATGATAGGGGGTTCTCGCTTTGCGGTTTTGTGGCGAATGGGAGACTCTTACCCCTACATGTCCCTGAGTAGGATGGGTTGTTGTGATAGTCGAGAGGCTGGCCGTAAATGTAAATGCGAGGTGCTAGTGTATGCCACGGTGGGGCTGGGATGGCTGCAAAGCCTACCGGTTCAGCCGGGAAGCCAGATTCGGCGTTTGAATCTACGGCATTTTGAGTACAAGTGAAGTACGGGTGCCGATTTTTGAAGGCCGAGTTTTTGGATTCTTACATTTGGTATCAGAGCTGAGGGTAAAACTTTAGCTCAGGAGTATAACACATTAAGTAGCTCATTAGAGATAGGGTGAAGTATACCCTAGAATGAGTAATCTCTAAGATATCCGTTCGAATGTCTCAATAAATTCTCTTACTATCCATTGATAGTAAGTATGAGTGCAAGAAGAGGATGAGATAGGGGATAGGGGAATACGACTATAAAATGGTCAATACCCTGTAACAATAATGGAAACAAATTCTCTATCAGTCTCTTTTGTTCGTCATCTTTTCCTTAATTCATCGATAATCTCTGGTAGATCCAGGAAGAGATTCGATATTTTGATATGGGACATAAACTTAGGATGGACCCAAATTGTTTGTTTGGATGTATTGGTTGCTTTGATTGCTATGGTTAATAGGTATACTTTAGTTTTAAACTAAATTTTTTTGAAATTGTATCTATATATCTATCTATTCTTTGGGTTCAGGTATGTTCTACGAATGGTTAGTTATCCCTTCGAACTAACTGATGCCACTGCATACTTCGTAGATTTGGATAACCCGAGTATCTTGTGAAGTGTCAAACAGATTCGTTCTTGCATCTATTATCGATATTCTGATTTGGTAAGCCAAATGCAGAATAGATGTTCAGTTGATTTGATGAAATGTTCTTCATCTATCTTTGTGTCTCCTTGACAATTTCGAGGACGAAATTCTTTTAAGGGGGGAAGTCTGTAACGACCCTGAATTTTATATAAATTTATGGTGATAATTAAATGAATTTTTGAATTAAAATTTTTTGATGTATCGATGAAGTGATGCGAGTTTCCCCGAAATAAATTTTGTATAAATTATTTAAAATTGAAAAATATCGTATATATGTATATATGTGAATATATATGTATACGGGCATATATGAGTAAAGATTGAATATATAGGTATATATTTGATTTGAATTTAAAACTTAAATAAATGGGTTAGAAATAAATGGTTTAATAATAAATAATAATAATAAATATTGGAATTGATGGTTAATAATGGTTTGAATTTATAAAATAAATATAAGACAATAAATATGAAGTAAAATAATAATAATTAAGTTTGGAATAGAAATCAATATATAAAAGATAAATTATAATAGAAATATAAAGGAAAACATTAGCTCAAATTTCGACAACAAATTTAAAATAGAAATTTTTTTATTACAAAATAATAAGATTAAAGAAAAATAAAAATACATTCAAGTATATATTGTATAAGTATGAAACACTTGTAAAAGAAACACAATATATACATGTACTGGCTTATCAAAGAAAACAAGAATACACATATAAGAAAAACTTACCCAAGAAACCACTATCTCATCTAAATTTTGTTACAGCCGAACCAAAGAAGGAAGGAAATTTTTTTTTAAACCTGGAACAAGCTAATAAATGCAAGTGTGTATTCAAACATACAAACGAATGAAAAAGGGGAAATATGTTCAAGTATCAAACAAAGCAAGAAAACATATATGTACATAAAGTACATTAACATTTAAAGCTTTCATCTCAACAAATAAACAAAGTCAACTCGAAAATGCCTATTAGCCTCCATACACAAAGAAATATCCCTGCCTATACTTGTACAAACCAATAAAAATAACATCACTTGTACAGACAACATTATCACCTATACACAATATATCTTCTGCAAACTTCATTTTATAAATATCAACATTTCATCCCATTTTCGTTCCATTCAAACGAACTAAGTGTTAACGCTAAAAAGTGAACGCTAACACCCGGTGTGTGTAATATAGTCGTGAAAGCACCACCCGTTGGTACGGGAACAGAATATAAGCTGAAAATAGCAGTAAAATGGTAAAAAGACAACAGATTTATAGTGGTTCGACCCGTAATTGAGTCTACGTCCACTTTATAGTCTTTTATTACTGATTTCGTTACAATTTGATACAACACACTTCTGAAATACGATACAATTTGATCACAAAGACACTCTTGACTACTAGCTCAAACTTTGATGAAGAAACTCGATGAATCCGTGCTGGATGTATGGAATTCCTCTCGTAGCTTGTTGTAGTGTCTTGAATGTTTGAAGATCTTCCATTGTTGAATGAGTTGAGAGCTCGGCAGAGTAACGACGCTTGAAGAAATGGTCGGCCAAAAGTCTTCTTTTCGTTGAAATTAGGGGGGTATTTATAGGGTAGAATCTGAATAGGAAATCCTCTTCAAGTTCTAAGTCGTAGCCGACTTATAGTCAGTCGTAGGTCCTAAGTCGGCGACGAGATAGGAGCTCTTGCACTTAGTTACTCCTGAATACGAGCTGTTAAGTTGCAAGTCATAGGTCGGCAGCGACTTAACATAAGTCGTAGGTCGGTGGCATCTTAAACTGGTAGGTCGGAGATCCCTTAAGTCGTTAAGTCGGTAACAGCCTTAAGTCGGAGACTTCCTTATCTCATAAACTCTTAAGTCGGAGCATTCCTTAACTCGGAGCCTTCCTTAACTCGGAGCATTCCTTAAGTCGGAGCATTCCTTAAGTCGGAGCATCCCTTAACTCGAGGCCTTCCTTAACTCGTATACTCCAAAGTCGGAGCATTTCTTAAGTCGGTAACCTACTTAAGTCGGTCTTAGTTCTTAAGTGGTAGATTATCCTAAGTCGGTTCCTGTTAGGTCGGACCTGTAGCTTAGGTCGTATGCTGCCTTAAGTCGTGACCTGTTAAGTCGGCACACTTTATAAGTCGTATGCTCCCTTAAATCGGCTGCTGTTAAGTCGGTCTTCATCTTAAGTCGGTCACGCCTTTAACTCGTTATGTCGCGAATCGAAGGAGGGTTAACATTTGCCCCTCGAAGTACATGCCTAAGTCGTAGGTCGTGTGCTTCGATTTCCCTAGTTTGCTCTGTGGACGACTTAAGATGAGTCGTAGGTCGTAAGTCGTATGTACCGATTCATCTTCTACTGCCCCAGTATATAAATAGCTTAGGTTGTTCCTCCCCAACTTCACCTGTTCTTCTATTTGAATCCGCCATTAACGAATTCTCAAGCTTCCCAAAGACGATTTAAACCAACCGGTTGCCGATCATCCTTATTTCCTTATCACGTAAGTGGATTCGATTGCTATCCATTCCTCGATTATCATCAAATTATGAATCTCATCTCCATCTTCAACCCACTTTTCTTATGCCGTGTTTCACTGCAATTCTTATTTCAATCGATTGCCGATGGATTCGAGATGGTTCATCCTGGCTTTGAATAGTTTGCGAGAACAAGGCGATGGATTACAGCGCTTTAGTTTGACTGGTTCGTGGTTTGTGACGGAGCGGCAATGCATCGGATTTATGGTGATTTCGTGGTGATTCAGTGGCATGGGAGGATGAGATTTTTTGTTGATGGAGAGGCTAGCGGGTTAATGGGTTAACGGGTTAGGAATTAGGCGAACTGATGTGTTGGGGAAAAACGAACGGCTTAACTTTATATGGCTTACGTGATAAGTCGTGAACGACCTAAGGAAGGTCGTAGGTCGGCAGCGACCTAGAACTTGGCGATTTTCCATTCTGTTTTGAGGCTTTATCTTCCATTTGTAGTGCGACTTAAGAGATTGATGACTTAACTCATAGCTTGCCCTTTAAGTCGTGGACGAGTTAATACTTAGTGAACTGAACTGTCCAAACTTGAATCCTTAACTTGAAGTGTACTTTCGATATGAATTTTCTGACTCGAATTGCTGGAATAAATTGCTTGTACACTGAATTGTTTGGACTTTAATTTGTTAAACTTTGTTGCATTTTCTACAGATTGCTTCACTTTGTAAGCTAATAACCTGCTTAATACAACATTCACAGAAAATTGGGACGAACATACTGCCACTGATTGCCCACATCAAATGACAGATTAGTTAATAACAGATAATCAACTTAAATAAATTGTGTGAACGAAGTGCTTTAAACCATCACATTCAAGCAAAGCATTAGAGCAACATTGGAATAGTCAATTAAAACTGACCTGTTTGCATTAATACTGTACTTGAATTTTAAATTAACAAGTTCTGAAATTTTATAATCGATCGATCGTCGACTAGCTTAATTCCAGTTATGTTTGCTTTTTTATTTTCATTAGTTTTGCACAACACTTCACACTTTTTAGGAAACGTGCACCTTCACATTTGAACATCCAGTTGATTGTGTAGAATGTCTTCTCCACAAGAAGAAATAGAGCAAGTTGAAGAGATTTTTCCAGTTGCTGTTCCGTTGAATGATCCTCCAGAAAGGGTCCCGACCACTTTGAACTACAGAACCTTTAACCAGTTGTGTATTCAATTCGGAATTGCTGAAGCAGACACACAACTACCCGGGAAGCCTGATAATGCTGATAGACCTCCTCGTGGTTTTGTTGCAGTAAATCGACAAATGTGCTAGAATGGAGCTATCCCTCCTTTTAATGACTTCTTGCGAACACTTCTTCTACGATTAACCATCTCCCCTTTTCAGCTGCATCCCAATGGATATGCTATCTTAATGGGGTTATGTGTGCTCTTTAGGAGGACACTCGATCGTCTTCCAAGCTTCGATGAAATTTGTTATCTGTGCACTTTCGCTAAAAACAAAGACCATCCCTCCGTCACATTTGTAAGAAGTGCTAGAAACCGTAAGTTAATCATCGGTCTCCCTGACAGTGTTCATAGTTTCCTAAGCCAGTTTTTCTACGTTCGCTGTCCTCCGGGATTTTACACTATCTGGAGAGTAGGAAGTAAGATCACTTGTCTCTGTTTCTTATGTTTTTTTTCGTTTTTTTTCGAACTTGCCGAAGTCCGAGTTGTCAAGTGTTAACTTTGCACTTTTCTTTTCAGCACTTCCTCCTCCTTCTAGAGATCCCGGTCACAAAGCGACTTTTGAGAGGCTTATGGCGGTGCCAGTTGAGGAGAGGAGTATCCAATTTCTATTGACAGACGAATTTTTACATCAATTCGGGCTTTTAGACTCTTCCCGCTTTATTCAGCCCCGTGAAATTTCTAATTCTTCAGCACAGACAGCAGATGCCTCAGCTTCAACGGAAGGGATGGTTCCAAAGGAGCCAACTGTAGACACTGCATTAGTAAAGTGTTCTACTTCTATCGATGTTGCGGGATCGTCCAGCAAGCCGGCACTTGCTCCAATTATTGAAGAGGAAGAAAATCCTCGAATTTCTGAAAAGTCAACCGACATGGAAGTTGAAAAGGAGAATTCTGCTGGGCACCATGGTGATGACACCTTTGATGACTTGAGTGACAATGATAACTTCTCGAGAGCTCTTTAAAGATGACTTTCAAAAAGCGACTTCTCCTGTTATTGAAGCGACTTCCTCTTTGAAACAAGCCTCAACACCTTCTACACCAGTCGTCTCTGTTTCCACATTAAAGCGTGGTTTGTAGTTTGACGCGCGTAGTTTGCACGCCGCACACACTTAGGGTTTTCTCAGCAATTATACGCACTTGTCTTTTTTCTGGAAATTTCTAAACTTTATTTCTTTTCCATTTTCAGATTCTCCGATGGGGCGCACCGACTCATACTACGACAAGTTTCAGCGCTATGGAGGTCGCGGAGCTTATGACTTTAGGCAATACCTTGATACCCCAAGGGAAACAGACGAAGAAAGAGCTATTAGGAAAGCTCGAGAAAGGCGGGACTATGAACGTCAGCATGGGAGGAGAGATGAATGGTACAAATCTTCTTACAGAGGCGACGACTCTCACAAGCGAAAGTCTTATGACGATAAGGGGAAGACTCATATCGTTGACGAATCAAGCAAGCGGTCCAAGCCTAGTGACGCATCTGCAATTTCTGAGAAGACCGATGCTCCCATCTCTCCTAATGTTCCATCCGGCTCTCCTGCTTTAAAGAAATCTAACATCCAGTCAATCATCAGCTGGCCTCAGTATCAAGTCAAAGACGCCCCTCCTATTCTTCAAAGCCGATTTCCGAATTGGTGCTTGAAAGGGGTGCGTTTTGACCTTGATTTGGTTCCGATCGATAAATCGGATATGTTGCGTAGCCTAGATGCCGTCAAACTTAATATTGAAAGGGTGTCCGGATGGCAAAAGCTTGTCGATGAGCTGCAAAGAGTCAACCGTGCGAATCTTGAAGCGATGCTGACCATGGAAAACGACAAGATGGAATGGGACAAAATCTGCAAACAGCATGATGCCGAGATGACGAGCATTGCTGATGATAATGCGAGACTTGAGTCCGAGGTTAAAAAACTCAAGGAAGATCTCGCCGCTTCTTTCGCTTCGCAATCTCAGAAAGAAGAAGTGTTTCAAAAACAAGTGCGGGATGCGCACGCTGCTCAGAGGGATGCTGAAATGAAATTTGCGGCTGAGCAATTCGTTGTTGAAGAATATCGCAAAAATAACGCTCAGTTGCGGGAAACAGTTGACTCCCAGAACGTGGAAATTGAATTGCTAAAGTCTCGACTTGCTAAAGCTGAGAAAGAGCGTGATGAGGCTGTTGCTAGTCGAGTTGCAGCCGTTGCTGAAAAAGAAGCGGCTGAGCAATCACATGAAGCAACGAAAGCTAACGTCAGCTCTACCTTATTCGACTTTTATTTGCACAGCGTTCTGGGTCATGGAAGTCTCTCTTTCCTGGGTCCTGAATATGAGATTACTCTGGCTGAGGTGTGGGAGGCCGTAGTTGATATGTTAGGCGACGCCGGCTATGATGAGGCAGAGCTTGAGGCACGTTATCTGGACGACAAAACTCGTGCCGCTCTTGCTAAGGGGAAGGAACAACTTGCTAAAGCGCGAGCTGAACCGGTGGGAGAAGAATATCCAAAGGAGGAAGCTCCTTTAACTGCCCCCATTCATGCTTCGACTTCGACCGATGTTAACATCATGGGCTCCAGTTCCCATTCTTCGCCTCCAGCTAAGGTTGCCAAAGAAACTGCGACCACTCCCACTGAGGATGAAGCTCCGGATGATACTGAGGCCGAGAAATTCGAGATTGATCTCGCCAAACCGACTCCTCCAGGTAACTTCAAATCAGATCTGGCTCAAGTGGATTATTCATTTGATACAATTGACCTGGATGAATTTCTCTCTTATTACTTAAGTCCTGGTGATCCGATATCTTCCCTTTTCTCGGAGAATATTAATTTTGACTTCTTTTCTTCTGTAGCGGAAGCACCGAGCACTGTGCACTCTTCCCCTCTTCCAGCTATTCCTCCTCCATCTCTTCAAGTCACTCCTTCTTCTCAACCAGGGTCGCAGGAAGAACAGATAGAAGCTCTCCGAGGCTTGGAGGATCCACTTGCTTCTCAAGAACAAAAAGCGGAAGGGACGGAGGACAGTGAAAAGACTCCGGAGCAGTCATTTGATGACAATACAAAACTTTCCAAGCTGCTGACTCCGGGAAGTGAATCTTCTTCAAAGAGAAGAGGAAAGCGTGCACTAAAGAAGAAAAAGAGAAGTGCTTTAGCTGGGGAAGACAAAATAGAAGAAGACCCAACCACTCCTCCTTCTCCATCCCGCCCACGTCGGATTCCGAAATTAACTATCAGGCCAGGCAAAGGCTCCAAAGGTAGCGGGGAGAAGGAATGACAAGCTGGATTTTATACTTCTTATTTTGCTTTTTGCATGCATCGACCGGAGATTGTGCAGGTACCGGTCCCCGCTTCATTTTGTAATCTGCACAATGTAACAAGTTTTCATAGTATTGAATAAAATAGCCATTTTACTTGTACAAATTCTTGTGTATGTGAGAATGCATTTGTTTGTCATTTTTAGTGTAGAATAAACGATTCTTTTTACTTGTACAAACTTTTTTGTCTGTGTTTGAGAATG
The DNA here is from genome assembly GCA_030737815.1 of Allium fistulosum. Taxonomy (NCBI): domain Eukaryota; kingdom Viridiplantae; phylum Streptophyta; class Magnoliopsida; order Asparagales; family Amaryllidaceae; genus Allium; species Allium fistulosum. The sequence goes on along the minus strand of CM060906.1, from coordinate 171,751,205 downwards.
CATTTATTCCACATCTACTCTTCGTGATATTGCAATGAACTTGCGATATGTTGCTTGCACATTACTTTTATTAATGTAACTGAATTGTATAGTGTTGCCACCATACCACAAGTGCATTGCAACATTTCTAGCTTTTACAAGACTGATAGTCCTATTTCAGAGAATAACTATTCCGCTTTTAAGGGAAGAATCATTCTGCTATTAATAGATTATATCTCATTTTTGGAGAAATTTTCACTTTCTCTTTCTTACTTGAAGAACACTTCAACTTTCAGAGACGATCACTCTTATTTGTTAAAAAGTGGATTTTCCTATGCAGTGAAGTGAACTTTCTAAAGAATTTTTTGATTTGTTTAGTGCTTCCGAAGAAGGCTTTGTTTTTTGTGCCTCTGAAGAGGGCTTATGTCTGGTACTTCAAACATGGTGAAGTGTGCCTTCGAAGAGGTTTTTTTTGGTCTCCGAAGAGAAGCGATTTTGGTCTCCGAAGAGAAGCAATTTGGCATTTCAGCTCTGGTGAAGTGGGCCTCCGAAGAGGAGCATTTTGCACTTCTACACCGGTGAAATGTGCCTCCGAAGAGGGCTTTTTAGCATTTCAGCTCTGGTGAAGTGGGCCTCCGAAGAGGAGCATTTTGCACTTCTACACTGGTGAAATGTGCCTCCGAAGAGGGCTTTTTAGCATTTCAGCTCTGGTGAAGTGGGCCTCCGAAGAGGAGCATTTTGCACTTCTACATTGGTGAAATGTGCCTCCGAAGAGGGCTTTTTAGCATTTCAGCTCTGGTGAAGTGGGCCTCCGAAGAGGAGCATTTTGCACTTCTACACTGGTGAAATGTGCCTCCGAAGAGGGCTTTTTAGCATTTCAGCTCTGGTGAAGTGGGCCTCCGAAGAGGAGCATTTTGCACTTCTACACTGGTGAAATGTGCCTCCGAAGAGGGCTTTTAGCATTTCAGCTCTGGTGAAGTAGGCCTCCGAAGAGGAGCATTTTGCACTTCTACACTGGTGAAATGTGCCTCCGAAGAGGGCTTTTTAGCATTTCAACACTGGTGAAGTGGGCCTCCGAAGAGGAGCATTTTGCACTTCTACACTGGTGAAATGTGTCTCCGAAGAGGGCTTTTTAGCATTTTAGCTCTGGTGAAGTGGGCCTCCGAAGAGGAGCATTTTGCACTTCTACACTGGTGAAATGTGCCTCCGAAGAGGGCTTTTGCCTCCGAAGAGGCCTTGTGATTGCCTGGAAGTTACTTTCTCATGGTTGAATGGATCCACGGGGCGGACGCAAGTTGCTTGATTGGATGTTCATTTGCACAAACGATCGCAATTAACTAACAAGGGCCCTGTTCCTTCAGCTTGGGAAGGTGCCCCTCCGATGGTTCCACCAATCTTTTTTGAAGCACTTCCATTTTTTTTGGCGTGCCTCGCTAGAGGGTTTTACCGGCTTCCGGAGAGGAGCCTTGGTGAAATGGTGTGCCAGGAGGGTTGCGTCTCAGAGGCGATTGGATCCACAAGACGGACGCAAGCTGTCTGATCGGATGCATCACGACCAGTTAGCAAGGGTCCTGTTCCTTCTGCTTGGGAAGGTGTCCCTTTTGTGGATCTACCGGCCTTCTTATTGAGAGGCATACCTCCTTTTGGCTGCTTCTATGTTTGCCGGCCCATGTTTCCTCATCATCTGCCTATCTGCGATCCTTTATTATTGTTTCCAAGCACGTCTTCCTTTCTTTTGCAAGTAAATTGCTTTATCCGAAGAAGTAGACTTCACTGTTAAGTGACTCCACAGGGTAAATGCAAGTTACTTGGTTGGATGTCTTTTTATATTGACGACCGCAACCAGTTAACGAGTGCTTGACACAGTGGCGTCACCAACTTTTTATGTGAAGTTCCTCTTGTATGGGATTTGAATCTGGAATTTTTTTTTGTTGCTTGGTATTTGCTTAATAAGTGATTTGTAGGGCTCGCTTGGCTTTGCGATGGGTGAGCCTTGCTTTAATGACCTGCAATATTAGATCGACATTTTAGTAATACATTTAGAGTATTTACACATCGAAATATAACAGGCATTTTGTAACAAAAAACACAGAATTCATAGTTTTTCATTATTCAATCATACTGATTTCTCAGCGGTTTACAATGCAAAAGTTACACATGCATTATCATTTTTACAAATTTAAGCAATGCTGTTAAGTAAAAAATGGATGCTAGTGATTGTTGTTTCAGAATCTCCGGGCTGATTTTCCATTTGCACTAGATTCGCAGCTTCGGATTTATATGCCAGAGAAAGTGAAAGATGCCCCAGTTGCAGTTTTGTGGACAATTAGCAGTCGTCCCAACTTCTGCCTGCTGGGTGTGGACCTCCTGTGACAACATTAATGACAAGCTTTTCTGAATCTTGCACTGCAGTGTTGTTGCGAGAATCGGATTGATGGGTAGGACGTTGTTGATCCCGAGTGGATGAGGTTGGATCGACTCCGCTTCTCTTAACGTATTGTTGGAGTTTACCCTGCTCCAGCAATTCTTCAATCACATTTTTTAACTGGCGACATTGGTCAGTGTCATGGCCAGGTTGATTGTGAAATTGGCAGAATTTTCCATTACGCACTGCACCTCTCTTCATCTCAGGTGGCTTAGGATACCTGACAACATCCTTTGTGGCGAAAAAGATATTTCTTGGTGTATCAGTTAAAGGAGTAAAATCTGAAAGATCGAAGCGGCGGAGTTTCTTCTCATTCCCCTGATTCTTTCCTCCGTCGTTTTCCCTTTTTTGATTCTCAGAATTTCTTCTGTTAAAAGCAAGATCATTATTGTTGTCCTTAGCAACTAATACTTTTGCTGAGGCGGAAAGGTTTTCCAGGCGCATGAATTCATCGGCCTTTTTATAAAACTTCTCAAGGAAATTTGGTTCCTTCATTTTTAGCCATTTTCCAAATTCACTCGATTTATTGATGGCTCGCACGAAGTAGGTCAGGATCATATGCGGTTCTACATTATCCACTTCGGCTATAGCTATATTGAAACGGCTTAAGAAAGATTTGATTGATTCTCCGGGAGCTTGTCCAAGACTAGACAGTGACATTATATCCTTAGCTTTTGAAGCATACAATCTGAACTGTTCTTTAAACTTTTGCGTCAAGTCGGAGAATTGATCTATTGACCGAATTGGAAGCTTTGTGAACCAAAGTAAGGCCACACCTTCCAAGTACACTGGAAATGATCGACACTTAATCTCGTCTGACGCTCTTGCACCGGCCATATGCCAATCGTACTTGTATAGGAAATGATTAGGGTCACTTGTTCCCTTATAGGCTTGGATAGTAGGAGGTGCAAATTTCCTTGGAAATTCCGCTTTCAGGATCCTTTCAGTAAACGGAGTTCTGCTTGGTGCAAATCCCCAGTCACTCTCAATCTCCTCCCTCTGCATGCTTTCTTTCATGATGCGGCCAACCATTTCGGATAGGTACTCTTTATTGTTCAAAGACATCTCTGGGCAGGCATCAGTCCTTCTCTCGGAAGCTTGCCTGGGCACATGTTCACGATAAGTTGGCTGCGGCATAGAACCCTCAGCTTGGAAAGGTGGCATTTCAGGAAAGGTTGTTTGATGGTTTTCTGGTTGACGATTTGCCCCGAGCAGAGCAGTTAATCTATCCATCATCAAAGCGTTTTGAGCTTCAATTTGTTGGTATAATCCAGAAACTGCATCATCTAATTCAGCCCCGGTGACTCCAACGGTAGGAGTTGCTTGGTCTGCTGTTGGGGAAGCGGAAGTCCCTTCATGAGCATTTCTGGATCTGATAGGTCTACCTCTTCTTCCAGGAGCCATTATTTCAGATCAACTTCTGGTTTTTAAGAGAGGTTCTCTTTATGAGTCTTTGCGAAGCAACGGCAAAAATCTTCCTGATTTCGGTTCTCAGTGAAAGCACCAAAATGTTAACGCTAAAAAGTGAACGCTAACACCCGGTGTGTGTAATATAGTCGTGAAAGCACCACCCGTTGGTACGGGAACAGAATATAAGCTGAAAATAGCAGTAAAACGGTAAAAAGACAACAGATTTATAGTGGTTCGACCCGTAATTGAGTCTACGTCCACTTTATAGTCTTTATTACTGATTTCGTTACAGTTCGATACAACACACTTCTGAAATACGATACAATTTGATCACAAAGACACTCTTGACTACTAGCTCAAACTTTGATGAAGAAACTCGATGAATCCGTACTGGATGTATGGAATTCCTCTCGTAGCTTGTTGTAGTGTCTTGAATGTTTGAAGATCTTCCATTATTGAATGAGTTGAGTGCTCGGCAAAGTAACGACGCTTGAAGAAATGGTCGGCCAAAATTCTTCTTTTCGTTGAAATTAGGGGGGTATTTATAGGGTAGAATCTGAATAGGAAATCCTCTTCAAGTTCTAAGTCGTAGCCGACTTATAGTCAGTCGTAGGTCCTAAGTCGGCGACGAGATAGGAGCTTTTGCACTTAGTTACTCCTGAATACGAGCTGTTAAGTTGCAAGTCATAGGTCGGCAGTGACTTAACATAAGTCGTAGGTTGGTGGAATCTTAAACTGGTAGGTCGGAGATCCCTTAAGTCGTTAAGTCGGTAACAGCCTTAAGTCGGAGACTTCCTTATCTCGTAAACTCTTAAGTCGGAGCATTCCTTAACTCGGAGCCTTCCTTAACTCGGAGCATTCCTTAAGTCGGAGCATTCCTTAAGTCGGAGCATCCCTTAACTCGAGGCCTTCCTTAACTCGTATACTCCAAAGTCGGGGTATTTCTTAAGTCGGTAACCACTTAAGTCGGTCTTAGTTCTTAAGTGGTAGATTATCTTAAGTCGGTTCCTGTTAGGTCGGACCTGTAGCTTAGATCGTATGCTGCCTTAAGTCGTGACCTGTTAAGTCGGCACACTTTATAAGTCGTATGCTCCCTTAAATCGGCTGCTGTTAAGTCGGTCTTCATCTTAAGTCGGTCACGCCTTTAACTCGTTATGTCGCGAATCGAAGGAGGGTTAACCTAAGCAAAACTGAAGTGAATGTCATTTGTAAACAAAACAAAAAATCTCAAATAAAAACATTAAAACAATCAAAGAAGGCATGGGATCAAAAAGATTTCAGCAACCCAGATTTTCAACTTTGCAAATTTGGGAAGGACTTCAGCTTGTTTCAACCCAGTCTCAATTCAAAATTCAAAAAGCTTAAACCTTCAATCTTCAAGTTTCTGGAAATCAAAATGATCAGGGTGAGTAAACAATTTAATCTAACTAAGAATATATCTGTTTGTTGCTTATGAAGTCTGAGTTTGCAGTTACTATGTATGCATATATATACATGATGTTTTCCCCTGTGTATAAATATATCTAAGTGCATATGCCTGTTCATATGAAGACTTTCTGTTTCTTTAGTTTCAGAGCATTAAACTTGATCAAAACTCAAATATCAAATCACTTGATCTCTGTTAAGCTGAAGACTTCAAATACAAAATGTTGTTTGTTCATAAACCAAAGTAGAAAAAATTATTTTTAGCAAAATAAATTCAAGTGGAAGTTTGAAGTTCCATAGTCCTGAGGAAAACATATAAACATGAAAAATTCGAGTATAACAATTTGTTGAATAAAATATATACATAGAATCATCATGGAAAACTATGATTTTTAAAAGAAAAGTTTTGATTTTTCAATTGGTATGTTGAGAGCAGTTTTGAGTTGAACGAGGATGGGGTTTCGTCGAAATTCAGGTGATTGGAGAATTGTTGGAGCTCGAGGTTTCGCATGGAGGTGGAGGAGTCTACGACGTTGCTGGGAAAAATGCTCGGAGGTGCTCACATTCACCGTGGTGGCAGCGGCAGGCATTTTACGTTCGTAAACCTAATTTTGGAGAGGCTGAGTTTTTTTGATTCGTTCGTCTTCTCCGATCGACCGAGTTCAATGTGGTTCTGGGGGATGGAAGAGGGGAGGTTGACGAGTGTCTGGCAGAGTTTCCGACCTTCTGGTGGCCTGAGGCGATAGTACGAGGCGTTTGTTGACGATTGTGTTCGTTCTAGTTTGGGTTCGATAGCAAAATTTCGAGTTTGTCAATGATTTGGAGTTCTGGGTGGTCGGGACGACTGAGGGGGAGATCGGCGACTGGTTGGTGGCCGGAACGTTGGTCCGAGACGACCTGAGCGCTTGTACACGTGCACCATATTTTATGTGCACTTGAGTTTGGGTTTTGGCGATGGAATTTCGTTTTGAGTTTTGACTCGAAGTCTTCTTCGGGAAATTGGGTGCAGGCTCGAGTTCGAGCTCGTGTAGTATTGGGGTTGTACCGGGTTAATACTTAGACAAAATTTGAGTTTGAGAAAAAAAGGCATACAGGTTGATTTTGATAAAACTCGAAGCAAGTATTGATGAATCTCGGGTATCACTCGAAGTAGCTCTGGGGTGATAGCATTTCCAGTTTTTGAATTTTAAAAATCTAAGTCAAAATGATTCTAAATTTATTCTTTTCAATTGGATGATTGTTGTTAAGTTGGAATTTGTAATTGAAGGTTTTAAAATAAAAATGTTTTAAATAATTTAAGTTAAGAATGTTTTTAAACTTATATTTTCAAAAAGTTATTTTAAATAAAACTTAACCATTAAGGAAATGATTAAATGTTTTACATTTTTAACTTAACTTAAAAGTAAATCAATTAATATGGTTAAATATGATTAGATAATTGATGAATTTTAATTACTTAGTTAAAAGGAATTAATTAATGGGTAAAGTTAATTAAGTAATTAGGGATAATTACTTACTTTAATTAATTGAGGATAATTAATTAAATTGTAATTTATTAAGGGTTAATTAATTTATTAATTTGTTTATTAATGTAATTAATTAAATGGAAATCCTTTAATGTAATTAATTAACGATAATTAAATGATTAAAGGTTAATTATTCAATAATTGATGGTTGTTGATCTATTAATTAAGGTTAATTAATTAATAATTAAAGATCGATTAATTTATTATTAATGGGAAACTAAAAAAAATGATTAAAGAATAATTAATCAAGTGGTTTGTAATTAATTAATTAACCAGGATTAGTAAATTATTCATAAGTAATTTATCCGATTTAAATTTATCAGATGATCTAAAAATCTTACTTATGGTTGTTGAATGGTATTAAGTGCTTTGGATTGCTTGATATCCCTGATCTGTGATGCTTTGTGATATATCCTGATATTGTGTGTGATCTGTACTGTAGTTATTTATCTGGATGAATGTAAATTATTATCTGTGATTTATATATCTGTGATCTGTAAATGAACGATAAGCGTTATGATATACCGCTTATCAACTATATTTCTGTATTCTGATCTGTAATGATTGAATGATATTGCACTACTGTGTAAAACCCCTGGAACTACACCATACACACACAAATATGGATTTCACGTGGAAATCAGTTAAGTCACAGATTTTTGACAATTTTAATGATCGAATTCTTGAATCTAAATGGTTTTGGAAATTTGAAATTAAGAGCTTTGAAATGAGTTTTGAATGTAAAAGTTATTTTAAATAACTTAATAAAATTGGAAATTTAAATAATTTGATTTAAATTCGAATTCAATATTTAGAATTGAATTCAATGATTTGGAAAACTAATTGTTTTCAACTGATAAAAGCTCTTATATAAGAAATGGATTTCCAATTTGAAATAAAGGATTTTTAAGTTTGAATTGAAGATGATTTTCCAAATTACGAATAAATCTTTGAAACGTGTTTTTGAAAACTATTAGTTAAATCTTTGTTTTCAAGATTTAAGGAGTTAATCCAATTGAAATGGTAATCGGTTTTGGAAAATCTGTGAATGAATCTTTCGTTTAAAAGATTAAAGTGTGGAAAATTGTTTAAACCATTGAAGGTTGTTAAAATGAATCTTTTTGTTTAAAGATTTGAAAATGGTGATTTGTCTAAACCATTTGAAAGAAAAGTTTTGGGTAATAAGTTGTGACTTAACTGAAATCCCATTATCCATATGTTTTTAAAATATCGCGCTCATTATTCGGTTCAGCCTATTCCGAATAATGATACGTCGTATATGGATGGCATTTGAAGACCGGTGGTGAAGACCGGGTATTTGCGAGAACGATAGGATGACCTATCGATTGTCTCTGCACTGAGTCACGTCGGTATAGAGATTTCCTAAGTGATGGGAAATCCGATCGGGATTGTGAATACCCGGATTGCAAGGGCTTCTTCGAAAGTGCCTTCGGTTCTGTTCGAACCCGGAACAGACTTGTATGGTTACATGTCTGACATTACACTTTGAGATATAAAGCAGATTTCTTTCAAATACATTTCTGTTGGTGGTAGAGAATTTATTCTCTTAGCTTAACACCCTTCTCTGAGACGTACGAGCTCAGAGGTTATGTAGTTGAAATTTATCAGCGATATACTCCCAATTTGGTAATGTGGCATTTGCTGTGTGATGATCATTTATTGATCATTTGTGATCAAAGCGTGGCTTTGTGAAAAAGCGTAGCTTTGTGGACGAGACTTCGTCAGACCTCACAACCCGGAAATGGTCAAAACAGGAATGATGCGGCAAGGTTATGAGGGTCGTGCCCTTTAGGGTATGTCATTTCCTTCTGGAAAAGGGTGGTATCATGGTATGGAGCCCAGATACTTACTCATGTGGACACACTTTATTTATTATGTGTGATGTTGGTTACGGAGGCCTCAGATAAAGGTCCCAAAGGACCGGGGAATGGCTTACTCGAGTAGTAGTTACCTAGTTACAGAGGTAACCTGGCCTTGTGTTGGCAGAGAGCCGGGTAGGTTCTCGGGACGTCCCGCCAGAGGCGATCCCATTGGCAGTAGGAAGTTCCTTAGCCTGACCATTTGTTGGTAAATCCGTTTTCCAATACGAACCTTGTACGGTTTTAGTTGTAGAACCTGCCATTTACTTATGGTGGTCACCACTGTTTAGATGGTAGCTATAGTAGGCATACGATACTGTTTGTATGTTGGCTAAGATTAATATTATACTTTTGAAATGTTTTCCTGCACTATGCACTAATAATACCAATCCTATGATTTGCGTAGTAAGCATGTTTGACTATCATAAGAAGAAATCTCCTCCAATTCTGTGTTTGCATTGTGTGTGTGGCGGGAGGTCTTATGGTAGTTTCATTTTCCAAAAGCATTGCGGGTTTCAATGTTTAAATTTCTTTTGTTGTTTGTTCAAAAGATAAACTGTTTTTGTTGCTCACACCAGTCCCATGACTGATCCGGAGTTTATTGTTCCCTTCCTAAACTCTGGGTGCCCACAATTTTCCACACGGGCAGTCTAGAGTTGGGTTTCTCAGATATTCAGGTTGAGTAGATTATTTGGAGCTAGTCAGTCCTTGGACGACTGACCTTGCTTTCCGCTAACTATGGATTGGAGCATTCTATTGGAGATATTCTATCCGCTGCTGGTGTTATCTATTTTCTTTCCACTGCTATTCTTGTATCATATCTCTGATGTATATTGATATCTGTTGTATCATTCTGTTGTATCATATTGTATCAGATCTTTGTATCTGTCATTGTATCAATGTTATATATATATTGATATTTTTTTTTCTTCCGCTGTGTTGTTATACTTAATGGTGTTATAAGCTCCGGCGAATCGGATTTGAACGATCGAATCTGCGGCATTCGAGTACAATGTGAAGTACGGATGTCGATTTTCGAACGCGAAAAATACGAGACGTTACATGTTCTATTCTATTTCTTTTATGATGCCTTGTTTTATCAATCAAGGTTGTTTGATATTCATTTTGAGAATAACCTTTTCCTCTTCTTTCTTTCTTTCTTAGAGAAGAGAAATGGTTAGACCTGGCCGACCCAGCGCCGGTTAATCTAGTGCTACTCTCAGGATGGAGTATTTATGTCAGCTCAACAACTTTTAGATCTTGTGAACAATGCCCAAGCTGCTGGACCCGTTCCAGCGCCAACTCACCCTAAATCCGGGTTTGCAAGCTTGTGCAGAGATTATACCGCTTTGGGTGGAAGGCCATTCAAGGGATCCGAAAGTGTTATAGAAATCCAAGCTTGGCTTAGATGTCGAGATCGTATCTTTTCCCGCATGGATCTTATTGATTCACTTCGAGTCCAAGTGGCTTCAAGCATGCTCCAAGAAAGAGCATTAGATTGGTATGAGCTTTTGATCTCTGAAGTTATCGAAGCGGATCTTACTTGGGAGCAATTCCGGGAAAGATTCGAATTGAAGTTTGTGCCGGAAGCTGAAAAAGTAACTTTAGCCCGACGCCTTATTGACCTTGTTCAAGGTGAATCTTCTGTAACGGATTACGTCGCATCTTTTGAATCTCTATCTAAATATGGGGTCGAATATATTAATACCCATTGAAGAAAAATCAGAGATTTGTCTATGGGTTGAATAAGAACCTTAAGAAGCCTTTACATCTCAAACTAGAAGTTTCTTTCGATCAGCTTATTAATATCGCTCTTCGACTTGAAGAGGCCGATAATGAAAGTAATGTTGAAGTTGTGGGTGCAAAAAAGAACTTCAACAATAACATGAAGAGGCCTATTAAATTTAAAGACCCCAATCCCGACAAGAAAGGGAAGCAAGAAACTTCTGTAGCAAAGACTCCTACCTCTAGTCGTGGACGATGCTACAATTGTGGTCTTATGGACCACTATGCTAATAAGTGCCCGAAACCATTTTTTTTGTCGTTATTGCAAAAGTTCGGGCCATCTTATATCTACATGTCCCATACTCCGAAGCCGGAGAGAGGGAGAGTTGAATGTCGTGCAAGCTCCTAGTGACACTTCGCTTGGTCAAGGTAATTCTCCTTCTATCCTTGACGATATTTGTTTTGTGATTATCTTATTCGAGTTCTTTTTGATTTGGGTTCATCTCTTTATTTTATATCAAAAGAACTTGATGATTCTTTCTCTTTTAATTTTTATGGACTTGATGACTTCATTGAGAATTGCGAATTCGATTGATGGATCCGCAACACTCAATTTACTTTGTGAAAATGTCAAGATTATTTTTGTGATTTTTCTTTTCGAGCAGATTTGCATGTTATGCGTTATTGAGGCTTCGAAACTGATTTTTGGGAAAGGATTGGCTTAATTATTATGAAGGCCATATCCTATGTCCAATGTGGACTATTTATCTTCGACATTTTCAATCTGTTAAGCAGATTTCTTTTGTTCTTAATAATTTTGATTTTCAAATTCGGTGATATCATTTTAATTCTTTAAACTCACTTAATGAGGAAAGTGTTATTTCTCTCATTCAAGTAGGTCGTGAATTTTCCGGTATATTTGAGCTTGTCTTAGGATTATCACCCAAGCATTCTATTGAGTGGTGCTAAGGTATTTTCAGCTCGACCTTGCCACTGGTTTTAATCAGCTATGAGTTGTGGAGGATAGCATTCCACTTACCGCATTCCGCACTCGTTATGATTCTTGTATGTGGTTCGTTATGTCATTCGATTTGACGAACCTTCTACCTTGTTTCATCCATTTTGTGAATCGAGTAATCTACGAATATCTCGATTAGTTTATTCTTATATTTACTGATTATGGATGAAAATAACAAATTTAAAATTTGTAAATTTTTTTAATAAGATATTTATAAGTATGATTGGGTTTTATTCTCAAAACCAGCAAAGAATATTTGTAAATTTTATAAGAGACTTGTTTATCATAGAAGATGATTTTGTGTTGTTTTGTCCATTAAGTGCTTTAAGAATTCTGGTCGGTGCGCTTGATCAACGTTATCGATAGGAATATCCTAAACGCTTTGATGAGACAGTTAGACACAATAGATTGACTTGTAATAAGTAAAGTTTTCTAAAAAGATGATTACATAAAGTTAATTATAATTTTGAAAGTCTTAGCTTTTCGGGAAAGAGGATCATTTAAAAGAACTCTTTCCCGATGTTTTTATTCTTGCGATTCCCGAAGGGAATCAAGACTTTACTGTTTTTACCGATACTAGTCATATTGGTTTTGGTGTCATTCTCTTGCAATAGGGAATGCGTTATCGCATTTGCTTCTTGACAATTAAAGCTTGTCGAGACTTGATATGCCACTCATGATCTAAAGCTCGCGGCTATTGTTTTCGCTCTTAGAATTTAGCTCATCCTTCTTTTGGAATATACTTTTTTTAGCTAAACTCTATGTCAAATTAAATTTCATGGAGTTCTTACTTCTATTGTTAGCAATCGTGATCCATTAGTTACTAGTGGATTTTGGTAAGGTCTTCAAAAGCTTTGGGAACAAAGCTTAATTTTTAGCACCGCTTATCATCTTTGTCTGATGGACAAACCGAGCGTGTGAATCAAACTCTTGAAGATCTCTTTCATGCATGTGTTCCTGATTTTGGTGGAAGTTGGGAAGATCATATGTCTCTTGTTGAGTTTTCTTCCTATAGTAAGCTTCCAATCTAGTATTGGTATGGCACCTTTCGAGGCACTCTACGGAAGGCCATGCCAATCTTCTCCTTGTTGGATTGAGGTCGGTGAGAAGCTGGTTTTAGGTATAGATTTTATTTGTATTCATGTGTGTTCCACCTACGATTGGTGTTGTGCGTTTTTGTTGATTGGGAAAGTTAGCACCTCGATATTTTGGTCCATTTCCCATCACCGAACGTTTTTGTTTCGTGGCTTATCGCCTTTTTGTTACCGGCTCAATCTTTTTCTATTCATGACATTTTCCACGTCTTTCAACTACAGAAATGCCTTTGGGATTTCGATTTTTATTCTTGAGCCCGGTGTTATTGTGGAAATTGAAGTTTCGCCTATTTGACTTATGAGCAACATCCTATTCGCATCATTGCTTCAGAGGTTGAGCGCCTTCAAAATAAAGATTTCCCTTTTTGTGCAAGTTCAATGGTTCTCAAATCCTAAGGATTGCTCTTGGGAATCCAGAGAATTCATCAAGCGAACACGTTCGGGCTTACTCCTTCATGCTCTTTATGGTGAACTTCTTATTCCAGTTTTTATTTTGTGCTGATATGCTTTTAGGGTTGTTACTATTTATTTTTCTTCTTAAGTATTGCGAGGACGCAATTTTTTTAAGGAGGGGAGTCTGTAACAACCCGTAAATTTAGCGACTTTATATTTAAATATTTTATTTAAATATTCTATCGTTCGTCGGATTTTAGTCCGAAAAGCTACTTTTTGCAAACAGTCAAATTAGGACTTGAGTCCTCTTCCATTGAGTTCAAAATGCCGTTTGCGACTTTTTTGAGTATAAACTTCGATACGTTTGGAGCTCAGTGGAATTTTGACATTTTTCACTTTGGGCTTTGGGTTTGGTTCAGCCCATTTGCCCAATTTTGGTTTTATCAACCCAACTCCACTCCAACTCTTCAATACTTCATTTCTAATTCCTAATACTCAAGCTTTAGCAACAATGGTGGGAGAGATGGGAAATGGAAATTCCTATGCCCTAATTTCATTTGCAAATTCATGCTCTTGCTCCAAATTCAAAGAAGAAGCTTTGGTAAGCCTTCTCTTCTTCTTCTCCAACTCATTCTCTTATCAATTTCAGAAATTCCTAAACCTAACTTAGGAAATCTTTTTCTTTTAAGCTTAGATTCAAGCTTGTTGGGTTGGAATTAAAGAGTGATTGTTCTTGCCATTGCTCTATAGCTTCTTCTTCATTTGTTTTTGGGTTTAAAGGTGAGTTTTTGAACTCACATCTTTGTCTATTTCTATCATTGTGTTAGGTATGAATTCCTAACATCTATTCATGTTCATTTGCTTTTGATTTGAATTGATTCAGTGAACATTTCAATTTTTGGTGTTTTGAAGTCAAAACTTTGAAAATCCTAGCTTTGATTTATGAACATGCTTTTGGTGGTGTATCGAAGAGCTTATAGGACTGGGTTATCGATTGGCATAAACCCCTAGCGCCCATTGCTCGTCCGGTTGCAAGTGTTGAGTGTTTGCCCTTCATTTGGATAGGCTGAAAAATTGTCCCAGTGCCAGTCAGTCGACTGACCCCCTACAGTCAGTCGACTGGCTGTAGCATCCGAGCATATCTAGGACTGTCTGCAGAAAACAGAAGTCTCTGTTTTCTGCAGTTAGTCGACTGACTGCAGGAAATGAAATTTTATGGTTTCTGGTTCAGTCGACTGACTGCAGAGGCCAGTCGACTGACCTGCTTCACTTTGCCTATTTTTCCTAATTAGTTTGAGGATCCAACTTTTATCGATTCGTGACTATCCGATTTATTGTTATCCTTTGTTATTGCCTTTGATGACTTCTTTTTCGGGATTTTTGAGAATGTCCATTTTAATGGAATTGGTATCGATTTCTTTGGATTTAATTCACGTCTTCATATGTGAATTTATGATGATTGATTGTTTCTACAATCATTTCTATGGCTTATCACTTTAAAAATACAAAGGTTTCTATACTAGTAGTAAATACTCAAACTCTTTACAAAATGATTTCAACACTACTTTTAAAAACAAAGCTCATTTCTAAAACCGTTTTCTAATCTATTAGTATATACAAACCTTTACCTCATTCGTATGAGAAGATCTAATTAAACGGCATAGCAAAACAAGTGGTATGAAACGCTTGCGTTTACTTCGTCGGTTAATTTATGGACTTGTTCGATTGAAACTCTTGTGACAATTTTCGAGTGGAAATTTACAATCTGTTCGTAAATATCTTAGTTAAACTAGTGGTTATGGGACATGAAGCTAAACTCTTATATTTACTAGCTTAGTGTAATCGACACTTCTTGATGATCGATGATGATCATTTTATGGTTTAGACTAGAAATGCGCGATGTCTCTTTGTTTTGGTTCATCGGACGTTTCGATGTACGACGTCGATGTTCCGAATTATTTGTGCTTCTGGTTCATCGGACGTTTCGTTGTACTACGTCGTTGTTCCATATTATTGGATTTTTGGTTCATCGGGCGTTTCGTTGTACTACGTCGTTGTTCCATATTATTGGATTTTTGGTTCATCGGGTGTTTCGCTGTACTACGTCGTTGTTCCATATTATTGGATTTTGGTGTTAGAAACAAGGGTGGCTACAACACAATGTTGGATCTTAAGGCTATTCAGACACTAGAAGTGGTGAAATGTGTATTAACTACCTACTTATGAATATAAAGAAGTAATCAAAGAATAAGTAAGTAATAAAGTAAAATGCAGTAATGTAAATAACACTCGGATTTTTATACTGGTTCGGATTAACCAATCCTACATCCAGTCCTGCACTCTATCGTGCAGAATTCCACTACAATCACTTGCTTTCCACGGGTGGCAAGAACACCTTTACAATCTTGGTTTCACGGGCTACAAGACACACCCTCTTGATTTTACAGGCTACAAGAACACCTTCTCCTTATCACCAACAATAAATTATGGCAAGTAGTCGTATCTTCAATACAGATTCTTGCAGATTCGGTACAATGATCCTATAGACCTCCAATGGCAATATATCTTTGAATTCTTTGAGGAATAGGATGAAATCAGAGAGAGAATGATGTGAATTCAAGTACAACTCTCTGATATTGTGTGGCTTGCAAATCAGTGAAGAATTTGAGTGAAATAGTATCGATTTGCAAGGAGATTTGAAGAGTATGTAATGGAATTCTTTTGCAAATGTTTGGAGAAGAAGGAGTAAGAGAAAATAAGAATTCCTAATGTTAAAATTCGTTTTCAGAGGCCTTTATATAGTGGTTGAAGAGACATGTCTTTTGGTGAAGAGGTGGAGGGAAATGTCTCTTCATTTGAAATTTGAAATTCTGAAAAACGGCTAGCATGTCGACATCCCCCTACCTAGTATGTTGACATGGGTATGTTGCAAAATGAACAGCAACACTAATAAGTGTTGCGAATTTTGTGATTTTTGTGATTCGATTGAGGTCAATGGTTGATGATCTTCAAGTATAATTGCCATGAGATCTTTAACAAGATATTCTAAGGTTCAACCAACTCCTCATCACTTCAAACACCTTTATCCTTCAGCATTCTTCTCTAATTTGGTTTTGTTCTTCAATTGCTTTGATTAACCTTCTTCTATAATTCATTTGCTTCCACTGTATTCTTGATTATCTCTGTAAATGTCTCCATAATATATCTGATATGACTGCATAACTCGGATATACGTTAGTAGTAATATTTATGTGGTTGTTATCATCAAAATCAATACCTAGGGTATTAACATTTGGTTCATCGGGCGTTTTGCTGTACTACGTCGTTGTTCCATGTTATTGGATTTTTGGTTCATCGGGCGTTTCGCTGTACGACATCGTTGTTCCGGTTTATTGTGTTTTGGTTCATCGGGCGTTTCGCTGTACGACGTCGTTGTTCCAGTTTATTGTGTTTTGGTTCATCGGACGTTACGTTGTACGACGTCGTTGATCCGGTTTATTGTGTTTTGGTGCACCGAACGTTTCGCTGTACGACGTCGTTGCTTCGAATTATTTGATTTCTGGAATTCTAATGGTTGATTTCTGGAATTTATGCTTCACTAACTTTTACAAATTGGCATTGAAATGTATGTCGTTATATGTGGTTTGGTGAATTAAATTAAGAATATGACATTCTTTTTAATCTTTGAGAAGATTCTTGTGATATTGATTAATCTCTGGATTGATTTTCGATTAGATACTTATCACAGTATGGCTTTATGGTTATCATATGTTTTTGTCATATCTCTTATTCTATATCACTTTATCTGATATTTATAGCTAGACTGATCCGTTTATTATTTTTTCTTAAATAATACTCGGGTCTGACTGAGATTTTACAGGTGCTTCCGCTTGACTCCTTATCGGACCATCATCTGATCTTTTGGCTAACTACTCTAGTTTAGTAGTTTTTGGTTGTATACATTTGAGATATAGACTCCTTGATGTATACGTATTCTTTTGTCTAGCACTTGTATATATTCTTTTGTGATATTGTGGATCTTGTTTGACCACTACTCTGATGTACACTTTCATGTGTTATATTCATATCTATTTCCGCCTTTGTGATATGAATTGTCTATGACTGATTTGTGTTATGTTTATTTCTATATTTGTTTCCGAAGTATATATACATAGCCACCGTGTAGTAGTTTTGAGTTTGTATCAGTATGTCGGATTTCCTCTTGAGATTAAAAGTTATATTTTTATCTTGCATATCGGTACTCGCACAAAGCAATTACATGGATGGTCGCTCCTCAACAGCCTTATTCTCCGCGCTAGTCGATGGCATTACCCCGTAGTGTCCTTGGTTAGCATGGGTATAGAGGTGGGGCGTCACAAGAAGTCAAGCAGAAGCACCTGAAATACCTCAGTCTGACCCGAGTATTATTTAAGACGAAAATAATAAACGGATCAGTCTAGTTATAAATATCATATAAAATGAGATAGGATAAGAGATATCAGAAAAACGTATGATAACAATAATGCCATACTGTGACAAGTATACATCGGATAACAACAAAAATCATACAATATCTCAAATATTCTCAACACAAAAAAGAATGTTATATTCTTTAAATTATTCACCAAAACACAAATATTGATAGAGCTTATCAATGCATATCATCAAAATTGGTGAAACAAAAATTCTAGAAATCATCAACTAGAAATCCAGAAATCACAAAAAGGGGAAGGCCTATCACAAACGGGAGCATGAAAACTCAACCACACGTGTATCACATATGGGTCGCTATCCCATGAACCGAACATCGACATACCTAAAAAGATACGCCTCATGCACAGTCGAACATCAACACACCTAAAAATATACGCCCCATGTCTAGTTGAACATCGACGCACCTAAAAAGATACGCCCTATGCCTAGTCGGACACCGACGCACCTAAAAAGATACGCCCCATGCCTAGTCGAACATCGACGCACCTAAAAAGATATGCCCCATGCCTAGTCGAACATCGACGCACCTAAAAAGATATGCCCCATGCCTAGTCGAACATCGACACACCTAAAAAGATATGCCCCATGCCTAGTCGAACATCGACGCACCTAAAAAGATACGCCCCATGCACCGACTTATCGAGCCAATTGCTCCACGAATGGTCCAAAGACCATGGGTTGCTAGCCCATAAAAGTGAGCCGAAGCTCAATAGAACAGGGTATAGTCTCCCATGCGGACAAAGAGACATCGCGCATCGCTAGTCTAAATCACCAAAAGATCATCATTGATCGATAAGTGTAAATTACACTAAGCTAGTAAATAAATGAGTTTAGCTTCATGTCCCATAACCACTGGCTTAACTTAAATATTTTCGAACAAATTGTAGATTTCTACTCGAAAATTGTCACAAGAGTTCAATCGAACAAGTCTAAGAATTAACCGACGAAGTAAACGTAAGTGTTTCATACCACTAGTTTTGCTAAGTCGTTTAATTGGATTTCTCGTACGACTGAGATAAAGGTTTGTATATACTAATAGATTGAAAAACGGATTTAAAAACAAGTTTTGTATTAAAAATGGTATTGAAATCATCTTGGTGAAAGCGTTTGAATATTTACTACTAGTATAGAAACCTTTGTATTTTAAAGTGACAAATCACAAAAATGATTGTAAAAACAATCAATCACCAAAAATTCACATACAACAATGTGAATTAAATCAATAAAAACCGATATCAAATCCATCTAATGGATATTCCCAAAAATCCAAAGAAAAAAGTCATCAAAGTCGATAATAAGTGATAACAACTAAATGGATCAACAAAAATCGATTAAAATTGGAAATCTACTAAAAACAGCCAAAATAGGCAAAATGAACAGTTCCAGACGTTTGGGGGTTCATCCAGACGTCTGGATTTGGGTTCTGGAAATATTCCAGAACCTACCAGACGTCTGAAAACTAACCAGACGTCTGGTAGGCTCGCACCAGACGTCTGGTCCAAGTCTCTGCCGTTTTTTTTCATCTGCTGCCCAAACCAGACGTCTGGACCTTACAACCAGACGTTTGGTTGCCTTTTATGGGCAACAATTTGCCTAGGCCAATGATGGCCAAAATGATTCAGAAGCGATCGGACGAGCCACAGAGGCTAGGGATTTATGCCAAGCGACAACCCAGTCCTATAGGCTCTTCGATACACCCCAAATATCATGTCCAAACATCAATAGTAGGATTTTCATAAAATTGGACTTAAAAACCAAAAATTGGAAAATTCACCAAATCAATTCAAATCAAAAGCAAATGAACATGAATAGATGTTAGGAATTCATACCTAATAACAATGAAAGTTATAGACGTAGATGTGAGTTCAAAAACTCACCTTTAAACCCAAAAACAACGAATTAGAAACTTAAAAACAAAGGAATGATCAAGTACTCTTCAACTTCAACTCAAGAAGCTCCAATCTAAGATCATAAGCAAATATTTCCTAAGCTAGGTTATAGGAAATTTCTGAAATTGGAGAGAGATTGAAATGGAGAAGATGAAGAGGATTCTTACCCAAGTTTCTCTTTGATTTTGGACTTGAATTTGTATTTCCTAATCAAACTAGGGTTTAGGAATTTTAGTTTCCTATATTTTCCCCCATTTTTACTTTAGCTTGAAAGTGTTAGGAAATGGAATGAATGAATGAAGATGAGTGGGGTGGAGTTAGGGTATTATGTTGGGTTAGTGGGCTGAAACCCAAACCCAAAGCCCAAAATACAAAAATAGCAAAATTCCACTCAACTCCAAACATATCGATGTTTATACTAAAAAAAGTTGTAAATGCCCTTTTGGACTCAATGGAAGTGGTCTTGAGTCCCAATTCGACTGTTTACAAAAAGTAACATTTCGTACCTTAATCCGATTAACGATGCTATATTTAAATAAAACATTTAAATATACAACCGTAAAATATGCGGGTTGTTACATCCAAGGTATAAGAATATTCACAAATCTCTTAACAAGATTTCACATTTTTTTAAAGTATATTCAAATGGGTTAAAAACAAATGTTAGTAAAACATAGTTACTATAAACCCAAAACCATTTTATACATATCATTATTATCTTTAAACTATTCTTTTAAAAGGTATACTTATTTTCAAAAGTATATTTAAATGGGTTGAAAACAAAAGTCACCAAAAAATTGTTACTATAAACCCAAAACACTTTTATACTTCTCATTTTCTTTAAAATATTCATTTTGAAGACCTAAGTATATCTTCATTTATTTAACAAAGTATAATACTTTTAATTAACTTCTCAAAACCATTCTTTTCAAATTAATGTTATAACAAAACCACTTTATCCTTTTATAAAATACTTACCATACTTTTCCAAACATATATATATATATACACTTTAAAAATAAATATAAATAGATTTTGAATATCTATATAAAATATTACTAAAAAATAACTAATTTATAATTTAACAAAAATCATAAAAAAACATGTTTTATATTTAAAACCCTTTACTTTAAAAATTCATAAATAATTATTAAAAATATATTTAAACTTAAAACCACCTAAAACATTCTACTTAATGTTACTAAACGTTCTAAAAAGATCTCGAAAAAATACTTTACTTAAATAACGTTTCAACCATTTTAAAGATTCAACCATTTTAAAGATTCAAACAACAAACAACAGTATTTAACAGAAACTGCTTCAAAAGTTCAGAAATGCCCAAAAAGTGTTGCAGTTGGAAAAGAAATGTTTGATTAATTTTCAACCAGTTCTTAATTGATTTAAAGTCCAATTTTTTTATAGTAAATACTTTACTCATTTTACTTAATAATTACCCTAAGGATGTCTTTACAAAATCCTATAAAAATTCATAAAAACAAGACATTTGTCGGCTTTTAGTGCCGAGTAAAGGATTAAATAATTTTCATAGACAAGTAAACACAGAAAGCACGATTAAGTCACATAAGCGACTACTAATCTCTTTTTATTTATTTATTTAACTATTTATTAATTAAAACTTCTTTGCAAATACTATTATATATATTTAAAATAGCTTTACAAAACCCGCCGTTCGTAGCTCGGTTGGTTTGGGAGCTGGGAGATGGGAACCAAAGGACTGCGTCCGGGCAGGTTCGAATCCCAGCGCCAAACCATCAGTGGGAGTTTCAACGTTAAGCATCCGTGTGCGACGATTAAATAAAAGCGGGGTAGACACACGGCGTGGTTTACTTAAGTGAGTATCAATGAATACCATGATCTTAAGGTTTCCCATGTACTCAAAAAAAAATTATATTTATACTAATATATCACATTCATTTCTACTCTTTACATTCCTAGAAATGTATTCATATTCTTATCTCAAAGGTATAAGAATATTCATAGATCCCTTAATAAGATTTCACATTTTTTAAAAGTATATTCAAATGGGTTAAAAACAAATATTACTAAAACATTGTTACTATAAACCCAAAACCATTTAATACTAGTCATTATCTTTAAACTATTCTTTTTAAAGATATACTTATTTCAAAAGTATATTCAAATGGATTGAAAACAAAAGTTACTAAAACATTGTTACTATAAACCCAAAACACTTTTATACTTTTCATTACCTTTAAAACATTCCTTTTAAAAACCTAGTTATGTATGTTTGCACTTATTTAACAAAGTACTATACTTTTAATTTACTTGTCAAAACCATTCATTTTAACTTAATGTTATAACAAAACCACTTTATCCTTTTATAAAATACTTACCTTACTTTTTCAAACTTATATATATAAATACTTTTAAAATACTTATATTTAAATTAGTCCCTATTAAGTTTCAAAATACACCAAAATTCTTGCAAAAAAAGTATGTAAATTAGATCCTACGAATTAAGTTTATGAATAATTACAGACATTTGTGCAATTATATCTAAAAATTGCAGACATTTTCGCAATTATTCACTGAAATTTTTTGAAAATTTCCGCAATTATTCACTGAATAATTGCAGACATTTATACAATTCTTGGATATAATTGCATAAATGTCTACAATTATCCACTGAATAATTGCATAAATGTATGAAATTATTCAGTAACTTAATTTTAGGGACCTAATTTACAATAGTTTTTTGGGGAGAAGTTTTCGTGTATCAAGTTTGATTTTAAGGACCTGAGCCTAATATTCACTTTTAAATATCTATATGAAATATTACGTAAAAATAACTAATTTAGAATTAACAAAAACCATAAAAAAACATATTTTATATTTAAAACTCTTTAATTTAAAAATTCATAAATAATTATTAAAAAATATGTTTAAACTTTAAGCCAGCTTTAAAATACTCTAATTAATATTACGAAACATCCCTAAAAAGACGTTGGAAAAATACTTTACTTTACTAGCACTTTTAACCATTTTAAAGTTTCAAACATTAAACAATAACACTTAAGAGAACGCTATCAGAAGTTCAGAAACACCCAAAAAATGTTGCAGTTTCATGTTTTTGCCACAAAACTAGTTTTAAAGCCCTAAATATTTGACCAGTTTTCAACTAGCTACTAATTGATTTAGAGTCTAATTTTTCTACAGTAAGTACTTTTCTCATCTACATAATAACTATGTAAAGAAACTCATAAGGATGTCTTTACAAATTCATATAAAAATTTACCAAAACGAGCCATTTCAAAGCGCATCTATAGTAATCTTTTCGCCTATTAATTTTTGCAAACTTTGCTCTATATTTTCAACAATATTGCAAACAATTTCTTTGCTTTCTCATATACTATTATAATTGTAGAGCACAACCAAATAAACTACTTTCACAATATTTTCACGCATAACCATTTTAAGCAAGTTAAACACCAACGATTTCGAAGTACACTTATAATAAATTTTCTTGCTTCAAACACTTTCAACCACACTTCAACTTAACACACAACTAAAAAATACATGTAAATACAAAGTCAAGGCCACATTACATGCTGTAGAGGGTAATAGAAATGACAATATTACATATAAAGTTGTCATTTACTTTCAAAAGCATGAAGGGTCCAAAGTTATAACTTTACTTAGTTAATGAACTTTATATTTGCACACACCATATATATGCACATTATTAACTTTTTAGTGGTGAGTAAACTTACCCAAACCAAGCTTACAACCAAGCACAAGCTACTAGAATCACACGAACACTTCCTACCATCCCAAACATACCAAAGCTTCCACCTTTAGCTCATTTTAGCTCTCGACCACCTCATTGCCCTTCATTTCTCTCATGGCCCACTAATGGATGGGGGTTTGTGCTCCTTTTCTTCAACTTTTGCTTTGCTATACTTTTCTGCTATGTTGTGCTAAGCCCTTAGCCAAAGTTTGGAGAAGTTTGGTGTTGATTTGTATCATTTAGGAATTTAAAAGTGAAGAGGAAGAGAGTGAAGAGCTTATGTTTTCTATCTTTTTAATCTTGTAAAAAATGATTTATGAAACATAAGAAGTGTTTAGGCAGACTTAACCAGAGGTTACCATCACCTCTTACCCTTCATGGAAGGTCATAAAGCAACTTCCCTCTCGTGTGCAACTTTACACCTCACCTTTGACCAAATACAAAATATCTTTTACTATTCAGCAAAATGTCTTTTCCTTAATCACTTTGCTAATCTCTCACCATTCAAAATTAATTAGCCATAACTCACAAAATATTTTTAGTTGCTAATTAATTACACATTAATATGTTAAGCAAGCACGAAAAGTTTGAATAGTTTATATCGAAAAGCCGTTTATCAATAAATGATTTTTAGTCACATTATCGATATTTCTTCGAAGTGTTTATTTCTGTAAACATTTTTCAATTTTTTTTACCATAATGTGTTATTAATTATAAAGAGGTTTAACAAGGTTATTAAATCAATTTAATTGTATTTAACCAAGATTCAAATATTTAAATAATTTAGATATTTAAATACGAGTCGTTCGAAATTCCGGGTCATTACCCTAATTACTGTATAAACCCTAAAAAACATGTGTTCAATTATAAAAAAATGCTTAGCTTAGCAGAAAATCTCATAGAGATTCAATTCAATTAACTTCTTCAAAAACACTATCATTTTCTTATAAGGTTTCTTTTTAAAAAATTCTAACCTTATGTTCATCATTTTTACTAGTAAAAGAAAATGAAAAGAAAAGTCAAATAATATGGAATGGCATAAAACATCTCATTTTAAATTTTTATAAGAGTAAAATAGCCCTTTATATTCAAAAAGATTTAATGCTGTGAGAAAGAGAAAAGGTGATATGTTAATAGAATTGGCTAAATGAGTTTAGTCCATAAACAAGATTTAAGCCAACAACTTCAACCAAAATGTAACTTTTCCAATGTGGTCCAGTACCACTACAGATTAATTCAACAATCTTACTCAATACTATATTTGAAACACCAACTCTATGTTAATACATCTAATGAAAACCAAGTCATAATCCTAACCTCCACCATTAACTAGTAACCATCTCATTAAAAGACCAGAGCACTCAAGAGTGTTAATAGTGCTCACTTATAAGATAGACTAACCACAATCTCAATAAACATAATTCTCCACCATCAACTAATAAGCCACTCGACCCAATTGTGCTACCCAAAAGCACCTAACATTTCAACGTGCGTACCATGTTTGAGAAATGCTTGAACGTTTTCAATCGACAATGATTTATACATATATAATCCACATTGTCTTTGTGAACTTTTCGAAGATAAGCAACCTTATCTTCATCCATAACAGCTTGTAAATTAACTAATTAATAACCCGATTGTGTTAAATTGTCTGAACTTAGTCCTTAGTAATATTTAAACAATTTAAATACTAAAGCTTACAAAGACTTTGTTGAAGCATAGTATTTGAAACAAGTTAAGTTGATTATATATCATTTCAACAAAATATAATTTCTAATCTTTATTAAGCCACACTTTGCAATTATATTTTATGCATGTTTTTTTTTCATCATCACTATTCACTAAGATATTTAGAGTTGGGTCCAAAGTCAAAAACTCCAACAGTAATCATAGTTAATTATATAAACCACATTGAAGTCCTTGGATAAACATTTATTGATTAACCATTTTAACTTGGCTATAGATTTTGATTTGACAACCAATTATGGTGATACTAACATTCTACAATGAAGGAAAAGAATCATCTCTTAAGTAGCGTTTGACTTCAAGTAGTTGAACATGTACCAAATTATGGTCGTAACATGATCGTGATGTCATTTGATAAACCATAACCAAAGTACATCCTTGCTACTTAAAGTCAACAATACTCTTATGTCTTAAGACTACTGCAAGTGGTTACATGGAAACTTCTAGTTTGACTTAGTTTTATTATCCTATAAAGGATTCTTGTTGATTTGTTTTGTGATTGTTTCAAAAAAGCAAATAGGTAATCTCTTGGTGCCCACAACCGTCATGGCTAATTCAATGTCCATTGTATAGAGAGCATTACATATAGTAGTCTCAATTTTTATACAAATATCCTTTTTTGTTATATCTTGACTAAGAACATATAAGGACAAGTATTTTGAATGTTCAATTCAAAACTCATGGTTACCGTAACAACTTGCTTTTCCGTGCATTTTAAGTTGACAATCAATCGCATGTGTCTAACTCAAATCGAACAAAAAGAGATCGTAAGGGTAAAAGGAAAATGAAGACATAACAGAATCTTACACGAATGAAATAACATATATTATTTCAACATATAATCTTTACAATGGAAATTTTAAACACATACATCAGAGTCTATCCTAAGCTTAGCCTAGACAGTTATAGGTACATGTCCTTACAAATGCTAAAAAATGAAAAACACAGTTGAAAAGTAAACTACATCATACATTGATGAAGGTCTCCAACTCTCCTTTGGAAACATCAAGCGTCTTCAGCTAATCTTGAAACTACTCAGACCTGAACCGAGTATCTAAAATACAAGGATTAGTGTAGCAAACCAGTATGAGAAATGAAAATCATAAATATATATGACAGTGTCATAGATCGACTTCGATACCACACAAAACTTTTGAAAATAAGAGTATCTCATAAGACCACGCCCCTCATAAACATGGATGGGTTTTTATCTTATGATAACTAAAACATTTTTATCAAATCATTTGATATTATTTCTAATGACATTGGTTTGAAAACACTTTTCAAATAAATGTATATAATCTTAGCAGAAATTGTTACATTTATTAAATTCCAGCATAATAGGTTTAAAACTAAAACCCTAAAGGCTCGTATTGGAGAATGGATTCCATACAATGACTAGGTAAGGACTATCTTCCTACAGTGCATCTCTAGAGAGATGCACCTAAGGCTTCAATCTCTACAAATAAAGAACTGGCCTACCTTTACCATAGATAGTACTGAATATGACATCAACCCGGTCGTTCCCGACCTATCCGAGATGTCTCATAGCATACACAACAAACCAGATATATAAAGGGGTAATCTAGAAAGGTGATGAAAATATCTTAATGGGTGCGACCCACTTAGCCCTACCACGTCTACCCTATTTTTTCCATTACCGATGTGTGAGGCTTGAGTAGAGTTTTACCTTTCACATGAAAAATCCGACTTTGAATGCCACATTGCCATTTTCGTAGACACAGTAATTGGTTTCCACAAAACTACAACCCCCGAGTTCATACGCATCAAGGAAGGGTGTTAAGTATAAGGGGGTTGCCTCCTACACCACCAAAAGATGTACATTTGTAGAGATCAATGTATGTGGTCTTAGAAATGCAATGTCAGACATTCGTCCATACAAGTTGTCCGGAACAGTACAAACTGAAGGCACTTCTCCTACAACATCCTGTTTGGGAATCACTCCTAGGATTAGTAGTAGGTAGTCTTTGCATCGAGGATTCCAAATTGAAGGAACCACTGCCACCATATATATGATAAGGGAATTACCCCAGAGGTTAGTGGCAAGCAGCCCTACATTATGAAGATCTCTATCTTCAAAATCATTGTCTTTAACGTACTTTCACTTTCGAACATATATTGGTTCGAAGTGATTTCCGGATAAGAATCACCCAAATCCAACCCCGGTTCCTCCGAACCAATTTATATATAAAAGATAATAAGTATGCGGGTGATTATTATTCGATTTATCAATTTTTTTACCCAGATAAAATATCTTCTAGAGATATACATCTTTAAACCATATGTTTTTCAGTATATACGAAATCATTAAACCTCCTTTTAACTTTGGAAACACCAAACCATTTCTCATTAATTACATAGGAAATTGTTTCCATAATTTAATACAATTTTAATAGAGGTTTCATATTTTCAAAACATATCTTTTTAATGGGTTAAAACCATGTTATCTAAGATGGTAAATTCAAAACTAGTTATATTGAGTAAATAGGATCCATAGGAATTATATTAATTATACTCAATACTAATTTCTGTATTCAACTTATACTATTCGTCGAATAACGGTGAAATCACAATCTAAATTCATATGGATAGTGTGAGTTCCTCCTTGGAGTTTAATATAGAGTTTATCCAACATGTTTAATATATCACCAAACTCTTATTATTTAAAATCTTATTTAACTTTTGGAAATTTTCAAATCTCTTTTTTGAAGGAACCGTGCCAGCCTGTAGTGGAAGAAATGGGTGAATTTAATTTTTTTATAGCCATTTTGGATCTTTGTTGGGCCTATGAAGTCTAAATATACTTAGAAGTTTCCTAAGTTTCTTTTAAATAAAATCAATATTTTATTTAATTTTATAAATAAAGTTTTACTTTAATTTAAGTGAATATTAGGCTCAGGTCCCTAATAAGTTTCAAAATACACAAAAACCTCAGTAAAAAAAAGTATGTAAATTAGGTCCCTAGAATTAAGTTACTAAGTAATTGCATATAGTTATGCAATTATCCACTGAATAATTGCAGATATTTATGCAATTATATCCAAAAGTTGCATAAATTTATGCAATTTTTTCGGTGAATAATTACGGAAATTTCCGCAATTTTTTTGGTGAATAATTGCGGAATTTTCCGCAAATTTTTGAAAAAATTACGGAAATTTCCGCAACTTTTTGGTGAATAGTTGCGGAATTTTCCACAAATTTTTGAAAAAATTAAGGAAATTTCCGCAATTTTTCAGTGAATAATTGTGGAAATGTTTGCAATTTTTTGATATAATTGCATAAATGTCTGCAATTATTCACTGAATAATTGCATAAGTGTATGCCATTATTCGGTAACTAAATTCTAAGGACCTAATTTACAAACTTTTTTTTACTGGGGTTTTTGTGTATTTTGAAACTTATTAGGGACCTGTGCCAAACTGTCCCTTAATTTAATGTGCATGTAAATTAGAGTATATCAAATATACTCTTATGTACATATTTACGTGTAACAGTAACTTATTAAATTTATTTAGAGATGGAAACTTTTCATTTCCTATCTCATAAATTATTCAATTAATGACAGGGCATAAATTTATTTAAAGAATGAAACTTTTCATTTCCTTCCTCTTAACTCGTTCAATTAATGAGGGGCACATTATTTATATCGAGAGAGAAACCTTTTATTTCTCTCTCTTTAATTAAATTGATTGATCGCATGAATGTCATTAATTAACAACATGTATATGACATGAATGTAAGTATATAAAAAAAATTTTATTGTGTAAATTTTGTAAGTGCAACATGATAGGTGCTATCAATTGATGACAAGGTGTAGACATATAAACAAAATTAAATAGATAACAAATCACATAAAAGAAAAAGGGGATTTTCGCTTCAAGGGCTTATTTGTGTGGGTAATAAGTTTTAAGGACACTATTTCAAAAAAATTAGTTTTAAGGACATTTTACAGGAAAAAGATAAAAGAATTTATCATTTTCAGTTATACAGAAATAATGATAAAAAGATTTATCATTTTCCTGTATAACTTAAAAAGATAAATGAATTTATCATTATCCTGTAAACTGTCCTTAAAACTAATTATTTAGAAGTGTTGTCCTTAAAACTTATTACCCTGAAAATAGAAGCCCTTCAACATAATTTCCACAAAGAAAAATTGGAAAATAAATAAAGGGTAACAACAATGATTGACTCAATTTCTCATTTCATAAACTTAATTAATGCAGCATATAAATGACAAATTATAAGCATCATAATATAAGGATATAAATAGTCAAAAATAAATGTATGTATATATTTGTGCCTCATTTAATTTGTTTCCTCCTTTTGGAAAGAAATCTAATCATTGATAATATGAAATATATGTAATAAATTTTATATATGTAAATATACATATAAAATTAATCATATGTATACAAGACTAAATCAAATCTTTCTACTTGATAAATATTAGAGATTTATAGCAATCAATTTAAAAGTAGGTTTGTTGTCGAAACATTAATTGTATGTATGTAATATTCAATAAAATATCTCTAATTAATACAAATTAGAAACTATAGTAATCAAATTAAAATTAAAATTTATTGCCAAATCATCTTCCTTTTTTTAGTTTCCAAAACAATACAAACAAAAAACATATACATGTAAACTTTCAAATCTAAAATTACATTTTGTTTTATATGATTTAAAACATGAATCTTCAATAAAACACTATAATATTCGTAATAAATTTTAGCTTAATTTGTTAAAGTAAAATCCAATCAAAACAATATGAACATACAAAATTTTAAATCTAAAGTATTATACTTTGAATTGAATGTTTACAATATAGATCCATAATAAAACATTGTATTCAAACATACATAAATTTTAATTTTAATTTAACAAAATAAGAACCTAACTGATAAATTGAACGTACAAAATTTCTGATCTAAAAATTAGACTTTAAATTGAATGTTTAGAACATAGTTGCAAAACAAAACATTATATTTAAACATATACAAATATTAATTTTGATTTATTAAATAAAACACCACTTGATTAATTCAACAAACAATTTAAGCTACACAAACAATTTTCAACTTAAATGAGGCAGTGATATGTACATACAAATTATTATAATTAAATTTCTCTTTCAACAAACATTACATCAAATATCATTATCTGTTAAAGAAAAACATAACTTATTACCCAAATCCTTGAAGCACATCTTGAAAATGGACTCCCCTTAGGATGTTGCCTGGAAGTCACACCTTGAATGATGATATCTCCTTAGATCTTCAAGATCCTCATCCTATCCTTTCAAGAGATGGATGAACAACTTTTGTTTTATTCTATTTGATGTTTTTATATGCAGTTGAAAGATTTTCGAAAATTTTATTCCTTTTTGTTTTCTACCATGAAAAGTTAGGAGGAGAGAAAGAAATATACTGAATGAGAAAGAATGAATTGTACGTACAGAATGAATTAGAGAATATGTTATATTTGAAAGAATAAATTTTTCCCATTCTTTAATTAAAACTCCCTAATTAATTCCCTTAATTGTTCTCTCTCTCCAATCATTTCTTTACATGTATGTCATCAAATGACATAAAATTTCCACAAATCATTTCATCAAATGACATAAAATTTCCATAAATCATGTCATCAAATGACATAACATTTTCACAAATCATTTCATGCAATTATCTTTAAACTACATCGATATCGTATATCAATGCGCGCAAATATAATTTTTATAAATGCATTAAAATAATTTTAAAAAAACTTTCAAACATCAAATAAATAATAGTTAATATTTCACAAATATCAATTAATTTAATCAATTTACAAAATTTTATAAATTAATTAAATCATGTGGTTTTTCAGAGAATTCATCATTAGGGTTGTGCGACTCATAGGTGTAAATTCAGCCAGCGGTTGATATCGAACTATTCGAATATTAACATTCACACATCACTTCGCAAGTGGTGTGACATTTTGGCCTAATTTATCGCTTACACATCGTTTGGTAAAATCCAATTTTACTTATTATAAACGGTACCTAACAGTGACTATTATTTACACCAATTCTCTTTGTCAAAACTATATCACTTTGGATTTATGGAATTTGTTAACGATCGAAATTCCAATACCATACAAATTCGACTTTGTAGTCCAAAGACAAAGTCTTTGGTTCAATAATAACAACAATTATTAACCGAAATGCTTTCCCCAGAGAATTTAACTTTGAGTTGACCTCAAGTTGACTTTAGTTGACCGTGATACTACTCATATAACCGAGGAGACAAATCCTCTCTTCAATTGTGTTTCACTTTCAATGCTTCCACTTGACCCAACTATAGTTGTTCGATGGACGTCGTGCCACGATTTAACTATAATCAAAGCAGAGCTTCCATATTGAAGATCAATAGTATTCTCAAGTTGAGAGAACTATGTAAATTAGTCACATCGATATTCTCTGCTCCTTAGTTATATTAACCAACAGAATACTATCAAGTGAGTCATTCCATGGTTATCCAATAACTATCAGTACGTAACCCCTTGGTCCGCCCAACAATCATGAGTAATAATACACTGCCTAACATTTGGAGAGCATAACATGCTCTAGTCTCAACGGATACATCGATATCCAGTATCGATGCATCTTGACTAGGAACATTTAAAATGGTATATTTGTTTCATTACGATAAATTACTCACGGTTATGACACTTTGTAACTACTATCACAAAATACACCATTTATGGATTTTCTATTAAATATACTTTTAACTAAATTGATTAGTTAATATAATTGTTAACCCTATTTTGATTCACGACTTAAGATGTGGACCGACCTAAGGCAGTTAACGACCTAACTACAGAGCCGACTTAACGACCTAACTACAGAGTCGACTTAACGACCTAAGGAAGTTAACGACCTAACTAAAGAACCGACTTAAGGAGCATAGCGACTTAAGGCAGATACCGACTTAAGATGTGGACCGACCTAAGGAAGTTAACGACCTAACTACAGAACCGACTTAAGGAGCATAGCGACTTAAGGCAGATACCGACTTAAGATGTGGACCGACTTAAGAAGTCTAACGACCTAATGATTTAACAAGTTACGACCTACCGACCTAAGGAGCTAACAACCTAAAGGAATCCTAACTCAACGACTTAGGGCAGTAACCACATAACTACGGAAAGGATTGAACGACTTAGCAACTATGTTTAATTCGTGACCGACCTACGACCTATGATAGGTTCAATGCCGCATTATGTTACATCGTGGCCTTCTTAACTCGTCTACGACCTGGGACTTGTAATATATTCCCAAACAAATAGGCGCATCCCTGGAAAGCGGCGCATCAAGCCTAATGGGTCGGCCATGACCCACGACCTATCCTAGGTCGGTCACGACCTACGACCCAGCCTGGAATTTCACTATAAATACAGCATGAGTTCGAACTTAACGGGGACTTTTGGCCGATCATTCTCTGAAGCGCCATTACTCTACAGAATTCTTAACTCATCCAACACTTGAAGAACTCCAAACATTCAAGACACTACAACAAGCTTCTAAAGAAATCTTGCACATCCGACACAGATTCAACAAGTTTCATCATCGAAGTTTGAGCTACTAGTCTAGAGTGTTTTTGTGATCAAAGTGTATCGTATTTTGAAGTGCATTGTATCAGCTTGTAATCAAAATCAGCAATAAAGGAATTCAAAGTGGACGTAGGCTTGATCTAAAGCCGAACCACTATAAAATCGCTGTCTTTTACTGTTTTCTGCTATTTTACTGCTTATTTCTTGTTCCCGTATCACGGGTGGTGCTTTCACAACATTACTACACACACCGGGGTGTTAGCGTTCAATTTTCAGCGTTAACATTTTGGTGCTTTCACTGAGAACCTAACTCAGGAATACATTCACCATTGCTCCACGAAAGTTCGTTGAGAAAGTTTCTTTGAAGACCAGAAGTCTGTTGGATATAATGGCTCCTGGAAGAAAATGCAAGTCTATCAGACCTGAAGATGCTCACGATAATACTGCCACTTCTCCTTCTCCAAGTCAGGCAGCTCCAAGCGTTAGAGTGACGCGAGAAGAGTTAGATGCTGCAGTGTCTGGGCTATATCAGCAAATTGAAACTCAGAATACTCTAATGATGGAGAAGTTAAACGCTTTGCTCGGGGCTAGTCAAAGGCCAGTGAATAATGAAGAAAACATCGTTGATGCTCTTCACAACTCCGAAGGAAGAAATATTCCTCAAGGGGGATCAGGTGCCGCTGAAGGAGCACCTCTCCAAGCTGAAGGATCCAGGCCATCGCCAGTTTTCCGCGAACATTTGCCCGGACAAACTTCCGAGAAAATGGCCGAAGTCTACTTCGCAAAGTCACTAAACAATGAGGAATATCTCTTCGGCATGATTCGGCAAATAATGAAAGAAAGCATGTGGAGAAGTGAAGATGAGAGCGAATGGGGATTTGCTCCGAGTAAAACTCCATTTACTGAGAGGATTCTAAAAGCTGAGTTTCTCAGAAAATTTGTTCCCCCTACCATTCCTGCTTATCGGGGGACGAGTGACCTGAATCAATTCTTGTACAAATATGACAGGCACATGACCGACGCCAGAGCGACTGATGAGATTAAGTGCCGGTATTTCCCGGTATACTTGGAAGGAGTGGCACTTCTTTGGTTTACCAAGCCTCCCGTTCGATCTGTAGACCAGTTTTCCGATTTAACCCAGAAATTTAAAGAGCAATTCAGACTGTAAGCTTCAAAGGCGAAAGACATAATGTCATTGTCTAGTCTTGAGCAGAATCCTGGAGAGTCTATTAAGTCATTCCTGAATCGCTTCAATATAGCTCTGGCTGAAGTTAACAACGCAGAGCCACGAATGGTTTTGACTAATTTGATGCGTGCTGTCGATAAGTCAAGTGAATTTGGGAAATGGCTGAAAATGAAGGAACTAAATTCACTAGAGAAATTCTATAAGAAAGACGACGAGTTCATACGCTTGGAAAATCTTCCGGCACCAACAAAAGTGGTGGCGACAAGAGTGGAGAATAACATTGCTGCTTCAGTTAAGAAAGATTCCAGAGGTCAGAAAAGGGAAAATAATGACGGGAAGAAACAAAAGGATATAAAGAAACCTCGCTTCTTCAAACCCTCAGATTTTACTCTGTTAACCGACACTCCGGAGAATATCTTCTTTGCCACCAAAGATGCTGTGGAGTATCCTAAACCAGCTGAGATAAAGCTTGGAAAGAGTGCTATGCGAAATGGAAAATTCTGCCGATTTCATAACCAACCCGGTCATGATACCAACGAATGTCGTCATTTGAAGAGCTTAATTGAAGAATTGTTAAGGGAAAACAAGCTGCAACAGTATGTTAAGAAAAACAGGAATGACCCAACTTCGTCTACTCAGGGGCAGCAACTCCTTACTCATCCATCTGTCTCGGGTAAGGGCACTACCACAGACGAATCTGAAAGGCCTGTTATCAATGTGATTACAGGAGGCCCACACCCAGCAGGCAGAAGCTGGGGTGAGATGGAATGATATGCTCATGCTTTGAAATACACCCCAGCGGAAGAAGATGTTTTTGTTTTAGAAGACGCTGCACCCCTGAAACAGCAGAGAACTTCTAATGATGATATTGTGTTTAAGGCTAGGGATTTTATGGGTATTGAAGCTCCAACCATGGATCCCTTGGTCATTTCTGCAGGAATTGGGCCAGCTATTGTAAGACGAGTGCTTGTTGATTGTGGTGCTTCCTGCAATATACTCTTCAAGAAGACATTTGATCAAATGAAGATTCCAATGGCTGACGTTCAGGCTTCATCGTAGAAGATTGTTGGGTTCATTGGGGAACCGCAGTAGCCAATTGGAACTGTCGACTTGTTTGCGGAACTTGGAGAGGGACAGAGAAAGGTAGTTCGGAAACAGACTTTTGTAATTGTTAATGGATTTTCTGCATACAATGCCTTCCTGGGCCGGCCAACTTTAGCTGCGTTCAAAGCCATTCTCGCCCCGTACTGCCTAACTATGAAATTTCCCATAGATTATGGTGTTGGTGTCATTAAAGGAGATCAAAATGCTGGGCGGGAATGTTATCTTATAGAGCTTCGAGAGGCCAGGAAGAGAGAGATGGGAAAAGATGCGGCAGCCCCCCTCCGCATCAAAAATCCAACCTTGTAGCAAATACAGGGTGGTCCCTGCACTGGCAAGCATAGTGGTGCAAGGAGAGAAATGGACCCCAGAAAGGCCAGTGCAGAGGAAAATAGAGTGGTGCCGATGGAAGTAACGGTACCAGTACCTGTTGATCTTAAAGACCCAAACAAAGTGTTAAATGTGGGTTCGCAACTCAGTGCGGCAGTCCAAAATATGCTAATATCATTTCTGAAAGCAAATCTGGACGTATTCGCTTGGAGTCACGCCGATATGTGTGGAATATCTCCAGAGATTGCTGTACATACTCTGAATATTGACCCGAAATTCACACCTGTAAAACAGAAAAGGAGAACCCAGGGTTCAGAAAGGTTAGCAGCGCTAAAGGAAGAAGTAGATCGACTCATGGAGAATGGTTTCATTAAAGAGTCCACCTATCCAAATTGGGTTTCAAATCCAGTACTGGTTAAGAAAGCAAATGGAAAATGGAGAGTATGCATCGATTTCTCAGATTTAAACAAAGCTTGTCCCAAAGGCTGCTTCCCGTTGCCAAGGATTGATCAGCTGGTAGATGGAACAGCCGGGCACGAATTGTTGTCTTTTATGGATGCTTACTCCGGGTATAATCAGATTATGATGCATGAGTCGGATCAGGAGGACACAAGCTTCGTCACAGATGTTGGTCTTTACTGCTACAAAGTTATGCCCTTCGAGCTGAAGAATGCAGGGGCAACATATCAAAGGCTTGTTAATGCAATGTTCAAATCACAACTTGGGAAAACTATGGAAGTCTATGTCGATGATATGTTGGTAAAATCAAAGAAAGCATTTGACCATATGGATCACTTAGCAGAAATGTTCGTAATCCTCCGAAAATATGGGATGAAGCTCAACCCTTTGAAATGTTCATTCGGCGTAGAGTCTGGGAAATTCTTGGGATTTATCGTAAGCGCTAGGGGCATTGAAGCTAATCCTGCTCAAATTACTGCTCTGAGAGAAGTCAAAGCCCCTAGGACAAAGAAGGAACTGCAGAGCCTAAATGGGAAAGTTGCTGATTTAAGTCGGTTCATTTCCAAAGCCACTGATAAATGCATCCCCTTCTTTGACGCTTTAAAGAAAGGAAAGAAAAATTTCGAGTGGACTCCTGAATGCCAGAAAGCTTTCGATGAATTAATCCGTCACATGGAAGCGCCTCCAATACTTTCCAAGCCCAACAACGGCGAAGACCTTTTCATATACTTGGCAGTTTCATCTCATGCCCTGAGTGCAGCACTGGTGCGGGAGGATGCAAAAGTTCAGCTCCCGGTCTACTATATCAGTAAAAGACTCACTGGGGCAGAAATGAATTATTCAAAGCTAGAAAAGCTTGCCTACTATTTACTGATTGCTTCCAGAAAGTTGAGGCCGTATTTTCAAGCTCATCCTATCAAAGTTCTCACTGATCAACCCCTAAAGCAAGTCTTATTTCGCCCTGAAACTTCGGGCCGTCTTCTGAAGTGGAATATTGAACTTAGCCAATATGATATCACTTATCATCCCCGAAGAGCGATCAACGGACAAGCTTTAGCAGATTTCATCGCAGAGTACACAGATAAGAGCGACAGTGAGGAAGAGATTACAGTTGACATCCCAACCAAATGGAAGTTATATGTTGATGGCTCAAGAAATGATTACTGTTCCGGAGCTGGAGTTGAGCTTGAAACCCCCGAAGGGCGATTATTATGTTACGCATTAAAACTGGAATTTTCTTCTACAAATAATGAAGTAGAATATGAAGCTCTAATTGCTGGATTAAAGATTGCAAAAGAACTAAATATCAAAGCATTACAGATCTTCAGTGATTCTCAGCTTATTGTATGTCAAGTCAAGAAGGAGTTTCAAGCTAAAGGAGGAAATCTGCCTGCTTATTTGTCAAAGGCTTGTGAGCTCCTTGACGATTTCGATCACTATTCGATAAGCCACATACCTCGAGAGGAAAATATGAAGGCGGATTCTCTCGCAAAGTATTCAAGTTCCGGAGAAGCTCAGTTATTGGGATTGGTTCCTGTGGAGGTTTTGTCAGCGCCAAGCACTGATGAAATGGATATCGACTAGATCATGACTGTATCTCAAGAACAAGAGTCATGGATGACCCCGATCAGAGAATATCTACTCAACAGTTCCCTGCCGGAAAATTCTAAAGAACGCCGAAAGCTGTTAAGAAAAGCATCGAGATATGTAATTCAAGACGGTCGGTTATACAGGCGGGGATTCTCAATGCCATTACTTCGATGTGTAACCAAGGAAGAAGCTAAGACAATTTTAGCAGAGGTACACGGAGGAGAATGTGGGGACCATTCAGGTGGCCAAACTCTTGCCAAGAAAGTACTCCGGTATGGGTATTTTTGGCTAGATATTAATAGAGATGCTGCTATCTACTCCCGAAAATGCGACAAGTGCCAGAGATTTGCAAAAATCCCAAGAGCACCTTCCACTGAACTAACGCAGATGGTCAGTCCATGGCCATTCGCCATTTGGGGGATAGACCTAATCGGACCTTTACCAATTGCTAAGTCGGGAATCAAATATGCTATTGTTGCTGTTGATTATTTCACTAAATGGGCTGAAGCAGAACCTTTGGCTACTATTACCTCTAAAAAGATGATAAGTTTTGTGACTAAAAATATCATTTGCAGGTATGGTGTGCCACAAAAGATAATCATAGACAACGGTACTCAATTTGAGAGTGAAGAGTTCCTGGACTTTTGCAAGCGATTCAAAATCCGAAAAAGCTTCTCAGCAGTGGCTCACCTGCAGGCAAACGGGCAAGTGGAGGCAGTAAACAAAATTATCAAGTCAACCATCAAAAAGCAGCTTGAAAACGAAAAAGGTGGATGGGTTGATAAGCTACCACTAGCACTATGGGCATACAGAACGACTCATAAAACTACGACTAGGCACACTCCATTCTCATTGGCATACGGATCAGAAGCAATGGTTCCAGTAGAACTAGAAGTTCCTTCACACAGGAGAATTCATTTCAACCAGGTTGAAAATGAAAAATTGCAACTCGAAGCACTTGACTTCCTTGATGAAAGAAGGGAAGAAGCTAGGCTCAGAGTTGCAGCCCATCAACAAAGGATAGCAAGGCACTTCAATTCTAAAGTCCGTCAGCGAAGCTTTGAAATCGGAGACTTAGTCTTGAAGAGGATCATGACAGCAACTGGAGTGTTTGGACCAAATTGGGAAGGGCCGTATGTCATAGGCAATAAACTTCTTAATGGCACATTCAAACTCACAACTGTCGAAGGAGATCCAATCCCAAGAGCCTGGAACAGCAATCATTTGCGTCCATATTTTACTTAAAAAACTTTGCTTGAACTTGTAAAATGATTATGGATGTATCAATTGTATTGTAAACCATTGTAAAATCAGTGACGATCAATAAAAGAGCTATAAAGTGGATGTAGGCCCATTTCTTGGCCGAACCACTATAAATCCTGTGTTCTTTATTATTAGAAAATGCCTGTTTCATTTCGATGTGTAAATACTCTAAATGTATTGCTAAAATATCGATGTAATAATTACAGGTCATTAAAACAAAGCTTACCCATCACAAGGCCAAGTGAGCCCTGTAAATCACTCGAAAAATGAATTTCAAGCCATAAAAAAGTTCCAAATTTGAATCCAACATAAAATGAACTTCACACAAAAGGTTGATAATCCGACCAAAGGGGCACTTTTTAAAAGAAAAAGAACCAGACGCATGTTAACTAATTACAATCGTCTGTACAAACGGACATCTGATTAGACAACTCGCGCCTGCCCCGTGGTATCACTTAACAGTGAAGTTCACTTCTTCAGATGAAGCAAACTGCTCGCAAAAAGAAGGGAACGTCGGCTCGGAGACGATAACAGGGGACCGCTAATAAGCAAACAACGAAGAGACATGGGCAAGCTAGTCAACAAAAGCCCTCTCTGGAGGCACAAGACCTCTTCGGAGGCGCAACTCTTCGGAGGATAAAGACCTCTTCGGAGGCACGCTAAAAATGGAAATTCTCTTCTCAACAAAGAGGTTGGTGGAACTAGAAGGCGAAGGACCTTTGTTAACTAGTTGCGATCGTTTGTGTAAACGAACATCCAACTAAGTAACTTGCGTCTGCCCCATGGATCCATTTAAGTGTGAGAAAGTAACTTCCAGGCAATCAAATAAAGACCTCTTCAGAGGCACAAGACCTCTCCAGAGGCATAAGACCTCTTCGGAGGCATAAGACCTCTCCGGAGGCACAAGACCTCTTCGGAGGCACAAGACCTCTTCGGAGGCACAAGACCTCTCCCAAGGCACCACAAGCCCTCTTCGGAGGCACAGGACGTCACCAAAGGCACACACTGCCCTCTTCGGAGGCAGAAGACCTTCCCCAAGGCACACAAGACCTCTTCGGAGGCACAAGACTTCTCCGGAAGCACAAGACTTCTCCGGAAGCCCAAGACTTCTCTGGAAGCACAAGACTTCTCCGGAAGCGCAAGACCTCTCCGGAGGCACAACGCTACTCTTCGGAGTCCATGCTACTCCACAGAGTCCAAATACTAATCTTCAGAGGCCCACTTTTACTCTCAATAGTGAAGTGCTAAACAAGGCCCTTTAACAAGGCACATCCAAAAACGTCGTTGCTGGAACCACTAAAGGGGCATCATCAGCCGAATACTTATGATTATTTGTACAAACAAGTATCCGGTAAAACAGCTGACGTCTGTCACGTGGATCTATTCAACGATGTAATATAACTCTCTTTAAGAAGATCAAAACATTCTTTAGGAGTTTGCTTCACTGCGTAGGGGAATCAACTTTTCAACACATAAAAGTGATCATCCCCGAAAGAAGAAGTGTTCTTTTAAAAGAAAGAGAAAGGGAAACTTCTCCGATACAAAGCGTATTCTATTAAAAGCAGAATAATACTTCCTCAAAACGGAAGAATTATTCTCTAAAAAATAAGAATACAAGTCTTTTCAGAATATTGCAGTAAGCCATGGTATGAGGGCAAATAGCTATATTAATAAAAATAACGCTCAAGCATCATACCACAAGCTCACTGCAATATCGTATAGAGTAAATAAAGAAACTTGTACAAAAATAAGGAATAAATGCGTTCGCACATATACTAACAAGAAATTGTATAAGCAAAAAGAACCGTTTTATTCCATAATACGAAATTTTTTTGCATATGCAGGTTTCAATAAGCGGAGGCCGGTATCCGCACAATCTCCAGTCAATACATGCAAAAAAGCAAAAAGCAAAATAAGAAGAGTAGTGTCCAGCTTATCATTCCTTCTTCCTTCCACCTTTAGTACCCTTGCCCGGTTTGATGACTAGTTTCGGAATCCGATGCGGGCGGGTCGGAGAAGTAGGAGAAGAAGGTGTAGCTGGATCTTCCTCTGCTTTACCCTCTCCAGCTGAAATGCTTTTCTTCTTCTTCCTTATGGCACGCTTCCCTTTTCTCTTCGAAGAAGACTCACTTCTCGGAGTAGTAAGCAGCGTGGAAAGTTTCATGTTATCATCAAGAGACTACTCCGGAGTTTTCTCACTGTCCTCAAAATCTTTCGCCTTCTGCTCTTGTGAAGCAGGTGGATCATCCAAGCCTTGAAGGGCTTCTATTTGCTCTTCCTGTGAACCTGGCTGAGAAGCAGGAGTGACTTGAAGGGTTGGAGGAGGAACGGCTGGGAGAGGAGAAGTGTGTACATCACTCGGTGCCTCCGCTACAGAAGAAAAGAAGTTAAAATTAGTATTCTCCGAAAAAAAATAAGATAGTGGCTCATCAGGGCTTAAGTAGTAAGTAAGAAGTTCATCGATCTCAGTCAAATCAAATGAGCAACCTACTTGACTTGGGTCGACATCATAGTTACCTGGAGAAGTCGGCTTTGCAAGATCAATCTCGAATTTCTGAGCCTCAATATCTTACAGGGCCTCTTCCTCGGTGGGAGTGGTCACAATTTCTTTGTCGACTTTAGCAGGAGGCGAAGAGTGTGAACTGGAGCCAATAATATCGACATCAGCTGAAACCGAAGTACGAACAGGGGCAGTAGGAAGTACTTCTTTTTCGGAACGCTTCTCTCCCGTCGCTTCGGCTCGCGCTTGGGCAAGTTGCTCCTTTCCCTTAACAAGTGCAGCACGGGCATTTTCATCTAAATAAGTTGCTTTAAGATCTGCTTCGGCATAACCAGCACCACCAAACATATCAATTATCGCCTCCCATACTTCGGCCAAGGTGACTTCATATTCCGGCCCCAAAAACGAGAGACTTCTGCGCCCCAAAAACGAGAGACTTCCGCGCCCCAAAACGCTATGGATATAAAAGTCAAATAAAGTAGAGCTGACTTTGGCCTTCGTCGCATCGTGCGACTGCTCAGCCGCTTCTTTTTCAGCTATAGCTGCAGCTTGGCCGGCAACTGCCTCATCGCGCTCTTTTTCAGTTTTCAATAACTGAGCTTGCAGCCTTGCAATTTCCAAATCTTGAGAGCTGACTTTTTCCCGCAGTTGGACGGTGTCATTACGGTATTTTTCAACAATATGCTGCTCCGCTTCAAGTTTGGCTTCAGCATCTCTTTGAGCAGCATGTGCATCTCGCACTTGTTTTTGAAAGACCTCTTCTTTTTGGGAATGCAAAGCGGAAGAAGTGGCAAGATCTTCCTTGAGTTTCTTAACTTCCGACTCAAGTCTCTCATTATCGTCAGCAATGCTCTGCATTTCTGCATCATGTTGCTTAAGAATTTTCTTCCACTCCGAATGATCAGTCTCCATAGTCAACATGGCCTCGAGATTCATATGGTTAACTCTCTGAAGCTCGTCAACCAGTTTCTGCCATCCAGACATTCTCTCAATGTCAAGCTTAACAGCATCGAGATTCTTTAGCATGGCCTGCTTATCGATGGGAACCAAGTCTAAGTCAAAGCGAACCCCTTTTAAGCACCAATTTGGGAATCGGCTTTGGAGTTTAGGAGGACCATCTCCGACTTGATATTAAGGTCTGTTGATGATTGTCTGAATGTCAGATTTCTTGAGAGTTGGAGAGTCAGATGGAATTTCTACAGAGGAAGGAGCATCAGACTTTTCAGAAATAGCAGGCGCGTCACCAAGCTTGATCCGCTTGCTTGGATCTCCAGTAATGTGACTCTTCCCCTTATCATCATGGGATTTCCTCTTATGAGAGTCATCGCTTCTATGAGAAGAATCGTGTCGATCATCCCTTCTTCTTTGCTGCTCCTCATAAGTTCGCCTTTCATGAGCTTTTCTAGCAGCTCTTTCTTCATCTGTCTCCCTCGGGGCAGGGAGATAGCGCCTAAAATCATAAGTTTCGCGGCTTCCATGGCGCTGGAATTTATCGTAGTATGAACCACTTCGCCCCATCGAAGAACCTGAAATTGAAGAAAAGTTAAGTCTTAGAAATCTTTAAAGTAGAAGAGTTAAGCAAACAAAGTGCTAAGCAGCCTAAGTGTGTGTGGCGTGCAAACTACACGCGTCAGACTACAAACCACTCTTTGGTGTGGGAATGGTAACGACTTGTGTAACAGGCGTTGTAATTTGTTGTAAAGAGGAAGTCGCCTCGACAACATGAGAAATAGCTTTTGAAGTGTCATCTTTGAATAGCTCCTGTGAAGTTATCACCAAATCACTCAACCCTTCAAAGATATCATCGCCATTGTGCCCGGCGGCACTTTCCCTTTCGATTCCCACATCAGTCGCCTTTCCGGAATGCTGAGAAGGCTTCTCTTCTTCAATGACTGGGGAAAGTGTTAGCTTGCTTGACGAACCCGCAATGTCAATAGAAGTAGAACACTTCACCAGTGAGGTCTCAGTAGTAGGTTCTTTCGGTGTAAATTCTTCAGCAGGAGCTGGGGCATCTGATGTCTTTGCCGGAGAATCAGGGACTTCATGAGGCTGAATAGAACGGGAAGAATGTAGAAGTCCGAATTGATGTAAGAACTCGTCTTTCAACAGAAATTGGATGCTCCTCTCCTCAACTGGCACGGCCATAAGCCTCTCAAAAGTTGGTTTGTGACCAGGATCCCTAGAAGGAGGAGGAAGTGCTGAAAAATGAAAAGCGAAGTTAATACTTGACAACTCGGGCTTCAAAAAGTTCAGAAATATAAGAAACGAGGATAAATGATCTTACTTCCTACTCTCCAGATAGCATAAAATCCCGGAGGACAGCGAACAAAGAAGAATTGACTTAGAAACCCGTGAACACTATCCGAAAGGCCAATGATCAGTTTGCGGTTTCTAGCACTTCGCACGACAGTGATGGAAGGATGATCTTTATTTCTGGCGAAAGAGCATAAGTAACAAATCTCATCGAAGCTCGGAAGACGATCCAGCGTCCTCCTAAATAGCACACATAGTCCCATCAGGATGGCGTAGCCATTGGGATGTAACTGAAAGGGAAAGATAGACAGTCGAAGAAAAAGCTGCTGAAAGAAATCGTTAAAAGGAGGAATGGCTCCATTCATACACATTTGGTGATTAACGACAACGAAACCGTGGGGTGGTATGTCAGCAGTGTCATTTTTCTCAGGAAATATGGCATCAGCTTCAACAATCCCAAGCTGAGTGCACAGTTGGC
Source organism: Allium fistulosum (assembly GCA_030737815.1). Classification (NCBI taxonomy): domain Eukaryota; kingdom Viridiplantae; phylum Streptophyta; class Magnoliopsida; order Asparagales; family Amaryllidaceae; genus Allium; species Allium fistulosum. Next base: position 171,707,658 of record CM060906.1, on the reverse strand, counting down.
GGAAAACTTTATATGATAGTGTGGTCAAGATTCTTTCTGGAGGATTAGCCAATGGAGAAGGAATAGGAATAGCCTCTCCAGCTTGAACTATTACTTCTTCTTGTTGAGAAGTCATTCTACATAAGCAACTGGATGTTCAAATGTGAAGGTGCACGTTTCCTAAAAAGTGTGAAGTGTTGTGTAGAACTAATAAAATAACAAGCAAACATAACTGAAATTAAGCCAGTTGACAATTGGTCGATTACGAGATTTCAGAATTTGTTAATTTAAAACTCAAATGCAGTGTTAATGCAAACAAATCAGCTTCAGTTAACCACTATAGTTTTGCTTTAATACTTCACTTGAATTGGTTAGTTTACAGCATTTCGTTCACACAGTTCATTTAAGTTGATTTTTCTTTATCGACTAATCTGTCATTCGATGTGGGCAGTCAATGGCAGTATATTCATCCTAGTTTTCTGCAAATGTTGTGTTTAACAGGTTATTGGCATTAGAGATAATCGGCAAAGAGGTTCAAACAGTTCAAAAATTCGGCGGTTTATTCCAGCAGTTCAAATCAGGAATTCATGTCGAAATTATGCTTCAAGTTGGGAATTCAAGTTTAGGCAGTTCATTCAAGTATTAGCTCATCCACGACTTAAAGGATGAGCTACGAGTTAAGTTAAGTCGTCGACCTCTTAAGTCGCACTGCATATGAAGGAAAAGGTCTCAAGTTAGAATGACACGAATTTCTCAAAGTCCTAGCTCGGCCACGACCTAAGGTCTATGCCGCAAGCTAATTAAGTCGCAGGGGAGTTAGGTCGCAGGAAAAATTGGGTCGTTCGAATAGTTAGGTCGCGAGAGTTCTTGGACCGGACAAGGTGTTGGATCGTGAATGTCTTAGGTCGTCTCCGATGGAATCTCGAGCTATCTCCTACTCGAACCAAAACCTCACCTCCTTTCGCCAATCACCTTCCTCTCCACTGAGAAGTTCAGTAACTCATCAACCAGCCAACTCGAGATTCATAAACCCAATAACCCATTAACAATTCTCTCATCTCCTCTAAAGTCGCAAATCAATTAACCTAAAAATGCCGTAACCCAACGCCTTGTTCTCACAAACTGTCTGAAGCCAGGACAATCCACCTTGAATCCATTCGCAATCGATGGAAACAAGGATCGTGATGAAGCGCGGCATAAAAAGTAGGTCGGAGATGAAAAGTGGGATTCACGATTCAGTGACAATCGAGGATTGAACAGAAAACATGCTCACTTATGCAATATAATGCTAAGGTTAACTGATGATCGAGTAATGAAATTCGTCTTCGAGAGCTCGAGTACTTGCTAATGGCTGAGCGGAATGATAGAACATGTGAAGCTAAGGAAGAGCGACCTAAGCTATTTATATCCCGGGGTAGTGAAATGTGAATCGAGGCGTACGACCTACGACTCATCTTAAGTCGTTCACGACCTAACAAGCTCATCATAGGGCGAGCTAAGAAAGTCGAAGCACACGACCTACGACCTAGGCGTGTACTTCGAGGGGCAAATGTTAACCCTCTTTTGATTCATGACTTAAGATGTGGACCGACCTAAGGAAGTTAACGACCTAACTACAGAGCCGACTTAACGACCTAAGGAAGTTAACGACCTAACTACAGAACCGACTTAAGGAGCATAGCGACTTAAGGCAGATACCGACTTAAGATGTGGACCGACCTAAGGAAGTTAACGACCTAACTATAGAACCGACTTAAGGAGCATAGCGACTTAAGGCAGATACCGACTTAAGATGTGGACCGAATTAAGAAGTCTAACGACCTAATGATTTAACAAGTTACGACCTACCGACCTAAGGAGCTAACGACCTAAAGGAATCCTGACTCAACGACTTAAGGCAGTAACCACATAACTACGGAAAGGATTGAACGACTTAGCAACTACGTTTAAGTCGTGACCGACCTACGACCTATGATAGGTCGCTCACGATCTAAACAAACAAACTCAATGCCGCATTATGTTACATCGTGGCCTTCTTAACTCGTCTACGACCTGGGACTTGTAATATATTCCCAAACAAATAGGCGCATCCCTGGAAAGCGGCGCATCAAGCCTAATGGGTCGGCCACGACCCACGACCTATCCTAGGTCGGTCACGACCTACGACCCAGTCTGGAATTTCACTATAAATACAACATGAGTTCGAACTTAACGGGGACTTTTGGCCGATCATTCTCTGAAGCGCCATTACTCTACAGAATTCTTAACTCATCCAACACTTGAAGAACTCCAAACATTCAAGACACTACAATAAGCTTCTAAAGAAATCTTGCACATCCGACACGGATTCAACAAGTTTCATCATCGAAGTTTGAGCTACAAGTCTAGAGTGTTTTTGTGATCAAAGTGTATCGTATTTTGAAGTGCATTGTATCAGCTTGTAATCAAAATCAGCAATAAAGGAATTCAAATTGGACGTAGGCTTGATCTAAAGCCGAACCACTATAAAATCGCTATCTTTTACTGTTTTCTGCTATTTTACTGCTTATTTCTTGTTCCCGTATCATGGGTGGTGCTTTCACAACATTACTACACACACCGGGGTGTTAGCGTTCAATTTTCAGCGTTTACAATAACCACATTATATCAAGTATATTATGGAAATAAAATAGCTTCATAAAGTATTTGGAGAATGAGATCTGAGTAAATCAAATTTACTATCCGTCAGGCCAGTCCGGATAGCTAGGGAAAGCAGGCAATTGGTTTCCCAAATTCAAGCCTTGAGACCATCTCTCTATCACCCATATGGCGGTCAAGTTATTTGATCAACTCTAAAATCTTTACAAAACTTGATTTATTATTTGAAAAATATGTGCAAATGATTTGGGAAGAAAATCCCAAGTTTAAATCTTAATTTCAAAAGTTATTAAAAACTGTTGCAAAAAGTGCTGCAAAAAGTGCTGCGAATATTGTTTTTAAAAGCTTCTTTGATCAAAACATTAACTTCATTCCTGATGCAGGCCAAGCTATAATTCTCCAAGGCATAAGTCATGACCGACTTAACTGGGGAGAAGGCATAAGTCGTGACCGACTTAACTGGGGAGAAGGCATAAGTAGTGACCGACTTAAGGAAACAGGCATGAGTCGTCCACGACTTAACGAAGGTGAGGAGATAAGTCATCAACGACTTAAGGAAGAAGCAATAAGTCGTCCACGATTTAACAGGAAAGATACAGGAGGAGCAGCACGAGTTGAGAATACACAAGGGTTAAGTCGTCTACGACTTAAGGGAGGTGATGAATCGCTACCGAGTTACGACTTAGTTAAGTCGCACAGTTTTAAAACGAACCCTCTTAAGTCGCAGAAGCCTGAAGCCGAAGATTCTTATGCCGCGTTAATCTGAACCGTTGATGACTTAAGTCGTCCAAAGAAAGACCGCTGCTGGAGTTAAGTCCTCTATTTTAGGTCGCGTACGACCTAAGTTGAGTCGAGTGGAGTTGTTAAGTCGGCAACGACTTAAATGATGTATTTTCTATTGTATTTTCTGTTTGCTAAGTCGCTAGGTTTTATTGTAATAAGTCGTGAGTCGTCTGTACTTGAGTCGTAGGTCGTAGGATTGTGTTTCTGTATTGTAACTCGTAAGTCGTATGCTTTGGCTGAGTCGTAAGTCGGAGAGCATGATGAGTCGTAAGTCGAGGAGTTGTGATAAGTCGGAACCAACTTAAGAGTTGTACAGATTTGTGTTGAGATTTGTAACTTCTATAAATAGGCTGGTGGTGCCATTTGTAATAGTATAGTTGATTTGAAATAAAAACTCTTGTTTGTTAGCTTTGTGCTTTCACCAAATTGGTAGTTGAGTGTAATCTCCTATCTCCTCTTTCGGTTAATCGAGTGCGCTCGATTCAACGACTGCAGAAGCCGATTCACGGAATCTAGTGCGCTAGATCAACGTGCGAAGAATCGCAGATCTCTCCTCACGGTATCGTGCGCGATCAACGTGTCAAAGATAGCTAGAATTTGGTATCTTCAGATCAACGAATTTGGGCACTTCAGTATTCATCAATCCACCGATTACTACATTCATCGATCAACCTTGTTTTTGATTAATCCGCTGCGTCAGTTTTGGTATCGAGCTTGTTTTAGCCAATCATAGCTAAATCGAGTCTTGGAGCCAATCATTTTGAAGAAATTTGAAGACGAAGTATAGATTTGAACATGGCCGAGAATTTGAAGAAGGGGTCGTGCATACTTTTGAAGATTGGAGATCGGATCTATACCTTTTCGAGAAGTTGTTGTTCATCGAGTTCATCGCAATTTGCGAACAAGAGTGAAGTTTCCGATCCATACCATTTTGGATCAAAGTTCGAAAGGTGTTTGAATTTTAAAGTAATGAAGTGTTTGAGAAATTTTGAATCATGCCACCAAGGAGAGCTAATCGTCACCAAAACGTAGAAGCTTTGTATCGAAGAGAAGAAGCTGATGAGATGGAGCAAAGAATCAATGAAAACTTTAGTGAAAAGCTTAACGAAGGAATTGGACGATTAGAGAAGATGATGTTAGAGATGAATCGGAATTGGAGAAGGACATCACCTGAATCTAACCATGGAGGAAGTAGAGTCTCACCACAATCCAATCAAGAAAGAAGTGTTGATGATGATCAAGGACGTGGGAGGAATGTGAATGATCGAGAACGAAGGAATGTAGATAGAAGGGATGATGGTGGAAGACGCGAAGGGAGTAGAGATGTTGGTGGTCAGGATCGACATCGATATACATATGATTTTAAAGAGGAGTATGATGGTGGTAGTGTTCGAGGACAAGGACGAGGACAAGAAAGAAATTACTCTGAGAATGATCACAAGTGGGAGCCGGGGATGAAGACTGAAATTCCTGAATTTAAAGGTGGTATACAAGCGGAGGAGTTTTTAGATTGGGTGGCTAATGTTGAAGAGATTTTTGACTTCAAAGAGGTTCCAGAACATCGTAGAGTGAAGTTGGTTGCTACAAGGTTGAGGGGTAGAGCTTTGGCATGGTGGCAGCAAACCAAACTTACACATGAACGAATGGGGAAGTCAAAAGTTGAATCTTGGGAAAAGATGAAGAAATTGATGAAAGCAACGTTCTTACCTTACAATTATCAATCTTTGATGTATCAACGTTTGCAGAATTTGAGGCAGGGCACAAAGAATGTTAATGATTACGCGGATGAGTTTTATCAGCTTATTGCGAGGAATGATATTATGGAAACGGAAGAGCAGCTGACATCTAGATTCATTGGGGGATTGCGAATGCAGATTCAGGATATAGTTAACATGTTTGATCCCAAATCTGTAGCGGAAGCACATCAGAAAGCGTTGGCTTGGGAGAAACAGGGAAGACGAGGAGGTGGTATGTTTACAAATTCCAATAATCAAGTGAAGGGTGTTAGTGGAAGTTCTAATGTTTCAAAAGTTGTTGCAAAACCAGTTGTGAATGAGGTTGGGAAGACGAAAGTCAATAATGGTTTCAAGTGTTATAATAGCCAAGAAATGGGCCACAAAAGTAGCGAATGTCCAAAGCCGAAGAAGAGAGCTATGATAGCGGAGGTTGAGGATGAGGATGAAGAAGCTGAATGTTCCAATTCACCACCTGACGAGGAGGAAGAAGAAGTGACGGGAGACGAAGGTTATAATCTAATGATGAAGAGGTCCTGTTTAACACCAAAGCAAGAGGAAGATTGTAGTTGATTAAGGAGCAATATTTTTCAGTCAACATGTACCATTCTGGGGAAGGTTTGCAAATTTGTTATTGATGTTGGAAGATGTAATAATATTATTTCTTCAGAAGCTGTGAGGAAGTTGGCGTTGAAGACTGAGAAACATCCGAAACCGTACAAGCTAGCTTGGTTGAGGAAAGACGGGGAGGTGAAAGTTGGACGAAGGGCTTGTGTGAAGTTTTCAATTGGAAAGAAATACAAGGATGAAATCTGGTGCGATGTGGTAGATATGGATGTCTGTCATTTGTTGCTGGGGAGACCGTGGCAGTATGATAGGGCGGTGCAACATGATGGGCGTACCAACAATTACAGTTTCATGTTTGAAGGCACAAAGATTACTCTAGTTCCAAAGAAGCGACAACAGGAGGAAAACAAGTTGGAGGAGATTGAAGAGCTTAAAACTTTGTTATCTTTGAAGGAGTTTGTGAAGGAAGTAGAGGAGGAGACTGAAGTGTTTTTGTTGATTGGGCGAGAGAGCAGTGAAGTGATTGAAATTCCGGAAGAAGCGAAGCCAGTTTTGAAAGAATTTGACGATGTATTTTCAGAGGAGTTATCAACGGAGTTGCCGCCGTTGAGGGATATACAACATCAAATAGATCTTGTTCCAGGTGCTGTGTTGCCACACAGACCACATTATCGAATGAGTCCAAAGGAACATGAAGAATTTAGGAGGCAAGGGAAGAATTGCTTGAACAGGGGCGTGTGCAGGAGAGTTTAAGTCCTTGTGCTGTACCAGCTTTATTGGTACCCAAAAAGGATGGAACGTGGAGGATGTGCACAGATAGTAGAGCATTGAATAAGATCACAGTCAGATACAGATTTCCGATGCCAAGGCTTGATGATTTATTGGATCAAATCAGTGGGTCCGTAATATTTTCAAAGATTGACTTGAAGAGCGGTTATCATCAGATTCGCATTAGACCAGGGGACGAATGGAAGACAGCGTTCAAGACGAGGGAAGGATTGTATGAATGGCTGGTAATGTCGTTTGGTCTATCAAATGCACCAAGTACATTCATGAGGGTGATGAACCAAATTTTCAGGCCATACATTGGGAAATTTGTGGTGGTTTACTTTGATGATATTCTAATCTACAGTGCTAGTACAGAAGAGCATGTTCAGCATTTGAAGAAAGTGTTAATTATTCTTCGTGAAGAACAATTCTATGCTGCTACAAAGAAGTGTGTTTTTATGGCGAGAAGTGTTTTATTTCTGGGGTATGTTGTGTCGGAAGAAGGAATACAGGTTGACCAAAGTAAAGTCGAAGCTATCAGAGATTGGTCGCAACCCAAGACGATAACAGAAGTTCGTAGTTTTCACGGGTTGGCTTCATTTTATCGAAGGTTTATTCCACACTTTAGTAGTGTGATGGCGCCTGTGACTGATTGTATGAAGGGTAAACAGTTTGCATGGACGGAGGAAGCCGGGGTTGCTTTTGATCGAATCAAAGAACTCTTGACGTCTGCACCAATTCTAATATTACCAGATTTTCAGCTAGTGTTTGAACTACATACTGATGCATCCAAGGTAGGGATTGGAGGAGTGTTGAGTCAGAGGGGACGTTCGATTGCATACTTTAGCGAGAAGTTATCAGGAGCAAAGATGAGATACAGTACATATGATGTGGAATTTTATGCTGTTGTGCAATCTATTAAACACTGGAGACACTATCTATTTCAGAAAGAGTTTGTTCTTTACACTGATCATGAGGCATTAAAGCATTTACAAGGGCAAGACAAGATTTCAGCGAGACATGCATCATGGATTGCATATCTGCAACAGTTTACATTTGTTGTGAAACACAAATCGGGAGTGACGAATCGTGTTGCGGATGCTTTGAGTAGAAGGAATCATTTGTTAACAACAATGAAGATTGAAGTAACGGGATTCGATGTGTTACCAAAGTTATTTGACGAAGATACTTACTTTGCAAAGCTTGTTGATAAAGTCAAGAATGGGGAGACGGATGAGTTTTTGATGGTAGATGGTTTTCTGTTCAAAGGAAATCGATTGTGCATACCTGATTGTAGTTTGAGAATGAAGATTGTAAAAGAGCTACATGAAGAAGGACATGTTGGGAGAGACCGTACATTACAGTTGATTTCACAGTCTTACTTTTGGCCATCAATGAGGAAAGAAGTGGAAAGGTTTGTGGAACGATGTCATATCTGTCAGGTTTCGAAAGGAACTGCGACTAATGCTGGTTTATATATGCCGTTACCTGTACCAACTAATCCATGGGTTGATGTGAGTATGGACTTTGTGTTGGGGTTACCGAGAACACAGCGTGGTAACGATTCCATTTATGTGGTGGTTGACCGATTTTCGAAAATGGCACATTTTATTGCTTGTAAGAAGACGGCGGATGCTGTTCATGTTGCTCAGTTGTTTTTCAAAGAGATATATCGACTCCATGGATTGCCAGAATCTATTGTGTCGGATAGAGATACTCGTTTTCTGAGTCATTTTTGGCTAAGTTTGTGGAAGATGGTGGGAACAAAGTTGAACTTTAGCAGCGCTTATCATCCGCAGACGGATGTACAGACCGAGGTTGTGAACAGATCATTGGGAAATTTGTTGAGATGTCTTGTGAAAGATAATCTGAAGAGTTGGGACATGAAGTTATGTCAAGCAGAATTTGCTCATAATCATGCAGTGAATCGTAGTACGGGGTTCAGTCCATTCCAGATCGTGTATTCAAACTTGCCAAAAGGACCGTTGGACTTAACGGTAATACCACAACCGAAGGGGACGGTAAAGCGAGCTGTAGATTTTGTTGATGGACTGACTAAATGTCATAAAATCGTTCAAGAACGATTGGAGAAGGCAAATGAGAAGTATAAACGATCTGCCAATCTGAAGCGAAGAAATGTTGAATTTAATGAAGGTGATATGGTATATGCTGTGTTAACAAAGGATCGTTTTCCAGTGGGTACTTATAACAAGCTGAAAGCCAGAAAAATTGGTCCTGTAGAAATCGTAAAACGGATTAACGAAAATGCTTACAAGTTGAAGCTACCAGAGGATGTGTACACGTCTGACGTATTCAATGTTAAGCATCTAGTACCTTATCATGGGGATGAGTGTGTCATGGAGAAAGAAGGTGCAAATTCGAGGATGAATTCCTTTCAACCAGGGGAGGATGATGCATGCCATGCTATAATTCTCCAAGGCATAAGTCGTGACCGACTTAACTGGGGAGAAGGCATAAGTCGTGACCAATTAACTGGGGAGAAGGCATAAGTCGTGACAGACTTAAGGAAACAGGCATGAGTCGTCCACCACTTAACGAAGGCGAGGAGATAAGTCATCCACGACTTAAGGAAGAAGCAATAAGTCATCCACGATTTAACAGGAAAGATACAGGAGGAGCAGCACGAGTTGAGAATACACAAGGGTTAAGTCATCTACGACTTAAGGGAGGTGATGAATCGTTGTCGAGTTACGACTTAGTTAAGTCGCACAGTTTTAAAACGAACCCTCTTAAGTCGTAGAAGCCTGAAGCCGAAGATTCTTATGCCGCGTTAATCTGAACCGTTGATGACTTAAGTCGTCCAAAGAAAGACCGCTGCTGGAGTTAAGTCCTCTATTTTAGGTCGCGTACGACCTAAGTTGAGTCGAGTGGAGTTGTTAAGTCGGCAACGACTTAAATGATGTATTTTCTATTGTATTTTCTATTTGCTAAGTCGCTAGGTTTTATTGTAATAAGTCGTGAGTCGTCTGTACTTGAGTCGTAGGTCGTAGGATTGTGTTTCTGTATTGTAACTCGTTAGTCGTATGCTTTGGCTGAGTCGTGAGTCGGAGAGCATGATGAGTCGTAAGTCGGGGAGTTGTGATAAGTCAGAACCAACTTAAGAGTTGTACAGATTTGTGTTGAGGTTTGTAACTTCTATAAATAGGCCGGTGGTGCCATTTGTAATAGTTTAGTTGATTTGAAATAAAAACTCTTGTTTGTTAGCTTTGTGCTTTCACCAAATTGGTAGTTGAGTGTAATCTCCTATCTCCTTTTTCGGTTAATCGAGTGCGCTCGATTCAACGACTGCAGAAGCCGATTCACGGAATCTAGTGCGCTAGATCAACGTGCGAAGAATCGCAGATCTCTCCTCACGGTATCGTGCGCGATCAACGTGTCAGAGATAGCTAGAATTCGGTATCTTCGGATCAACGAATTTGGGCACTTTAGTATTCATCAATCCACCGATTACTACATTCATCGATCTACCTTTTTTTTGATTAATCCGCTGCGTCAATTCCACATATGTCCATTTTTATAACTCAAATCACTTTTTAAAACATTTTAATATGTTTATGGATTTTAATTCATATTTTTAAAGATTTAAAAACATCCATTTTAAAGATTTGCAATTTTGGTTTTCGAACTGCCAAAGCGCGATGTTTTTGAAAACTTGGTTTGGACACATCTAAAATTTTACTTAATGAAATCTTGATTTTTCTTATTTATATGAAAAAAATAGTTATAAGAGTTTGGAAAATTCTTATTTCGAATCATTTCAAGCTATATTCCACTTTACACATTGATTCAAATTTTATGGCGCAAAATCGCGAACTATCATTACGCGACGCACCTATTTTTGACTCCAATTTCATATCTTGTCAAAACTTTTCCGAATTGAATTTTATTATTTATAAAACATTTATAAACCATTTTGTTCATGTTTAAAGTGGTTCAACTATACCATATTCTTTTATAATTCTTAAAAAGAAAGTGATTTCTTCGTGTAAATTCGACGTGTACTTAACGTGAATTATTTCCATACCCAAGCAAACATATAAAAAAGCATAGAAATCATGTCATATCATCATATATTTTATAATAAATCAGCAGAGTAATTTTGACTTTCAATGGTTTCCAGATTTACTAAAATTGACTATAGCTCCGCTATCACTGCACCGAAGCGTACGAAATCAACCCTAAGACCCTTGGAAGTGTATGGACTATGCTAAAGAGGGTGGATGCTTGGCCTTGATCAGTGATGGAGGGTGGCTGTGAGTATAGGAGGAGAAGAGGAGATGATTGCTCACTTTGATTACAAATTATGGTGATATATTTTACGATATGAAAGTGTATTTCTCAGTAGAGCTTCGCTATGACTATGGAATAGTTTAAGAAGGCTTGGAAGCCATTGATAAAGAGGAAGAAGAAGATGAAGAACTTAAGAAAGAAAGAGGAAGAAGGTGTGAAAATCATGAGAGGAGAAGGCATGTATTTATAGGAAAAAAATGTGTAAAAATATCTAAATGCAAAATTACTTTCCTACCCCTTTGCCTACCCCCCCTCTACACGCTCGGCCACACCCCCACCCTTGTCCTTCTCTCCATGTGCTTGAAATGAGAGTGTGTATGTGTAAAGATGTGAAGTTTTGACGTGTAGTTTGCTTTTGACTTTGTGTAAATATCTCAGATTTTTTGTGACATGTTTATATATAAGTGTATGTATATATGTTATATGTGTATATTAGTGTATATATGTGCATGTCATATATGTGCATAAGACATATAAACAACGTTGTGATCACTTTGAACAACTTCCGTTCGTTAAACTGTTGAAAATCGGAAAGCCGATTCTCGGTCACATTTTCCCTTATTAATTAGATTACATATAAATGTAAACAAAATTTGAAAACTAATTTCTTATCACTAGTAATTAATTAAAACGATCATATTTGAATTATAAAACCATATAGATCAATAATAAACCAATGTTTACAAAAATGTCGTTGTATCGACAAAACGTTATGAATTTTCTTATATTTTTAAAACAAGTATATATCCTTATAAAACTATTATAAACAATTGATCATCATTGCATAACTCATTAAAATGAATTATTATCATTTTAAAACTATTATTTGATTGTTTAAACTTAATCTAAAATTGTAGAAAATATAGTAATGATATCTTGGATGATGTCACAAATATATTTTGTTTTCAAAAATAAAATTAATAATTTTTATTTCATATCCTTGCTTAAATGGATAAAAAGTGTATATATCCAGTTCCATTCGCTTTAATATTAAGAAAATCTCAATTTTCCCAAAAAATGATTTTTGTCGTTTTTTCTAATGAAAACCCCAAATATCCATATTTGTTAATATACCTTTAAAACAAGTTTACCATTACTATTTATGGTTCAAAACATTATAATTTGTGTTATAAAAATTTGTATTTGAGTATTTCAAATATAAATATAATTTATCAAAGTGATAAATTTGAGGGTCGTTATAGTTACGATCCATTAGCAACTACAATCGATTAAATACTATCCTTAGAATTTTCTAATTAATTATATATATATATAAGACATTACTTATATCCAACATATAATGCAAATAATAGAAAAGGAAAACCAAAAGCATACTTTATTTTAAACAAAATTCTCTATAAGAGTTAAGTTATATAATCAAAATGTATAATTGCCCATTTGGTACACTCTTAACTCTTTCAATCTCTCCCTTGCACCTGGGGCCAATTGTGGTGCCTTATTCTCATACCATCAATTAGTCTACCTAAATTAGATTGAGAAATGTCCTTAATGAATGGATATGTGATGTTATCATTATTATTTACTCTTTTCATTTATGATTCTCCATCACTGGTAAATGTTTTATTACGTGTTAATTAAGAGAAAATATCTGATTTCTCATTGAGCTATCAATTCCTTTTACAATCTATATTGCATTATAAATTGAGCGAACCATTTCTAGCTTACTTATAAATTTGCATAAACATGCTTTTATCATTGCTTGGAGCTTTTCTAACTTATGGCCCTTCTTTGAGGGTAAATAGGAATCTCAAGGTTGATTTAAATTTGATAATCCACCTTTTTCAACCCTCGAATTTAACGCCTGAACTGACATTCAAATCTTGAACACAGGAAATGACATATAATAAAGTTACGATAAAAAGAAACAAAGTGATATTTCTAACGATATCTCTCTAAACTCATAGTGGAAGGAACAATATAAAATATAAACCAATACATATTCAAACCAATTTTCATAACATACGTAAGTCATAGATCCATGCAATATACAAATGTTAATCAAAATCACACACGTCACACTATAATGTCAAACGAATATAGCTTGACTCCATAGTCCATCAATCCATCGATAGTATATAAAATAATGTGGAGAGGGGGTTAGACTTATATTTGGGTGAGTGAAACTAATCTGTTACCCAAATACTTCAAATATATTTTTATAACATCATTTTAATCTATTTAACTTGTTTAAACATACCTTAACTTGCTGGCAAGCATACGAGTGTAATAACATCAACATCCAAGAGTGGAATACTCGATTAAGTTCAATGTTACACCTAACTGCTTAACATATTCATCTCAACATCATAAATATATCAATGACACATTATAGTGTGTCCTACACTCACTAAACTTCGACCAATGTACATAGTCATATAAGCCTACATATGGATGTCTCCATTTCTCACCATCCACACACTCGATATGTGCAATCTGTGACACCATGATAAGTCAATAGTGGCAACTAATGTAAATAAGGGATCGATACGAACATCGACATCAACATCTATATTCAACAACCGTATATGTATGTATGTATGTATGTCCCTGTGTGTGTGTATACACACACTACTATGTACATGCCCATTATTTATGCATTCACTTCGTTTAATCACGCTGGGAAATCACATTAAAACCTTACCAAAATGTCAATTAGAAAACTTTAAAAAAATCCCTAATACGATTTCCCCTTTTCTATATAATTCGACCCTATTGGTTCTAGGAAAAATGAACCTAACATAGTGACTCCAGTCGACTGGTGGCTCAGCCATCGAATTTAAAGATCTAACTTGCAAGTCCTCCATTGTTCGAATTGCTATGTGCACAATTTTCATAGTTTCATCCTAATTCTTCTTCTAGACCATAGCTCTTAGTTATATCGTTTGGTATGAAGTTTGCATAATTCTGATCAAATTTGTGAAAGTTACCGTCTTTTGATTAAAAGTAGTGTATAATAGAGAACTAAAGGGAAGAAGACCAAGAATGTGAAAAAAACGTGCATTTGTTCCTTAACGGGATTTTATAATTGGAGGGAAGTGTTTGTTCGGATTTCGAAATTAAAAATTCAAAACATTGGGCCACCCCATTTAGTCTGACACAAACCAAAGCTCGTATCTTTTTTGTACAACCTCCGGTTTGAACAAACTATATATTATTCTAATTAGAAAAATTAGCATGTCGCAATGGCACATGTTTTGTCGCCATTTTCAATTATTCGTGAAATGATAAAATTTGGCCTTATTTTTATTATTGACCGAAATATCAATATTTTGATTTATTTTATTATTATTATAAAAATACCAGGCATTACATTCTCCCCCTTGAAAAGAATTTTTCCTTGAAATTGCCAATGGACAAAGAATGTATTTCTCTTTTGCGAATTATGTATCATATACATGGTAACATACACACATAGTATGTACAACAACCAAATCAGGCATTCAAACAACTATCTACACTTAAAAACACTAGTAATATCTAGATTATTATGACATATACTTGGGTGAGAACCATAACATCAAATGCAATGACATACAAACATATGAAATGAATATGGCACGTGATATACTGGATGACTTTCGAATATGCACTATGGCAACTCAAATGAACGCAAAAATCATAACCATTAAGCATGAATGCAATTTATCATAATATCATCATATGAAATCTATAAGCATCAACCATAAGCATAATAGTGATCATAATATATCAATATAAACCAGACTTAGCAACCAAGATACAAAATAATCCAAGCAATAAATCCTATCATATGCTAAGCGTTAGATAAATATATATAGCAATCATTCAATCATATCTAGTTGAACTAAAACTAAAAGAATGGAGCAATATTTTAGAAGAGAGACAAATGGTAATTTTGGTTCCTTTATCGACCCCTCAAGTTCACTTAATGGTATCTCTCATTCCACCTAACCAAATAAGCTCCATTATTAGCACGTATACCCATCTAGCAATACTAATCTTGAATGTACGTACACATATGAACTCATGTTACAAATCTAAAATCTAATGGTGAAACACAAATGCAGCCTTATAAGCGTAACGACCCGCCCTTCGTAATACCTAAAAGTTGGCGCTTACAACATTGCCTTACTTTCAAATACCATAAAAGACAGATTGCCAGGGTAAAATTAGAACAAAACACTGAACGAAGATATCGATAAGGTCTCACAATGGACTGCCAACATATAATATACTGAATATACATGAACATAAATAGAATAACAATATATATAAGAGATCGCACTAGCGGAAGCAACTAACAAATAAATATCAGTACAGAATAGTCAGAATACATCAACTCCAAAAGCATGGAGTTCTAAATAAATATCTAATAAAATAGTCTCGTATATAAATATTAGGCCTGCCATGTACAATAAAATAACAAGTGTATATATCTCAAAACATCAATGCCATGCTTCCAAAAAGCTCCAGTTGTGCACTCTACTAGCATATCCACAAAAGTACCTGACTTTCGAACTACTCAATCGAGTACCCAAGAGTTGTCATGACATAAGCAGATAAAGACAAAACGCGGGTCAGACATAAAGCCTGGTGTGAGTGGAACTATCTCAAAATATTGTATATTGAAACTATATACAAATAGACAAGAAAATAAAATCACTGCCCGCCTTCTCTACAAATGTGGGCAGGGGAAATCCGAACTGCCTATAAACAAGTATAGTAAATCCATCTCAAAAGTAAGGGATCATACCATAACCTGCTCTTCTCTCGTAACAACAAGTTAGCACAATATCTCATTGCACTATACTAGCCCAAAAACTACAATAATATAGTACCAATATACCATGATCAAACATGATCCTAAAGCAATGATCATTACCGCTAAGATCTATATGATACACCCAACGTATAAAGTCTCTACACTAAAACCAAAGCCACAATGCGTATGGTCACTACTGCTAAGACCAAATCGTAGGTGACTCACTACCGGGGAACTCTATGTCCCAGCTTGTTATCATCGAAATCGTAAATGACCCACTACCGAGGAACTCCATGTCTCAGCCGCTATTCACAAATCGAATATGACTCGCTACCGAGGAACTCTAAATCTTAGCCTGCTATCATATAAAAACTTAGATGACTCATTACTGGGGAACTCTATGTCCCAGCCCGCTATCACCAAAATCGTGGATGACTCGCTACTGGGGAACTCCATGTCCCAGCCCGCTATCATCACAAATCGTATAGGATCGCAACACATGGCTCAAGTCGCAACGGTCTAAAACTTACTGGACAACTATAACAAAAAACTCATACTAACCCAATTCGCATTCCAAATCAAACACACGACCCTAATGTTATAATATCCTCCCAGTATACCTTTCGATATACCAAAAATCAACGGTTTTGGAATACGTGCCAGGGTGGTGCATGGGCCTCGAAATTAAAGTATTCTAAAACCTGCAAAAATTTCCCAGATTATAGGCCTCATAAAATGATGAATACTGGTCCAATGGTGCCTCAATCTAAGTTTGTACGTGAAAGCTATTGCGTTTTGAAGTTTTAGTCGAATCGAGCGATACAACCAAACAGTCGACTAGGATAATGCTGATGTAAAGACCCAGATTTTTCATCGTTTGATTTTAATTATTTAAATGGTTTACTTGTTGGACTTGGAATTTTAATTTAGTTAGTAAGATTTTAAAACTGAAATTTCAAGCAATTTCATTAATTTTTAAAATCAACGATTTTTATCGACGCATTAAAATAGCGATCCGGGGCACAGTTTCAGAATTCGATGAAACCAATTCCATTGGATCCGTAATAGTGTATTATTATTGGGTTTCAGATTTCGTAGCGGTTGGATGTAGCATTAGGTCGTACGATCTGGAAACGCCTAGAATAGATTAATTGAATTTAATTTAAATAGTCGATTTAAAAAGCTATCTTCTCCATACGATCGAATTGGGCTTTGCAACTTGTTCCAGTGCATTCGAAATAGCGGTATAACAGTAGGGACGCCAGGCGGCACAACTCAATAGGAGTTCGAGGTTTCCTTGTATATATTACGTGATATTCTGAATGGATAAATATGAAATCAAATCGAAGTAAAATCTCAGCCACCCTATACAAATCCGTCATGCCACCCTACCTTGTATGAAGCCGCCTCTCCTTTACTTTAAAATTGCGTAGGCTTTTTCGTTCATTAGAGAAATGAAATCAATATCCTTCTCCCTTTTCTTAAGTTAAAATATGAATTGAAAGGAAAAAAATACCGAGATACTTAAAAATCATGAGCTATCTCCTCTTTTCCCTCTTCAGTTTGAATAAGCGAAGAAATGAAGAAAAAGAGAAAAATCGCGCGTTGTCACACTACCTGTTCGAACCAAGCAAGGGAAATTGAAGTAGGGCGGGCGCGCGTGGGCGAGTGCATAGGGGGGTGTGTCGTGGAAGGTAGGGTTTGGGGGAAAGATCAAATCGTGCATGACTTCAAAGGCAAGGTGTTGGAGGTGTCGCGTTTTTAAGAAGGGACTGTCGGAATTCATTGTCGACGAACTTGATCTCGAGTTTGAAACCTGGTTGCGGAGAAGAGTTAAGCTACTGCCTGTGCTTTATTTGACTCAGGTTGTTTTTGGCATCGAGTTGTCAGGTAGGAGTATCGGTGACTGGGATCTATCATTTTGCCTGCGATGATAAGATGAGGTGGCAACATGTTGGTTCGAAGCAGGGAGAAAGGGATATCGCGATGTTGAAGGTGCATGCAGATGTGGAAAGTGGAGGTCACGATTTAGGATTTAGTGTCTTTCGAGTTAGGGCGTGGTAGTTACCGTAGGCAGTTGGATCGAAGAAGTGGGGTTCATGGGTGAGTCGCGGTGGACTATTGGAGGTGGGGATCTGTCTTCGACATGGCGAGGTTGAATTGGTTCAGGTAGGATGCTTATCTGAGTAGAAGGTATATTAGAATTAATTTTAAATTAATTTTAATTTAAGAGTAATTAATTAATTTTATTTAAAATTTAATTGTTAAGTTATATAGTTCGTAATTTGCTTATACGAGGTCCAAAATCAATAAAACAAGTTGAGTTTGGTTCGTAGCTGGAAATCTTTGCAATAAAAATTGATTCGGAATTTAATGAAGATAGCTGGGAATTTAAATAATTTGAATCTGAATGTTCGAAAAATTAAAAATCAAGGTGAGTAAATCTCACTCTTTTGGATAATTAGCTTTAACTTAAACAGTTAAAAGTATTTATTAAATGATTGGATGAATTGATAATTATTATTATCAGTAGTATATGATTAGTAGTTGGATATATTCCCGCCTATTAGAGCGGATGAGACCCTATGCGCCCCGCATAACAGCGGATGACCCTATATACCGCGATATCCCCCTCGAAGTGGGATTGGTATTTTTATGTTGTCTAACATCTGTGCATGCAAGGAAACCAGGTTGGAGGGATCCAACTGGATTCCTCAAAAATATATTAATTGTTCATATATATGGATATATGATGTGTGTGAATAAATCTGATATAAACTTTTGTGATTGAATTTTGGATGTTATAGTAGCACTAACCTTGATTTTGTTATTTTAAATTCCATAAATATTATTTTTAAATTTTAAGGAACTAGAAGGATATTTTGAACATAAAATAATCATATCGAAATTTGGACTATTTTAAAAAGAAATTGATTAAATAAAACAATAATTTGATTTTTGGTTGTGCTTAATAAATTAGATAATTGTTTAAATAAGGATTTTTTTAAAAATAGCTATATAAAGGATTTTTAAGTGATCTCCGGAAAATTTAAAAAAAGATATTGAAATCGATATTAAAAATAAATTGGCAGAATAAATGGAATTTATAAGTAGATGGATTTATAAAATGAAATTTTATAAATAAGATTGTTTTTATAAACAAGTAAAACCCAAAGGAGTTAAAAATTTATAAACAACGTTCATAAATAAGGAAAACGATAGCAGTGACTAAATTGGGAATATAAAATTCATTGGGTGAATTTATGTTAGAATTTGGAAACAGGGTTGAGGAAAATAAGGGATACTATTTTTGAAAAGTGGAAATAGTTAGGAGATTCAGAATGAAATCGATGGGTTGTGAATCGAGAGAAATCTATAAATAATTGGTTATTGAGATTTTAAAAATATATTTTATTACTAAAAAATTAAGTCGTTTTTAAAAAAGGGAAGTTTATTTATCGAACTATTTAATTTTTGAACTAGTAGAATTGATATACATAGAAAAGTGAACTTTTGAAATACATAATATTTATTTTAATAAATCCTAATTTTTAAAATCATCTTAAAAAAATTATTTGTTATCTAAAAATGAGTTATTGATGTTTATAAAAAGAGTTTTGATATTTTAAATATTTACTTGAACATGTTTTAAAAATAAATTATTATTCTTTAAATACTTATATTTTATAGTGAATATTAGGCTCAGGTCCCTAATAAGTTTCAAAATACACAAAAACCACAGTAAAAAAAGGATGTAAATTAGCCCCTAGAATTAAGTTACTAAGTAATTGCATATAGTTATGTAATTGCTCACTGAATAATTGCAGACATTTATGCAATCATATTCAAAAGTTGCATAAATTTATGCAATTTTTTTGGTGAATAATTGTGAAAATTTCCGCAATTTTTTTGGTGAAAAATTATGGAATTTTCCGCAAATTTTTGAAAAAATTGCAGAAATTTCCGCAATTTTTTGGTGAATAATTGTGCAAATGTCTGCAATTTTTTGATATAATTGCATAAATGCCTGCAATTATTCACTGAATAATTGCATAAGTGTATGCCATTATTCGGTAACTTAATTCTAGGGACCTAATTTACAAACTTTTTTTTACTAGGGTTTTTGTGTATTTTGAAACTTATTAGGGACCTTAATAAGTTTCAAAATACACAAAAACCCCAGTAAAAAAAAGTATGTAAATTAGGTCCCTAGAATTAAGTTACTAAGTAATTGCATATAGTTATGCAATCATTCACTGAATAATTGCAGATATTTATGCAATTATATCCAAAAGTTGCATAAATTTATGCAATTTTTTCGGTGAATAATTGCGGAAATTTCCGCAATTTTTTGGTGAATAATTGGGGAATTTTTCGCAATTTTTTGAAAAAATTGTAGAAATTTTCGCAATTTTTCAGTGAATAATTGTGGAAATGTCTGCAAGTTTTTGATATAATTGCATAAATATCTGCAATTATTCACTGAATAATTGCATAAATGTAAGCCATTATTCGGTAACTTAATTCTATGGACCTAATTTACAAACTTTTTTTACTGAGGTTTTTGTGTATTTCAAAACTTATTAGGGACCTATGCCAAACTGTCCCTTAAATTTATTAATAATCTTCTCGAGGTTGGAAATGGGGTTTATTCAGTAGATGAGATTTATAAGAGAATTCTCAAAAATGGAATTTGGGAAAAAGTAAGTAAATTTCCAAAGTTGTTAAATAAGACTGAACTTCGAAAAAATGAGATAGAATTCATAAAAAAGTAGAAAAGGAAACTGAAATTATAGACAAGGGTATTTGACTTTGGAAAATATTAAAGGGAATAAATTAAGGGATCCCAGAACTTATAGAATTCGTTATAAACGAGTTAAAGAATTTACAATATAAATTGTGAAGGATTTTGAGAAAAGAGAAATAAATGGAACTTTCCTAAGTGTTGAGAAGTAAGGGATTTAGAAAAATATATTTTTTAAATATTTTTTCTAAGTGTTGAAATAAGAAATGGTTTGAAATATCCTGATATGGATATAAGTATTTGAGTTGTCTCAAATATTGAAAATTTGGAAGGGATTTGAATATATATCTTATAAAGGTATTTTGAAAATAAATTTTGGAAAATTGTAATATGGGCCTAGTGACTGCATATGGATGTTATATTGATAGTTAAATAACCGACTATCAAATATTGGCCAATTTCGTTGATCGTTTCAAAGAGACAGGGACTGGATTTAATTATCCGAAAACCACTTCGATCTGATTTGAGCGCTACGAATGGATATCATGAAGATTGTGACGACGATGATTCGATTTGTCTAATCCCGGGACAACTTGTATCGACGAATGCTATCAGAGCATCGTCATTAGAGGACGATGAGCATTCTAAGTGAAATTGTTCTTGAAAGGTAAACGTAGCCTCAAGCCTCATCAACCGGGAATGACTAAATTAGAGGAGATGCAGTAAGGATAATTGGTTCGCACCCAATTTGGGTATGTTATCACCTTTCTTGATACCATTGGAAATATATATAAATTATGGATATGGTTGTGAATGGAAAAGTGAGCGCTCGATTTTAAGGGTTTGAACATTCGAAGTGATAACATATTCGGTACTATCCAGGTTAGGGGTAGGCCGGTCTTGTATGGCAGGGGAACCCGGCGAGGTCCTCGGTAGATTTTTCTAGAGGCGTACTATGACAGATGGTACCCCAGTAGCCCAGTCAATGTATGGAATCCATTCTCCAATACGAGCCTTTATGGTTTTGTTTGTAGAGCCTAGTATGCTGGAATTTAATTAATGTAGCAATTTCGGCTATTTGAATAAGTATTTGTACTCGGACATTATTATAATATCACTGGGTTTTCTATAAAGTGTTTTGGTTTTCATAAGGGAAAAACCCGTCGTGTTTATGTGTGACGTGGTCTTACGAGATACCTTTGTTTTCAAAGGATTTTGATAACTTTAACAATACAATTTGAGTGTGTTTTCTCACGCCGGTTTTCCAGACTGACTCGGGTGTTATTTTAATATAATGCTCGGGTCAGACCAAGTATTATAGATTCAGGATAGATGTTATGGAGCTCAGGAGACGAGCTGGATGACAAAGACGTATTCACGTACTTGGTTATTTCCGCTGTGTGAGTTATGTATATTAGGAGCAGTTATTATAACTGTACAGATTGATGTATTGATTGTTGTACTTTGATGGTTGTTCCGCTGCGATTAGAGATTCTATGTTGTTGTTTCTATTTCTCCTTCTATCCTTTTATTCTTCTTTACCCCTAGCAATCGGTATTTCCGACACTTGAATACTTGGCATGTTATACAGTGAACGTATTAATGTCGATTTTCGAGAGTCGAAAATTCCTGGTCGCCACAGCTGACCGGTCGACTGACCAAGACATTCAGTTGACTAAATCCTATTTGCTTCTTTGGTGTGAAAATTTGGCTTGTGCATTTGGCTGGTTGGTCCCACCAGTCGACTAACTTGCTCTTAGCCAGTTTTCCCACTTTCTTCCAATACTTCAAATATCCATAACTTTTGATCCGTAGCTCAAAATGACTCGTCGTTTCTTCCATTGCGACCGTGGAAGAGTCCTCTTTAATCTAAAGACTTAAAATCATGAATTTACATAACTTGAATTTTCTTATATCCTTGTGTGTAGCTCATACATGTGTCGATACACTCATTCGTGCACGTCTATGCACACACGTTCATGCAAATACACATTGACTTAACAATTCACATTTTCAGACTTCACGAGGGCAATTACTCGACACGGAATACTCTCACGTAACTTAGCACATATGGTGGTTACTATGGCTACATGAAATGCATGACTTATATTCAATAATACATCTATATAACCAAATAATTCCATATCTATACAAACAAACAATCACACAACAATTCTAACTACAATATAATCTTTGTTTTCATTGTCGCTTAGCTCTAAATGCACATATACATATACATGCTCGTGCGCTATACACATACGTATATCTAGTAGGCAATTCAACTGTTTCTTGTTCAAATATTACTTGTTTCAATAATCCTTCTAATAATAAGAGTGAAACATCCATTATCTCATTTTATAAAATCATAAACCATTTTATAAAATATCAGACTAGCTTATAATTACTTTATTAAAATTAAGTATTCACCTTTTTACTATTTTATAAAATCTCATATTCATTTTATAAAATATATTCTTCATTTATAAAATCATGAAACCATTTTATAAATACTAATTAAGGCTTGTAAGGTCTTTAATTACTTTAATAAGGGGTATATAACTCCCAAACTCCTTATTTAGCTTACTAACCTTTTTGCAAATCAATTGAAATGGATTAATTAGCTATTACTAATGGCGTGCACATCATCCCTCTATGTAGTTAATCCCAAATTGAACAATAACATCACAACCAATCAAAGCGGTAAAATTCTAGGTTGTTACACCCGATAGGTTAAAGCACTGTTACTTTTACACCCTACTCGAATCATCATTCTTAACTCTTAAAGATAGAAATAAGTCTACTTTGTTGGCTTCCTCCTAAGTACACAACAAAATACTTTCCATAAATAAGTAAACATAAAAAGCACGATTAACACACACAAAGCACGATCAAGTCACACAAATGACTTATAATCCCCTTTTTATTTAATTAATCCTTTTTTAATTAAAACCTCTTTCATTATTAAAACTTCTTTATCAAATAAAATTTCTTCATTTGGTTAAAACTTCTTTCTTTAGTTTAAAACTTCTTCCTCTAATTAAAACTTCTTTTAATTAAACACCTTTATTAATTAAACTCATTTATGGATTAAAACTTCCTTTATTAACTAAAACTTCCTTATTAATTAAAATTTCCTTATTAAATAAACTCCTTTATTAATTAAACTCCTTATTAATTAAAACTTCCATTATTAATTAAAACTTCGTTATTAATTAAAAATTCCTTATTAATTAAACTCCATTATTAATTAAACTCCTTATTATTAAAAGTTAACTTGTTTAACTTGTATATAGATTTAATTTCCCATTATAAAAGTTATATACTTGTATTTACTATAAGCGTATTTTCTATTCATTTATACTATTTTCTATACTTCAAAAGTATCATATACTTATCTCAAATGGTATAAGTATATTCACCAACCATTAACATGGTTTACTTACTTTAAAATATGTTCAAAGAGGCTAAAAACAAATGTTGCTAAAATATTGTTACTATAAACCCCTTCTCATTTATAAATTAAACATATAGCCTTTTCTATCTTTATTCGAAAAGATTGTATACTTGTTATTATATTTGAAATTCCATTTTAAAAGATGTAATTATATTTGATATATTTTCCACTTTAAAATATATTTTAAGGGTTTAAAAACAAATGTTACTAAAACATTGTTTACTACAAACCCAAAACACTTCACATTTAACCATTATCTTTAAAACTCTCTTTTAAAGTTCTAATTACTTTTACAAGAGTTTAAGACAAGTGTTACTCAAACATTGTCATAACAACCCAAAACATTCACATATAATTATCTTTAATTATATTCCTAATATAATCAATAAGGGTGAAAAATGAACATTACTAAAATATTGTTTACTACAACCCAAAACCATTTACTTATAATTACCTTTAATGTATTCATTATTACATATATCTAATTATATTCCTCAGTATTAATAAGGGTTAAAAACAAATGTTACTAAAACGTTGTTTACTACAACGCAAAACTATTTACTATATAGTTCTCTTTAAATTACTTATAATTAAAGTCCTAATTATAATCTTAATAATAATCTTAATTATAATCTTGCTATTATTCTTAATCATAATCTTACACTAATTTTCAAGTTAATATAATTTTACTTGACTTTACAAAATCATTTATTTTAACTAAAGTGTTACAATCAAAATCTTCCGTTATTTCTTTATAAAAGATTTAACTTGTTTTTCCCAACTTATATATTTACTAATTTTTTTAAAATGTTATATATATATATATGCATGTATACCAATTTTTTTATAAGATAAACTATATGTAATAATAAAAACAATTTTAAAAGATATTATATTACATAAGCTTCTATTTATTTTAATAAAATATTTAACTAACTTCTTGAAATAATATATTTAAAAATACTTATACTATGGTTTAGAACATTTGTATTAAATATTACTTAAAAATACTTATTTTGTACTTTATTTAATAACCATAAAAAGCATATTTTATAATTTAAAACCCTTTACTTTAAAAATTCATAAAAAATTATTAAAAATATACTTAAACTTTGTTATATTTTCTTAGAAATAAATACACTTATAATATTTATTAAAAATGCAAAGAAGCCCCTAGGATGCCGTTCAAAGTTAACTTTTAAAATTATTGAATACAAGGCATTTTCAAAGTGCATCCATCGCGACCTTCTCGCTTCTAACTTTCACAACGTCGTTTCACAATTTACATAACTTCCCATTTTAAACAATATAATCACATTTTAACCAATTTAACTTAATGTCAAAGATAAGGGATTTCAAATGGTGTTTATAGCGACCATTTAGCTTCAACCGTTCACAACACACTATCAAACATGTAAACAATAATTCTTGGCCACGTTACATATTAGAGGGTTATAAGAGAGATTATACTACATATAATGTTTTCACTTGCTTTCAAAAGCATGGATGGGTCCAAAGTAATAACTTGCATTGTTATATATTTAATTATATATATTTTAAACAACAAACATTGTAACGAACTGCGACCAGAGTTTCAGGAGTTCTGATGGTCGAGGTTTCGAGAACGACGATGATTTCCAGGTTGATGGTGAGGCCGACTGTTGTTTCCAGGTTTTGAGTTTGTACTCGATTTTGATTTCGAGAAGATGAGGGAGTTCTAGTGGTCGGGGAGAGGAGCGTGGAGGATCGTCGACTTGCTCGATGATGTGATGTCGCCTGGAGTCGATCATCAGCGACGTGCACGTGCACCGTGCACTATTCAAGTTAGTTTGGAATTCAGTTTGGGAATAAATAAGTTTTTACTTTCAAATTGTTTTAATAACCAAAAGTGTTTAAGTCAATTAGTGTTTGGAATTATTAAGTTAACTAGAATGGTTAATTAGTGTTTGGATTAATTAAATTAGTGATTATAAGTTTTAAATTTATTAATTAAGGTTTAAGTCAATTAATGATTAGAAATTAATTAATTGTAATTAAGAATTCATTAAATTACAATTAACACTTAATTAATTAAATGATTAGGATTAATCAATAAGTTATTAATGGTTAATCAATTTTAATTAATAATGATTAATGTAAGTAATTACTTTAGAAAAGTAATTAAAGAATTGTTATTAGTTAATGAAGGTCAATAACTAAGATTATTTAAATAATTAATTAATGTGATTAATATTAACAATAAATTAGATTTCTTAATTTAATAATAATCTTTTGTGGAATGGTTAAGTATAATTACTTTATGGAAGTAATTACGTAATTAATTTTTTAGTACAATTAATTGAGTGTAATTGAATTAGTTTAAGTTAATTACTTAGGAATAATTAATTTGGAATAATCACTTGACGATTTGGAAAGTATAATTACTTAGAGAAGTAATTAATAGATAATTACTGGATGTAATTAATTGAATGATGATTAGAAATTTGAGTATAATTATTTGTTAGTAATTAAAGGATTAATTAATAATTGTGATTAATTATGATTAATTAAATAATTAAAGGTTAATTGATTCATTAATTAAGGATGATTAGTTAATTATTAAAGGTTAACTAATAAATGATTACATGGAAATTTATTTCAGATAATTTGTAATTAACTTATGTTAATTGACCAGAATTAATGATTTATTCATAAGTAATACATCTGATTTAAATTAATCAGTTGATTAATAATTTTTATTTGTGAATGTTTGGATTTTATTGAATGGGTGAATTGTTTGATATTCTCGATGTTTGATGTTTTGTGATATGAACTGTGATATAATTAATTATCTATGATGTAATTCATTCATATGTAATGTAGTTAAATTATCTATGATTTAAGTTATTAATCTATGATCTGTGAATAAGGATAAGCGTTATAGTTTATACCGCTTATCAAATATATTGCTGTATTTGAATCTGTGATGATTGAATAATGTTGCACTATTGTGTTAAACCCATGGACTACACCATACACACACAAATATGGACTTCACGAGGAAATCGATTATGTCATAGATTTTTGAAATGGTTTTAAAAATTAAATTTGAATTCAAATGGTTTGGACATGGACTCGGGTTAAATGTGAAAAGCTTTGGAAAAGGAGTTTTGAGGATAAAGTTATTTTGGATAACTTCATAAAGTTTTGAAATTTAAAATGGTTGAACCTTGTTTTGAAATTGAAGAGGATTTTAAATGGTGTATCTTTTGTTTATAAAAGATTTGAAATGAAAAATGGTTTTCCAAGTTATGAATGAATCTTTTTGAAAGCTATGAATTAAATCTTGATTTAAAGATTTGATGAGTTAATTCAATTTGAAAGGGAAATTATGTTGAAAAGAATATGTATAAATCTTTGTTAAAGATTGGTACACTTTGTTCTCAAATTAAAAAGGGGTCTTAAAAGTGTATCCTTTCTATAAAAGATTTGAAACAGAAATTGGTTCGAAATCTGTGAATGAATCTTTGTGAAAGATTGGTGAACTTTGTGAAATGAATCTTTTTGTTTAAAAGATTGAAAATGGTAATTTGTTTAAACCATTTGAAGAAAAGTTTTGGGTAATAAGTTGTGACTTAACTGAAACCCCAATATCCATATGTTTTAAAATATTGCGCTCACTATTCGGTTTAGCCAGGAGAGGACTTTGTGTCATATAACCCATTCCGAATAGTGATACGACGTAAATGGATAGCATTTGAAGACCGGTGTTGAAGACCGGGTGTTTGCGAGAACGATAGGATAACCTATCGATTGTCTCTGAACTGAGTGGCTCCGGTATAAAGACCTCCATATGTGATGGGAAGTCCGATCTGGATTGTGAATACCCGGATTGCAAGGGTTCTTTGGAAGTGCCTTCGATTCTGTTCGAACCCGGAACAGATTTGTATGGTTGTATGTTTGACATTATACTTTGAGATATAAAACAGATTTCTTTCAAATACATTTCTGTTTGGTGGCGGAGATTTATTCTCTTAGCTTAACACCCTTCTTTGAGACATACGAGCTCAGAGGTTATGTAGTTGAAGGTTATCAGTGATATACTCCCAAATTGGTAATGTGGCATGTTGAGTGCTGCTATGTGTTGCTGATCATTTGTTGATCATTTGTTGATCAAAGCATGGCTTTGTGAAGAAGCGTAGCTTTGTGGACGAGACTGCATCAGGACCTCACACCCCAGAAATGGTCGAAACAGGAAAGATGCGACAAGGTTATGAGGGTCGCGCCCTTTAGGGTATGTCATTTCCTTTTGGAAAAAGGTGGTATCAGGTATGGAGTCCTGATATATAACTTATCTGGTTGCTGCAATCTCATTTCTATGTGGTTGTTGCTTTGTTGAGGCGCCTCGGATAAAGATCGCAAATGACCGGGGGATGGCATATTCGTGTAGTAGTTACCTAGTTGCAGAGGAAACCCGGCCTTGCACTACGCCATAGATTGCATACTGCAACACCAAAGAAGTGATGCAGGATGTGCCAAAAAATGTTGCTGAAGGCTAAAAAAGGGCAAAGGCAACACTTTCTCGGTGTTGCATTTTGCCGCGTTGCCGCAGACCTCAAAGGCAACATTTTGACTATCTAAGGCAACATAAGAAATATTGTTGCAATAGAATCCTATTTGGGTCTATAGCAACATCCATAGGTGCATGTAGCAACATTCAAAAATGTTGCTATAGATATTAATTTTCTGAATTTGTGGGGCCCACAATGTAGAGCATATTTGATTTTTTAATAGAAATAAATATTTATTTAATAAAATGCTATTGCACAGAATTTGATATTCAAACAGTAATTTATTTAAATAAATATTTTATTTCAACATTTAAAATAGTACAAATTCCCGACTCCACTATTTTACAATTCAATGATAAATAACACTGATATTCACATATACAGATATTCCTCACTACATCACTCAGTTCACTCATTACATATGTAGTTTCAATTTATACAGACACCGACACTGACAAATATATGACGAGCCGAGTGCCGAGCCGAAGGCGAGCCGAGAAGCGGGTCCGGGCGTAGCGCCGGCGGGGTCCGGGGCACCACAAGTGGGCACCGCCCGATTCATCCGATTTCGGAAGATCGAGCCTTCTTTGAAACCTGTCTTCAACTCCATTTCAGATTGAATCCAACATCTGAGCAATCTGCAAAAATACACACTGACGCAGTAAAATTGAAAAGGAAATATTTTTGCAGTATAAAATAAAATGTAATTTTGAAAATATTATTTGCCTCAGTTATTTGGGTGACAATTTGGTCCAAGCAGTTGACAATGCACAAGAACAAAAATGAAACAGAAGCATGCTACAGAAATAAACAGCATGCTCAATGAATTGGTCAGAGCAAACTATACCAGACTTGTATGCCAAACATAAAACAACAGTGGACAGAGCTCAACAAAAGAACTCAAACTCACAATTAAACCAAAACTCCAACCATATTCAAAAATACAGACCAACAGAAGTGTCAAGTGAATGAGCTGCAGCAATTTCAAAAATGGCCGAAGTCAGATAATATAAGAAATATGAACTCGAGCAAGTCCAGCTACCATATGAAAGCAACCATACATATATACATGTGTGAAACAGCATGTATATATATAGGCAGTGCAAACAGGTTCAAAGGACCAGTGCATATATACATGTTCAAGTGCAACAACAAACACATATGTACATACATGAATGCATATATATATACATGATAATGGAAAACATAAGTGATACAACAGTTTCAGTGAACAAGTGAAGCACAAAGAGAAAGGTACACAAGTGTGTGTGGCACCAATGGAAACAGTATGGTGAAGCAACTTGACTACAAAAACTCAAGTGAAATATATTACAAGTTCAAGCTACAGGATGTCAACCAGAAGATATATTACAAGTTCAAGCTACAGGATGAACAGACATAGCCAAAGTCAACCACGAACAGTAGCAAGTTCAACCAATTCAAATCAAGTTGCCGAAGTCTAGTTAAATGTCAAAGGCAAAGTCACGATGAACAATCAATTAAATGACCGATGTCAACAGATATATACGAACGTAAATCTAGGGGTTCGAACCCTATATAAACACATTAACATCATCGGCAGATAGTATCGAGTTCAAGCAAGCAATACAGTAAAGTAAAAGCAACAAATTACATACCCGAATACACAGTTGAACTCAAGCAAAATCGAAGGAGCTGTATTCAAAGCAAGGAGACGATCGATTGCCAAAGCAAATCAGAAGAACAGCAATTGTAATCGATCGACAATCAATCGGGTCCTTCGATATTAGACGAAGCCCTAATCGCACAAGGACGAAGCCCTAGCTAATCTCACAGGAGCGAAGACAAGGCCGAAGCCCTAACTAATCTCACAGGAGCAAAGACAAGGCCGAAGCCCTAGCTAATCTCACAGGAGCGAAGACAAGGCCGAAGCCCTAGCTAATCTCATAGGAGCGAACACGAGGCCAAAGCCCTAATTTCAGAGCAAAAGAGGAACAAGATAGGAGCAGCCATTATCACATACGAGAAAAGGGGATCTACTCTAAACTAGTTCAGGTGGTAAAACGAAATTTTGGGGCAAATTGCAGTGGTGATCCATTTTAACAACCAGATTAAATGTAGACCGTTGGATCGTATTCACGCGGATTGCTAATTTTATTAATTTTTTAATTTGAATACATCTATAGCTACTGCAACATCTTGTTGATACCTATGCTAACACCTTGAAGCGAGTGTTGTAATAGACAAAAATCAGCATACCTATCGTTACATTATAGCTAGCAACACCTTGTAATTTCGTTGCAGTAGGCCATCTATGGCGTAGTGTTGTGTTGGCAGAGAGCTGGTTAAGTTATCGGGACGTCCCACCAGAGGCATACCCATATGGTAATAGGAAGTTCCTTAGCCTAACCATTTGTTGGAATTCCAAAGAAACAATACGAGCCCTTTACGGTTTTAGTTGTATAACCTGCTATGGAATGTGGCGGTAACCTGCTATTGAACATAGTAGCTATAGTAGGCATATAATAATGGTTGTATGCTGGCTAAGATTAATATTATATTTTTGAACTGTTTCCACACTAGACATTAATGATAATATCAAAAAAAAAAATTTCTCGTATCAAGCATGTTTGACTATCATAAGGAGAAATCTCCTCCAATTCTGCGTTTGCATTGTGTGTGTGGCGGAAGGCCTTATGGTAGTTTCATTTTCAAAAAAAGCATATCAGATTTCTCTTATGAATTGTTTTTATTTTAAACAATTGTTTTGTTACTCATACCAGTCCCATGACTGACCTGGAGTTTATTGTTCCCTTTCTAAACTCTGGGTGCCCATAATTTCCCACACGGGCAGTCTAGAGTTGGTTTTTTCAGATAGTCAGGTTTAGTAGATTATCGGGAGCTAGTTCAGTTTTTGGAGTTCACGGACGACTGACCTTGCTTATCTTGGTACAACGTGATGGTGGTTTGAGCTTGATGTTGAAATTGTTGGATGCATTCTCTTTTAAAGATCATTTGGAGTATCACTTCTGTTGTTTCCGTTGTAACATTATTTGTCTATGATATTCTTGTATCATATAGATATCATTGTTGTATATCATTTTGTATATGGTATTCATTGGAGTTGTATATGATATTATTCATTTCTTTCTTCCGCTGTGTTGTTATACTTAACGTGTTATAAGCTCCGGCGAGCCAGATTCGGCATTTGAATCTGCGGCATTCGAGTACAAGTGAAGTACGGGTGCCGATTTTCGAAGGCCTAGTCAGGACCGCTACACATAATAGTACTTTGTTTAGAAATGATAGAAAATATTTTTCAAGTACTAAGCTAATGACTAATAGTTTTAGAATATGGATTCCTGCTAATATGATGAATCATGATAAACAACTTTTTATTAGCAACCATGATAAGAATGTGATTTGTAATTAAAACTATATTTATAAAGGTTCAACCACACCCAAATGAGTATGGTTTCCTAAAACTTAGGAAATTATAATAACCTTGGGTATTGCATGCTTTAAATATTAATATTTTTACTGACTCCCTAGTTAAGTAGTAGTTATTTATTAATGATCGATAGTCCTACTTATAGTGCCAAAACATAGTAGTTTACTATGAATAGTATAAAAAGTAGGATTCTCCACAAAAATTTGATTAAAATACTACTGTTTTAATAATATCAAAAGTACTAAAAAGTAATTGCTATTTGATAAAATTATTTCATTATTTTTATTTCTTTTAGAGGGTACAACCCCACCTATATTGGTAAGGTTTTCACCTTATAATTAACCTTTAGACCCTAATGTTGTAAGTGGGTACCGGAAACAATTATTGTTTGTTGCAGGTACTTGGAGAAACGAAAGGAAAAGGATAGATTTTGAATTTTATCCATGTTTCATATAATTGAGGGAATTATGTTCTTACAATGAAATAAAGACTTCAGAAAATTCGGTAAATTCTAACTGATTTTCATTGTAATTAATATTGGGTTAATCTATTATTTTTGAGGAATGCTAAGCTATTTCTGGAAAATAATACTCATATTTTGGACATAGTATAACTTGTATCTTTTTAAAATGTCCACATCTTTATATAGACATAAAGAGAACACATATTGAAGGAACATATTTCTTAACAATATTTTCTAAGAAAGTCATATTTACTTAATTTTCACTTATACATAGAAATATTATAGTTAAGAAAAGATTAAGTATTTGCTCTCTATAATATATTTTTACTTAAAAGGCAATATTTTTATAGTCCTCGTTTTTTTATAATGACAAAGGGGGAGAAATACATATGTATATTAATAAGAAAGATATTATACTTAGGGGAAGATTTAATTATATTATAATATCATTTTATATAGAATGAATATTTTAAAAAATTGTATAGTTATCATCATCAAAAATGGGGAGAATGTTAGAACCTCTCTTATTGGATTTTAATGATAACAATTATACAATTATGCCAAAATACCTCTAAGCCAACTTGCAGGTAGATAAGTATCAAAAAAGACAAACAAATAACTTCATCATGAAGATACACGGTACAAAAAAGGATAAAAGTATATATATGGAGATATAAGAAGAGATATACATGACAAAGACAAGACGAAGGTGACAAACAAAGTACTAGTAGTCATAGAGTGTCATGCCTAGAGTATATATATGTTAAAATCTCTTCAAAGTGGTATACACACACATACACACACAAATGTATTTGATCACAAGTCAATTTCAAAGTTTAAAAACAATAATACTTCAGGCAGTCGACAGAATAGACAACCGCAGTCGACTGAATTCGTGCACATATATGTATTTATACACTAATAGTTTAAGTCGACTAAATATACAATTATGTCAACTAAACACTAGTTCAATCGGCTAAACTAAGTAATTCAATCGACTAAAACTGCCTTATTTTACACTATTTCTTTTCTAACTTGAAATGTGACTTTTCACTTAAATTCAATAAACTAATTAACTCCATTAAGTCGACTGAACAGTTGTAACAACTATATTTTCAAATTTTTCTGAAGAGGTGCTCCTCTCCACGAAGAGTAATTCCTCTTTATTAATGGTTGCAACTATTTCTATTTATCTTTCCTCTTTTCTAAGAGTTGCAACCATATATCCTTTATATAAAGCAAACAAATTCTTGAATTCAAGATCAATTACATTATTTGATTTTCTATATATTGCTTTTGAATTCTCCAATGCTTCCACATACTTTCAATACTTTCAAATTGATCACTTGTTCATTTATGAATATAATCCTAATGATCGAAACCTTTCATTTCTTCACGTGCACTCAATATACCACTCAGAAGAAGATTATAGGAAGGTTGTACTATATCGACTCATTCATGCTATTAAAGAGCACACAAGGTTACAAACTCAACTATTTGTAATAGTCGAAGTCCTGTTAGAGATCTTTAGGAATGAAGTCATGTTCGGTAGCTCAGGGGATCTGTAATACCAATTTCTTCGAGTTAACTTGAGGACGTTTGTTAGTTAATTCCACAAGGAGACTAGGATTGCACGTAGAATGAGAAGTTCGAACCAGTATAAAAATCTCTAGTGCACTTTACATATTACAATTTTTATACTGTAAGTTTTATATAAGGTTTATTAGTAGATATAATCATATCATTTGATCCACATACATTTTCATGGGGTACATGTGATAGGGGTTCTTTCTTTTTGAACTGTGGCGAAGCTTAGACTCTTACCCCGACATGTCCATTTAAGGGTTAGAGGAGACAGTCGAGTGGCTAGCCGTAAAATTAGATTCATGGTACAAGTTGTAGTCACCTCCTTTTAAGAAAAACATCATATGGGTATCAGAGCTTAGGTTTAGCTAAAACCTAGATCTTGGTAGGGTAAACTCATTAGGGATAGTGTTAGTAACACCCTAGAATGAGTTGAGTGTATTATATATATAAGAGTGCATATTTGTTAGTGCTATAAAAATGTTTTTTATCATGTTGATTGATATATTAAGTGGTATGAATTCTGTTCGATATAAAAGGTACGGTTATATCGATAAGGGTTTCTAAACACTTGGACAAGGCAAACCGACGTAGTATTGTTTTTGAAAATTGGTAAATGCAAAAATTCTAACTATGATTATATCTTATATATATAAAATAATAGTTTTCAAGAATTTTTTTGATATAGTTATTATGATGTGCTTGTTTGTTAGAAATTGATAATATTCGATAATTATCATTTATTGTTTGATTAGTTGTGATCAGCTAATTTATGAGCATTGGCTATTGTTTGTAGATTTTTGGAATTGTGCTCAACCAGTTTATGAGCAGTTTTGCATTTTTCAGCATGGGTTGAATAGATAGTAACCTGTGGGGACATTAAAACGAACACCTTGTGAAGTAAATTTTATAATTTGACTATAAGGCAGTAAGTGATAATGTTGGGTTAAAATTTAATTTTAATAAAAGTATTTATTATAAGACAAACAAAGATATACATCGGTGAAATGATTTAAGACAAGGAAGTAACTTTATATAGATATGGTTTACAAATAAAAAAGTCTAAACTAGGAATATGAGAACTTAAATCCCGGTGTTTTTGAAAATGTGTTTACAAAGTTTTGGGGAAAATAATAGTATCATTTGAAAGTATTTATAAATAGAAATATTTTAAAAGGATTTTAAAGGAGATGAGAAGTACTGAACTCACTTCTGTCGTAGAAAAATAACTCTGGTGATGACTATAGTATCATCAACGTTAATTTTCGAGTTTCTAAGTGAGGGATGCTACTATTGTAGTTTTCTATTGGTTGTTTTGGTAAAACAAATTTTGATTTGTTGAAAGTAGAGTTTTGTAACTCTAGAATGGAACGATAGCAAGTTAAACAAGTTTATTTTGTTGAATATCCTAGTTAAGTAAAAAAGTCCTATATCGTATATAAACTCTTAGGATATAGTGGAGTATTATACAAATATGAACTTAATAATCTTGAATTTTGGTAAACGTAAGTAACGTGTTATGGAATGGTTCATAAATGGTGTGTTTAAGAAACCAATTGGAATAAATACGTAAGTTGTACGTAGATTGTTTATTCACATAATTGTTTATGATCCATATTCAAGTACATGATTGCGAGGTGATTTACACTGGTCAAAATTAGGATTTTTCACTCGATTCTTGACGACGAATACTTGATACAGATTTTTGATGTGATTTTGAAGTTTTCTATCATGGTATATGGCTATGTAAGGAGAACGAAGGTTTCCAATCAAGGAACCCGATCGAAGTAAGTACTAGGGAAGTAGATTAAGCGATATTAGTTCAAAAGAGAAGTTTATGTGATCAGCAAGTGATCGAGTTTGATATTGCGTACGGATGGTCCATGTGCATCGTATAGATTGTTTGATGACATGCTTATGTGAGGTGATTGCTATATATGATTTAGCGTGCTTAGATTCATAATGTAACAATCCAGGATTTGATCACTTTAAGTATGGATATCTAAATATAATTCAAATAATTAATTAATGGATTTTATAACTAAATTAAACTACTCTTAAACAATAAAAAATGTTAGTGAAATTATTTTCAAATTTTGTTTACAAAAATAATTTGTTCGAAGAAAGATAGAAAATGTAACCGGAAGTCGTTTTCTGAATTTTCAATTTTTTGTCGGCTAAAAGTTATCGAAAATGTCGTAACACTTTTTGAACACACATACACACATTTATAAATCATTTTAGTCATGTCTGAATAGTTGTGTACATGTATGTACATTTAAGAATGCCTTTATATATATATATATGATGAGACTTTATTTTAAAATGTTAAAAATATATATAATATATAAGATGCTTCTTCCAACATTTAGTACAAATGGTGTCATAGCATGTTTCCTTTGACATTATAGGATGGTGGCTAAGGAGGGGATGGAAATTTGATGGGAGAAAGGAGGGGGTGAGGTGGCAAAAGAAGAGAGGGGGGTATAGTACTAAGGGCATTTTCGTAATTTCACTTGTTAACATATTATAATGTGAATATTAGGCTCAGGTCCCTAATAAGTTTCAAAATACACAAAAACCCCAGTAAAAAAGGTATGTAAATAAAGTCCCTAGAATAAGTTACTAAGTAATTTCATATAGTTATGCAATTATTCACTGAATAATTGCAAACATTTATGCAATTATATCCAAAAGTTGCATAAATTTATGCAAATTTTTCGGTGAATAATTGTGGAAATTTCCGCAATTTTTTTGTGAATAATTGAGGAATTTTTCATAATTTTTTGAAAAAATTGCGGAAATTTCTGCAAATTTTTAATGAATAATTGTGGAAATGTCTGCAATTTTTTGATATAATTGCATAAATGTGTGCAATTATTCACTGAATAATTGCATAAGTGTATGCCATTATTCGGTAACTTAATTTTAGGGACCTAATTTACAAACTTTTTTTACTGGGGTTTTTGTGTATTTTGAAACTTATTAGGGACCTGTGCCAAACTGTCTCTATTATAAAAGAAAATTTTCTTAATTTATTTTCATTTTTCCTTATTCTTATCTTCATTTTCAAACCTTCCTAAGCTCTTAAGAAATCTTTCATGGCTACTTAAAAATATTTCCTAAGTTATAAACTTTAGTTTTCTACTTGAATTCCTTAAAAAGCTTGCTAAAAACCCTTCTACATTCTCTTCTTCACTTCCTCTTTCACAATTAAACCCAACTCCACTCAAAAACTCCAAGGCCTAAC
Organism: Allium fistulosum; assembly: GCA_030737815.1. Lineage (NCBI taxonomy): Eukaryota > Viridiplantae > Streptophyta > Magnoliopsida > Asparagales > Amaryllidaceae > Allium > Allium fistulosum. The sequence continues at coordinate 171,670,643 of CM060906.1, read as the reverse complement.
CCTATGTGCCTATGGCCGAGCACTTTTGATGCTAAAACCAACGAAAAGACTTCATTTTTCCAAGAAAAATTCAAAGGCCTAGGTCATTCTCAAGTTCGAGGAGAAAATACTTTTGTTTAGTTGAATTTCGGTGAGTAAATTCTAATCTTTTTGGGAAAGAACTTACCTTTATATATATATTGTTATGTAGCTATATGTATATGATGTTATTGTATGAATTTTAGCATGGTTTGGATGTATATGTATGTGCTAATGTGTGTTTAGTATTAGGACTTGAAGTGAAAAACTAAAGTGATACCTTTGGTTATAAAGTTGTGATTTTGGAAATGTTATGGAAATGACATGCTATGTATGTGAAATCTTGGATTTTTGGTTGGATGGTTATGGAAGTTAGTACTTGGAAATGTTGAAAGGAATTGAGATCATTTTTAAAGTCAAATCATGTTATTTAGTTTTGATTTATTAAGTGTTTCAAAAGAAAATAATAATATAAAGTTCCTTGGTGTATGTTATTTGCTGATGATGTTGTGCTAATTGATGAAAGTAGGATTGGGGTTGATAGACAACTAGAGCTGTGGAGACAGACTTTAGAATCAAGGGTATTTAGGCTTAGCACAACTAAAACAGAGTATATGAAGTGCGAGTTCAGCGATGTCAGGTCAGAGGATGGAGATGTCACTCTGGCCGGACAAATAGTTCCCAAGAAGGAATCCTTTTGATATTTAGGATCAATGTTACAGTATGATGGTGAGATTGATGAAGATGTTAGTTTTAGAATTTGAGCGAGATGAGTGAAATGGCGACAAGCGTCTGGCATTTTATGTGACAGGAAAGTCCCACAGAAGCTTAAAGGAAAATTCTACAGAATGACAATCAGGCCTGCGATGTTGTATGGTGTAGAATGTTGCCCTACTAAAAGCCAACACGTCCAGAAGATAAGCGTAGCAAAGATGCATATGCTGCGATGGAGCTGCAGTCATACAAGAAGAGACCGAATTAGAAATGATGATATACGTGATAAACTTGGAGTAGCACCAATTGAGGAGAAGCTAATTCAACATCGCTTAAGATGGTTTGGACATCTTCGATGGAGGCTGCTCGAGGCACCTGTGCGCATTGGAATTATTGACCGCGTCGAATGCTCAAAGAGAGGTAGAGGTCGACCAAGGTTGACATGGGAGGAAGTAGTAAAAAGAGACTTGAAGGATTGGAGTATATCTGTAACGACCCGATATTTTCAACCATTCGCATCCATTATAAGTGTATAGGTAGACACTCATGCCGGAGTTGAATTGCTCAAAATACCGCGTTGTAAAAAAAATTTGGCAAATCTCAGAATATACAGTAAATAAATATAATCACAGATCACAGACACAGAGTAAAATAATGCAGCGGAAGTAAAAGAAATAGTAGTTCATGAAGCTACTATATAAATATATCAGAGTTACATAAGATACAACAGAAGAAATAGAGTACAACAAAAGTCTCAATAAAATAACCAAGTACAAGCTGAGTAGAACAACGGAACTGGAATAGATAGGACATGACAAGCAGATAATCTCCAGCGATTCAAATCTCCAAGAGAGTGGAAATCCAAATCTGTGAATAACTCAGGCTGACCCGAGCGTAAAGCAAAACACAAAACACTCGAGTCAGGACAATATATACTTATATAATGTAAACCAACTCAAGCGAACTGTAATAAGGGTACAAGTAACTTAGAAGATGCTTGGGACCGCCCATCCTCTAAGGATCCGTTAAACTATCTACTATGTAGTAATATACGCTATATATAGTAGTGTCTAATCAGTAAAGTATAATCATATAGAAAATAGCGTTAAGGGGATGGAGAACCTTAACGCGGTCGGATCTTTAAAATCATAATCGTAGTAAAGCTCGATATGGTAGGTGACACGGCACAACTAGGCAATGCCAGGGTAGATATACCAATTACGCATCCGGACTAGTGGTGACGCATAGCAGCCACTACCGCCCACCTCGAACAACACTCCCAAATCAAGGGTGCGCACCAAATCAATCACAAGTAATAGAATGGTATCGAAGAAGTGTGTCCGATCAGAGGTGCTACCTCATTGGTCCGTCAATCGCTCCTGTTTTAGCCACCTTATGCCAACTCATGGGAGTTGGGTCCACGTATATACCTTAGGATCGTCGCCACCATCCTACTTCATTCTGGAATCTCCACCGCGTACACGGTTGCCAAAGTGGTTTTCGGTAAGACAGAGAGTATGTCCATATCCGATCCCGGTCTCTTTAACAACCCAACGTTATTATAACCCGTGGTTATAACTTTTTAAAAACAACACTTTACTTCAAAATAAAATATCATTTCAAACCATATCTTTATCAAAATAAAGATTAAATCAATTCCAAACCATTTCCATATATTTAAAATTTCATATAATTTCAAAACTTCATTTCAAATCATTTTAATATAATAAAATATCATATCCTTACAAAACTTCATTTCAAATCATTTTAATAAAATAAAATATCCTATCAGTTCAAATCCAATATTCAACTTTAAATACCTTTTAAATTCAAAGATATCGTTCATTTACTATCATTTCAAATCACCTTTAAATAGTTTATATTCCAATCAAAATAATTCATTTAAACCTTTTAAAAGTGTAATTATTATATTTTCAAATCAAGTATTCAATTTCCAAAGTTTCAAACCATTCTGAGTTCGTTTACTAAGTCAAAAACCCTAATTATTAAAATTTCAGCATTTCACAGCATTTAAAAACAACTGCTATAAGTTATATTTGAAAACATTTTTAATTCAGCAAAGACAGCACTTAAAACTGCTGTTAAAACTCAGTTTTAGTTGAATTATAGTTCAAAACAGAAAAGACAGCAATTCAGAAGTGCTGCGGTAGTTCAGATTTCAAAACAAGGGTTAAATTTGGTTTCAGCAAAGACTGCAGACCATTATAGCATTTCCAGAGAATGCTATAATAGACCTGGGTTCAATATTAGCCTATAAGTTCAACTACAGCAACTGCAGCATTTCAGAAATGCCGTAGTAGCCCTTTTATTCAATTTTTAGTGTAATTCAGAACCATAGCATTTCTGAATGCTATTAAAAGTGATTTCCAGCTTTTTAGTGTATTTCCAGCAATTAAATAACTTAATTTTAAACTCTTTAAACATTTTAAAAATCATAATTTAACATTTAAAATGTTCATTTACATATCATTTAACATGTATCTTTTTCACAATAAATTTCCTATAATTAAATCCAATTTTCAACAATTTACTTAATAAATTTTAGTGTAAAAGTTTCCAATTCTTCACATTTCAACAAATAACTTAACACTTCAAATTTAAATTACCCTTTAACAAATTTAACTAAATTTCCAATTTTATTTAATTAACTTAAACTTTAATTAAACCCAAATTTCACATTTCCAAGTCAAGTTATATTTTAAAAGATCACTTTTAAACATTCATTTATTTAACCACTTAAATTAATAGAAAAATCAATAATACTTTAATAAATCACTTAAATTAAAATTTAAATCAAATTATCATCTTTACCATTTTCCAAATATAATTAAATTTCCATTTTTATTCATAAACTTAAATATCATTTTTAACCAAAATTCCAAATTTCCAACTTAAGTTATATTTCAAAAATCCAGTTAAACCATTCATTAATTACATTTTTAACATATGAAAAAAAACATAATTTCTTTATTTTAAAACATTTCAAATCTAATTAAATCAAATTTCATAAATTTATAATTTTTAAAATACTTAAAAATATTCAAAACACTTTATAAAATAACCACGGGCCTGTATATAATTTTCTAACCTAGGTCAAGTGATACGGATATGTATCATTTCAATCCGCAGTTAAAAAAGAAAAATCCGGGTTCTATCATTTCAAACCCGCAATCCCAAGTTAAAATAAATTAAATAAAAACCATTCAGGCCTATCATTTCAGCCCATAACGATTTTTCCCTATTCTAAAGTCCGTTCGGGTATGTATCATTTCAACCCATAGTGATTCTAGTCTACAGGGAACTTGCAATGGTGATAACAGATATAAATAACAGAATAACATTAAATAACAGTAACATATGATATAACAGGTGTAATAACAGGTGTGAACATCATATGATAATAATATAGGCATATATAACATGATAATATATTTCTACAGATTCACAGGGTGTCAATTTACTAGTTATATAGGTACATATTGTCTGGTGAGAATAACTCACCTGTATTGAGCTGGAGAAGACAACCAACACACACATCACAGAATCCACAAAGGCACGAGAGTATGATGATGATTTGGGTGTGAGAGACAAGGTTAAATTCCTTGGATACATGGGACAAAACAATTCAAATATACATTAATAAACACTAAACAACAATTTACATAACTTGCAAATGCTTGCACAAAACACTATCAAACCAATTTCACTTGCCTCCATCCCACATAGGTTTAGCCATGGCTGGAAAATACACGGCTATGGCATGTTCTAGGATCTGGTTTTGGACCTATAGGGGTCGGCCATGTATAGAGGAATTGGTGCAATTGTTTGTGAAGCAAAGTCTAGTGTTCAATGGCAAAAACATGGATTTTCAAAGCATCTTATGGCTCGGCCAAGGCATATAGGGGCCTGTATATTTCAGGTGTGGGCTGTAGGGGAGGTGCAGAGGTGTGTTAGGTTGAGATCTGGTCAGTGGTGGTGGTGGTTGGTCGGCCTAGGTGGAAGAGAGAGGTGGTGATAGGCCTAGGTGTGCTCGGCTTGACCATGCAGGTGATGTTGCTCAAAACTATGGTGGATTCACATCACAAAGGGGCTCGGCTATGGCATAGGAAGGGGCTGGAGGTGATGTTGGTCAGAGGGGATGGTAGTGGAGGTGGCCAAGGTAGTGGATGTGGTCAGGCCGATCCAAAGAAGGGGATGAAGGCAAGGCAAAACACATGAAAACAAAGAAGAAAACATAGAAAACAAAGGAAAAAGAAGAAGTTTTTACCCAAAATTTTTGTGAAGCAATGGCCGGCTATTTTTCTTTGAGAAGAGAAGGTTTTGATACGAAATGAATGAGAAAAATTTGTGCAGCTGAAAGAATTTAGGTCGGCCAAGCAAAAGTGAATGCAGGAGTTTGGAAAACAAAGAGGTAGAAAACCAAAACCCTTAAGCAAATCAAGAGTCACGACCTTCCAAATTTCCTCTATTTTAATTTAACTTATATATATATAAATCTGATAATAAAGAGTAAATAAACTCAGAAATAAAGTAAATAAGAAAAATAAATAAATAAATTTTATATTAATTAAATTAAATGAAGAAAAATAACACTATATACAAACTAGGTTAAATAAACTGAAACAAATTCAAATAATCTTTGGAAAAATCTATTCTAATCTAAATACATGTAAAGTGAATATTAATAAAGTAAAACAAAGAAAATAAAGTGAATGTATAAAATAAATAAATAAATTTTAATTATATATAGTTAAATTAAGAAAATAGCAAAAAAAATAGAAATTAGGCTTTAAAATTACAAAATAAATTCAACAAGCTTTGGAAAAATTTTATAATCACTTTAAAATTATTAAAAGACAAAATTATACATAAAATAAAATATTAACATATATTAGAACAAAATATGACAAATAAAATATAATTTATATGTTTTTAAAATAAATAATATTGCAAAATAAACAGTTTATACACAAAATTGAAAATTACATAACTTCTACAATATAAGTCCGTTTTCAACGAAACGAAAAGCAGTATTCATGGAATTAAATCTATTTTCATAATAAAAGATAAAATTTAAGAATTTTAAATATTTAAATTTAAAGTTTAAAAGTCAAAGTTTGACCAGTTTGAACAGAAATTCACTTTACAGTAAAATATCCAATTTTTACCAGTTTGAAATTATAATTTACATAACAATCAAAATATATATTTAGAAATGAAATATTTGAAACAAAACAAGTTTAAAATAATTTCAAAAGTTTTTCAATCAGGAAATTCAATTTAACAGAAATAAAATATAAAATAAAATAAGCCTAAAATGTAGGGTTGTTACACTCTCCCCCACTCAAAACTTTTCGTCCCCGAAAAGGAATGAGGTACAGGAAAGCACAGAAAAAGAAAAAAAAATGAAATAGAATTAAGACAAGATGATAAGAAGATTGGAATTACACCTGATAACTATTGTTATAGGTAAGTTTGACAAGATGGAGGTGATCAAATCAAGAATATAAGCACGAAAAAGATCCTCTAGAGTCTGAATCTCTCTTTTCACTTGACTGACGGTCTATGAATGGAAAAACAGTGTTCAGATCCAGATGAGTAACAAAGGTTATCAAAGATTACAGAAAGATTTCTAAACAGACTAGTATAAGCAATAGCCTTCCCATTCTGTAACAAGATAAGAGAAATAAGGACAACCAAAAGGTAGTTTGAAAAACAAAATAAGATAATAGATTTGTAACCATAATGTTTTGAAATCATAACAATTTAGAGATGTTATCATTTAGAAATCGTACTACTTAAAATCACAACACTTTGGAAATGTTATTCTAAAAAAAAAACATAATACTTTGAAAATCATAACACCTTTTTAAAAATAATCTTCATTTAAACCATTTAAATCCAATGTCAAATAATATTCATTTCAAAGCTGTAACATTTCTAAGTTCATTCAATTATAAATTTCCAAAACATTGTATTTTCAAAACAGCAGCACTTATAAAATGCTACAGTAGATATATTAATATTTCAAATCAGTTTAATTTCAGAAATATTCATTTGGATATCATTTAACTTATGACTTATTAAAACAAACCTTTATGAATGGAATATCCAAATTAAACTATACTTCGTTTATTAAGTTAAAAGTTCACTATTTTAGTTAGCTCTTAATTTAACACATAACCTAACACTTTATTTAAAATACCCATTTCATAAATAAATATTCCTTTAATAAGTTACACTTAAAATTCCATTTGAAAACCAAATTTTCAATTATCAAATTTTAGTGATGTTAAAATACATTTTAACTATTTAAATCATAATTATTCAATTTCCAAGACATATCTATTTCATAAATAAACATTTATATAGCAAATATAACAATCAAATTTCTTTACACATTTATTCATTTAGACATCAATTAAACTATGAATTCAAGTTAAATAACTTTATTACAAAATGTCTAGTTCAAATGTATTTTATTTTATCTATTCAAAGATACATTATTTATTATACAACATATTCATTTCAGGAAATAACCTTTATTAAAATTTCTAGGTTAGACTTAAGGTTCCATATTAAATCAATTTGATTATTAAGTTATTTAAATAAAATCTCTTTAGATTCCTTTTTCAATATTTACCTCTGTTATTCTTTTATAACTAAAATTTAAGTGTATAACATTTATTATAACCACTCAAATTTTATTTATAAAAATCCTTTCTATATTGTATATTATCCAATTTCATATTCAACTTCTGTGCAATTTAGGTAAGTTATATTAAAATTAAATTGTGTGTTATACAAGTAAAACTTTCCAATTCAATTATCTCCAGTTTGAATCATTTATTCAAAATTTTTTTTTCTTCTTATAACTGAAATTATTCTTTAAGATAAAATATAAGAATTAAATTTCCGATTCCCTTCAAACCACTAAGAGATAAATAAATATATGTATATAATATGTCAAATCAAATTTAAATCATATATCTATATATATTATAATCCAGTCATATTTAGAAATTCAAATCAATTAGATTTTCCAAAACAAAGCTGTAGCAAGACTACATAATGGTTTCTTCACTTCGAAACTCGAAAATGAACGTCGATGATGCTGCAGTCATCACCGAAATTATTTTCCAGCGACAAAGAGAAGAGCACTAAATTTTTAAACTTTAAAATTCTTTAGAGACAAATTTTTATTCAAAATACTTTAAATAATATCCTTTTAAAAATTTTAAACACAAGGTTTGAAACCATCGGAAATTAAATTCTTTAACTTTCTTGTTTTAAATTCATTTCAGTTCCCAAATAAATTTATAAACAACTATTTATAAATTCATTTGTAGAACAATAAATGATAAATCAAGTATTATCATTTCAAATTATCAATTTAAATCAATTTATTAAGTTCCATAAAATTATATATCCAAATTTATTTCATAAACCAAATTTTAAAATAATATTGTGTCAGTTTGTTCTGTCAAAGTGTTTTAGAAATCCTATCGATAGCGTTGATCAGACGAATCGATCGGAAACCCAAATCAACATTAACAACTCAAACAACACAATATAAAACAAAACATAGATTTACTAGTACAATTAAAAATGTTTGGAGATATTTTGGAAACAAAGACAAGATGATTTAATAACAAAATAGGAAGATGGATAAGCTTAGATAAATCACGGGCAACCTTAACCGGGTCAACCGTGACTTAATGAATAAGATCAAAATGTGGATTTTTCTGTGGTAAATCTACATCCGATCTCAAGAGATAGAGTTTGGAATAACAAAAGATATTAGCATCTAAACCAAGGATAAATATAAATCTCTGGTGAATCGATGCTAATTGTAAAGGAGTTTCACCCTTTTACAAGAAAATTAGAATATTGGCGAGACCGCCAATTCACTATAAAGATCATTAGAAGTGGAGTTTTGGAATACTCCAGAATCAAAAGAAGATGAATAGTGAGGGACAAGAATGAATTTTGGAACCGCAGGGAACATTCCAAAAATTCAAAGGAAATTCGAATCAAGAGGAAAAGATTCAAACTCGAACGAAAGTGATTCTGTAAATAAATCTACTCCATATGCTGAGTTTTGCCTCAAAGCCAAAGCTCTGATACCAACTGTAACGACCCGATATTTTCAACCATTCGCATCCATTATAAGTGTATAGGTAGACACTCATGCCGGAGTTGAATTGCTCAAAATACCGCGTTGTAAATAAAATTTGGCAAATCTCAGAATATACAGTAAATAAATATAATCACAGATCACAGACACAGAGTAAAATAATGCAGCGGAAGTAAAAGAAATAGTAGTTCATGAAGCTACTATATAAATATATCAGAGTTACATAAGATACAACAGAAGAAATAGAGTACAACAAAAGTCTCAATAAAATAACCAAGTACAAGCTGAGTAGAACAACGGAACTGGAATAGATAGGACATGACAAGCAGATAATCTCCAGCGATTCAAATCTCCAAGAGAGTGGAAATCCAAATCTGTGAATAACTCAGGCTGACCCGAGCGTAAAGCAAAACACAAAACACTCGAGTCAGGACAATATATACTTATATAATGTAAACCAACTCAAGCGAACTGTAATAAGGGTACAAGTAACTTAGAAGATGCTTGGGACCGCCCATCCTCTAAGGATCCGTTAAACTATCTACTATGTAGTAATATACGCTATATATAGTAGTGTCTAATCAGTAAAGTATAATCATATAGAAAATAGCGTTAAGGGGATGGAGAACCTTAACGCGGTCGGATCTTTAAAATCATAATCGTAGTAAAGCTCGATATGGTAGGTGACACGGCACAACTAGGCAATGCCAGGGTAGATATACCAATTACGCATCCGGACTAGTGGTGACGCATAGCAGCCACTACCGCCCACCTCGAACAACACTCCCAAATCAAGGGTGCGCACCAAATCAATCACAAGTAATAGAATGGTATCGAAGAAGTGTGTCCGATCAGAGGTGCTACCTCATTGGTCCGTCAATCGCTCCTGTTTTAGCCACCTTATGCCAACTCATGGGAGTTGGGTCCACGTATATACCTTAGGATCGTCGCCACCATCCTACTTCATTCTGGAATCTCCACCGCGTACACGGTTGCCAAAGTGGTTTTCGGTAAGACAGAGAGTATGTCCATATCCGATCCCGGTCTCTTTAACAACCCAACGTTATTATAACCCGTGGTTATAACTTTTTAAAAACAACACTTTACTTCAAAATAAAATATCATTTCAAACCATATCTTTATCAAAATAAAGATTAAATCAATTCCAAACCATTTCCATATATTTAAAATTTCATATAATTTCAAAACTTCATTTCAAATCATTTTAATATAATAAAATATCATATCCTTACAAAACTTCATTTCAAATCATTTTAATAAAATAAAATATCCTATCAGTTCAAATCCAATATTCAACTTTAAATACCTTTTAAATTCAAAGATATCGTTCATTTACTATCATTTCAAATCACCTTTAAATAGTTTATATTCCAATCAAAATAATTCATTTAAACCTTTTAAAAGTGTAATTATTATATTTTCAAATCAAGTATTCAATTTCCAAAGTTTCAAACCATTCTGAGTTCGTTTACTAAGTCAAAAACCCTAATTATTAAAATTTCAGCATTTCACAGCATTTAAAAACAACTGCTATAAGTTATATTTGAAAACATTTTTAATTCAGCAAAGACAGCACTTAAAACTGCTGTTAAAACTCAGTTTTAGTTGAATTATAGTTCAAAACAGAAAAGACAGCAATTCAGAAGTGCTGCGGTAGTTCAGATTTCAAAACAAGGGTTAAATTTGGTTTCAGCAAAGACTGCAGACCATTATAGCATTTCCAGAGAATGCTATAATAGACCTGGGTTCAATATTAGCCTATAAGTTCAACTACAGCAACTGCAGCATTTCAGAAATGCCGTAGTAGCCCTTTTATTCAATTTTTAGTGTAATTCAGAACCATAGCATTTCTGAATGCTATTAAAAGTGATTTCCAGCTTTTTAGTGTATTTCCAGCAATTAAATAACTTAATTTTAAACTCTTTAAACATTTTAAAAATCATAATTTAACATTTAAAATGTTCATTTACATATCATTTAACATGTATCTTTTTCACAATAAATTTCCTATAATTAAATCCAATTTTCAACAATTTACTTAATAAATTTTAGTGTAAAAGTTTCCAATTCTTCACATTTCAACAAATAACTTAACACTTCAAATTTAAATTACCCTTTAACAAATTTAACTAAATTTCCAATTTTATTTAATTAACTTAAACTTTAATTAAACCCAAATTTCACATTTCCAAGTCAAGTTATATTTTAAAAGATCACTTTTAAACATTCATTTATTTAACCACTTAAATTAATAGAAAAATCAATAATACTTTAATAAATCACTTAAATTAAAATTTAAATCAAATTATCATCTTTACCATTTTCCAAATATAATTAAATTTCCATTTTTATTCATAAACTTAAATATCATTTTTAACCAAAATTCCAAATTTCCAACTTAAGTTATATTTCAAAAATCCAGTTAAACCATTCATTAATTACATTTTTAACATATGAAAAAAAACATAATTTCTTTATTTTAAAACATTTCAAATCTAATTAAATCAAATTTCATAAATTTATAATTTTTAAAATACTTAAAAATATTCAAAACACTTTATAAAATAACCACGGGCCTGTATATAATTTTCTAACCTAGGTCAAGTGATACGGATATGTATCATTTCAATCCGCAGTTAAAAAAGAAAAATCCGGGTTCTATCATTTCAAACCCGCAATCCCAAGTTAAAATAAATTAAATAAAAACCATTCAGGCCTATCATTTCAGCCCATAACGATTTTTCCCTATTCTAAAGTCCGTTCGGGTATGTATCATTTCAACCCATAGTGATTCTAGTCTACAGGGAACTTGCAATGGTGATAACAGATATAAATAACAGAATAACATTAAATAACAGTAACATATGATATAACAGGTGTAATAACAGGTGTGAACATCATATGATAATAATATAGGCATATATAACATGATAATATATTTCTACAGATTCACAGGGTGTCAATTTACTAGTTATATAGGTACATATTGTCTGGTGAGAATAACTCACCTGTATTGAGCTGGAGAAGACAACCAACACACACATCACAGAATCCACAAAGGCACGAGAGTATGATGATGATTTGGGTGTGAGAGACAAGGTTAAATTCCTTGGATACATGGGACAAAACAATTCAAATATACATTAATAAACACTAAACAACAATTTACATAACTTGCAAATGCTTGCACAAAACACTATCAAACCAATTTCACTTGCCTCCATCCCACATAGGTTTAGCCATGGCTGGAAAATACACGGCTATGGCATGTTCTAGGATCTGGTTTTGGACCTATAGGGGTCGGCCATGTATAGAGGAATTGGTGCAATTGTTTGTGAAGCAAAGTCTAGTGTTCAATGGCAAAAACATGGATTTTCAAAGCATCTTATGGCTCGGCCAAGGCATATAGGGGCCTGTATATTTCAGGTGTGGGCTGTAGGGGAGGTGCAGAGGTGTGTTAGGTTGAGATCTGGTCAGTGGTGGTGGTGGTTGGTCGGCCTAGGTGGAAGAGAGAGGTGGTGATAGGCCTAGGTGTGCTCGGCTTGACCATGCAGGTGATGTTGCTCAAAACTATGGTGGATTCACATCACAAAGGGGCTCGGCTATGGCATAGGAAGGGGCTGGAGGTGATGTTGGTCAGAGGGGATGGTAGTGGAGGTGGCCAAGGTAGTGGATGTGGTCAGGCCGATCCAAAGAAGGGGATGAAGGCAAGGCAAAACACATGAAAACAAAGAAGAAAACATAGAAAACAAAGGAAAAAGAAGAAGTTTTTACCCAAAATTTTTGTGAAGCAATGGCCGGCTATTTTTCTTTGAGAAGAGAAGGTTTTGATACGAAATGAATGAGAAAAATTTGTGCAGCTGAAAGAATTTAGGTCGGCCAAGCAAAAGTGAATGCAGGAGTTTGGAAAACAAAGAGGTAGAAAACCAAAACCCTTAAGCAAATCAAGAGTCACGACCTTCCAAATTTCCTCTATTTTAATTTAACTTATATATATATAAATCTGATAATAAAGAGTAAATAAACTCAGAAATAAAGTAAATAAGAAAAATAAATAAATAAATTTTATATTAATTAAATTAAATGAAGAAAAATAACACTATATACAAACTAGGTTAAATAAACTGAAACAAATTCAAATAATCTTTGGAAAAATCTATTCTAATCTAAATACATGTAAAGTGAATATTAATAAAGTAAAACAAAGAAAATAAAGTGAATGTATAAAATAAATAAATAAATTTTAATTATATATAGTTAAATTAAGAAAATAGCAAAAAAAATAGAAATTAGGCTTTAAAATTACAAAATAAATTCAACAAGCTTTGGAAAAATTTTATAATCACTTTAAAATTATTAAAAGACAAAATTATACATAAAATAAAATATTAACATATATTAGAACAAAATATGACAAATAAAATATAATTTATATGTTTTTAAAATAAATAATATTGCAAAATAAACAGTTTATACACAAAATTGAAAATTACATAACTTCTACAATATAAGTCCGTTTTCAACGAAACGAAAAGCAGTATTCATGGAATTAAATCTATTTTCATAATAAAAGATAAAATTTAAGAATTTTAAATATTTAAATTTAAAGTTTAAAAGTCAAAGTTTGACCAGTTTGAACAGAAATTCACTTTACAGTAAAATATCCAATTTTTACCAGTTTGAAATTATAATTTACATAACAATCAAAATATATATTTAGAAATGAAATATTTGAAACAAAACAAGTTTAAAATAATTTCAAAAGTTTTTCAATCAGGAAATTCAATTTAACAGAAATAAAATATAAAATAAAATAAGCCTAAAATGTAGGGTTGTTACAATATCCGAAGAGTTGGTGACGGACAGGAGCGCATGAAAGTTAGCGATCCACGTACCAGAACCATGAGCTATGAGTTTTATATGTTTTAGGTTATTGGACTAGGGAACAGGAGCCTAAGACGTAGCTTTTGGTCTTTGACCAATATTACTATTAGTACCATTACCGCTATTAGTATTATTATTATTATCATTTATATATATATATATACATACATACATATATATATATATCTTTATTTTTATTTTGCTTAGTTATTATTATTATTAATTTACTTATTTGACTTTATTTTATTATTGTTATTTTATTGTTATTCTGATTATTATGACTTTAAAATTGACTTTGTCATTTAGTTTTGGGTTCCATCTCTAGCCGACCCAACTTGTTTGGGAATAATAGCTTAGTTGTTGTTATTGTTGTTGTAATGTTCCTAACTTTGAATTAGAGTTTGTAAAATTGTTTTTATAATAATGTTTTTCAAAAGTAAGGAAGGTAAGAGATGAGGTTTGGGAAAATAGCTTAGAAAATAATTTAAAGTTACGGTATCTGTAGCGATGGTCGCCATGGATGTAGTTCGGAATATATGATTTTCAAGTTTTCTTTTAAAATTGTTTTAACATCGTTTCAAACTTAATTAGGTATTACAAAACTTAATTTACTTTAGTTTATTAGTTAAATAATTTAGTTATTCATTAAAACTTAGTATTAATTAACTAAGTAATTAAGTTAAGTAATTAGGGTTTAAGAGTTAATTAATTAACTTAATTATTTGTAGTTAATTAAGAAGTTTTAATTAGGGAGATTTTACCATAAGGGCCTCTTCCCATCAAACAATAAGTTTCTAGGACACAGGTTTAAAATAATTACTTCAGGGGACAAAACTTAATACGCGTTGCGTCTATCACTTTTTTCCTTCTTTTCATTACTTTTTCTCTCTTGTCCTTTTTCCTTTTTCAGAGCGTGGTAAAACGAGACTAGAAAGAGGAAAATTTATGCAGGGTTTTCAAAACGAAATCAAATCTAAAATCGAAAATTAGGTTTATCAAAATGACCAGACAATTTGTGATCGAAGATCTCCACCATTATTCAGTTAAACATCGATTTTTCTTCATCGATTACTCTACAAGTAAGTACTATTTTTTAGGATTCATAATTATTGATGCATATGACAAATTATGTAATGGGTTAAAGTTGTTTGTTGTTTTTGAGATGGTTTAATGTTAAATGAAGTTAATTAACGAGCTATTCATAAAATATTCAGCGTTAGATTTTACTTTATTCAACTGTTAAAAAATATAGAAACATTTATCATTTGATGTAAAGGATTTAAGTACATGTTAAACCCTAGTTATATTTTCATAATCATTGATGCAAATGATATATTTTTTAATGCATTTAAGGTGTTTGTTGTTTTGCTCATGATATTAAGTTATTAAATAAAATATACATATATGTTAAACCTTAGGAAAAAAGATAAAAGCATTTATGTTTTTATGTAAATGATTTAAGTACATGTTAAACCCTAGTTAAAAATAGTTGCTAATGCATATGACAGAATATGTAATAGATTTAAGTGGTTTGTGGTTTTTGTGATGGTTTTATGTGAAATGAAGATATTCAATAAGTTATTTAATAATATGTTATGTGCTTGATCTTATTTTATTTCTATATTAAAAAAGATAAAAACATTTAACTTTTTAGCACAGAAATATTATCATTTCATCATTACTGATATTTTATTACACATGAAAACTTCCATGCAGCACAAAAATGCATACAAGACGTGCTTCAAAAACAAAATTGGTAATAGAAGAAGCTACTTGTATATTTATTAACAATGGAGGAAACCGATGGTATAAACATTAGACCGATCGTAGGTCCTTTCTCTGAAGTGCACAACCAAAGGAACACATTATCCGTAACTCCACTGGTAACTATTTTTTTACAGTCAAATGATTTACTATTTATTTCAGTAGAAATTGTTTCTACTTCTATTTGTTAACCAAGATTGCTTCGAAGTTCAAATAAGAGTTTTAATTTTACCCAAATTATTGAACTAAACATTGTAACTTTGCATGCTTGCTTTTCCAAGTTTGTGATACTTGCCCTAGTAATTGTTGCATATTTGGACTTTGGTTATTGTGAAATGTATTCTCAATTGTGAATATTGAATGTGTTGTCTTTGGTTTTCACTATTCACTAATTTTTCAAATTTTTAATTGACCTTTAGGCTTATTTAGTTTAACCTCCTAACAAACTTGGTACAGTCATTTGATATCAATAAGCTTCCCAGTCATATTTTCTATGATGTTCAGTTATGATTTTCAGTTCATATGTAACTACTAAACTACAAACTAGATCCCATTATTTTATATAAAATAACTAAATTTCAAAAAAAGGTAAAAATAACTTAAAAATATAAAACAGATTATCTTTTTATAAAATTTCATGTGCAATATATTAATAGATTTCATAAACTTGTTATTATTTCAATTAATATTTAATTAACTAATTGTTATCAACATAGGATCAAACTGAACCAGATGAAGATAATACACAGATTGTTCAAAAACAAGCCTTATCAAATGAAACTCCAGAAGATTAACAAAGTTTTTGAAACTAAATAATCTTTTGATGAAGAAAAAACAATTTCTAGAAGACTTCAATGCAGAAAATTATGATTCTGATAATGTTGACAACTTTGAAATTAAAAGTATAGTAAAAAAAAATGACGTGTCAATACACCGGTACATATCGATGTAATTTGGATGCGATTTTTAAAATAGTGAATACAATAAGGAAGAAAAATATTTTGACACCTGAAGCTATCTCTTATATAAAAAATACACCATTCAAAAATTTCTTTAATATTTTTCTAAGAGAGAGGATAGTAAGGCAAGATTTGAGGAAAAGTGCTAGCAACTTGGATGAAATAATTACATCTTTCGACAAAAAACAAAAGGCTTTTAGAATTGGAAAAAAATTGCTGAAAATTAAACCTGAGGAAGTAAGTTTGATATTTGGAATAGCTATGGTTGGAGAAGACTTATTCCCAATAGCAGCTTCTAACAGAGCCACTTTAATGGAAAATTTCGCAGATTTTTTGAGTGTTAATATTCAACTAAATGAGATAATTAGCAAAAAAAACCGGTTACAAAAAGATTAAAGGCGATGATAGATGAAGAAATAGGAAATATAGATTTAGTGAAGCTGCTATTACTACTGCTGGTAATAACTTTTCTATTTGCAAACAATCAAAGTTATATGCAGTGGGGTTTCTTTACGAAACTATTAAATTTAAAGAAACTGAATTCAATATCTTGGCCACGAGCAATCTGTGAAAACATATTAAAAAATGTTGAAAAGTATTCTGGAGATCCTAGGAGCACACCAGGTTGTACAATGGTGTTAATGGTATTCTTTCTTATCTCTAATAAAAATAAATAAGTGGAAATTAATATTTATCAAAAAAATATAAATATGTTTATCTTTTTCTTGCATTATTAGTTTTGTGAAAGAACTCAGGTAATAGAAGAGAAATAAAATCTTGAAGACAAAATCCCAAGAGTGATAAATTGGGATTTATCAAAACTTAAATATTTGGACCTTGGTGGTATTGATGACGATAAGGTGTGCAAGTTTTTTTTTGCTGTATAAGTTATATTTTACAATATGATATCTTATCTTTTGATTCAGTTTTGAATTATAACCTGAAAGCAAACCTCGCATCCAGTCTATTTTTCTCAACTCATCATAAACTAATTATCTGATGTCAAACTTCAATCTCCAATCAAAATGCAAATCTGTTCAGATTGTGCCAAACTAAGTTTCACAAATAATGACACACACTTTTTGAAATGTCATCACCAAGTTGTACGTATCAGTATACCATATACATTCACAAACTATCCTTTTTAATTATACAATCACCAGATATTTAGTGGAGCTAGAAACTAACTATTTACTAATCAATATATAGAGTATACTCTCAAAATTAATGACTAAACATGGTTGGTTGATTTTTCCTCCCTGTATGTACGTAAGAAACATATAAAAGATTCTACAATGTTTTAACAAGTGCACTTACTCGTTTGAAAGGATGGGAGATGTTAATGACGTGTATAATTTTTCAAAAACAAATACATGCATATAAAATGAAGAATGATAGATGAACATGGCATTATGATTTTTCAAAAACAAATACATGCATATAAAATGAAAAATGATAAATGTATTTATCTTTTTGTGTATTAATCCAACATAATAATTACAAATACTAGAATATAAACGTATTTATCTTTTTCATGTATTAATCTACAATAATAATTGTAAATAGTAAAATAGAAATGTATTTAGCTATCTCATGTATAAATCTAGAATAATAATTATATATTCTAAAATATGAATGTATTTATGTTTTTCATGTATTAATGTAAAATGATAATTACAAATATTAAAATTAAAATTGGATGCAAACCTATGATCCCAACCTTTGAACCAAATTGTTAAAATTTGCAAATAAAGAATGAAACTACCAAAGACTAAAAAGATTTGATCTGCTAAAATGTAAAACCTTCTATACAAGGATTGTTAACATATGTTTCTACAGAAAGATAAGTTATCATTCTAAGCAAACATCAAAAGAGATCTGTTTATACATTTTAAAAAAAAGCACTTTTAAATCCATTGTGTTGCAATATATTGTTCCCTACACATGGTAATGAACATTGGAATTTGCTAGAACTAGTTGTTGAATCATCTACTTGGAATCACTATTATTCTTTATACTTGACCACCAGAACAAGGAGCCAAAGAAGCGGGCATTCAAAATTTGCTATAAACTTGGTGAGAAAATTTACACAGAAAATATAAAGATAAAAAGATTTATCTTTATTCTAAAAAATCAGTAATTCTTTTTTTCCAGAAAGCAGCTGTTAACAACGTTAACAAAAAACTCAATGATGTAGGAAACCAGACAATTTTGGGGAAGTCTACATTACTCAAAAATGTTGACTGTGCCCAACAAACCACTGGGTTATATTAAATAAAAACTTTGTTTATATAAAAATGCTTGTTAATTATAATAATGTTACATGTTAAATACTCACCCAGTTATACATTAAGAATTATATACATTCTAGGCTAAACTTTTTTCTATAGTAAATCAAAAAGTTTACAAATCCTCCCACACATTCATAAACACACCCATACCCGCTTAAAGTTTTTATTCATTTTGACTCATTTATTCTGCTGTTAAACATTTGTAATCAACCAAATTTCATTCATTTTGCCATTACTATAAACAAAGTTTCCAACTTCGTGGATATGCAAACTTATTCATGCATACATTAAATTAGTTTTTATTGTTATCACAATTAACAGTTTTGCTCCAAAGTTACTGTTACGGATTCAGATCAACGGACTTTTAATTATAACCTTCTTTTATTAGCGAAATGAAAAAAGATAAACTGTTTTTTCATTATAAAGAAATTAGTGGAATTCATAAATACAGGTACGATTTTGGATCTTTGTAATGATGTTCAAGCTAAAGCTTGCACAAGGATTGGACGCAACATCAAAAATTCAGCTTGAAGAAGTTAATGGCTTTAGAGTGCAATTAGCCGTAGACATTCTTTATGATGAACAGTATTGTTGGACGTTGGAAAAATTTTGTAGCTCGGCTCAAGCTACAAAAGTTACAAAATGAGGATGATGAGTAGAATTTATTTTAAACTTGTAATAAATGATGGTGTATGATAAATTTGCTAAAACTTGTTATGATACCCGAAATTATGTTGTTTATAATGGATTTAAAGTAGTGTTTTTGGATATGCTAATGAATTTTGTGATGAATTTGTAATGACTGACTTTGGATGGAAAGATTTAATATAACTAATGTTAATTAGCACGTAACTGCATAAAATATTATGCAACTGATGTGTTTTTAATGCACTGTTAAAAAGGATAAAAGCATTTATCTTTTAACTTTAGAGTTATTCATGTTTGTGTGGTTTGTTAGTGCAGTATACAAATCTGGCTTACTCATGTTTGCCTTATGTTATATAATACATATGTCGCTTATCTAGATTTGTTTCCTAGTACATTTGTTGTACCTTAACGTTTTTGTGATTTTTTCTCCATGTTGGCTATTCTTTATGCTTCAAAATGACCTTCTGAATGTTACTTTTTCCAAAGTGAATTTGCTGCTCTTAAAAAGTTGCTAATCTTTTATGCAACTTTTTCTGCTTAAGGTCAGGATTTATTTCTTACGCTGTTTAATTTTGAATTTCATTATTTTTTTACAAATCCATGTAAAATCTTTTCTTTGTCAAAAACCAATCACACAAGCGCTTTCCACATGTTTAAACATGGTGGTTCATTTCAAGTAAAAATAACAGATAATAATTTTTGTGTTCTTCCAAGAAGCATTATGAAAAAACTAAACAGGAAATCAACAAATAATTATCATATTCAGCAGGAACAACACAAATATGCTTATTCTCAACCAAAAGTTTCAGCCTTATTTTTATATGCTTTTCATTATACCAGAGTAGGAATTAATTATATCAATAAAAGGTTCTTGTCAACTCATTATACTGTATTACTAAATAAAAGATTTTACTGCCCAAAAGATAAATTCATTTATCACAACTAAACATAAACAAATGCATAAAATCAACAAAAATAACAAATAATATCTTTGATTACCAGGATGCATAAATTGATTGTTTGAACTCTGAGTTTGAGTTTCCATTAACACAACTGAAGAATTCGTAAAAACAAGAATAAGAAATCGAACAACATAAACTGCAATCTCAAAAAAAATCCTCAATAGCAATCGAATTCATAAAAACAAGAATAAGAAATCGAAGAACATAAACTGCAATCTCGAACAAAATCCTCAACAGCAATCGACGCTTTCTTTTGACTTGAGATGAAATTTTAAATGTACCCGATCTGAGAATCCGTCCATAATTAAAGAAAAAAGCATGATCGATTTGGGGAAATAGCGAATCAATTTGAGTATAAACGGGATGAAATAATTTTATCCTGGAAAGAAATAATTTCTGACCTGTGTCCTACAAAATTATTGGGCTTGATTTCTAGGCCCTCCTCGCTAATTTCCACTTTTAATTAATGATTAATTAAGTTAAGGGATAATTATTTTAATTAAATTTGTTTAAGCAAGTTAATTATTTTTAAATTAATTATTTGATTAGCATTTAATTAATTATTATTTAATTAAGATTTATTTATTTACTTAATTATTAATTAATTAGGGTTTAATTTATAATAAATGTTTATTAAATAAATATAATTGTTTATTTATTTACTTATTAGGGTTTAATTATTATTCAACTAGAGTTTAATTATTTAGTTAGTTTTTGATTAATAAAGGGTAATTATTAGTAATTAATTAAGACTTAACTAAGATTAATAAAGGTTTGAATTTTGATTTAAGTATGATTAATTAAGGATTAATTAGGGACAGTTTGGCACAGGTCCCTAATAAGTTTCAAAATAAACAAAAACCCCAGTAAAAAAAAGTTTGTAAATTAGGTCCCTAGAATTAAGTTACTGAATAATGGTATACACTTATGCAATTATTCAGTGAATAATTGCAGACATTTATGCAATTATATCAAAAAATTGCATATATTTCCGCAATTATTCACCAAAAAAATTGCGGAAATTTCCGCAATTTTTTCAAAAAGTTGCGGAAATTTCCGCAATGATTAACCAAAAAAATTGCGAAAATTTAATAACTTAATTTTGGGGACCTAATTTATATACTTTTTTTTACTGGGGTTTTTGTGTATTTTGAAACTTATTAGGGACCTGAGCCTAATATTCACGATTAATTAAGCTTTAATTTATGATTTAATGATCATTTATTTATTATTTTAAATTATTTTAAACTCCAACCGTTCTTTATTTTAAATTAACCTTCTTCTCTCAGTGAATTGTTTTTGAACCAAGGATTTCTTGTCCATGCTATTTAGTAGCCAAACAAATTAAAGTAGTTATAGTAAAACGTTGACAGGTTTATTGAAAGTAAGTCAACTTGTACTTATCACAAAGACCGCATTCTAGAAGTGTGCTAAATGCAAAGGAGTTAATTTTGATAAGCGGGTCATGATAACTTATGCATATGGAAGGTAATTCCATATGTAAATCATTACACCCTGATAATGGGTTAGTCCACTATAAACAACTTAACCTTTTAAATTATCGAATGTTGGCTTAGAGAGACCAGAATTAGATATTAGTTGTTATCTGAAAACTCGAACCAAGTAAACGTTCGAATTGGAAATAGTAAAGGCAAGATCCAAGATGAAGACTTTGAAGTGCAAGGCCTATTTGCTACTAAACCTGAGGGTGATTCCAAAATGGGTGTAGTGGAAGTAGTGCCTTCAAGTCATTCATCTCCTGAACGACTTGTATGGATGAATGCTGACATTGTGCCAATATCTAGAAGGCGATGTTAGCGTTCCAAGTGGCAATGCTATAATAAAGGTAAACATGGCTTCATGCCTCATCAACTAGTAATGACTAAAATAGGGGAGACGTAGCAAGGCTAAGTGGGCGGCTCCCAAGAGGGTAAGGTTACCACTATCTAGAATCACTACCATTAACTCATGTATGCTTTGGTACGGTTGCTGATCCCGACTTAGGGGTGATCTTATTCGGTACTATCCAGCAAGTGGTGGGCCAGTCTTGTGTTGGCAGGGGATCCTGGCAAGGTCGGTGTTATTTGATCTAGAGATCCATCATGATGGGCGGTACCCCAGTAGCCCAGTCATTGTATGGAATCCATTTTCCAATAAGTGCCTTCGGTCTTAGTTGTATACCTATTATGCTGGAATTTAATTAATGTAACAATTTCGGCTATGTTAATTATTTACTTGAAAACCTTAGCCTATGATAATATCACTGGATTTTCTATAAAAAGTGTTTTGGTTATCGTAAGGTAAAAAGTCGTTAGTGTTTATGTGCAGCGTGGTCTTACGGGGTACCCTTGATTTTAAAAGTGTTTTAAAAGTAATAATTTAGTTGTTTGAGTTTACTCACACCAGACCCATGTTTGACCCTGAGTTTTATTTCATTCCCTAAAACTCTTGGGTACTTAAATTTTTATGAGTAGCCAAGTGATCCGGGTTTCTCACGATTGCATTTTGGAGGAGCTGGAGCAGCTGGCTTCAATGTTTGCTAGCTATTATCTTATTCCGTCGTGTATATATGTATGTATTTTGTATAGTGATTAAAGGATGGGTAGTTATAATTGTTCCATTTTAGAACCTGTACTATTGTGACTCTGATGTACTATTAATGCAGTATCTCTATAAAATCTTATGTTGAAATATTTGTTGTTTCATTCCATTGTGAGATTCTGTAAAATCTTATCTCTGTAAAGAGTGGACAGAAGCTTAGCGACAATTAAGAGGAAGGTTGAGAGGGACAGTGCATAAGTTTTAAGATTGATAACCGAGGAGTTTTAAGGATGAATGGACTAATCTTGTACCGAATATCAACGGTCATAGGAAGGAAGTTTTATCAGAATGCCATCGTTCTAAGTTGAGTGTCCATCCAGGTGTCTCAAAGATGTACATGGACATGAAGCAGATGTTTTGGTGGCAGGGAATGAAGAGAGATATCTCTATCTTTGTAGTAGGTGTTCATGCTATCAACAAATAAAAGGTGATCATAAGAAGGCAGGTGGATTGTTACAACATTTGGAAATACCTAATTTTAAATGGAAAATAATATCAATGGATTTTATCAACGGTTTGCCCAGAACCAGAAAAGGAAATGAAGGAGTATAATTTATTATGGAACTGTTAACTAAGACTGCTCATTTTATTCCGGTCAAGCCAACTAGAACTGCAGCCTCATTAGCAGAGATTTCTATGAGGGAGATAGTTCGACTACATGGAGTTCCAATGAGTATAGTAAGTGTGACGACCCACATTTCGGAAGGTTTAAGTCGACAACAAACCACACATGTCCAACTCAAAACAATCCGAAACACGGATTATCAATGGAAATAATTAAGAAGAATACAAACACAGAATCTCGTAGTGGAATGACAAAATATAATAATCAAATAAACAGTTCATGAAGTTGTATATACTATATATTTGATTAAAATTTATACCACATCTATCAGAGTTATGTATACAACAGAATAATAGAATAATGCAGCAGAACAACATGATGCAGGGGAATAATACTAGTAATAATATACCAAATCTATCTTTGCCCTCCGAAATAAATGATCTTCAATGCACTGAAAACTCATGGCTGACCCGAGCATAAAGTAAAAATTTACACTCAAGTCAGAACTAAAATATTCTTATGTAAGTCAAATCAATGTCACATATAACTTGAGTGCAAAAGTATCAGAGACATTTACGGGGTTTTACATCTCCTATCTAGTGTACAACATGCGTGTAATAACTCAAGAGATGATACGTGATTTTCCATCTCTTAAGCATCCGTCAAACTATCTATATATAGTAGACTACGTTATATATGTAATGTCTAATCAATAAAATAAAGTTTTTCCTAACGTTAAGGCTTTATATTAATCCACCTTAACGCGTTTTTAAGCACTGGTGTACAGTTTGCATATAACACCCTAGTAGCACGTCGGGGATAGGGATGCACCGTGATATGACAACACTAAACCAAACTCGTAGTGGTCTCGTATAAGGATAAGAGTATGACAAGGCACGTGAGGCAATGCCCAAGGTAGGATCCTACCAGTTTGGGTCGCAGGGCTGGTGGTAACGCATCATAGCCACAACCACCAACCGCGTCCATCCATCCTATATCGAGTCAAAGGGAGGTTATCCCAAATCAAGGTGCACTAATCGAAACCAACATCAAAAGTAATAGTATAGACCGAGTCCAAAAAGAAAATCAAAGAATAGATCTCCGCTAGAGGTAGCTACCCTCATTGGCCATGTCAAGCCGTCCTGTTTTAGTCATTTCAAATTGACACAAGTGTCGGGGCTATCCATCATCGTTCTCTTTCTTCAAATCCAGCAACGTACACCAAATCCAACCACTTCATTCTAAAGTCTCTTCCACGTACACAATTGTTAAAGTGGTTCCAACATTGACATTCAGTATGCCAATAATCGGCCCCGGTCTCATTAACAACCAAACGTCGTTTTACACACCGATTGGTTCTTTTACATTTCGAAAATGATTCATACTTATTATCAAAATGTCATATTCACTTAAAAATATCATTCATTTCAAAATTATCATATTCACTTCAAAATTAATTACATTTCAAAATCATTTCGAATATCGACTTAGGTTATAACTTCATTTTTAACCACATTCGTATTTAAATCAACGATTTAAATATACATAGTTTCGAACTTGAACAGTTTGAATTTTTTTAAATAGTTTAAAAATTTTAAATAGTTAAAATAGTTTGAATAGTTAAAATTGTTAAAATAGTTTAAATATTAAAAAGATTATATATTAAATGATTTGAAAATTAAATGTAACAACCCATATTTTGTAAATAATTTTAATTAAAATTTTATTTGGAAACTTTGATTTTTAAATCAATTGAAAGTGAATTTTTAGAAATTTTCCAATGTTAGTTTGAAATTTGTTTGTAATTTATTTTTCCAAATATAATGAAGTAAACAATTTCTGAAAATTTTATATTTTGTCAATTTTGGTCAAATTTTGAATTTCAGTTAAAATTTTTTAAAATTTGAATTTTTAAATTCTAATTCTTTTATTTGAAGCTGGATATAATTTTTATATTAGTCCTGCATTTCGTTTCGTAAAATTTTGTTGTATACATTTTAAATTGGATAAATTACAGTGTTTTACACTCAATAAATTTCTATATATATACTTTATATTTTTCATATATATCCATCTCTATTTTTTCTCTTTAATTTTTTTGTTTAGACATTCATTTGATTATTTGGATGGTTATGTGTTTATATCTTTTATTTATGGCTTGGAGAAATAAATGGGTATACGTTATATCGTCTTAAAGGCTTGCCTTTTTAAAATTTTATTTATTAGATGTTTCTTGTGTATATCTTCTATAAAAATTTATTTATTGAATGTTTCTTTTGTATATATCTTTTATTTAATGGCTAGGAAACAAATCAATTAGACGTATGATTACTTTGTTTTAATTTGGCATAGGTTACATTTGCTTTATTGCTTGCCTTTATTTGCTTGGCCTATTTATTTCCTACCATAGCCGTTCACCATTGTTTAGACGTGTATTACTCCCATCAAATCACGTACAAATCTTCCTAAATATCTTTTCCTCATTTGCCTCTTCTGATTGAGGACTTTGCATACGTTTCTTTTATTAAATAGGAAATAAAGCATTCATTCACTAGCCTCTTTATCTCTTGCCATTCTCTTAGCCGTTTCTTTTTTTTTTCATTTCTTAGCCATGTATTACATTTTCAAAGCCGTACAAAACTTCTCACTTTTCCCTCATTCTTCATTTGCGTACAAAGAAAACAAATATCACAAGTCATGGCTTCTTCTTCCTCCTCTTTCTCTTTTTTCTTTTCTCTTCTATTTTCTTTAGTCCTTTCTTTTGTTTCAAGGAATAGGCTCGGCCACCATGAATTGCCAACCACAACTCCCCCTCCACCACCACCTTCCACGGCCAACATCACCCCTTCATCACCACAAACATGGCCGTGACCATAGACCTTAGCAAAATCACCAAAACTTTGTAGAAACCTAGCCTAGATCACATATTCACCTTCCTCTTCCTTTGTTTGCTCGACCACAACAATTCCATTCACCTCTGTAACGACCCACTATTTTGGACCATTCAAATCGACAATAATCCACACATGTCTGACTTGAATAATTCAAAATAACAGATTGTAAATAAATTTGGAGCAAATGAAATCAAATACACAGAATCACAGACACAGAACATATCAGAATAACTCACAGCGGAAATAAAATACCATAGCAGTTCATGAAGCTACTATATACAAACTCTCAAAACATAATACATAATATCATTCTGAAAACATATACAATAGAAATCCCAAATACATAGAAGTTTATAAATACCAGAACTAGAATAGAACAACTGAACTGAAAGGAACAAATAACTAGACAAGCAGAATCTCCAGCGATTCCTAGCTCCAGAATGAGATCCAAAGCTAAGCTGTAAATAATCAGGCTGACCCGAGCGTAAAGTAAAACACAAAACACTCGAGTCAGGACAATATATACTTATATAATGTAAACCAACTCAAGTGAACTGTAGTAGAAATGCACAATAACTCAAAGGATGCTTGGGATCGCCCATCCTTCAAGGATCAGTTAAACAATAAATTAAATACACCCCGTGGTTAAAATTTCAAAATGGTATTTTATACTTCGAAATCAAATATCATTTCAAAATTCAATATCCTTCAAAAATCCATTTCAAAATATCAAAATATCATATTTCAAAATAGTTTATATTTCGAAACAAATTACTTTATTTTAAATCATAAAAATAAAGTTATTATTAATAATTAAATTATTAAATTTCCAAAATTTTAATCTTTCATTCGTTCACTTAAATTAATTAAAACAATGAAAATTCAACTTTTGCAGCATTTAGAAAATGCTACGGAAAGTCACATTTAAAACAGTTCAATTTAACAAAAGACAGCATTTAAAATGCTGTAATAGGGTTACATTAGTTTCAAATAAACTTAGTTAAATTCAACCATTATAACATTACAAAAATGCTATAATAGCCTTTAATTAAATTTAGCCATTTGGTTCATTATTATCAACTACAGCATTTACAAATGTTGTATTATCATTTACATTAGAATTAATATCATTTCAGAGATGCAGTTAATTAACTTCAAATATTCAGTATAATTTCACAAACAATTATATTTTTATATAAATCATTTTTAACTTATAAAATCATATATAATCATTCAAATACCCTTATATTCATGATTTTATAAAGTTAAACCTCCATTCAAAAATCAAAATTTAATAATAATTCACTTATTAAATTCCAATTTTAAATTATAAATTCATTAAATTAAATTAACTTAACACTTAATTTTAAAATTTCAAAATAACTTAATTCCATTTTTATTTACTTAACTTAAAGTTCACTCTTAAGCCAAATTCACAAATTTCCAATTTTAGTTATATTTCAAAATTTCAACTTAAATATTCATTCATTTCACATTTTAACTTTATTCAAAATCATTAATATAATATAAAAATCATTTAAATTCACTTTAATCCAAATTATCATGAAGTTATTTCATATTTAATTTAAATTCCAATTATCACCCAATTAAAATTTCCCAAAATAACTTACATTTCAAATTTTCTAGTTTTACCAATAATTTATTTCACTTATAAATTTTCAAAAAATCAATAATGCTTACATAAATCATTTTTTTATTTAGTTTAAATCAAATATTATAATATTTACATTTCAAAAATATTTTTAAGATTTTTATAAAAACATATTTTAACAACGGGTCTGTATTTCATTTCTAGTCTAAGTAAAGTGATACGGGTAATATATCATTTCAACCCGTAATTTACAAAGAAAACCCGGGTTTGATCATTTCAAAGCCGCAATCCCAAGGAAATGAAAAATAATTGAAAATCATTCAGGCCTATCATTTCAGCCCATAATGATTTTCTCCTATTCTAAAGTCCGTTCGGGTATGTATCATTTCAACCCATAGTGTTTCTAATCTAAGAGAACTTGCAGTGTGATAAACTGATAAAAATAATAGAACAACATAATATAACAGTAACATATAATATAATAGGTGTTTAAGCATTGGTGAACATCATAAATCATAACATAGCAAGTGTAACATGATAATGCATTTTACAGATTCAAAAGGGGTCAATTCACTAGTTATATATGTACATATTGTCTGGTGAGAATAACTCACCTGTTAAGCTGGAGATTTGCCAACAAAGCTCACAACACAAAGATTATGAAGGCACGACAACTCTAATACAATTTGAGTGTAGAGAGCAAATCCAATGATATAGATCTTGTGTTACAACCCAAACAAAAATCAAAGCAAACCATAAATTTCAATACACTAGAAATGACATAACTTTTAAATAAAAAGAGATACGAATGCCAAATCTTTTGTCTTGCTTTCTCTATTCTTGTGTCATGGCCTAGGGATGTTTTTGGCTCTGGTTTAAACAAGTTTGGCTCAGGTTTGGTCATGTGTATGCATGGCCTAGGTAGTAGAATATGAGGAGAAAGTTTATACAAAGGAATATGAAGAGTTTAAGGCAAAATTGGTGGGTTTTGTTCACAAAAAATGGCTCGGCCATGGGCTTGTGTGGTCAGGTCAGAGAGGTATGGATCAGGTCAGTGGAAGGAAAGGTGTGTGGTGGTCTGGCCAGAGGTGGTGGAGGCGGCCTAAGGTGGTGGTGGTGGTGGAAAATGAAGTGGTGAACAAATAGTGGTCAAACAACATGTTTTTTATGGCTTGTGTTGCAATTTTTATGGAGTTTTGGCATCATGGTGGCTTGGCCTTGGTCAAGACTAGAGGAGTAGCTGGTGGTGATGGCAGGGAAGAGATGTAGGGGGTGGTGGCCGTGGATATGGAGTGGAGGCCATTCAAAGAAGCAAAGAAAACAAGGCAAAATACATGAAAAATGAGAAGAAAAGTGTAAAAAAAGTAGCCATTACCCATAGATTTTCTTGAAGCCATGAATGAATGAGAAGGTAAAATGTTTTTGGGTGAATGGAGGCTGAAAAATCATGGCTACAAACCAAAAATGCACAGCCAAGATAGTAATTGAGGAGTTATGGCAAATGAAAGGACAAAGGAGATGAAAGGACTTAAGGTAAATAAGCTTTTAAAACTCTTCATATTTCTTTTTCTTTAAATTCAAATAAAACAAAAATAAAATCAGTAAATTGACTTTAAAACCGAAACAAAGTAATATAAAATAAAAATAATTAATTAATTTTAAAGAAAATGGAAAAAGAATATAAGAAATTGCTTAAAAATTGAAAACATGGTCCAGAAATTACAAATAAATCACTATTGACTTTGGAAAATTAAAAACTTCATTTTAAAAATATTTTTAAAAAAAATGTGAAGTAAAATAATTCATTTATATTTTAAAAATGAAATAATTAATTAAATTTAGAGAAATTAGAAAAAGAACTAAAGAAATTGTTTAAAAATTCAAAACAAGACTTAAAATTTACAAATAGAATATCACTAGTTTTAGAAAATTTCTATTTCACTTTAAAACAAATAAAAGGTCAAATAAATAAAATAAATGAGGAACAAAATAAAGTGGGAATGAGAATAAAATAAGATTTTAAGAAAAAAATAGAAAAATAAATAAAGAATTACTTTAATTAATTGAAACTGGAAATTAGAAATTGTAAGCAAAATACAACTAACACTGGAAAATGTCAATTATACTTTTAAAAATGTTTTAAAACCAAAATATATGCATAACATGTTATTTTACCCATATAAATATAAATTAGAACATTACATGACCAAATAAAATATTATTTATACAATTTAAAATAAACAATTTGTTAAATACAGCAAATTACACACAATATTGAAAAAGGCATAACATTCACATTATAAATCAGATTTCAACGAAATGAAAAGCATTATTCTTAAAATTTTATTTACTTTCATAATAAAAGATAAAATTCAAATTTTCAAACTTTCAAATTTCTAAATTAAAAGTCAAAGTTTGACTATATTGACCAAAATTCACTTTTCTGGAAAATATTCTTTTTAGTCATGTTTGGAATTCTAATTCACATCAAAATCAAAATTTATATTTAAAATAACAAAATTTATTCATTTTAATAAATAAAATAAAGTTTCTAAATCAGGAAATTAAATTAAAGAAATTAATATATATAATTAAAATAATCACAAAATACAGGGTTGTTACAACCTCCTTGCTTTTCCATGACCACTACATCACCATAGCCATGCTTCATATTGCCTTGACCCATGCCATAGCCATGACCGAGCACCTAGAGACTTAAGGCCGAACCGAAACCCCTCTTGCCTTGACCTTTTGGCCTTCCAATGAAGTTGTAACCTCCATCTCTTCAAATTCCTTACCATAACCGTGTACATACCACTTTGGCCGAGCCTAGGTGCCTCTAAGCATGATGAGGTTGAGCACTACATGGTGTGGTCAAGTCCACTTGACCATGGCCTAGACACTTGATTGATTTAAAGCAAGGTTATGTCACTTTGATTCATTCTTTTCATTGTTACAATCCATAAATCTTTGTGTTGAATTTTATTCTTATAATTTTGTAAATTGTTTGTATACAAGGTTGGATTGTGACTTTGCATCACAAAAATATCTTGTTCGTGCCTAGTCATGCTTTCGGAATTTGTTTTGTGTCTCTTGTTTGTTATCTCCAGCTTTAAAAAGGTGGGTTATCACTCTCGACATTCGTACTTATATAATTGTGAAATTAATATGTTATGTTCATATATGCCTATGATATGATTATATGATGTTAAATTCTGTTTATATATTTGTTACATCATCTGATATGATTATATGTTTTACTGTTCATTTATTTACTAATTCTCACACTGCAAGTTCCCTATCACTATGGGTTGAAATGATGCATACCTGAACGAACATTAGAATAAGGAAAAATCATTATGAGCTGAAATGATAGGCTCGAGTGATTTTTATTGTATTTGTTTTACTTGGGATTGCGGGTTTGAAATGATAGAACCCGGATTTTTCTTTTTAAATTACGGATTTAAATGATACATATCCATATCACTTGACCTAGGTTAGAAAATATTATACAGGCCCATGGTCATATTTTAAATAATATTTTCCTAAAATTTATTAAGTATTTTCAAATAATATTTCCTAAAATATTATTAAGTATTTTGAGTTTTATAGATATATCAAATTTTAACTTAAATTTTGATTTAATGCTTTAAATTATAAAGGTGTATTGGTTTTTCTATAGGTTTAATTTTTATAAGTTAATAATTGGTTTTAAGTTAAATTAAGAATCTTTATTGATGATTAATAACTTAATATTTGAATCTGACTTAATATGGAAGTTTTAAATCTAACCTAATAATTGTTATGAATTTTACTTTATGAAACATACATGTTTTGTGTAATAATAATGTATTTTGAACTAATAAAATGGAATACAATTTTAATTAGACATTTTGTAATAAAATTTATTGAACTAGAAAATCATAGTTAATTGATGTCTAAATGAATAGATCTAGAGGAAAAAATGATTGTTATATTAACTATGATAAAATATTCTTTTGTGAAATGTTATGTTTTGTAAAATAAATAGTTATGATTTTTAAATGGAAAAATGTAACTTTAATTATGACCAAACTTGATAATTGGAAATTTGGTATTTCAAATGGAAATTTTAAGTTAAGTAAATAAATAGAAATTTAGTTTTATTTATGAAAAGGGTATTTTAAAATAAAGTGTTAGGTTAGTGGTTAAAAATAAAGGTTAAGTAAAATAGTGTATTTTGACTAAAAAAATGAATTATGGTTTAAATTGGATATTTATTTATAAAAAAAAATTAGTTTATTAAATCATAAGTTAAATGATATCCAAATGAATATTTCTGTAATGTGAGATATGTTTTATAAGTTAAAAATGGCTAAAATTGAAGTTTTAATGTTTCTGAAATATTATAATAAATCTGGAATTGTATTGGCAGCATTTCCAAAGTGCTGTTGTTTCTGAAATTCAACTATGTTCTGAAATAACTATAATACTACATCACTTTATAAGTGCTGTTGTTTCTGAATTTGAACTGTTTTTGAATTACTAATATATCTACGGCAGCAGTTATAAGTGCTGCTGTTTCTGAAATTAAACTAGTTTTTTTTGAAATACTAAAATACTTACTACAGCAGTTTATAAGTGCTGCTGTTTCTGAAATTAAACTAGGTTTTTTTTTGAAATACTAAAATACTTACTATAGCAGTTTATAAGTGCTGCTATTTCTGAAACTAATCTGTTTTGAAATACTGATACCTACTATAGCACTTTATAACTGCTGCTGTTTTGAATTTGACAATGTTTTTGAAATGTTAATATATTTACCGTAACACTTTATAAGTGCTGTTGTGGTTTAAATTTCAATGAACTTTGGAAATGAATATATTTTGGAATATTTTGACATTGAAATTAAATGGTTTAAATGAATATTTTTGAGGTGAAATATAACCATTTTTGAAATTTATAAGTTAATATAATGTTTTCAAAATTGGTATAATTGAACGAATGAACTTAATAATGCTATAACTTTGGTAATGAACATTATTTTTAAGGGTGTTATGATTTTCTAAATATTATGATTTCCAAATGATAACATTTTAAAATTGATATGGTTTCAAAGTATTATGGTTTCAAAGTGTTTGGTTACAAAGGTGTTATAACTTTGAAAGTACTATGATTTTGGAAATGAATTTTAATTAAGAATTGTTTTGAATATATTGATTTGCAATTTAAGATTTAAGAATATGGCTTTATAAAAGTGGTTTTGGTTTAAGATGATTTAAAAAGGAATATTTGAAGTTTAAATAAATTGAAAGAAATATTCAGTGATGGGAAATTTGGGTTTGTACAAATGATATTTTGGGTTTGAAGTATAAACTAGTTTTGAATATGATATTTTGGTTTTGAGGTATAAATTAGTTTTAAAATGGATATGATATTTGGTTTTGAAGTATAAATTATTTTGAAATAAATATCCATGGGTTATAATAACGATTGTTGTTAAAGAGACCGGGATCGGATATGGGCATACTCTCTGTCGATACCGAAAACCACTTTTACAACTGTGTACGCTGTGGAGATTCCAGAATGATGTAGGATGGCGGCAGCGTTCTGTTAAGGTATATACGTGGACCCGACTCCCGTGAGTTGGCATAAGGTGGCTAAAACAGGAGTGATCGACGGGCTAAGGAGGTAGCACCTTTTATCAGACACACTTCTTTGTATGCCATTCTATTATTCTGTGTTTGATTGGTGCGCACCTTTGATTTTGGGAGTGTGGTTCGAGGTGGGCGGTGGTAGCTGCTACGCGCTACCATCGGTCCGGAAGCGTAATTGGTATATCTACCCTGGCATTGCCTAGTTGTGTCATGTCACCTACCCTAGCGAGCCTTGTACGATTTTGGTTTTATGCCGTAGCCCATGGAGTATCCTCTGGTGGCTTCCCGATCAGGAGGGACTATGATACTTGATTGACTACTGAGACTATTATGTGTTAAGGGCTATATGGGTAACCCCTTAACGCTATTTAAAAGTAAGTTTATTTTACTATAGACATTATTATATTAGCAAAATATTACTACATAGTAAATAGTTTAACGGATCCTTTAAGAATGGGCGATCCCAAGCGTTGTTTAAGTTACTTGTACCTTTATATTACAATTCACTTGAGTTGGTTTACATTGTATAAGTATGTATGTCCTGACTCAAGTGTTTTGTGTTTTGCTTTACGCTCGGGTCAGACTGAGTGATACAGCATTTGAGACTCACCTTGGAGTTGGAGCTTTCTTGGAGATCCAGCTTTCTATTTCGCTTTCGGTTATCCAGTTGATTCTAGTGATGTATTCAGATCTTGTATTTGACTATTGTATTGAGACATCTCTTGTATTCGTGATTTATATTTTATTTTGTTGAACTCTATAATTATATATATAGTAGCTTCATGAACTACTATTTCTTGCTTCCGCTGCATTGTTATATTACTCCGTGTCTGTGATCTGTGATTTATTTATTGTATATTCTGACTTTTGCCAAATTTTATTTACAATCTATTATTTTTAATTATTCAAGTCCGACATGTGTGGATTTATTGTCGACTTGAATGGTCCAAAATAGTGGGTCGTTACATTTGGTATCAGAGCTTTGGCTCTAGGCAAAACTTAGCATATATGGTAAATTTATTTACAGAATCACTTTCGTTCGAGCTTGAAACTCTTCCTTTTGACTCGATTTCTTTTGAATTTTGGAATGTTCTCTGCAGTTCCAAATTCATTCTTGTCTCTCCCTATTTGTCTTCTTTTGATTCTAGAGTATCCCATAACTCCACTTCGAATGATCTTTTTAATGAGTTGGCTGTCTCACCAATCTCAAATTTGCTTGTAAAGGGGTGAAACTCCATTACAATTAGCATCGATTAACCGGAGATTTATATCTATCCTTGGTTTAGATGCTAATATCTCTTGTTATTCCGAATTCTATTTCTTAAGATCGAATGTAGAATTACCTCAGAATTCCACATTGATCTAATTCTTGAAGTCACGGTTGACCCGGTTATGGTTGCCCGTGATTTATTTAAGCTTATCCATCCCCTATTTTGTTAGTTAATCATCTTATCTTCTGTTTCCAACTTATCTTCAAATTAGAATTCTCTTTGATTTGAGTCCATAAAATTTGAATCCCTATCCTTGTTTTGAAAATTTATTCCTGTATTTGAAATCTATATTTAAGAATGTTTAATATATATGGTGTTGTTTGAGTTGTTGATGTTGATTTGGGTTTCCGATCGATTCGTCTGATCAACTCTATTGATAGGATTTCAAAAACACTTGAACAGAGCAAACTGACACCATATTGTTTTCAAATTTGGTAAATGAAATTTTTGTATAATTATATATAAGTATAATTTTCTAAATTTTGATAATTAATTGAATTGGATGTTAAGAAAAAATATTTGACATTGTATATATCTTGTAACCATTGGCTTTTGTTTCATACATAAATAATTGGATTATAAACTTGGTTATAAATTTGTTTGGAAATTTAAATAAATTTAAATCAAGAATTTGAGAAGTTAATTTCCGATGGTTTCAAACTTTGTGTTTAAAGTTTTAAAGGATATATTATTTAAAGTATTTCTGAATAGAAATCATTTTCGAAGAATTTTTAAAGTTCTAAATCAGTGCTCTTCCCTTTGTCCCTGGAAAATAATTTCAGTGATGACTACAGCATCATCGACATTCATTTTCGAGTTTCGAAGTGAAGAGACCATTATGTAGCTTTGCTACAAGTTTTGCTTTGAAAATATAATTGATTTGGATTTCTAAAATATGTCTTGACTTATAATATATATTGATACATGGTTTAAATTTGATTTGATATATATTATGTATATATATATATTTATTTATCTCTAAATTAGTTGAAGTTAATCAGAAATTTAAATTCTTAAAATTTTATCTTAAAGGATAATTTCAATTATAAAAGGAAATCAATTTTTTTGAATAAATGTTCAAACTTGAGATATTTAAATTAGAAAGTTTTATTTGTATAATACTAAATTACATTCCAATATAACTTACCTAAAATTATCCAAAAATTGAATATGTAATTGGATAATATACAATATAAAAGGATTTTATAAATGAAATTTGAGTGTTTATAATAAATGTTATACACTTAAAATTTTAGTTATAAAGGATTAATAGAGGTTGATTGAATAACATACAGTATAAAAAAAATTGTTCAAGGAATTTTTAAATAACTAGGAGTAGTTATAATAAATGTAGATATCCTTAATATATGTGATTAGGTAGATTAAGTGGAATAAATTTAATAATTTAGAATAAAGAAGAATTAATTTGTTGAATAAAATATGAGTATAATAAATGATTTTCAAATCTATGATTTTAGAAATTGTTAATTAAAGATAATTAGATAATAAGATAATCAAATTAGAAATAGTTAAGATTTATTTAACTTAAGTGAAATCAATTATTAATTTAAGTTGAAATTTTCTTGGTTTTAGAGTTTATTATCTTATTTGTTTTCTAATCTATCCTTCTTTCGGGATGTTTCTATTCTGTTCTTATCAAGTTTATTCTAGTCCTTGTTGATGATATCCTTGTCTTCTCTAAGTTAAGGGATGAGCATGAGTCATTCTTTCTTATCTCTTTGCAAATTTATTCTATCTTATTTTGGGTATTAATTAATTTAAATTGAATTCATGTGGTTTAAATTAATGATTCTATTTTGAGTTACAATTTAGTTTTCTCTTAGGTTGTTTCTATTCTCCTAACTTCTTCCTTTTCGGGGACGAAAAGTTTTGAGTGGGGGAGAGTGTAACAACCCATAATTTTGTAAATAATTTTAATTAAAATTTTATTTGGAAACTTTGATTTTTAAATCAATTGAAAGTGAATTTTTAGAATTTTTCCAATGTCAGTTTGAAATTTGTTTTTCCAAATATAATGAAGTAAACAATTTCTGAAAATTTTATATTTTGTCAATTTTGGTCAAATTTTGAATTTCAGTTTAAAATTTTTAAAATTTGAATTTTTAAATTCTAATCTTTTTATTTGAAGCTGGATATAATTTTTATATTAGTCCTGCTTTTCGTTTCGTAAAATTCTGATGTATACATTTTAAATTGGATAAATTACAGTGTTTTACACGCAATAAATTTCTGTATATATACTTTATATTTTTCATATATATCCATCTCTATTTTATCTCTCTATTTTTTTATTTTGTTTAGACATTCACTTTATTATTTGGATGGTTATGTGTTTATATCTTTTATTTATGGCTTGGAGAAATAAATGGTTATACGTAATATCGTCTTAAAGGCTTGCCTTTTTAAAGCTTTATTTATTAGATGTTTCCTGTGTATATCTTCTATAAAAATTTATTTATTGAATTTTTCTTTTGTATATATCTTTTATTTAATGGCTAGGAAACAAATCAATTAGACGTATGATTACTTTGTTTTAATTTGGCATAGGTTACATTTGCTTTATTGCTTGCCTTTATTTGCTTGGCCTATTTATTTCCTACCATAGTCGTTCACCATTGTTTAGACGTGTATTACTCCTAACAAATCACGTACAAATCTTCCCAAATATCTTTTCCTCATTAGCCTCTTCTGATTGAAGACTTTGCATATGTTTCTTTTATTAAATAGGAAATAAAGCCTTCATTCACTAGCCTCTTTATCTCTTGCCATTCTCTTAGCCATTTCATTTTTTTATTTTCCTTTCTTAGCCATGTATTACATTTCCAAAGCCGT
The DNA here is from genome assembly GCA_030737815.1 of Allium fistulosum. Classification (NCBI taxonomy): domain Eukaryota; kingdom Viridiplantae; phylum Streptophyta; class Magnoliopsida; order Asparagales; family Amaryllidaceae; genus Allium; species Allium fistulosum. Next base: position 171,632,792 of record CM060906.1, on the reverse strand, counting down.
ACAAAACTTCTCACTTTTCCCTCATTCTTCATTTGCGTACAAAGAAAACAAATATCACAAGTCAAGGCTTTTTCTTCATCTTCTTTCTCTTTTTTCTTTTCTCTTATTTTTTTTTGTTCTTTCCTTTGCTTCAAGGAATAGGCTTGGCCACCATGAATTGCCGACCACAACTCCCCCTCCACCACCACCTTCCACGGCCAACATCACCCCTTCATCACCACAAACATGTCCATGACCATAGACCTAAGAAACATCACCAAAACTTTGTTGAAACCTAGCCTAGATCTCATATTCACCTTCCTCTTCCTTTGTTTGCTCGGCCACAACAATCCCATTCACCTCCTTGCTTTTCCATGACCACTACATCACCATAGCCATGCTTCATGTTGCCTTGACCCATGCCATAGCCATGATCGAGCACATAGAGACTTAGGGTCGAACCAAAACCCATTTTTCCTTTGACCTTTTGGCCTTCCAATGAAGTTGTAACCTCCATCTCTTCAAATTCCTTACCATAACCGTGTACACACCACTTTGGCCGAGCCTAGGTGGCTCTAAACATGATGAGGCCGAGCACTACATGGTGTGGTCAAGCCCACTTGACCATGGCCTAGCCACTTGATTGATTTAATGCAAGGTTATGTCACTTTGATTCATTCTTTTCATTGTTTTAATCTATAAATCTTTGTGTTGAATTTTATTCTTATAATTTTGTAAATTGTTTGTATACAAGATTGGTCTTGACTCTCCATCACAAAAAAATCTTGTTCGTGCCTAGTCGTGCTTTCAGAATTTGTTTTGGGTCTCTTGTTTGTTATCTCCAGCTTTAAAAAGGTGAGTTATCACTCTCGACGTTCGTTCTTATATAATTGTGAAACAATGACATGTGAATTGTAGAAATTAATATGCTATGTTCATATATGCATGTGATATGATTATATGATCTTAAATTCTGTTTATATATTTGTTACATCATCTGATATGATTATATGTTCTACTGTTCATTTATCTGATTCTCACACTGCAAGTTCCCTATCACTATGGGTTGAAATGATACATACCTGAACGGACATTAGAATAAGAAAAAATCATTATGAGCTGAAATGATAGGCTCGAGTGATTTTTATTGTATTTGTTTTACTTGGGATTGCGGGTTTGAAATGATAGAACCCAGATTTTTCTTTTTAAATTACGGACTGAAATGATACATATCCGTATCACTTGACCTAGGTTAGAAAATATTATACAGGCCCATGGTCATATTTTAAATAATATTTTCCTAAAATTTATTAAGTATTTTTAAATAATATTTCCTAAAATATTATTAATTATTTTGAGTTTTATAGATATAACAAATTTTAACTTAAATTTTTATTTAATCCTTTAAATTATAAAGGTGTATTGGTTTTTCTATAAGTTAAATTTTTATAAGTTAATAATTGGTTTTAAGTTAAATTAAGGATCTTTATTGATGATAAATAACTTAATATTTGAATTTGACTTAATATGGAAGTTTTAAATCTAACCTAGTAATTGTTATGAATTTTACTTTATGAAACAGATATGTTCTGTGTGATAAATAATGTATTTTGAACTGATAAAATGGAATACAGTTTTAATTGGACATTTTGTAATAAAATTTATTTAACTAGAAAATCATAGTTAATTGATGTCTAATTGAATAGATCTAAAGGAAAAAATGATTGTTATATTAACTATGATAAAATATTCTTTTATGAACTGTTATGTTTTTTAAATGGAAAAATGTAACTTTAATTATGACCTAACTTGATAATTGGAAATTTGGTATTTCAAATGGAAATTTTAAGTTAAGTAAATAAATAGAAATTTAGTTTTATTTATGAAATGGGTATTTTAAAATAAAGTGTTAGGTTAGTGGTTAAAAATAAAGGTTTAGTAAAATAGTGTATTCTGACTAAAAAAATGAATTATGGTTTAAATTGGATATTTATTTATAAAAAAATTATTTTATTAAATCATAAGTTAAATGATATCCAAATGAATATTTCTGAAATGTGAGATATGTTTTATAAGTTAAAAATGGCTAAAATTGAATTTTAATGTTTTTGAAATATTATAATAAATCTGGAATTGTATTGGCAGCATTTCCAAAGTGCTGCTGTTTCTGAAATTTAACTATGTTCTGAAATAACTATAATACTACAGCACTTTATAAGTGCTGTTGTTTCTGAATTTGAACTGTTTTGAAATACTAATATATCTACTGCAGCAATTTATAAGTGCTGCTGTTTCTAAAATTAAATTAGGTTTTTTTGAAATACTAAAATACTTACTACAACAGTTTATAAGTGCGGCTGTTTTTGAAACTAAACTGTTTTGAAATACTAATACCTACTGTAGCACTTTATAGGTGCTGCTGTTTTGAATTTGACTATGTTTTTGAAATGTTAATATATTTACCATAACACTTTATAAGTGTTGTTGTGGCTGAAATTTCAATGAACTTTGGAAATGAATATATTTTGGAAGATTTTGACATTGAAATTAAATGGTTTAAATGAATATTTTTGAGGTGAAATACAACAATTTTTGAAATTTATAAGTTAATACAATGTTTTCAAAACTGGTATAATTGAACGAATGAACTTAATAATGCTATAACTTTGGTAATGAATATTATTTTTAAAGGTGTTATGATTTTCTAAATATTATGATTTCCAAATGATAACATTTTAAAATTGATATGGTTTCAAAGTATTATGGTTTCAAAGTGTTTGGTTACAAAGGTGTTATAACTTTGAAAGTACTATGATTTTGGAAATGAATTTTAATTAAGAATTGTTTTGAATATATTGATTTGCAATTTAAGATCTAAGAATATGGCTTTATAAAAGTGGTTTTGGTTTAAGATGATTTAAAAAGGAATATTTGAAGTTTAAATAAATTGAAAGAAATATTCAGTGATTGGAAATTTGGGTTTGTTCAAATGATATTTTGGGTTTGAAGTATAAACTTGTTTTGAATATGATATTTTGGTTTTGAGGTATAAATTAGTTTTGAAATGGATATGATATATGGTTTTGAAGTATAAATTATTTTGAAATAAATATCCATGGGTTATAATAATGATTGTTGTTAAAGAGACCGGGATTAGATATGGGCATACTCTCTGTCGATACCGAAAACCACTTTAACAACTGTGTACGTGGTGGAGATTCCAGAATGAAGTAGGATGGTGGCGGCGTTCTGTTAAGGTATATACGTGGACCCGACTCCCTTGAGTTGGCATAAGGTGGCTAAAACAGGAGCGATCGACGGGCTAAGGAGGTAGCACCTCTTATCGGACACACTTCTTCGTATGTGTAGCAACCCGCATATTTTACGATTGTATATTTAAATGTTTTATTTATATATAGCATCGTTTGTCATATTTAAGTCCGAAAATGTCACTATTCGTCAAAGAACAGTCGAAATAGTGAAAAGTCTATGTGGATCGAGTTTCAGTGGTGTCTATTTGAGAAAAACTGTCTTACAAGGATTCAGACGTCTGAAATGAAGCATTCAGACGTCTGAAATTGTTCGAGTCAATCCAGAAAGGAAATAGGCTAAAATTCCCATTTTCAGACGTCTGAAATAAACGATTTAGACGTCTGAATATTGTACTAGACAACATATGTTTTTCCAGATTCAGACGTATGAATTGGAAATTTCAGACATCTGAATGTAGGCTGAAATTGAGATTCAACAATTTGGACTCGAGACCACTTCCATTGAGTCCAAAATGGTGTTTACGACTTTTTTGAGTATAAGCTTCGATATGTTTGGAGTAAGTTGAATTTTGCTATCTTTTGGGTTTGGGTTTCACCCAACTCATCCTATACCCTAGCTCAGCCCCTCTCCTCTCCATTCACTCATTTCATTTCCTAAACATTCGAGCTTTAGCAAAAATGGGGGAAAAATGGGAAATGGGAATTCCTAAACTCTAGTTTCCGTTGCAAATACAAATTCTTACTCCAAATTCAAAGAGAAGCTAAGGTAAGCATCATCTTCTTCTTCTCCATCTCAATTCCTCTTCGATTTCTGAAATTTCCTAAAACCCTAACTTAGGAAATATTTTTTCTTGAGCTTAGATTGAAGCTCCTTGGGTTATAATTGAAGATAGATTGTTCTTGCTTTGCTCTATAGCTTCTCTCTTGAGTTTTTGGGTTAAAAGGTGAGTTTTTGAACTCACATCTATGTTTATATCTTTGCTAGTGTTAGGTAGTAATTCCTAACATGTATTCCTTGTCCATTTGTTTTTTTGAATTGAAATGGTTTGACGAAATTCCAAATTTTGGCGTTTGAAGTCAAAATCTATGAGAAATCCTTATATGGTTGTTTGGGCATGTTGGTCGGAGTGTATTGGTGAGTCTTTAAGGTTGGGTAGTCGTTTGGCGTAAACCCTAGCAATTGTCACTCATCCGATCACTTCCGATACGATTTGGCCATTTTTGGCCTAGGCAAAATATTGCCCAGAGCTTCAGGTTCAGACGTCTGAATTATTCATTTCAGAAGTCTGAATCTGCTTGTCTCGTCCCAATTTACCTATTTTATATGGGTTTCCAATTTTAATCGATTCGTGTTGATCCGATTTGTTGTTATCTTTTATATCAACTTTGATGACTTCTTTTTCGGGAGTTTTAAGGATATCCATTTTGATGGATTCGGTATCGATTTCTTTGGATTTGATTCACGTCTTCGTATGTGAATTTTTGATGATTGATTGTTTCTACAATCATTTCTGTGATTTGTCACTTTAAAATACAAAGGTTTTTATACTAGTAGTAAATATTCAACTCTTTTACAAAGATGATTTCAACTCTATTTTTAATACAAGCTCGTTTATAAAACCGTTTTCTAATCTATTAGTATATACAAACCTTTACCTCATTCGTATGAGAAATCTAATTAAACGGCTTAGTAAAACAAGTGGTATGAAACGCTTGCGTTTACTTCATCGGTTAATTCTTGGACTTGTTCGATTGAACTCTTGTGACAATTTTTGAGTGGAAGTCTATAGTCTGTTCGTAAATATTTGAGTTAAGCTAGTGGTTATGGGACATGAACTAAACTCTTATATTTACTAGCTTAATTAGTGTAATTTACACTTATTTTCGAGTGGAAGTCTACAATCTGTTCATAAATATTTGAGTTAAGCTAGTGGTTATGGGACATGAAGCTAAACACTTATATTTACTAACTTAGTGTAATTTACACTTGTCGATCATTGATGATCATTTTGTGATTTAGACTAGCGATGTGCGATGTCTCTTTGTTTGTGTGGGGACTTATAACCCCGTTTGTAGAACTTCGGTTCAATTTCGTGGGATAGCGACCCATGGTCTATGGACCGTTCGTGGAGCAATCGGCTCAAAGAGTCTGTGCATGAGTCGTATCTTTTAGGGTGCATCGATGTTCGGCTTATTTATCCGCGTGGGGAACTGTACCATGACCGAATCTGTGCATGAGGCGTATCTTTTAGGTTGCGTCGATGTTCGGTTCATTATTTGGTTAGCGACCCATGGAATAGCGTTCCGTTTGTGATACACGTGTTGGTGAGTTTTCATGCTCCCGTTTGTGATAGGCCTTTCCCCTTTTTGTGATTTCTGGATTTCTCATTGTGATTTCTAGAATTCGTGTTTCACCAATTTTGTGGATTGAATTGATAAGCTATATCAATAATTATGTTTTGGTGAATAATTTAAAGAATGTGATTCTTTTTGGTGTTTTGAGATGATTTGAAATATTGTATGATTTTTTTTGTCGTTATTTGATATATACTTGACACAGTATGGCATTTCTTTGTTATCATACGTTTTTGGTCATATCTCTTATCCTATCTCATTTTATCTGATATTTATAGCTAGACTGATCTGTTTATTATTTTCTTCTTAAATAATACTCGGTTCAGACCGAGGTATTTCAGGTGCTTCTGCTTGACTTCTTCTCAGGGTTCGTCAGCTGACTTTTGGCTAACTACTTTAGCATAGTAGTTTTTGTTTGTATATGTTAACGCTAAAAAGTGAACGCTAACACCCGGTGTGTGTAATAGAATCGTGAAAGCACCACCCGTGTGACGGGAACAGAATTTAAGCAGTAAAATAGTGAAAAAGCAGTAAACGACAGCAGTTTATAGTGGTTCGGCTTGTGATCGAGCCTACGTCCACTTTGAATCCCTTTATTACTGAATCTGATTACAAGACGATACAATGCACTTATCAAAACAATACAATTCGATCACAAAGACAATCTCGACTACTAGCTCAAACTTTGTTGATGAAATTTGATGAATCCATGTTGGATGTAGGAAATTCCTCTCGAAACTTATTGTAGTGTCTCGATTGTTTGGAGATCTTTGATTGTTGAATGAGTTGAGAGTTAGGCAGAGTAACGACGCTTGAAGAAATGAATCGTCCAAAAGTCCTTCGCTCGTTGGAGTTGGAGCTCTATTTATAGGATTGGTTCTGGGTGAGATTCTGTTCCTCAAGTCCTAGGTCAGAGCCGACTTATAGCAAGTCGTAGGTCTTAGGTTGGCGACGAGATAAGAGCTCTTGTCTTTTAGTTACTCCTGAATACGAGCTATTCAACTGCGAGTCATAGGTCGGCAGCGACTTAACATAAGTCGTAGGTCGGAGATCTCTTAAGTTATCAGGTTGGCAACAACCTTAAGTCGTAGACTTTTTGAGTCGGACCACTTTGACTCGTACACTGTTAGGTCGGAGCATTCCTTAACTCGGAGCATTCCTTAACTCGGAGCATTCCTTAACTCGGAGCATTCCTTAGGTCGGTAACCTACTTAAGTCGGTCTTAGCTCTTAAGTGATAGATTATCTTAAGTCGTACGCTGTTAGGTCGGACCTGTAGCTTAGGTCGTATGCTACTTTAAGTCGTGACCTGTTGAGTCGGCACACTTTATAACTCGTTCGTGCTTAGGTCGGAGACTACCTTAACTCGTACGCTGTTAGGTCGGACTCTTCCTTAAGTCTTCTCCTGTTAAGTCACGAATAAGAGGATTAACATTTGCCCCTCGAAGTGTGTGCCTAGGTCGTAGGTCATATACTTCGATTTTCTTAACTTGCTTTTTGGTTAGGTCGGAGACGACTTAACATAAGTCTTAGGTCGTACACCGTGTAAGTCGATCCGTCTTTCACTGCCCCAGTGAATAAATTGCTTAGGTCGTTCCTCCCCAACTTTACCTGTTCTTCTATTTGAATCCGCCATTAACGAATTCTCAAGCTTCCCAAAGACGATTCAAACCTACCGGTTGCCAATCATCCTTATTTCCTTATCACGTAAGTGGATCCGCTTGCTATCAATTCCTCGATGATCATCAAATTATGAATCCTACCTCCATCTTCAATCCCCTTTTCTTTTGCCATGTTTCCTTGCAATTCTTATTTCAATCGATTGCTGAAGGGTTCGGGATGGTTTGTCCTGGTTTTGGATAGTTGGTGAGAACGAGGTGATAGAGTAAGGTGATCTAGCTTGTCTGACTCGCGGCTTGTGATGAAATAGCATTATCCCGGGTTTATGGCGATTTCGGGATGATTAAATGCGTTTGAGGGAACGAGAGTTTTGGTTGAAGGAGAGGCTAATGGGTTAACGAGTTAATCGTGTTAGGCGAATTGGTGTAATGGGGAGGATGAACGACTTAAGGCCTTTGCGATTTAAACAGAAATCGCGACCTAACTTTTGACGACCTAAAGTAGATTGTAGGTCGGCAACGACCTAGGACATGCATTTTTTCATTCTGCCTCGAAATTCTTTCTTGCAGCGCGACTTAAAGGACTGATGACTTGACTTAACTCGTAGCTTGCCCCTTAGGTCATGGACGAGTTAGCAGATGTGTTGTTTTAAACCGAAGCTTCATATCTCTATAAGTGTTATGGCTGATGACTCAAAGAATTAGAGAACCAACGACTTAACTTAACCCATCGGAAATCTTTCTTAGGTCGTCGCCGAGTTAGCACTTGAGTTATCGGCGACTTAACACTTGACACTTTTAAGCTTTGCATGGACGTTGAACTGCTGAATTATGAACTGTTGAAAGCTAACAACCTGCTTAATACAACATTCACAGAATACTGGGACGAATATACTGCCACTGACCGCCCACATCGAATGACAGATTAGTTGATAAAGAAAAAATTAAATTAAATGAACTGTATGAGTGAAATGCTATACAATAACCAATTCAAGTGAAGTATTAAAGCAAAATCGTAATAGTCAACTGAAACTGATTTGTCTGCATTAACACTGCACTTGAGCATTAACAAGTTCTGAAATCTTGTAATCGACTGATTGTTAGTTAGTTTAATTCCAGTTATACTTTCTTTTTTATTTTCATTAGTTTTGCACAGCACTTCACTCTTTTAGGAAACGTGCACCTTCACTTTTGAACATTCAGCGATTGTGTAGAATGGCATCTCAACAAGAAGACTTGGAACCAGCTAGAGAAGCTTTTCCAATTGCTACTCCATTGAACGATCCTCCGAAAAGGACTCCTACCACTCTGAGCCATAAAGTTTTTCATCAATTATGCATCCAGTTTGGGATTGCCGAAGCTGACGCTTTGTTCCCTGGAATAAATGATACTGCTGATAGGCCGCCTCTTGGCTTTGTCGCAGTTAACCGCCAAATGTGTTTGAGTGGAGCTATCCCCCCATTTAATGACTGTCTTCGAGAACTTCTCCTCCGACTATCTATCTCCCCTTTTCAACTACACCCTAATGGCTACGCCATCCTGCTAAGATTGTGTGTGCTTTTTAGGAGAACGCTGGACCGTTTACCCAGTTTTGCAGAAATTCGCTTCCTGTGCACATTTGCAAAGAACAAAGACCATCCCTCTATCACACTTGTGAGGAGTGCCAGGAACCGTAAGTTGATCATTGGTCTCCCCGACAGTGTTCACAGTTTTCTAAGCCAAATTTTCTATGTTCGCTGCCCTCCGGGATTTTACACTATCTGGAGAGTAGGAAGTAAGATCACTCGTCTCTGTTTCTTATGTTCTTTCAAACTTTCCAAAGTTCGAGTTGTCAAATGTTAACTTTGCCCATTTTCTTTTCAGCACTTCCTCCACCTTCTAGAGATCCCGGTCATAAACCGACTTTCGAGAGGCTTATGGCGGTGCCAATTGAGGAGAGGACTATTCAATTTTTATTGACAGACGAATTTTTACATCACTTCGGGCTTTTAGACTCTTCCCGCTCTATTCAACCCCGTGAAGTTTCTAATTCTTCAGCACAGACATCAGATGCCCCAGCTTCAACGGAAGAGATGGTTCCAAAGGAGCCAACTGTAGACGCTGTATTAGTAAAGTGTTCTACCTCTATCGTTGTTGCGGGATCATCCAGCAAGCCGACACTTGCACCAATTATTGAAGAGGAAGAGAATCCTCGAATTTTTGAAAAGTCAGCCGATGTGGAAGTTGAAAAAGAGAGTTCCGCTGGGTATCGCGGCGATGACACCTTCGATAACTTGAGCGATATAATGATAACTTCTCAAGAGCTTTTTAAGGACGATACTTCAAAAGCGATATCTCCTGTTGTTGAAGCAACCTCTTTTTTGCAACAAACTACAACACCCCCCACACAAGTTATTGCCATTTCCACACCCAAAAGTGGTTTGTAGTCTGACGTGCGTAGTTTGCACATCATATACACTTAGGATTTTTTGGCACTTATACGCACTTAGCTTCTTCAATTCGAAGATTTCTAAGACTTGTCTCTTCTTCAATTTCAGGTTCTCTGATGGGGCGAAGTGGATCATATTATGACAAATTTCAGCATCATGGAAGTCGCGATGCTTATGAATTTAGGCGTTATCTTCCTTCTCGTCAGGAGACCGACGAAGAAAGGGCCTCTCGAAAAGCTTGAGAGAGATGGGATTATGAGGAGCGCCGCAGAATAGAAGATGAACAGCATTATGGGAATAGAGACGAGCGATACGACTCTTCCCGTAGAAGTGACGATTCTCATAAAAGGAAATCTTCTGACGACAAGGGGAAGAGTCGTATGGCTGATGATTCTAGCAAGCGGACCAAACTTGGTGAAAAGGACGCATCTGCAATTCTGGAAAAGACTGACGCTTCTATTCCTCCTGATACTTCTTCTGGTTCTCCTGCATTTAAGAAGTCTGACATCCAGGCAATCATTAATAGGCCTTAGTACCAAGCTGGAGATGGTCCTCCCACACTCCAGAGCCGATTTCTGAATTGGTGTCTGAAAGGAGTGCGTTTTGATTTGGATTTGGTACCAATCGACAAACAAGCCATGCTGAGAAACCACGATGCTGTCAAGTTTGACATTGAAAGAATGTCTGGATGGCAGAAGCTAGTCGATGAACTTCAAAGGGTCAACCACATGAATCTTGAGGTGATGATGACTATGGAGAATGATAAATCAGAATGGGATAAAATTTGCAAGCAGCATGACGCCGAAATGAAGAGCATCTCCGATAGTTATGAGAAGCTTGAGGCTGAAGTTGAAAGACTCAAGAACGAACTTGCTACTTCCTCCACTTCTTTTTCACAAAAGGAAGAGATGCTCCAACGGCAGGTTCGAAATGCTCATGCTGCTCAGCGGGATGCTGAAGTGAATCTGGAAGCAGAGCAGCATGTTACCAGGAAATATCGTGATGACGCGGCTCAACTTCAGGAGAAAGTCAGCTCCCAAGACTTGGAGATTACAAGACTGCAGTCTCAGTTATTGAAGGCTGAAAGAGAGCGTGATGAAGCTCTCACTGGTAAAGCTGCAGCTGAAGAATCCCATGAGGCAACCAGAGCCACCATTGACACGACTTTATTTGACTTTTATATCCATTGCGTCTTGGGGCGTGGGAGCCTTTCATTCTTGGGACCGGATTATGAAGTCACTTTAGCTGAAGTATGGGAGGCGATTATTGACATGTTCGGCGGTGCCGGTTATGCTGAAGGAGATCTTCAAGCTACTTACTTAGATGAGAGCGCCCGCGTTGCTCTTGCCAAAGGAAAAGAGCAACGTACCCGAATGCGAGCCGAAGCGACGGGAGAGAAGCTTCCTGAGAAAGAAATACTTCCTGTTGCCCCTGTTCATATTTTGACTTCAGCTCATGTGGATGTTGCTGGCTCTAGCTTTCACTCTTCGCCTTCGGCTAAAGTTGACCAAGAAACTGTGACCACTCCCACAGAGGAAGAGGCTATGGAAGACTTTAAAGCTCAGAAATTTGAGATAGATTTCGTCAAACCGACTTCTCCAGGTAACTTTGACGTCGACCCATCTCCAGTGAACTACCTATTAGATTTGACTGAGCTCGATGAACTTCTCACTTATTACTAAAGCCTGAACGAACCAATATCTTCTCTTAACTTGGAGAATACTGATTTTAACTTCTATTCTTCTGTAGCGGAAGCACCGAAAGTTGTGCCAGCTTCTCCTTCTTCAGCTGCCGTTCCTCCTCCTTCTCAAGTTACTCCTCTTCCAGCTTCTCAACCAGGATCACAAGAAGAGAAAATTGAAGCTCTCAAAGACTTGGACGATCCGGTTGTTTCACAAGAGCCAAAGACAGGGGAACTTGAAGAAGGCGAGAAGACTCCGGAGCTGTCTTATGACGACGATACGAAGCTTTCAGAGTTTTTACTCCCGGTAGTGAGTCTTCCTCGAAAAGGAAGGGGAAACGCGCAATTTCGAAGAAAGGCAAGAAAAGCTCTTCTGCCGCTGGAGAGGAAGCAGAAGTTGATCCGGTTGCGCCTCTTTCTCCTTCTTCTCCGACTCAATCACAACGGCCTCCGAAGCTAATTATTAGGCCGGGTAAAAGCTCTAAAGGCGGGAAGATAGAGAAATGAGCTTAATTTTGCCTTTTCTACTTTTTGCATGTACTGACCGGAAGCTGTGCGGATACCGGTCTCCGCTTCCTTTTGTGATCTACACAATGTAAAAAGTTTTCATAGTATTGAATAAAATAGCTATTTTACTTGTGTAAATTCTTGTGTATGTGAGAATGCATCTTTTTCTCATTTTTAATGTAGAATAAACGATTCCTTTTACTTTTACAAACTTTTTTGTCTGTGTTTGGGAATGCATTTATTCCACATCTATTTTTCGTGATATTGCAATGAACTTGTGGTATGTTGCTTTTATTAATATAATTGAATTGTATAGTATTGCCCCCATACCGTAAGTGTATTGCAATATTTCTAGCTTTTTCAAGACTGATACTCTTATTTCAGAGAATAATTACTCCACTTTTAAGGGAAGAATCATTCTGCTTTTAATAGAGTATATCTCGTCTTTAGAGAAGTTTTTACTTTCTCTTTCTTTCTGAAGAACACTTCAACTTTTGGGGATGATCACTTTTATTTGTTAAAAAGTGAATTTTCCTATGCAGTGAAGTGAACTTTCTGAAGAAATTTTTGATTTGTTTAGCGCTTCCGAAGAAGGCTTTGTTTTTGTGCCTCTGAAGAGGGCTTATGTCCGGTACTTCAAGCATGGTGAAGTGTGCCTCCAAAGAGGTCTTTTGGTCTCCGAAGAGAAGCGATTTTGGTCTCCGAAAAGAGGCAATTTTGGTCTCCGAAGAGAAGCAATTTGGCATTTCATCTCTGGTGAAGTGGGCCTCCGAAGAGGAGCATTTTGCACTTCTACACTGGTGAAATGTGCCTCCGAAGAGGGCTTGTTAGCATTTCATCTCTGGCGAAGTGGGCCTCCGAAGAGGAGCATTTTGCACTTCTACACTGGTGAAATGTGCCTCCGAAGAGGGCTTGTTAGCATTTCATCTCTGGCGAAGTGGGCCTCCGAAGAGGAGCATTTTGCACTTCTACACTGGTGAAATGTGCCTCCGAAGAGGGCTTGTTATTGCCTGGAAGTTACTTTCTCATGGTTGAGTGGATCCACGGGGCGGACGCAAGTTGCTTGATTGGATGTTCATTTGCACAAATGATCGCAATTAACTAACAAGGGCCCTGTTCCTTCAGCTTGGGAAGGTGCCCCTCCGGTGGTTCCACCAATCTTTTTTGATTGAGGAAAGCACTTTCATTTTTTGGTGTGCCTCGTTAGAGGGCTTTGTTGACCTTTGAGAAGGAGCATCGGTTGGTTGGTGTGCTAGTAAGATTGCATCTCAGGGGCGAGTAGATCCACGGGATGGACGCAAGCTGCATGATTGGATGCATCACAATCAGTTAGCAAGGGCCCTGTTCCTTCTGCTTGGGAAGGTGTCCCTTCAGTGGTTCTACCGGCCCTTTTATCGAGAGGCATAATTCCTTTTGGCTGCTTCCGTGTTTGCTTGGCCATGTTCTCCCATCATCTGCTCATTAGCGATCTTTTATTATCATTTCCAAGCGTATCTTCTTTCCTTTTGCAAGTAAATTGCCTTATCCGAAGAAGTGGACTTCACTGTTGAATAACTTCACGGGACAAACGCGAGTTACCTAGTTGGATGTCTGTTCATATTGACAATCACAACCGGTTAACGAAGGCTTGCCCCAGTGGAGTTGCCAACTTTTTATGTGAAGTTCTTCTTGTATAGGATTTGAATATGGAATTTTTTGTTGCTTAAATAAATGATTTGTAGGGCTCGCTTGGCTTTGCGATGGGTGAGCTTCGCTTTAATGACCTGCAATATTAGATCGACATTTTAGCAATACATTTAGAGTATTTATATATCGAAATATAACAGGCATTTTGTAATAGAAAACAAAGAATTCATAGTTTTTCATTATTCAGTCACACTGATTTCTCAGCGGTTTACAATGCAGAAGTTCCACATCCATTATCATTTTTACAAATTTAAGCAATGCTGTTAAGTAAAAAATGGATGCTAGTGACTGTTGTTTCAGAATCTTCGGACTGATTTTCCATTTGCACTAGATTCGCAGCTTCGGATTTATATGCCAGAGAAAGTGAAAGATGCCCCAATTGCAGTTTTGTGGAAAATTAGCAGTCGTCCCAAATTCTGCCTGCTGGGTGTGGACCTCCTGTGACAACATTAATGACAAGCTTTTCTGAATCTTGCACTGCAGTGTTGTTGCGAGAATCGGATTGATGGGTAGGACGTTGTTGATCCCGAGTGGATGAGGTCGGATCGACTCCGCTTTTCTTAACGTATTGTTGGAGTTTACCCTACCTCAGCAATTCTTCAATCACATCCTTTAATTGGCGACATTGGTCAGTGTCATGGCCAGGTTGATTGTGAAATTGGCAGAATTTTCCATTACGCATTGCACCCTCTTCATCTCAGGTGGCTTAGGATACCTGACAACGTCCTTTGTTGCAAAAAAGATATTTTTTGGTGTATCAGTTAAAGGAGTAAAATCTGAAAGATCGAAGCGGCGGAGTTTCTTCTCATTCCCCTGATTCTTTCCACCATCATTTTCCTTTTCTGATTCTCAGAATTTCTTCTGTTAGAAGCAAGTTCATTATTGTTGTCCTTGGCAACTAATACTTTTGTTGAGGCGGAAAGGTTTTCCAGGCGCATGAATTCATCGGCCTTTTTATAAAACTTCTCAAGGGAATTTGGTTCCTTCATTTTTAGCCATTTTCCAAATTCACTCGATTTATCGATGGCTCGCACCAAGTAGGTCAGGATCATACGCGGTTCTACATTATCCACTTCGGCTACAGCTATATTGAAACGGTTTAAGAAAGATTTGATTGATTCTCCGGGAGCTTGTTCAAGACTAGACAATGACATTATATCCTTGGCTTTTGAAGCATACAATCTGAACTGTTCTTTAAACTTTTGCTTCAAGTCGGAGAATTGATCTATTGACCGAATTGGAAGCTTTGGGAACCAAAGTAAGGCCACACCTTCCAAGTACACTGGAAAGTATCGACACTTAATCTCGTCTGACGCTCTTGCACCGGTCATATGCCAATCGTACTTGTATAGGAAATGATTAGGGTCACTCGTTCCCCTATAGGCTTGGATAGTAGGAGGTGCAAATTTCCTTGGAAATTCCACTTTCAGGATCCTTTCCGTAAACGGAGTTCTGCTTGGTGCAAATCCCCAGTCGTTCTCATTCTCTTCCCTTTGCATGCTCTCTTTCATGATGCGGCTAACCATTTCGGACAGGTACCCTTTATTGTTCAGAGACATTTCCGGACAGGCATCGGTCCTTCTCTCGGAAGCTTGCCCGGGCACATGTTCACGATAAGTTGGCTGCGGCATAGAACCCTCAGCTTGGAAAGGTGGCATTTCTAGAAAGGTTGTTTGATGGTTTTCTGGTTGATGATTTGCCCCGAGCAGAGCAGTTAATCTATCCATCATTAAAGCGTTTTGAGCCTCAATTTGTTGGTATAATCCAGAAACTACGTCATCCAATTCAGCCCTGGTGACTCCAACGGTAGGAGTTGCTTGGTCTGTTGCTGGGGAAGCGGAAGTCCCTTCATGAGCATTTCTGGATCTGATAGGTCTACCTCTTCTTCCAGGAGCCATTATTTCAGATGTACTTCTGGTTTTTGAGAGAGGATCTTTTTATGAGTCTTTGCGAGGCAACGGTGGATGATTGCCTGAGTTGGGTTCTCAGTGAAAGCACCAAAATGTTAACGCTAAAAAGTGAACGCTAACACCCGGTGTGTGTAATAGAATTGTGAAAGCACCACCCGTGTGACGGGAACAGAATTTAAGCAGTAAAATAGTGAAAAAGTAGTAAACGACAGCAGTTTATAGTGGTTCGGCTTGTGATCGAGCCTACGTCCACTTTGAATCTCTTTATTACTGAATCTAATTACAAGACGATACAATGCACTTATCAAAACAATACAATTCGATCACAAAGACAATCTCGACAACTAGCTCAAACTTTGTTGATGAAATTTGATGAATCCCTGTTGGATGTAGGAAATTCCTCTCGAAGCTTGTTGTAGTGTCTCGATTGTTTGGAGATCTTCGATTGTTGAATGAGTTGAGAGTTCGGCAGAGTAACGACGCTTGAAGAAATGAATCGTCCAAAAGTCCTTCGCTCGTTGGAGTTGGAGCTCTATTTATAGGATTGGTTCTGGGTGAGATTCTGTTCCTCACGTCCTAGGTCGGAGCCGACTTATAGCAAGTCGTAGGTCTTAGGTCGGCGACGAGATAAGAGCTCTTGTCTTTTAGTTACTCCTGAATACGAGCTATTCAACTGCGAGTCATAGGTCGGCAGCGACTTAACATAAGTCGTAGGTCGGAGATCTCTTAAGTTATCAGGTTGGCAACAGCCTTAAGTCGTAGACTTTTTGAGTCGGACCACTTTGAATCGTACACTGTTAGGTCGGAGCATTCCTTAACTCGGAGCATTCCTTAACTCGGAGCATTCCTTAACTTGGAGCATTCCTTAACTCGGAGCATTCCTTAGGTCGGTAACCTACTTAAGTCGGTCTTAGCTCTTAAGTGATAGATTATCTTAAGTCGTACGCTGTTAGGTTGGACATGTAGCTTAGGTCGTATGCTACTTTAAGTCGTGACCTGTTGAGTCGGCACACTTTATAACTCGTTCGTGCTTAGGTCGGAGACTACCTTAACTCGTACGCTGTTAGGTCGGACTCTTCCTTAAGTCGTCTCCTATTAAGTCGCGAATAAGAGGATTAACAGTATACATTTGAGATAGAGACTCCTTGATGTATACTTATTCTTTTGTCTAGCACTTGTATCTATTCTTTTGTGTTGTAGTGGATTTTATATGACCACTACTTTGATGTACACTTCCATGTGTTATATTCATATATGTTTCCGCCTTTGTGATATGAATATCTGTGACTGATTTATGTTATGTTTATTTATATATTTGTTTCTGAAGGCCACTTAGCCACTGTGTGGTAGCTTTGAGTTTGTATTTGATATGTCGGATTTCCTCTTGAAATGAAATGTAAGTTATATTTTCTGACATATCGGTACTCGCACAAAACAATTACACAGATGGTCGCTCCTCAACAGCCTTATTCTTCGTGCTAGTCGACGACATTACCCCGTAGTGTCCTTGGCTAGCCTGACTATAGAGGTGGGGCGTCACAGCTTGGTATCAGAGCTGAGTTCAGAACAAAATATGATAAACATAGAACAGAGACACATATTACGGTACATCAAAGTGTAGTATGAATGTTATGAATCTTTGAATCATCGTGCCATAGGAATTAATTCGAGTCTTTTGGGCATGTTGGTTGGAGTGTATTGGTGAGTCTTTAAGGTTGGGTAGTTGTTTGGCATAAACCCCTAGCCATCGTCACTCATCCGATTGCTTCCGATAGGATTTGGCCATCATTGGCCTAGGCAAAATATTGCCTAAACTCCAGTTTCAGACGTCTGAAATATACAATTCAGACGTCTGAATCTGCTTGTCTCAGCCAAACTTTCCTACTTTGTGTAGGATTCCAATTGCTGATCAATTCTTCTTTCTCCAATTAGTTGTTTCACTTTAGTTGACTTTGATGATTCTTTTTAGATTTAGTGCAAAGGATTTTATAAAGTGATCTTTTTAAATTGTATTAAAAGCTCATTTCTCCAACTTATAATTTATGTAGAAAACACACGATTTTGCACTTCGAGCGAAGAGGGAGGAGAATTAAATGATTAAATAAAATGCGTGCTATGAACACGTGTGTTTATCTTTTCAGTTAATTCCTAATCTATTCGTTTGACCATTTTGACCTTTGGGTCTGGTTTACCGATAATATGAGGTTAACTTTGTACTGCTTTGAGTGTGAAATTGACTAACGATTAGTAAACCGTTTAGTGCGAACCTGTGGTATGGGACTCACATTAACATTTTTTGGGGTTTGTTGCCTTCGGGCTTGAGCCTTCGGGGTTTGTTGCCTTCGGGGTTTGTTGCCTTCTGGCTTGAGCCTTCGGGGTTTGTTGCCTTCGGGCGTGTGGATCCTTGTTATACAGTACTGAGCTCGAGCATCTTTTGTTTCTTTGACAATTATATTTCCTTAGTGTATCGCCTTTCGGGGTAGGTTCTTTGAACCACACGATATATAGAGATTACCTTGTGTAAACTTGTGTTACCTTTACTGGTATTTGTTAACTGCCTTCTGGCTTGTTTTGGGAATATGATATCCTTTGTTTATTTGAGTTGTCGATGATATGAGGCTTGTTATGATTCATCTTTTGTTAGATGATTTGGTTATCTCTTTTGGAGATATTGGTGGTACTTTATGATCTTGTATGTTCATTATCATTTAGTTTATCTAACTGATTTGTTTAGCTAGACTGACCCGTGTATTTTATACTCGGGTCAAACCGAGATGTTTCAGGTTAGGTACATTGGACTTAGCCTATTTTACTTCCGCATGGACTATTCTGCTAGCTCCTTTTTGTTATAGCTTTTTGTGTAGTCCTTTTTGTTTGTAACTCAGATATGTATTCTATTGACTCGCCTGTGTATTGTGGTTTGCTTTACCACCTTACATGTATCATTTTGTAAACTTAATGATGTATCTGTATACGTAAAAATGTATATGATTATCTACTGTTCTGTGATGTGTATTACATTTGAGTTGTTATATTTTATTCTGATAGATCCTTCAGCCACCTATGTCTTTGTATTAAGTATTTATTGGAGAAGTCGATCCATTTAGGTAAGAAGTGGCAATTGTCGGCATATTCAATAGATGATTAAGACAATGTTATAGATGGTCGCTCCTATCCAGCTCTATTCTCCGCATTAGCAGACGGTGTTACCTTGTAATACTCTTTGCTAATGTGGGTCTCGGAGTGGGGAGTTACAGCTTGGTATCAGAGCTGAGTTCAGAACAAAATATGATAAACATAGAACAGAGACACATATTACGGTACATCAAAGTGTAGTACGAATGTTATGAATCTTTGAATCATCGTGCCATAGGAATTAATTCGAGTCTTCGTACCATTCTATCCTATTTTCTTTTTATGATGCCTTGTTTTATAAATCATGTTTGTTTGATATTCATTTTGAGAATAACCTTTTTCCTCTTCTGTCTTTTTCTGTCTTTCTTAAAGAAGAAGAGATGGTTAGATCTGGCAGTCCCAGCGTCGGTCAATCTAGTAGTCCTTCTCTGGATGGCGTATTTATGACTGCTCAACAACTTTTGGATCTTATAAAGAATCAAAGGTTTATCTGTGCTTTAAGTAAGAACCCCAAAAAGGTTTTACCTCTGAAATTAGAAGTGACTTTCGACCAGTTTGAAGATATCGCTCTTCGACTTGAAGAGGCTGATAAAGATAATGATGTTGAAGTTGTGGATGCCAAACAAAACTTCAACATCAACAAAAAGAGGCATATTAAGTTCAAAAGCCTAAATCCCAACAAGAAAGGGAAGATGGCAACTTCGGTAGCAAAGACTCCAATCCCTAATCGTGGAGAATGCTACAATTGTAATTCTAAGGACCACCATGTAAATAAGTGTCCAAAACCTTTTTCTTGTCGCTATTGCAAAGGTTTGGGTCACCGTTTATCTTCATGTCCCAAACTTCAAAGTAGGAGGGAGGGAAAGCTCAATGTTGCGCAAGCTTCTAGTAACCCTTCTCTTGGTCAAGGTAATTCTCCTTCTATCCTTGATGACATTATTATGTTTTGTGATCATTCTGTTTGATTTCTTTTGATACGGGTGCGTCCCACTCTTTTATGTCAAAAAAACTTGTTGATTCTTTTTCTTTAAATATTTTTGGGCTTGATGACTTCACTGAGAATTGCGAATCCGGTTGGTGGACCGCAACACTCAGTTTGCTTTGTAAAAATGTCGAGATTATTTTTGTGATTATTCTTGTCGAGCCGATTTGCATGTTATGCGTTACTTAGGCTTCGAAATTGATTTTTGGGAGAGGATTGGCTTGATCATTATGAAGCCCACATCCTATGTCCTGAGCGGACTATTTATCTTTGACATTCTCAATCTGTTAAGCAGATTTTTATTGTTTTTAATGATTTGGTTTCCAAATTTGGTGGCAACATTTTATTCTTTAAAACCCACTTGATGAGGGAAGTGTTATTTCTCTCATTCAAGTAGTTTGTGAATTATCCGGTATTTTTGATATTTGTCTTAGAATTATCACCTAAGCAATCTTTTGAGTGGTGCTAAGGTCTTTTCAGCTCGACCTTGCCACCGGTTTTCATCAGCTACGAGTTGCGGAGGGTAGCATTCCACTTACCGCATTCCGCACTCGTTATGATTCTTGTAAATGGTTCGTTATGTCATTCGATTTAACGAACCTTCTACCTTATTTCATCCATTTTGTGAATCGAGTATTCTACGAATATCTCGATTAGTTTATTCTTATATTTATTGATTATGGATGAAAACAACAATTTAAATTTGCAAATCTTTTTAATAAGATATTTATAAGTATGATTGGATTTTGTTCTTAAATGAGCAAAGAATATTTGTAAATTTTTATAAGAGGCATGGTTATCATATATAAGATAATTTGTGTTGTTTTGCCCATTGAGTGCTTTAAGAATTCTGGTCGATGCGCTTGATCAACGTTATCGATAGGAATCTCCTAAACGCTATGATGAGACAGTCAGACACAATAAATTGACTTGTAAAAAGTAATTTTTTCTAAAAAGATGATTACATAAAGTTAATTATAATTTTGAAAGTCTTAGCTTTCCGGGAAAGAGGATCAATTGAAAGAACTCTTTTCCAATGCTTTTATTCTTGCGGTTCCTGAAGGGAACCAAGACTTTATTGTTTGTACCGATACTAGTCGTATTGGTTTTAGTGTCATTCTCTTGCAAAGGGAATGTGTTATCGCATTTGCTTCTTGACAATTAAAGCTTGTCGAGACTAGATATGCCATTCATGATCCGGTGCTCGCGGTTATTGTTTTTGCTCTTAGATTTTGGCGTCATTATCTTCTGGGAGAGAAATTTGTTCTCTACACCGATCGTAAATCTTCGAAGTAATTGTTTTCTCAAAAGGAACTCAATTTGCGTCAACAACGTTGGCTCGAGTTGCTTGCATCTTATGATCTTGATATTCATTGTACTCCGGAAAAGGGTAATCGAGTTGCCGATGCCTTTAGTTGTAAGCAACAAGCAGTTGTTTCTTTGATGATATCCGAATGGAATGATCTCGAGACTTTATCCACTTGTGAGATTCGAGATCGTGAATCCAATTCATGTTCATCTCTTGTTTTGTGTAGCCTCGAGGCTTATCCTTCTCTTTTGAACCGCATCCTTGAAGCTCAATATTTAGATCCCGAATTGGCTTTTCTTTGCCAAAGTTGTAGGGATCCAAATAAGGTTGATGGTTTGAAAGATTTTGAAATCGATGCTCGTGGTGGCATTCGAAAATTTGGTAGACTTATTGTGCCAAATATTATTGGTCTTCGTAAAGACATTTTAGAAGATTCTCATCATTCTAAATTTACCATTCATCCCGGCAATAGTAAAATGTACGTGGATATGAAACGACTTTATTATTGGGATGGGATGAAATCTGATATCACTAATTTTATAAAGCGTTGCATGACTTGCCAACTCGTTAAAGCCGAGCATCAAAGGCCCGGTGTGTTATTGCAACCTTTGGACATTCCAATTTGGAAGTGGGACCAAATTTCCATGGATTTTATTGACGGTCTTCCCCATTCTCGTTCGAGTCATGATAGTCTATGGGTGATTGTTGATAGGCTTACAAAATCTGCCCAATTTATTCCCGTTCGGTCCAATCAGGTCGTACCTCTTTTGGCTAAACTCTATGTCAAATTAAATAGCATTGAGTTCCTACTTCTATTGTTAGCAATCGTGATCCATTATTTTATTGGAAGATTTTTGTAAGGTCTTCAAAAGCTTTGGGAACAAAGCTTAATTTTAGCACCGCTTATCATCCTTTGTTCGATGGACAAACCGAGCGTGTGAATCAAACTCTTGAAGATCTCTTTCGTGCATGTGTTCTTGATTTTGGTGGAAGTTGGGAAAATCATATTTCTCTTGTTGAGTTTTCTTCCTATAATAGCTTCCAATCTTGTATTGGTATGGCACCTTTCGAGGCACTCTACGGAAGGTCGTGCCGATCTTCTTCTTATTGGCTTGAAGCTGGTTTTAGGTCTAGACTTTATTGGTGTTCATTTGTGTTTCACCTATGAAGGTTGTTGTGCATTTCAGTCGATCGAGAAAATTAGCACCTCGATATGTTGGTCCATTTCCCATCACCGAACGTATTGGTTCCATGGCTTATCGCATCTTATTATCGGCTCAATTTTATGTTATTCATGACGTATTCCATGTCTCTCAACTACGAAAATGCTTTAGGGATTCCGATTCTATTCTTGAGCTCGGTATTATTGAAGAAATTGAAGTTTTACCAAATTTAACTTATGAGCATCATTCTATTCGTATCGTTGCTTCGGAGGTTGAACGCCTTTGAAATAAAGATGTTCTTCTTGTGAAAGTTCAATGGTCCTCAAATCCTAAGAATTGCTCTTGGGAATCTAGAGAGTTCATCGAGCGAACACATCCGGACTTACTCTCTCGTGCTCTTTAAGGTGAACTTCTTATTTCTAATTTCTACTCCTTGTGTGGTACGCTTTTATGGTTGTTACTCTTTGTTTTCTTCTTTATTATTGCGAGGACGCAGTTTCTTTAAGGAGGGGAGTCTGTAACAACCCGCATATTTTACGATTATATATTTAAATGTTTTATTTAAATATAGCATCGTTTGTCGGATTTAAGTCCAAAAATGTCACTATTCGTCAAAGAACAGTCAAAATAGTGAAAAGTCTATGTGGATCGAGTTTCAGTGGTGTCTATTTGAGAAAAACTGTCTTACAGGGATTCAGACGTCTGAAATGAAGCATTCAGATGTCTGAAATTATTCGAGTCAATCCAGAAAGGAAATAGGCTAAAATTGCCATTTTTAGACGTCCGAAATAAACGATTCAGATGTATGAATATTGTACTAGACAACATCTATTTTTTCAGATTCAGACGTCTGAATTGGAAATTTCAAACGTCTGAATGTAGGCTGAAATTGAGATTCAACAATTTGGACTCGAGACCACTTCCATTGAGTCCAAAATGGTGTTTGCGACTTTTTTGAGTATAAGCTTCGATATGTTTGGAGTAAGTTGAATTTTGCTATTTTCTATTTGGGCTTTTGGGTTTGGGTTTCACCCAACTCATCCTATACCCTAGCTCATCCCCTCTCCTCTCCATTCACTCATTTCATTTCCTAAACATTCGAGCTTTAGCAAAAATGGGGGAAAAATGGGAAATGGGAATTCCTAAACTTTAGTTTCCGTTGCAAATACAAATTCTTACTCCAAATTCAAAGAGAAGCTAAGGTAAGCATCATCTTCTTCTTCTCCATCTCAATTCCTCTTCGATTTCTGAAATTTCCTAAAACCCTAACTTAGGAAATATTTTTTCTTGAGCTTAGATTGAAGCTCCTTGGGTTATAATTGAAGATAGATTGTTCTTGCTTTGCTCTATAGCTTCTCTCTTGAATTTTTGGGTCAAAAGGTGAGTTTTTGAACTCACATCTACGTTTATATCTTTGCTAGTGTTAGGTAGTAATTCCTAACATGTATTCCTTGTCCATTTGTTTTTTTGAATTGAATTGGTTTGACGAATATTCCAAATTTTGGCGTTTGAAGTCAAAATCTATGAGAAATCCTTATATGGTTGTTTGGGCATGTTGGTCAGAGTGTATTGGTGAGTCTTTAAGGTTGGGTAGTCGTTTGGCGTAAACCCCTAGCCATCGCCACTCATCCGATTGCTTTCGATAGGATTTGGCCATCATTGGCCTAGGCAAAATATTGCCTGAACTCTAGTTTCAGACGTCTGAAATATACAATTCAGACGTCTGAATCTGCTTGTCTCAGCCAAACTTGCCTACTTTGTGTTGGATTCCAATTGTTGATCGATTCTTCTTTCTCCAATTAGTTGTTTCACTTTAGTTGACTTTGATGATTCTTTTTAGATTTAGTACACAGGTTTTTATAAAGTGGTCTTTTTAAATTGTATTAAAAGCTCATTTCTCCAACTTATAATTTCTGTAGAAAACACACGATTTTGCACTTCAAGCGAAGAGGGAGGAGAATTAAATGATTAAATAAAACGCGTGCTATGAACACGTGTGTTTATCTTTTCAGTTAATTCCTAATTTATTTGTTTGACCGTTTTGACCTTTGGGTCTGGTTTACCGATGATATAAGGTGAACTTTGTATTGCTTTGACTGTGAAATTGACTAACGGTTAGTAAACCGTTTAGTGCGAACGTGTGGTATGGGACTCACGTTTACATTTTTCGGGGTTTGTTGCCTTCATGCTTAAGCCTTCGGGGTTTGTTGCTTTCGGGGTTTGTTGGCTTCGGGCTTGAGCCTTCGGGGTTTGTTGCATTCGTGTTTTGTTGGCTTCGGGCTTGAGCCTTCGGGGTTTGTTGCATTCGAGGTTTGTTGCCTTCGGGCTTGAGCCTTCGGGGTTTGTTGCCTTCGGGCTTGAACCTTCGGGGTTTGTTGCCTTCGGGTTTTGCCTTCGGGCATGTGGATCCTCGTTATACAGTACTGAGCTCGAGCATCTTTTGTTTCTTTGACAATTATATTTCCCTAGTGTATCGCCTTTCGGGATAGGTTCTTTGAACCACACGATATATAGAGATTACCTTGTGGAAACTTGTGTTACCTTTATTGGTATTTGTTAATTGCCATTTAGCTTGTTTTGGGAATATAATATCCTTTGTTTATTTGAGTTGCCGATGATATGAGGCTTGTTATTATTCATCTTTTGTTAGATGATTTGGTTATCTCTTTTGGAGATATTGGTGGTACTTTATGATCTTGTATGTTCATTATCATTTAGTTTATCTAACTGATTTGTTTAGCTAGACTGACCCGTGTATTTTATACTCGGGTCAGACCGAGATGTTTTAGGTTAGGTACATTGGACTTAGCCTATTTTGCTTTCGCATGAACTATTCTGCTAGCTCCTTTTTGTTATAGCTTTTTGTGTAGTCCTTTTTGTCTGTAACTCTGATATGTATTCTACTGAATTGCCTGTGTATTGTGGTTTGCTTTACCACTTGACATGTATCATTTTGTAAATTCTGAGATGTATCTGTATATGTAAAAATGTATGTGATGATCTACTGTTCTGTTATGTGTATTACATTTGAGTTGTTATATTTTATTCTGATAGATCCTTTAGCCACCTATGGCTTTGTATTAAGTATTTATTGGAGATGTCAATCCATTTAGGTAAGAAGTGGCAATTGTTGGTGTATTTAATAGATAATTAAGACAAGGTTATAGATGGTCGCTCCTATCCAGCTCTATTCTCCGCATTAGCAGACGGTGTTGCCTTGTAATACTCTTTGCTAATGTGGGTCTTGGAGTGTGGCGTTACAGTATGCCATTCTATTATTCTGTGATTGATTGGTGCGCACCTTTGATTTTGGGAGTGTGGTTCGAGGTGGACGGTAGTAGCTGCTACGTGCTACCACCGTTCCGGAAGCGTAATTGGTATATCTACCCTGGCATTGCCTAGTTGTGCCGTGTCACTTAACCTAGCGAGCCTTGTACGATTTTGGTTTTGTGCTGTAGCCCATGGAGTATCCTCTGGTGGCTTCCCGATCAGGAGGGACTATGATACTTGATGGACTACTGGGACTATTATGCGTTAAGGGCTATATGGGTAACCCCTTAACACTATTTAAAAGTAAGTTTATTTTACTATAAACATTATTATATTAGCGAAATATTACTACATAGTAAATAGTTTAACGGATCCTTAAAGAATGGGCGATCCCAAGCATTCTTTAAGTTACTTGTACCTTTATATTACAGTTCACTTGAGTTGGTTTACATTGTATAAGTATGTATGTCCTGACTTGTATTTTGCTTTACGCTCGGGTCAGACTGAGTGATACAGCATTTGAGACTCACCTTGGGTTGGAGCTTTCTTGGAGATCCAGCTATCTATTTCGCTTTCGGTTATCCAGTTGATTCCAGTGATGTATTCAGATCTTGTATTTGACTATTGTATTGAGACATCTTTGTATTCGTGATTTCTGTTGTATCTTGTTGAACTCTATTATTATATATATATATATTAGCTTCATGAACAACTATTTCTTGCTTCCGCTGCATTGTTATATTACTCTGTGTTTGTGATCTGTGATTTATTTATTGTATATTCTGACTTTTGCCAAATTTTATTTACAATCTATTATTTTGAATTATTCAAGTCCGACATGTGTGGATTTATTGTCGATTTGAATGGTCCAAAATAGTGGGTCACGTTACATTAAAATAATTTGAAATTTTAAAAAGACAAATTTTAAAATAGTTTATAATAAAAATAGTTTCGAATTTCAAACTATATCATTCCATTTCCAATAAATCTGGACTCAGGTCCAATTTCAATCAAAATAATTTAATTACAAATCTTCCAATTCAAATCATCTTCAATCATAAATCAATTCAAATAGACTCAATTTCAATTTAAATTCAAATTAACTCAATTTCGATTTCAATTCGAATGACTTCAATTCCGAAACGTTTTATTTTAACTTCAAATTCGATTCAACGATTCGATTCAATGATTTAAATTTCAAGTCAATTCTTATTTTAAACCATTTCAATTTATATAAATTTCAAGTTCAATTTCAATTTACTGATTTAAATCGCTGAAATTAAATTTAAACTTCAATATTCAATTTAAGTTTCAAATCTTCAAAATAATTCAATTTTGAGCCCGAAATTTGTAATATTGATTTAAAACACCTTTTACTTAGATGAATTCCAAAGTTCGAATAAAGTTCAAATCTTTTAAAACAAATCAATTATTATAATTCAAATCATGTTTCAATTATAACTTCAAATTTCAAATTTCATTCTTTAAACTATTTCTTTTGATCAATTCAATTTCAACATTTCAAGTTCGAGTTTGAAAATAATTCAATTTCCATAAATCAATTGTTTTATTCTTTAAAAACGATATCATTTAAATAATTTCGAAACCAAGAATTTTAAAACTATTTACTTTAACCAATCCGGTGTCCGTATATAATTTTCTATCCTATGGCCAAGTGAATAGTTATTTCAATTTTTAATTGCAGGGATGAATATATAACATTTCAATCCAAATCCAAGTGTCATAGGTATATATCATTTCAACATATTTCTTAATTTATTCGAAATAATTCAATTTATGGTTTTATGTGCTGTCAATAATATACATGGTGATAACATGATATATATAAAATAAACAAACATCCAATCATCCAATATCAACCAATAGCATCCAATCTCAATCAACATCCAAATAAGCCAATAAATCATGACAGTTAACTAGTTATCAATATCGGGTGTTTAACTAGCAATTCAATTCCAAATTCAAATTTATCTGTCGATTACAAATTCGTAACAGTTCAATATGTGTATCAATTTAAAAGTCAGTTAAATTACCAAACAATAGTCAATAAAAATAAATCACTTCATGATTTCGATTTAATTAACATAAGAAATATTTTAGTATTTCGTGAGCGGTTTAAAAGACTCCCCTTTATTTGAATTGAAATTTTTTCAGATTCAAATAAATTCGAATCCAACTCCATGGCGTAGTCTTTGTCGATACGAATCCAATGCGACTAGTTTATCTCAAAACGGACTTATCATGAAAAAGTTACGGGTTAAATAATATTCGATGTAATTAAAATAAAATTAACATTATTAAATTAAACTAAAACTTAACTACCATCACTCTCTCTCCATCTCACGTTCCAGGCTCACACACTCCTACTACCAGCTCGCGAATTTCTTCTTTTTTTTATACGATCGCTCACGCCTGCACCCACATCGACGTCGCCGAAGCCTCGCCTACAACGGCCGCATGCAGCCATGAACGCCTCCTACATCCGTGCGCGTACGCGAACGACGACCGTGAACCCATGGACTGCAACAAACTTCAATCCTAGATCCTGGCGAATCCACAAGCTTCCAGCTCAGTTTAACTGTTGTATACGTAGAGGAAATCGAGCTCTCCGTTTCTCCTTTTGGTGCCATTCGATTTCGTTGAGTGGATTGGAAGATATCAAATGGAGAAGATTGATGATTTTCAGCCATTAAAATTAAAAGGAGCGGCTAAATTTTAGGGTAGGGTTAATGAAAGAAAAGGCTATTTATAGAAAGTTTCCACGGGACTATTCATCCGTGAAATTTTTGAACTCCAAAGAAGCGTGCCGCCTGGCGTTCTATATGTTATACCCATATTCTGAAAAAATGGAATATTTATCGAGAGCTAGTTCCATTATATTCAGTAGATAGCTTTTCAAATCAAATTATTTTAATTTAAATTCCTTTAATTAAATTTTACGCATTTCAAGCTCGCACGGCCCACTAGTAAGTCTGATCGCTATGAAACTTGAAATCCTATAATAACTTACTATTACGGATCCGATGAAACTAGTTTCGTTGAAATCCGAGACAGTCCTCAAAACAACTATTTTTACACGTTAATTAAAACAAGCTATTTTCCAAAATAAATTTGTTCACCTTAAATTCAATTTTAAAAGTTAACAACTTTCATTCTTGTTTGAGTAAAATTCAAATCAACTTTGGAAATCATTTTCATTCATGTTAAATTCAGGATTCAATTTTTTAAATAATTTCCAATATTAAATTTAAACAATTTAATTATCCAATAAATTACAATAATAAATCATTAAATTTTTATTTCTAACCATTTGTTCAATAATTATATTAATTTAATAATTTGAAATAGTTAAAATATCGGGTCATTACAATCTCTCCCACTCAAAACTTTTCGTCCTCGAAAAGGAACTAAGTAGAGAATCAAACATTTAATATAATTTACTCGAAATAATCAACTTATAAAACATTAAAATCTTATTTACAAAACCTTTACCATGCTTCTGCTACACCACTCCGATATCGGCTTTACGAAAATTACAACTTATTTATAAAAACAAGTTATAAAATTTTAAAGTCTCAAATTTTTTTTCTAACACCCGAATTTACGAAAAATTTCGGCAGCGTCTCCTTTGCGCGGCTCGATCGTAAAAACTTACAATATTGATATATAACACAAATATACATCTCATCTCAGTAATGAGGCATCCCGTAGGGAAAAATATAAAAGTACGGTATGTGATCCGAGATATGTACCTTATTATGATTTATATGAGCGAGTTCGCTCATATTAAGCGAGCAAAAGCATGTCGAATCGCATATACGTCCAAACAGTCTTCATATGTTCCCATCTCAACTCAAGTTTGAATATTAGTAGCTTATAATGGGATATAGAAACGTGTATGAGCTTAATAAAACCATATAACATGAACTTAAATCCAAATCAAAAGCACAAGCGCCAATACACAATATAATAATCATATGCAATCAAAAGCAGTAATAACAATGATTTACAACCGAAGAAACCATCCAACAATTAATATTCATCCAATTGATTTGCTTCCAACTTATTCACATCTTATTTCATTCAAGTTCAATTTATTCAAGTTCAATTTATTCAAATTCAATTATTTCACTTTATGTTAACACATTTCTTATCAAATCATTCATGGACCATTTTATAAAATCATTTTATTAATTCATTTTATTTCAATAAGTGAAAAATTATTAATTTACAAAGAATGTAAGAACTAAACACCGGGTTTCTTTCCAAATCATTTTTGAAATGATATATATACTCATATTATATATATATATATATCAAATCATATTTAGAATTTTAAATCAAAAATCTATTTGTTAAATCAAATGCATAGCAAAGCTACTAAGTGACCTCCCCCACTTTGAGACTCGAAAATGCATGTCGATAATGCGACCGTCATCACCGAAATTATTTTCCAACGACAGAAGAGAGGAGTACAAGACTTACTTCCTTTTAAAATACATTATTTTTTGAAAACAAATTCCATTCATAAATTTTTAAACAATACTAATATTATTCTCAAAATCTTAGAAAACAATTTCAAAAGCACCAGGATTCAAGTCCTCAAATTCTCAGTTTAAATTCATTTTTAACTTAAATTAAAATTAGATTTTAGTTAAGTTCATTACTTAAGTACATAAATATCCATAAACTCAAATTAGTTAAGTTAATACTTACAAAATTTGTTTTATAACCTATTTACTTCATATTCAATTTATTTTATAAATCCATTAATTTCATAATTTAAACTCAAAGTTTAAATTTGTTTCTTATGACTTTTAGTTAAGTGAATAAACATTTCTTGATTCAAGTTAAAGTTAATATAAAACTCTTCTATCCAAAAGAATATATATACCAATTCAGATTTATTTTACACGTCCAAATTATTAAACAAACTTCCAAACCCTATTTATTCACCATTTTAATAGTTCGAAAGTAATATAATTTACAAACTACCAAAACATGACGGTTTTGAAAATTTGATTTGGACATAACTTGAGTTTTATTAAACGAAATCTTGATTTTTCACTTTCACATGAAAACTATGATTATAATTGTAACGAACCGCCTTTCTTACTCCGAAAGACGATTCATTAAGGTTGAAAGAAAGAGATAGAAAAGTAGAACTAAACTAAACTCAAATTCTAACAGCAGAACAAAATAATATATACACACAACATAAGCTTTACATAGTCACTGACAATACGATACATCAGAATAATAGTAATACATGTACCATATTTAGATAGTCATAACTATCTGTCCATACATTACAATCCAAAATACATATACAGACACAGCGGAAATAGATAGTAACTAGCTAACGGTGAAGCCACCTGCTCCAGCTCCACCAAAATGCAATCGTGAGAACCTAGATCACTTGGCAACTCATAAAAATTTGAGTACCCAAGAGTTTAGGGAAAACAAAAAAATAAACTCCGGGTCAGACATGGGTCTGGTGTGAGTAAAACGGTTAAATTACTTTAAAATGAAAATCATTTGAAATCAAAGGTATCTCGTAAGACCACGCCGCACAAAAACACGGACGGTTTTTTACCCTACGATAACCAAAACACTTTAATAGAAAATCTAGTGATATTTTCGTAGTGTCAAGAGTTTTCAAATAAAATAGAACATAGCTGGAATGCTTGCATCTCACGTTCCAAGATATTGGGCACAATCAAAACGTACGTCACTTATTGGAGAATGGATTCTAACAATGACTGGGCTAATGGGGTACCGCCCGTCATAATACACCTATAGACAAATGTACCGGGATCGAACCTATCGATCCCTGCCAACACAGGACTGGCTTACCCCTTACTAGATAGTACCGAATACATCACCACCATGGTTATGATCAAAACCGTACCGTAGCATACAGAAAAAGGGACAAATATCGATTCAAGACTGGTGATGACATACACTAATAGGTGCGACCCACATGGCCCAACTGCATCTCCCCTATTTTAGTCAATCCCGGTTGATGAGGCTAGAGGCTACGTTTACCTTTCAAGAACATTTACACTTAGAATGCTCATTTCCCTCCAATGACGATGTTCTGATAGCATTCGTCCATATAAGTCGTTCAGATGATGAACGAACCGAAGGCACCATTTTCACTACACCAATTACTAGAATCACCCTTAGAGTTAGTGGAAAATAGCCCTTGCACTCCAAATCTGCATCCTGGATCTTGCCTTTAGAATCTTCCAAATCGCTCGCTTAAATTGGTTTGAAATGGTTTTCAAATAATACTATTATCTGATCCATGTCTCATCCAACCAAAACGATAAATTTTTAAAGGCCAAATTTGTTTAAATAAACAATTCTACAACCAGAGTGTAAATATTCACATATGGAAATTCATTCCATATGTTTGCTTTATCATGACCTTCCCATCGAAATTAATTCACTTGTAATCATCACATTTTCCAAAGATCGAAACACTGATCGGTACAAGTCGATTTACTTCCAATAAAACTTGTCAACGTTTTATTCTAACTACTTTAATTTGTTTGGCTACTTAATGGCATAGACAAAAGATAATTGAAATCAATATCTAAGAGAAATAAAAGTCAAAGCATAGATCATTAACTCAATCAACAATTTATAATTACTATTATATCAATTTACAAATCAGAACTGAATTGGTTTCAATTAACTGAGTCAAGTTATATTTTAATCCAGATTACTTGTCATTCAAAGAATAATAAAATGATTTATTCTTAATTAATTAAAATTAAACAATCCATTTAATAATTAATTGATTAATTAACATATAATTAATTAAATAATAAATTACTTATTTGTTCCCTTTCAAATTAATATAAATCATTAAATTTTACATTGTAGAAATCTTGATGATATTAGTTTAAATGAAAAATATTCGGCAATAGGATCCCGACGCAAAAACCCGCACGTCGATTGGATTTGAAATGAAGGAGAAATAGTATTTTTAAATTTATAGATTTTTAAATGTAATAATTAATTTAATTTGTTTTTTTAACATTCGGCCCATATAAACCCAAACCCAACCCATACGAACCAAAACCCATCCCCTACTCCTTCTTCTACCAGCTCTCCCTCTCTTCTCTCATTTGCATACACGAAAACGTACACGGAAGTGTGCATGTACACACCGCCTTCGGCCACCAATACTGTAACGACCTGGTATTTCGAACCATTCGCATCCGCACCTGTCAAACTTGAATTGCTCAAAATATCAGATTGTTAATTTATATTTGGCAAAACTCAGAAGATGATTTACAAATTTATTATAGAAAAATATTCAAGTTTGGAAAATATTTTATTATCATCAAATATTAACTGATTTAAATTGAAATATAATTACACAATAAAATAAACTTCCATATTATCTGGTGAAATTTACCATTTGCTATGTTTATATAGACGTATTCCAAATATCAAATTTTCATTTTTCAAATTCAATTATTTAAAATTTCACAAAAATTCAGTTAATTACATTATTAAAACCATTAAAATTCACGGGTCGTTACACTCTCCCCCACTGAAAACTTTTCATCCCCGAAAAGGAACGAGGTAGGAGAATAGAAGCAACCAGAAAGAAAGATAGATTTGAAATATAAAATATCAGATACCTCAATAAATTCCAAAACCATATAAATTCCATTTATTTTTAAATTGGTCTATATTCAACTAATCGATTCCATTTCATTTCATTTAATCAATCAAATTTATCGTGTTCACATTTAATTGATTTCAATTCCATATATTTTCATTCAATTGATTTGTTTTGCATTTACTAACATTTATTGCAAAGATTTCACAACAAAATTAGTTTTATTTTACTCATTTATTAACTCTATTTGGTCAACCCTAGTTAATTTCACCTCAACATTCAACTTCAACTATTCTAAACCATATATATTTCAATTACTATTCAACAATTTGGTTTAATCCATTTTATTCAACTAATAAATAGTCATTCAATTTAAAATTGATTTTCTTTCATTTTTTCAACATTTCTTTCAAACAAATTCATTTTTAAATTAACTCATTTATTTTATCCATTTATCTTCCGCTTAGTTGATTCCATAAAATTCAAGTTCACTATTCTTAAGTTCATATTTACGTGCTTAAATAGTCTTCTCTTTTATTTATTTCACTTAACATATTTTGCAACCTATATTAGGTGTATACATCTTATAACCATATATTATTCAAAAAATAAAATTTTCCCTTTTATTATCCAATTTATTATCTGTAAATTCCCTTAACAAAATATCATTTTTGATATCCTATTACTTATATCGTAGTGTATATTATCCAATTACATTCTAATTACATTTAAACTTTCTAGGTAATTAAATACTATACAAATTTTCTTTTATTTACAACAATTTTATTAAGCAAAATTTAGTTTGAACAATTTATTACTTTAAGCTTTCACTTGTATAACATTAAATTTAATAATTACCCTAAAATTTTAACTTTTAAAATAATTCATGTAAGTTATACATGTTTATTAGATTGCAATTGAATATTATACAAATAAATTTTATCCTAGTTCAACTGTTTCCAGTTATTCTAAATTCCAATTTAAATTCGAAACACTTCGAATATTTCAAAATTTTGATTTGTTTCAATAATTGAAAACCCTAACTTAACACAGAATTTAAGAATCAAATTTCCGGTTTCACTTCCAATCATTTTGAAATAAATATATACATATACACTTATATATTTTATAAATCGAATTATACACCAGGAATTTTAAATCAAATCCATTTTTTCAAAACAAGAGTGTAGCAATGCTACTAGGTGGTCTCTCCACATCGAGACTCGAAAATGAATGTCGATGATGCTGCAGTCATCACTGAAATTATTTTCCAGCGACAAACAAAGAGAGTACTGATTAAAACTTTTAAAATTCTTTGAAAACAATTCCCATTCGAAAATACTTTTAAATAAGTGGAAATTGGTACGAAGGGCCTAATTATATCGCCCATTTTTTTTCCAGGACACGGGTTTGAAATTATTATTTTCGAGGACAAGTATGTGCGGCGTGCGTCTTCATCTTCTCAAACAACTAAATATCTTCTGAAATCGATCGTGGAAATTAGGCGCGTTCGTCTTCATCTTCTCAAACAACTACGTATCTTCTGAAATCTGCCGATCTTGGAAATTAGGCGCGTGCGTCTTCATATTCTCAAACAAGTACGTATCTTCTGAAATCTACCGATCGTGAAAATTAGGCGCGTGCGTCTTCATCTTCTCAAAGAACTACGTACCTTCTGAAATCTACCGATCTTGCAAATTAGGCGGTTGTGAAAATTAGACGTATCTTGTTCAATCAAAGCGGTCGTTTCTTGTGCAATTGAAGCGGTCGTGAGGCGTTAGTTTCTTCTCAAATCAAAATCGACTTTAATTGTGGGAAATCGTGAGGTGATTTTCTTCATTTGGCGAGTCTCTTTTTTATTTGCTGTTTTTCATTCTCAATTCTATTTTTTATGATGTTCATGATGTTACTGTATGTTTCTTTTCACAGGAGGCTGTTTTCATCTATTGGAGGAAGGTTTTGTTTGATGTAGTTGGAATAATGGCTTCTGAATGGTATTGTTTTATTCTGATAACACAATCACTGTGTATTTAGCTTCGTTTGTTCTTTAGTTTGCAATTAAACTCTGATTGTTTAGATGTTTAAGAATGGTGTATCAAAATTCCATTCTGGCTCTAGTAATAATTTGGCAGCCATCGAATGTGATTATGTGTTTTAAAGACCATATTGATCTTAGTGTGTGTTTCTTATGATAATTTTTTAGCTCTTCTTTTTCACCATTAAGTATATTTTTGCAGATCATCTTTTTCACCTATGATTTTTCAACAATGTAAACTTGAATAGGTACAATCACGACGAATGTTTTTCTTCCACATGTTCCACTGTTGTAATCAGGTTATCCCAAAGAGTGATAGTGATCTGTAAAAGATAAATTGTTTTATCTTTTTTCAAAAAGTGGTATATAAAATGATTTAAATGGTTTTATGCTATTAGTTTTTATTTAAGATCAGTTTCACATAGTTATATTTTCCACTGTTGTAATCAGGTTATCCCAAAGAGTGATAGTGATCTCTAAAAGATAAATTGTTTTATCTTTTTAAAAAAGTGGTATAAAAATGATTTAAATAGTCTTATGCTATTAGTTTTTATTTAAGATCAGTTTCACATAGTTATATTTTTTTTACATTTTTTTTGCAGGTGTGATTCATCTGTTATAGTTGTGTTTGATTTCAATAACAATTGTTTTAGTGCTCGTTTTGGATTGGATGCTTCTATTTCTTATGTTAGGAATAGGATTTGGGAGCAGTGGAATAATTTTACTCCATTATGCTTTGATATTTTTTATATTCGAGAATCAAAGACTACCTTTATTGAAACAGATAGTGATCTTCAAGCTATATTGTGTTTGTCTTGGTTTAAAAAGGAAGAATTTTTGGGTTTTTTTCTACGGTTGAAGAATGATTCAATGGATAATTTTGTTGGTGAAAGTAGCAAGTCTGGTTCAGTTGTTGGTGTTGAGTCAAGTAATAATATGTTAGGTTATGATGATGATTTAGATTCTGGTTTTACTCAACAAAAGGATTTACATGAGTTGTTGAAGAAGAATTCAAATATGGAACTTTTTACTGGCGTTGGTCAACAGTTTGATTCTGCTATTGGATTCCGTAGAACAGTTAGTGCTTATTGTTTGAAGAATGGATTTAAAGTACAGTATATTAAGAATTGTAAAGAACGATTGACAGTTCGATGTGCTGTAGCTAGCTATCCTTTTAGGATTCATGCTTCTTGCAAACTGAAGCAATTGGACCAACTATTTGTTAAAAACATTAACTTGATTCATATTTGTGGTGGTGGATTTCGTTCCCTTAGTAGTCCAACCATTAATAGTGATCTTGGGAAAAGTTTAATCGTCAATCAAATTCGTGATGAGCCAAAAAGAAAAACCAAGGATATCATTAAAAGTTTTAGAAGAGATTATGATGTGGAGCTAAGCTATTACTTTGCTTATAAGGGTAAGAAATTGGCTATGAATGATATTTTTGGTGATGAAAAGAAATCTTACAATGAATTAGTTTGGTATTTGAAGGCATTGGAAAGAAATAACCCAAATAGTTATTCAAGTATGGATGTGGATTCTGAAACAAATCAATTTGAGAGAGTTTTTGTATGTTATGAGGCATGTATATTTGGATTTAACTATTGTCATCCTATGGTGTTTTTGGATGCTACCTTTTTGAAAGGGCGAAGTGGTATTTTGATGGCTGCCACTGCGAAAAATGGGAATCAAGGTACTGTTTTTTTTTGCTGTTGTATTTATGTTACATAGTACTGTTTCTTTAAGTTATTGTTCTAGTGAATTTTGTTGTGTACATACTGCATTTTGCTCAAGTGATTAGTCTAGTGTTATATAGTACTGTTTCAAATATAGTGCATTTGGTTGTTTCAAATGTAGTAGTATGCCGTTCAATTCATTATATTTTCTTGTGCGTTAGGGATTAGCATGTGAAATTATTGCAAAAATGAATTCAAACTGACAATTTAATTCAACTGAAAATTAATGATGATTAATGTTGGTTGTTTTTTTTATTTTTATTTTGATAGATACATAATCTAGATGTTTTATTTTTTTCAGTTTATCATGATACCTACTGCTTATGCTGGATTTACCAGAATTTGTCATATTTCAAACAATAAATGCATATATGTTTTTATCTCTAACATCTTCAATCTAGTTGCACTAGTTACAAAGTAGGTACAATTGTTCAATGGACAGCCATGCTCTTCTTATTGTAAATTTGATCCAAAACAAATACTGTAAAAGATTTAATGTTCTTTAATTTGATATACAAAATGTTACTGTATACAGGAGTTAAAAAAGATAAATGCATTTATATTTTAATATAAAGAATTAAATAACATATTAAGCCGTCATTATATATCATAGATACTACTACATGTTGAACATATTTATCATTTTTCTCTTTATTTGAAGTTCTTACATAAGGTATACAAATGATTTAAACAACATATAGAAAAGATAAAAGCATATATGTTTTAGATGTTTGAATATTATTCTTTGTATTGTATGCATGAATTATGTATCATATCTTTACAATTTCTACCCTTTCTGCATAGACTACACATGTGATTGTCTACTATTAGATAATACTATTTCAAATATAATTTTTTTTAACACAAAAAGTGAATTAATTTTTTGTTGTTTCAAATGTAATACATAAACAGTGAATTATTCTTTTTTTGTTTTTTTCCAGGTTTTTTCCCATTAGCAATGGCTCTTGTTCCCAAAGAAAATGAAGAGTGTTGGAGTTAGTTTTTAAAACACCTAAAGAATGCTCTCAGTTGTGATAGAATATTAACTTTTTTAAGTGATAGACACTGGGGTTTATTGTTAAGTATTCCAAATTTTTTTCCAAATAGTCATTATTCTTATTGTTTGCATCATATGCAAAATAATATTGCTATCATTGTGAAAAGTGGAAGGGGTGTTTGGGTAGCTCATTTACTTGAGCGTTGTGCTATAGCTTCTAATCATCATGAGTTTGAAAAAGCCATGTCCAAGTACAAAGAAATTGGAGGTGCCAAAGCTATACAGTACTTGAATGATAAACCATATGATCATTGGGCTGATTTGTTTTTTCTGGGGAAGCGATATGGTGAAAATAAGTCCAATGTAGCTGAGAGTTTTAATTCTTGGATTTTGGATGAAAGAAGTTTTCCTGTTACTGCTTGGCTTGATGGAATTAGGGTAAAACTGATGATGCAAATGTCTAATCGTAGAGAAGAGGCATCAAAGTGGACTAGTGTGCTATGTCCAAAAATGGAAGCTCGTTTGTTGAAATTGAAGGAAGAAGGATTTGGGTGGAGTGTTTCTAAATCATCTAGGTATTTATTTCTATATTTTTACATGATGTTCATAGTTTCTGAAAAAAATGATAAATGCATTTATCTTTTTTCAACTTGCTATGTAGCCTGTGTTATGATTTCATTTTGTTGGTATTTATAAATTTTAAACCCCTCTGGATCTTTTGAATCTTGACAGTCGCAACATTGTAATTAACACTGTATGTAATTCTTAGCTCTTTCATTATTTTTGTCTGGATGAGTCTGTACATTTTACTTATGGTATATTAGTTCTTGACTTGGACAATCCTATTGATATTTTTGGAAAAGTCAAATCTGGTGCATCAAGGCAATGTTCTAGTCAATTCCACTTAATCAGTGGATGCCTTACCCATTAAAATCACTGTCAAGGTTTACAGGTTTTAATTCTCACTATAACCTTTATGCTTTCTTTTTTCTAGATTGGTTATCATTTTTTTTAAAAAGAAAGTCAAAATCAAAATTTACATAAGATATACTTTCTCTAAAGAATATGAACAGTATGCCTGTTGTTATTTGTTTTGGTTTATGAGTCTTATTTTTCACTATTAGTTCTATGCACATGAATTGGGTCTTATTTATTAGATAGATTAGAGAGAATATATATAGTGCTAATAATCATTTTTTGGAAATGCAATCTGTGTACATATTTTAACTGTTTTTAATTTTACATTTTGTAGGTATATTTTTGAAGTTCATTCTCCAACATCTCAAAAGGTTGATCTTAAAAATCGCATTTGCAGTTGCAATCAATGGAAAGTGACAGGTTTTCCTTGTGCGCATGCTTTGAAGTGTATTTCTTTAACCAGAAATTCTATTTATGAATATATTGAGAATTACTTTACTTTTGAGTATTATCGAGCTTCATATTCACATTTGATCAATCCTATTCCAACTTTTGATAAGGAAGCAATTAAAGCTGAAGAATCATCTATTGTTCTTCCTCCTAAGCCTGTTCGTGGAGCTGGTAGGCCTAGGATGAATAGGATTGAAGGGGCTGACTTTCATGCTAAGAAAAACAGATGTGGAAAGTGTAAAAAACAAGGACATAATAAAAGAGGATGTTCTTTGAATATTTGAGTTGATTGTTTTAGTCCAATGTATTTGATTGGTTGTTCTATGAATACTTTGAGTTGAATAATCTAGTTGATTGTATTAGTCCAGTGTATTTGATTGATTGGTTGTTCTATGAATACTTTGACTTGAATAATTGAGTTGATTGTATTAGTCCAGTGTATTTGATTGATTGGTTGTTCTATGAATACTTTGACTTGAATAATTGGATTATTGCATATGTTGAATTGGATATAATCTGATTTTGATTACTTTTGGTTGTATGCAATTGTTTATGAGTTTCTGCTTTTCTGGTAGGCACTGTGATGGTTGTCGGTAGGTAGTTAGTGTGGAATTGGTAAGATGATGGTTAGTGAAGAAGAATTGTGGGTTGTGGCTTCTCTGACAGTGTTGAGTGTGGAATGTTGCTGCAGTTTGTATTGAATGAAACAGTGGTGTAGTAATATTTGCTTGTATGGTCAGAGAACTGTGAAGTTTATAGGTTGTGAATGGTTAGGGATGGAAGTATGGTTAGTAAGTGAAGTATGAAAGAGTGGTATTTGGACTTTTGTAAAGGAGGAGGTGTTGTAGTTAAGAAGTAAGGCAGTGGAGGTTGGCAGTGAAGTAAGTAGTAGTCAGAGGCACTTGAAGTTGTGAATGATGAAGGTGGTAGTTGCTCTTCTAACAGGAAATGGTAAGTATGGAAGAACTATTGTTTGCAATTGTTCTGTTTAAAAAGATAAATTGATATATCATTGGCCTCAAATAAGCTTAGGACTTAAGTATATTGTGGTCATTGATTTAAATTTTGTTTGTGCAGAAATATTTGTTTAATTTTGTTTGTGCAGAAATATTTCTTGATTTTTCATAACGGTGGAATACCTATCCATCTCCAATAGTTATTTATCTTTTTGTAATAACTTCTTTTTTCAAGAAAGCAGTATTCAACCAGCATTCCTTCTTCCCATTCTCACGCATCATCACTTTCATCATTCATTTCCACTAACATCTACCCTTCTGCCTACAACTGACCAACCTTGCACTTGCCACAACCTAAAATAGCTCACAGGACTTCCATCACCTCTCACTGCACTGCAACTCCAATCACTATCTTCAAACTTCTGTCATTTGACATAAAACATCCTCAACACCAACACAAACGACCTTTATAACCTGAAATCCACAGCAACCATCAACACTAACTGCATAGCACTTCCATCCACACTATCTTCCTCATCCTAGCAAATTACTTAACATCACAGTAACCTTCACATTACACAACACACTCTGTATTATACGGCCCATTTTTTTCTAGGACACAACATGAATGTATAGTCAGATTCAAAGGTGACTGTGCAAACAAGTGCACAGCATACACATAAACAAACTCAAGTCTACAACATCTGTAAGTAGGTTTTACAATTCAAATAATATGGCCTAAGTCAACCATTACAAATTCATCAGTCAAATAAAATTTTAACAAATGTATGATAAAAAGACTGTTAGACATCAAAGAATTTGTTGCTATCATTGTCAGTTCACATCTTTTGTTGCTGAAGCTGAACTGTAGAATTTTTCAATTGTCCAGCAGTATGGTTCATCAGAGAGAATTTGTGCAGTTATCTGTGCTCTAAATGCGTTTACTTGTTCTAGACTGATATTTGATGTTGTGTCCATTCCTTGTGCTAACTTTTGGATAAACATCATTACGAAAATTCCACAGTCGAACCTGCATTTGTTAAAATTTTAGTTATTGTGTAACATTCATCGTTGTATAAAAATCTCTAGTATCAGTGATTATGAAAATATAACTAAACATGTACTTATATCCATTACATCAAAAGATAAATGCTTCTATCTTTTTTAATAGTTGAATAAAGTAAGATCTGACACTTAATATTTTATGAAGAACTCTTTAATTAATTTCATTTAACAATAAACCAGCTCCAAAACAACAAACAACTTAAATCATTTACATAAAAACATAAATGCTTTTATCTTTTCTATGTAATAACTAATATCATGAGAAAAACATCAAATACCTTGAATGCATTAGATAAATGTACCATTTGTATCAGTGATTATGAAAATATAACTGAAAATGTACTTAAATCCTAGGTAAACATTTTTAATCAGTGATTATGAAAATTACCCGTTGCTTTGTTGAGCACAGTTAATATTTTTAATCAATGAAGACTTTCCCAGAATTGTTTTCTCGCCTGCGTCCTGTAAGTCTTTATTGATTTTGTTTACCGCTGCTTTCTGCCAAATATATATATATATATATATATAATTTTTTTTAATAATAATGATAAATCTATTTATCTTTTTTACTTTCAGTGTATTTTACTTACCACATTAGTAGAAAACCTTGAATGTCCACTTCTTAATGTCTTAGATCTTGTGGTCAAGTGTAGAGAATCATAATGGTTCCATGAACATGATTCCACTACTAGCTCTAGCAAGCTCCAATGTTCGTTGCCATGTATAGGAAATAATATATTGCAACATAATGGATTTAGAAGTGCTTGTTTAATAAAAGGAATAAACATATTTTTTTTGACCTTTTCCAGGTTTCCATCTGTTGCGCTTTTCTGTTAAAAAATAATTTCAAAAAATTTATCTTAGAAACAAATTAAATTTTACATTATAGTACACTTACTGTCATTGTTGTGTTCACATATATAATGCTAGAACTTTGTTCTAAAAATTTTGTTTTTCTGAACCAAAACCAATCAATAACCTACATTTCCAAAAAAATATGGATTAAGAATAGATTTTATAATGAAGCAAAGAAAAGAATTTATAATGACGCAAAGTATAGTTTTTTGTACTTACTTGACCAGAAATATATTCTCCATAGAGAAGTTCTTCTATCATACTTTTTGTGATGGTGATGAAGTTTTCATCGTCACAAGTAAATGCTTCATCACTAAAAAATTAAGATTAGTATGTTCAGTGTTGTATGGCACTTACAGTATAAAAGAAAATTAATTAAGGTTGGTATACTGAAAAATTAAGATTAGTATGTAATGAAATAATTTTTAACAAAAGAAAATAACAATAGTACATACTGTACAGGAATTTTATGAATTGTCATACTGTCATACTCTACAGGAATTTTATGAATTGTACATAAAATAACTGACAGTACATTAAAAAGATATTTTGTTTTATCTTTTTTCAGTTGTCACTTGGATTATTAACTAAAGTACAGTGCATTAAAAAAAGTAAGGTTGAAAATAAAAATACTTGGTGCTAACAATAATAGGTGCTTAAATAACTTTTTTTATCTTCATGAACATCAACCAGCAAACTATTCATTACCAAAAATTTCTTTTTTTTCTTCAGATTTTAATAAATTTCAACAGCCTTGGATTGTCGATGATACAACCCAACTACTTGATAGAATGACTCAATTTGGCAATTTTTAAGTTAAATTGAGTCAATCCATCAAGTCGCTGCGTAGTACACCAATAATACAAGGTTGTTTATTGAATGGCACAAGTGACAAATTGATTATTAACTCTGATTGAAGCATAACTTAAAAAGTTTACACATTATTGGATGTTTATTGAATGGCACTACCAAACATGACAATGTTAAAATGTTTGCATATTATGACATGGTTAAAATGGTTGACAAATTTGTGACTTGTACATTAAACATATGACAGTACATACAAAAGATAATCAGTTTTATCTTTTTTTAATTGTCACCTTCAATATTAACTAAAGGATGGTACAGATCTACCATAAGTTAACCAAATATTAATAACAGGTTTAAGAAAATATATTGTCATACTCTATAGGATTTTTATGAATTGTACATAAAACAGTTGACAGTACATTAAAAAGAAAAGAGAAATGCTAACGGCCCAGTTTTGTCCTTAAAAATAATTAGTTTCAACTTGAGTCCCTGGTTCCCCAATTGATTGCCCCGCAATAATACCTACATCTTCCCCCAATTCAACCAGATCGCCGTGAGTGGAACTTCTACCATAACATAATTCAATTGAGTCAAAAGTAGTTTAGTTACTTACTTGTTTCGTCCAAGAATTTTGAAATTTTTTTTGACAATTTCTTTTTTTTCTTCGGTAAGATATTTGTGACGACCGCCCATGACCCCTGCACTGAACCTAGAGATAGTGTGCTGTAAAGTGTGCCAGGCGACCATGGACGATTGCCAGGGTAAATTAAAGCATCAGAATCTATCGTATTACTCACAGCGCATGGACAAAATACAATAGAACATATATATAGTGAAGCTTCATAGAATAGAATCTCATTAATAAAAATTCATAATAGTTGAATACAATCATCAGAAAAGTCAATACATCAAGCCTCACTACATAACACTCAGAGAATATACAAACAGCGGAACATCCAGTACATATAAGAAGATAAAATGCAACCCTCCAGCTCGTCTTCGATATCAGCATCGTGAGAAGCAAGAACAACACCTGTCACCTGCTACCTAGTCTGCCTGTCCCAAAATGGACGAACAGCCCAAGGCAATAAGAGTTAAAACATAAAGCCTTGAGTCAGACAATAGTCTTAGTGAGCGGTAAATTAACTAACAACATACCAAAAGAGCATAAAGGAAAAAGAATAGGAATACAACCCTCCCACTCCAACCTCTTTCTACAGTGATAGCTCCCAGACACACACTAAGCAGAAGCAAACACAGCAGAGCATACAATTTAAAATAAAGCAATTATCACTCGAGTCAAGGGCGATGTTTTCCAAGCACAAACCCCCAAGGCCTAAACCAAGATCAGATAAGCACCCAGAAAATACCGCTCTTGAGACCGAATGACGATACAACCAAACATCCATGACTATGGCTATCACTGTTATCATTGCTTCGATATCATCATTAATTGAATGACCGACACATTCTTTCAGCCGTCCGTTAAGGGCTAATGGAAACCCCGGTTCTAGACATAACTCCCGCACGTCATCGTGACCCGTGCCTAGGACTATCGAATCTGCCCAAAGTACTTGACCACTCAATCAGTAGCCTTCAGGGACTATCGAATATGCCCAACGTACTCTTGCTTTGAGCATGCTAGAACCTTCAACAATGATGAGATCTCAGCGTTCTAGTCATCCTCCTCGACGACTATTTTCATACTAGCTCAAGCGCCTCTCGAGCCAACCATTATCCTCAACTCGAACCATATCACCGAGTTATCAACATGCTTGGAATGATCCCGTCTGGATTAGACCAAGACTATCTCATCTCATGCTTCGCCTCATCATCATCATAGCAAAGCTTCATCTCAACAAAAATGGCAATTTCGTAATTAAAGAGTTGAAAGTCTATAAGCATGAAAACATGAACAATATCTCTATAATCTTGATGAATGAACTTGCATAGGTTAACATGTAGTAGAATGGATGTCAAATTATTATGAACAATGAATCTATACGGATCTACACATGT
This sequence comes from Allium fistulosum, assembly GCA_030737815.1. NCBI lineage: Eukaryota > Viridiplantae > Streptophyta > Magnoliopsida > Asparagales > Amaryllidaceae > Allium > Allium fistulosum. The sequence continues at coordinate 171,587,992 of CM060906.1, read as the reverse complement.
GATTAGGAAAATGCATGGAAATCACTATTTTAACACCAAATCAAACCAACGATCCGATATACTCCTTTGGATCCGTGTGAGAGATAATCACCACTCACCAAATCACCTAAACAACCCCAAATCAACACACTTCAGATCTGGACAGCGAAGGATCTAGCTTGATCTATCACGAATCTGCTTCAAACGATGAAATCTATCTTCAATGGATGAAGATAAGCTCTTGAATCTTCAACTTGATCTTCGATTTGGATGGAAGGAAGCACAAGATTAAAGTGGAGAAAAGAAGTGAAGAAGTGTAGAAGTCGAGCTCTCAAAATGGCAGCACTTCGTCGCTTCGAAATCCGGATCCCAAAAAGTGAGAAATGGACGAGTATTTATAGGCTGAAAACCACCTTAACTCGTCTGCCTTCTTAAGTCATTGCCGACTTAACTCCTCCGACCTAACACTCCAGACGACCTACGACTTAGCTAACTCACCTGTCTACGACTTAACCAAGACACGACCTAACACTTAGCTATCCTCCTTAGGTCATTTACAAGCTAACAACTCACGCGACCTAACGCAACACAGAACCCACGACCTAACTCTTAGGTATACGACATAACGACTTAACTGGGTATACGACATAACGACTTAACTGGGTATACGACATAACGACTTAACTGCTAGACATAGGTCGCTCACATCCTAACTCCAACACTCCTTAAGTCGTTAACTCGCCCAGCCGACCTAACATTTAACCCGTCCATTCTCTTAGGTCGTCGCCGACCTAACCTTAAGCATCCACGCGACCTAACATAAGTCGTGAACAAACTGGAATACAACCTAACGACTTAACACCTTAGGTCGTTTAACGACCTAATTATATATAGGATAATCCGACCTAACTCCTAAGTCGTCTAGACGACCTAACTATCCAACTTCTAAACTTAGGTCGCTCACAACATAACTGAACACTAGGTCGCTCACGACCTAACTACGATAACACCTTAGGTCGTTTGAACCACCTTAAACTCCCTAGGTCGTTAACCCACTTAGCTCCTTATGTCGCTGCCGAGCTAACTCTACCCCACGACCTAAGCTTGTCACACGACCTATCTCCCCTATGACCTAACCCCAGAATCCTTAGGTCGCCAACTTCATCTTCCTTAGGTCGCCTATCCCTCTTAAGTCAGTCAAGTACTGAAGGTTCTCCCAATCCTTTAGGTCGTTCACTTGACCTAGCCTACCCCATGACTCAACCTCTGAACGACTTAAGCTACATCATGACTTAACTTCTAGACAACTTAACTCCTACGCGACTTAAGCTTTAGTCGAACTAAACTCGGGACGACTTAACAATACTAACAATCTAATATCGACTGTTTTACGATGTTTCAATCCGTAAAAATACGGGTCGTTACATTCTCTCCCCCTTAGGAATTTCGCCCCCAAAATTCCAAACAAACAGAGCAATCAAAGACTATTCTGCATGCCTACCATCCATAGAAATCAACAAACCATGCATCCAATTCTAGCTTAGCATGCAGAATTCTAAGACTTAGAACAAGTTACAATGTCGTTAGATGACACGACACCTTAGGGCCATACCTTGAAGAGTTCAGGATGAGCTGCCTTCATCCTCTCTTCCACCTCCCACGTACAGTCGTTATCATCATCACTCCATTGTATCTTGAGCAACTTAACTATCTTCCTCCTAAGTTGTTTCGTGTCGGTTTCCACTACATGAAGCGGCTTACGAGGTCTCTTATCGACTGGACCAACTTCGAAATCTTCACAGCTATCAACAGAAACCACTGTATTCGAGTCGTGCACATACTTCCGTAGATATGATACATGAAAAACATTGTGCACACTCGACATCTTCTCTGGTAACTCCAATCTATAGGCGAGCTTTCCAGTTCGCTCGATGATCAGAAATGGTCCAACAAATCTCGGAGTCAATTTTCCTTTCTTCCCGAATCGAATAACATTTTTCAGTGGAGAAATCTTCACAAAAACCATATCACCTACATCGAATTCCAAATCCTTACGACGCTTATCAGCATAACTTTTCTGACGATCTTGGGCTGCCTTCATTCGTTGCCGAATGATCTCAATAAAATCTGAAGTCTGTCGAATCATCTCTGGCCCAAGTATCAGCTTTTCTTTTGTCTCTAACCAACATGTCGGAGAGTTACACGGTCTTCCATACAATGCCTCAGACGGTGCCATACCAATGCTTGACTGGTAACTGTTATTGTATGCAAATTCCACCAAATGAAGGTGATCTTCCCATGATCCTCCGAAATCCAAAACACAAGCTCTAAGGAGATCTTCCAAAACTCGGTTGACTCTCTCGGTCTGACCATCTGTTTGAGGGTGATAAGCTGTACTCAAACACAACTCGGTTCCCAAAACTTCCTGGAAGCTCTTCCAAAATCCACTAGTGAACAATGGATCTCGATCGCTCACTATACTCTTCGGAATACCATGGAATCGAACAATCCACTTAACATACAACTCTGCCAACTTTGATGCAGTCCTAGTCGATCGAACGTGAATGAATCTTGCACTCTTAGTCAGGCGATCTACGATGACCCAAATCCCTTCATTTCCCGTTTTGGTTCTAGGTAGTCCATCAATAAAATCCATCGACACTTGCTCCCACTTCCATGTAGGAATTTCTAATGGCTGAAGCAATCCACTTGGCTTCTTCTGTTCGGCTTTTACCAATTGGCAGTTCATACATTTGAAAATAAAATTTCCAACATCCTTCTTCATACCTTCCCAGTAGTAGGTTCTCTTCATATCCCGATACATCTTATTTCCACCTGGATGAATCGTCAACTTCGAGTGATAACTTTCCCTTAGAACTTCATTCCTCAATTCATCGATATCGGGAACAACTAGTCGTCCTTGCTTCCGAAGCCAACCCTCTCGATCGACCTCGAATCCTTTATCCTTTTCTGGATCCAATCCAGATTCCAAATCACGGATAATCTTGAAAAGCTTATCGTCTCGCTTTTGGCTCTCGCCAATCCTTTCCACAAGAGTCGGTCTTATCGATAAGTTTGCCAACATCTCAGGTTCCAATTCGAATCTGGGCCTGAAGTCAAATCCAGCTAAATACTCGAGACTCTTCCATTCGGAAAACATGGCTCCCAATCCTGCATGTCTTCGACTTAACGCATCTGCTACTGCGTTACCTTTTCCCGGAGTATAAGCTATACCAAAGTCATATGATGCTAAAAACTCTAGCCAACGCTGCTGCCGAGATTCAAATCCTTTTGGGAGAAAAGATACTTCAACGACTTATGATCTGTAAACAACTCAAATCGAACTCCCAATAGATAATGTCTCCACATCTTCAGAGCAAATACAATCGCCGCTAACTCCAAATCATGAGTCGGGTAATTCCTTTCATGCGGCTTCAGTTGTCGACTAGCATACGCAACAACTTTATCCTTCTGCATTAGCACTGCTCCAAGTCCAGTACCACATGCGTCGGTGTAAACCACCATCTCATCATTCCCACCTGGAATAGTCAAAACAGGAGCACTTGTCAATCGCTCTTTCAGGATTCTGAAAGCTTGCTCACACTTATCTTCCCATCTGAACACTTGGTTCTTCTTTGTCAATCCTGTTAACGGTGCAGCCACCTTGGAGAAGTCTTTGATAAACCGTCGATAATATCCTGCTAATCCAAGAAAGCTTCTCACATCAGATGCATTCTTAGGTCTAACCCAATCCTGGATTGCTTCCACCTTAGCGGGATCAACCGCTATTCCATTTCTAGAGATAACATGGCCTAAGAACCTCACTTCACTCTTCCGGAAGTGACACTTCGAAAACTTAGCCTTCAGCTGATGTTTCCACAAGATTTCCAAAACAATACGCAAGTGCGTCTTGTGCTCTTCCTCAGTTCTGTAGTAAATCAGAATATCATCCACGAACACAAGCATGAACTTGTTCAACTGATCTCTGAACACTCTATTCATAAGATCCACAAAATATGCTGGCGCGTTGGTCAATCCAAACGGCATTACCAGCCACTCAAAGAAACCGGATGGTGTCCTAAAAGCAGTCTTCGGCACACTATCCTTAGCCACTCTCAACTGGTGAAATCCCGTTGCCAAATCCATCTGAGAAAACACCCTAGCTTCGTGAAGCTGATCGAACAAGTCATCTATCCTCGGCAATGGATACTTGTTCTTCTTAGTCACTTTATTCAACTCACGATAATCCACACACAATCTCAATGACCCATCTACCTTGGTTGCAAACACAACTGGTGCACCCCATTCGGACACACTACGCCGAATGAATCCTTTCTGTAAAAGGTCATCAACCTGCACCCTCAACTCCTGCTGTTCCCTAGGCGCCATCCGCCTAAGAGGCATCACAACAGGTCTGGCTCCTTCAACTAGATCTATACGAAACTCGATCTCTCTATGCGGCGGTAACCCTTTGACCTCGTCAAAGGCATCCTCGAATCCATTCGCGATTGGCACCGATGACAGTCCATCCCGTGGAACAACCAGCGAATACATGAAGCTCATGAAGACGCCTTCTTCATGCTTACATCGTATCACAACCTTTCGCCCCTCCACATTCTCAACTGTCACCTCCAACCTTTCACAATCAACCTTTGCCGCATACTTCCTAAGCCAGTCCATACCCAAAATAATTCCGAACCCCGCAAAGTTCAGAACGAAACAATCACAAACAAAAGAGCAACCATGACTCGACACAATCAGACCACGGCATAACATACACAAACAAGACGAACCCCCAACTGGATTAGTCACAACCAATGGCCTATCAACAATATCCGGTTCTAAACCCAACTGGCCTACAAGTTCACTACAAACAAACGAATGCGACGCCCCAGTATCAAACAACACTCTAACTGGAACACCACATAGGAAAAGTGTACCTTGAACCACTACACTCTTTCCTTTCTCTTCAGCGGTAGGAGCTTTCGAAGACGACGGAACAACTCCCAAAGCATAAGCTTGCACAATCTGCTTGTCCTTCCGCGGTTCTGGACAATTCTTCGTGATATGCCCCGGCTTGTCACAGTTGTGACACTTCATCGGTACCTTCGGATTCTTACAATCCTTCGAGAAATGGCCCTTCTACTGACAATTGTAGCAAGTCACCTCGCCCTTCGGCTTCTTCTGGCCATCCTTACCCTTCTGCTGCTGCTGCTGCTTCCTCTTCTTGTTTCCACCCTACTGTGGTTTTGACTCTCCCCTGGTCACAGCAACAACAGATCCTTCCTTAGGAAACAGACTCTCATGCCTAAGAGCTTTCTCCACAAGCTTCTCAAATGAATCGTCCAAATGATCCACTAACTGCCTCCCAAGATAACTATCCAAGCCTGTCACAAACTTCTCATTCTTCCGATAAGCAGATTCAATATACGACCGGGCATACTTGGACAAAGCTTCAAACTCAGAAACATACTCAAGAACTGGTCTTCCTCCCTGCTTGAGCTCCACAAACTTCTTGAACATAACAGACTTCTGAGCTGTAGAAATGAACTTAGCTTCAAATCTGACTTGGAATTGCTCCCAAGTAATCTCTTCCTTCGGAGTATTGATGGTAATAGAGTTCCACTAATCAGAAGCTCTCCCTTGAAGCTGTCTTGACGCCAACTTCCTCTTAGTAGCATCCTCAATTCCCAAGTCACCAAAGATCCTTCTACAAGCATCTATCCACCTCTGGACTTCAATGGTTGATTCTGTTCCCAAGAAAACCTTTCCTCCAAGAGCAGTATAGTCCTTACACAGCTTAGCAAAATCCACCGGTCTTGGAGTTTGAACTTGAACTCCAACATCCACCGATGGCCCCGGAGCTGGCATCCTTCTCATGATCGAAGTCATCATAGCTTCGAACATAGCAGCATAATCAGCAGCCCCTTCAGTAGCACGGCCTTCCCTAGCAGCTGGTCTCCCTCTTCGACTAATCCTTAATATCTATAAAAAGGAATGATGAGCACACCTAGAGAAACAACTGCATAAAGGACTCAAACTCTACTAAGCTACTATATTATATATAGTAATCATCCATCAAAATACAATTACGTCTCTCATACATAGTTACGTCAGCGAGCGTTGGGTAAAATCGATTAACCAAAGCTCTGATACCAAATGTGACGACCGCCCATGACCCCTGCACTGAACCTAGAGATAGTGCACTGTAAAGTGTGCCAGGCGACCATGGACGATTGCCAGGGTAAATTAAAACATCAGAATCTATCGTATTACTCACAGCGCATGGACAAAATACAATAGAACATATATATAGTGAAGCTTCACAGAATAGAATCTCATCAATAAAACTTCATAATAGTTGAATACAATCATTAGAAAAGTCAATACATCAAGCCTCACTACATAACACTCAGAGAATATACAAACAGCGGAACATCCAGTACAAATAAGAAGATAAAATGCAACCCTCCAGCTCGTCTTCGATATCAGCATCATGAGAAGCAAGAACAGCACCTGTCATCTGCTACCTAGTCTGCCCGTCCCAAAATGGACGAACAGCCCAAGGCAATAAGAGTTAAAACATAAAGCCTTGAGTCAGACAACAGTCTTAGTGAGCAGTAAATTAACTAACAACATACCAAAAGAGCATAAAGGAAAAGGAATAGGAATACAACCCTCCCACTCCAACCTCTTTCTACAGTGATAGCCCCCAGACACACACTAAGCAGAAGCAAACATAGCAGAGCATACAATTTAAAATAAAGCAATTATCACTCGAGTCAAGGGCGATGTTTTCCAAGCACAAACCCCCAAGGCCTAAACCAAGATCAGATAAGCACCTAGAAAATACCACTCTTGAGACCGAATGACGATACAACCAAACATTCATGACTCTGGCTATCACTGTTATCATTGCTTCGATATCATCATTAATTGAATGACCGGCACATTCTTTCAGCCGTCCGTCAAGGGCTAATGGAAACCCCGGTTCTAGACATAACTCCCGCACGTCATCGTGACCCGTGCCTAGGACTATCGAATCTGCCCAGAGTACTTGACTACTCAATCAGTAGCCTTCAGGGACTATTGAATCTGCCCAACGTACTCTTGCTTTGAGCATGCTAGAACCTTCAACAACGATGAGATCTCAACCTTCTAGTTATCCTCCTCGACGACTATTTTCATACTAGCTCAAGCGCCTCTCGAGCCAACCATTATCCTCAACTCGAACCATATCACCGAGTTATCAACATGCTTGGAATGATCCTGTCTGGATTAGACCAAGACTATCTCATCTCATGCTTCGCCTCATCATCATCATAGCAAAGCTTCATCTCAACATCATCATCAAATCTATCCATATGAGCTTCATCATCCGCTACATATGCCACGAGCAGCTTTTCCAATTCAAGAGCCTTTCCCTTAGCTTTTGAATCATCTTTGGTCTAAATCAAATCATCAATCATCTAATTCATAGCAATCAACCAAGTCAAACATTAATCCAAGCAATCAAGCATTCAAATATGATCTAAGTAGTCAATTATAACAAAAATGGCAATTTCGTAATTAAAGAGTTGAAAGTCTAATAAGCATGAAAACATGAACAATATCTCTATAATCTTGATGAATGAACTTGCATAGGTTAACATGTAGTAGAATGGATGTCAAATCATTATGAAAAATGAATCTATATGGATCTACAAATGTGATTAGGAAAATGCATGGAAATCACTATTTTAACACCAAATCAAACCAACGATCCGATATACTCCTTTGGATCCGTGTGAGAGATAATCACCACTCACCAAATCACCTAAACAACCCCAAATCAACACACTTCAGATCTGGACAGCGAAGGATCTAGCTTGATCTATCACGAATCCGCTTCAAACGATGAAATCTATCTTCAATGGATGAAGATAAGCTCTTGAATCTTCAACTTGATCTTCGATTTGGATGGAAGGAAGCACAAGATTAAAGTGGAGAAAAGAAGTGAAGAAGTGTAGAAGTCGAGCTCTCAAAATGGCAGCACTTCGTCGCTTCGAAATCCGGATCCCAAAAAGTGAGAAATGGACGAGTATTTATAGGCTGAAAACCCCCTTAACTCGTCTGCCTTCTTAAGTCGTTGCCGACTTAACTCCTCCGACCTAACACTCAAGACGACCTACGACTTAGCTAACTCACCTGTCTACGACTTAACCAAGACGTGACCTAACACTTGGCTATCCTCCTTAGGTCACTTACAAGCTAACAACTCACGCGACCTAACGCAACACAGAACCCACGACCTAACTCTTAGGTATACGACATAACGACTTAACTGGGTATACGACATAACGACTTAACTGGGTATATGACATAACGACTTAACTGCTAGACTTAGGTCGCTCACATCCTAACTCCAACACTCCTTAAGTTGTTAACTCGCCCAGCCGACCTAACATTTAACCCGTCCATTCTCTTAGGTCATCGCCGACCTACCCTTAAGCATCCACGCGACCTAACATAAGTCGCGAACAAACTGTAATACAACCTAACGACTTAACACCTTAGGTCGTTTAACGACCTAATTATATATAGGATAATCCGACCTAACTCCTAAGTCGTCTAGATGACCTAACTATCCAACTTCTAAACTTAGGTCGCTCACAACATAACTGAACACTAGGTCGCTCACGACCTAACTACGATAACACCTTAGGTCGTTTGAACCACCTTAAACTCCCTAGGTCGTTAACCCACTTAGCTCCTTATGTCGCTGCCGACCTAACTCTACCCCACGACCTAAGCTTGTCACACGACCTATCTCCCCTACGACCTAACCCCAGAATCCTTAGGTCGCCAACTTCATCTTCCTTAGGTCGCATATCCCTCTTAAGTCGGTCAAGTACTGAAGGTTCTCCCAATCCTTTAGGTCGTTCACTTGACATAGCCTACCCCACGACTCAACCTCTGAACGACTTAAGATACATCATGACTTAACTTCTAGACAATTTAACTCCTACGCGACTTAAGCTTTAGTCGAACTAAACTTGGGACGACTTAACAATACTAACAATCTAATATCGACTGTTTTACGATGTTTCGATCCGTAAAAATACGGGTCGTTACAATATTTGAGTAGTGGGCATTTGTCAACATTCTTTGGCTTCTTCTTCTTTTTTGGTTCTTTTAGGACAATATCTTCAACAACAATTGGATTTTCAGAAGCATTTTCTTGAGCAGGCTCTTTCAGATTGTCAGATTTTAAACTATCTTGTGTCTGCTTTTCTAGTATGAAATCTTGAGTTTGCATAATGTCAAAAGTTGGAAGATTAGCAGAACTGTTTATGTGAATCATACCAACAATTTTTTTTTACCTTTTTGAGCTTCAGTTTTTTTGTTCAAATTATCTTTTTCCTCCACTTCATGCTTTTCTAAATTTTCCAATTTCTGAAGCTTCATTTCAAGAATTTGGATTCTATTTTCAGCTGCTTCTCTTAAACATCTTTCCTCCTTTAATTGTTCTTCAACATTTTTCATCTCAGAGCACAAAAAATTGACTTTTGATTGTAGCTCCATTATGTTATCAGCAGATTCTTTTTCATATTTTATCAAACTTGTGTCTTCCTGGTACTTATCTAATTTCCTTTTGTTGTTTCGGTCTACTTCCATTTCAATAGCTTTTATTTTTTTGGAAAGAAATTCTTTCTCTTCTTTTGTTACATCTGCAAATTTTTTTAAAATCTGCAATGAATAAATTTAAAGTTAAGCTTTCACATATATTGTCATTGAAGTACTAGACAAGTTAAGCTTGCACATACACTTTCTATACTCATTAGGTTTTCTATTATTTAGGCTACTAACATTCTACAAAATTGCTTTCGAAAAAATCAAAAAAAATGTACAGTTAAAAAATAGCATACTTTGTCATTGTCAACCTCAGTGAGGTCCAAATCTTTCAATTTCGATAAATCCCATTTTCCCATTCTTGGGATTTTTGTTTGCAGATTTTCCTTCTCAGCAACTATTTGTGTTCGTTCACAAATCCAGTACTGCAAGAAAAAGATAAAAGCATTTATATTTTTGTATTAAATATAAATTTGAATATATTTACATTTAGTTAAAATTATGAAAGCATACCAGTAACACCATAGTACAGCCTGGTGTACTTCTAGGGTCAGCATGATACTTTTTAACATTTTTCAACACATTTTGACATATTGCTCGCGGCCAAGAAATTGAATTTAATTTTTTTAAGTTCAGCAACTTCGGCAAGAATCCCCATTGCATGTAGATTTGGTTGTTTGGAAATAGGAAAGTTATAACTAGCAACAACAACAATTTCACTATATCTTCATTTCCTTTTTCTTCTTCTAACAGTGTATTCAGTCTTTTAGTTACTGTTTTTTGGCTAATTATGTCTTCTTCTTCAAAATTGGCAGTTAAAAAATTGGAGAAACTTTCCATGGCTAAGGCTTTGTTAGAAGCTGGAATAGGAAACAAGTCTTCTCCAGCTAATGGCATTCCAAAAATTAGACTGACTTCTTCAGGAGTAATTTTGAGTAATTTGTTTCCAATTGTGAAAGCATTTTCTTTTTCATCAAAAGAAGTAATGATATCATCTAAATTTGAAGCACTTTTCCTCAAATCTTGTCGTATTATTGAATCACTAAGAAAAACGTTGAAGAAATTTTTGAAAGGCGTTTTTTCTAAAAAAGCTTTTGCTTCCGGTGAAAGAATGTGTTTCTCCTTTATAATTGACATCACCTTATAGACTGCATCCAAATTACATCTATAAGTACCTGTGTACTGCCTTTTTTGCTTCTTAGCTATTTTCTTAATTTCATACTGATCTATATCATCCAAATCAGTACTGTCTTCTGCTAGTTGCTGTGAAAACGTTTTTTCATCACCAGAAATGAAGTCTTCTTTTTCATTCACATCAGGTAATTCTTGTGTTGGTGCACTTTGATTCTATATTTAGGAAAATCAAAAAATAAATTAGAAGGTAAAAATAAAAAGATTATCAAAAAAATATCTTACTACACAAAAATTTGAATAAAATGATAATATGTTTTATCATTTAGATTATTTTGTATTTTTTTGAGGTTAAGATAATTTTTAGTACATAAAGTACCTCTATTTAAAAAAATAGAAGATAAAGCACTTTTTTAGTATATAAAGTTTTTTTTTTAAAAACAAAAGTATAAATTGAATCCAATAGGTTTTGTTGTAAAGAACAAATGTTTGAATTTTTTTAGACCTATTTCAATCTTCACAGTTTGAAAATTTCGCATTCTCTAATTTATAATTTAGACCAATGAAAGATAAATGAACATTCACAACTGAAAACCAATAAGATTTATTTGATGAAATGAAAATTTACAATTAGAAAGTTTCAAAGTATATAAAGATAATGTGTTTTATCTTCATCGTCACAATAGCCTTGAAGTAATTACATGTACAACATGTATGAATGCAACATGAAAGCTACAACATCAATGAATATTCAGATTCAAAAGTGACAGTGCAAACAAGTGCACAGCATACACAAACAAATGCACCATAAAAACAACTCAACATCAATGAAAATGAAGTAACCAAACCTGACTGAAGTGTTGGAACATTACATATATACATGTATGAAACATCAAGTGAATTTGCAACATCATACACATTGAAACCAGAGTCCAATGCAGACATGTCGACAAGATGAGAATGCAAGTGCAAACAAGCTAGATGATAACTGAATGCAAATAAAGCAACAAGTCAAGTCAATGCACATCAACCCAATACAAAATATATGAAGTGAATGCAGAAACACACACACACACACCCGCATGTATACGTAGATGTAGTGACAGAATAGTAGACTAACCAAGGTAAACAATGTAAGCTCAAAAAATTTAGGTATTTTTTTATTTAAAATATGGAATCTAGATTCCAATTTATTACGTATATACAAAATGAAGATTAGAATTAAATATTATGGGAAACATAAGTATGAAAATAATTACCAATGGAGTTGTAAATGGTGATGGTCTTTGGTTTTGTTCATCACAAAATGGACTGGAAATAGGTCTTATATTTATGCATTGGGTTCCACCTTCGTTTATGAATATGCAAGTTGTTTTTCGAATGAATATCTTCGACTTAGAAGACCTTGTATGCATTTTTACGTTGCATAAAAAATGTCATATATAATGAAATGTTAGACAGAGTGAAGAACTATTAATTAATATCATTTAACAATAAACCAGCTCCAAAACAACAAACAACTTAAACCATTTACATAAAAACATAAATGCTTTTATCTTTTTTACCTAGGGTTTAACATATCTGTATATTATATGTAGTAACTAATATCATGAGAAAAACATCAAATACCTTGAATGCATTAGATAATGTACCATTTGTATCAGTGATTATGAAAGTATAACTCAATAATGTATGTAAATCATTTACCTCAGAAGATAAATGCTTCTATCTTTTTAAATAGTTGAATAAAGTAAGATCTGATGCTTACTGTTTTATGAAGAACTCGTTAATTAATATCATTTAACAATAAACCAGCTCCAAAACAACAAACAACTTAAACCATTTACATAAAAACATAAATGCTTTTATCTTTTTTACCTAGGGTTTAACATATCTATATATTGTATGTAGTAACTAATATCATGAGAAAAACATCAAATACCTTGCATGCATTAGATAATGTACCATTTGTATCAATGATTAAGAAAATATAACTCAATAATGTATGTAAATCCTTTACATCAGAAGATAAATGCTTCTATCTTTTTAAATAGTTGAATAAAGTAAGATCTGACGCTTACTATTTTATGAAGAACTCGTTAATTAATATCATTTAACAATAAACCAGCTCCAAAACAACAAACAACTTAAACCATTTACATAAAAACATAAATGCTTTTATCTTTTTTACCTAGGGTTTAACATATCTGTATATTATGTGTAGTAACTAATATCATGAGAAAAACATCAAATACCTTGCATGCATTAGATAATGTACCATTTGTATCAATAACTATGAAAATATAACTCAATAATGTACGTAAATCCTTTACATCAGAAGATAAATGCTTCTATCTTTTTAAATAGTTGAATAAAGTAAGATCTGATGCTTACTATTTTATGAAGAACTCGTTAATTAATAGCATTTAACAATAAACCAGCTCCAAAACATGTACCTAAATCGTTTACATAAAAAAAATAGTACATACTTGTAGAGGAATCGATGAAGAAAAATTGATGTTTAACTGAATAATGGCAGAAATCTTCGATCACAAATTGTCTAGTCATTTAGAAAACTCTACTTTTCGATTTTAGATTTTGATTTTGTTTTGCTGGGTTCTGAAAAAGGAAAAGGAACAAGAGAAAAAGTAACGGAATGGAGGGATAAAGTAACAGACGTAACGTGTATTAACTTTGGTCCTGGAAATAATTATTTTAAACTTGTGTCCTAGAAACTTATTGTTTGATGGAAAGAGGCCCTTATGTTAAAATTTCCCTTTAAATAATATATTTTTCAAAACATTAAAAACAAAATTTAGAAAAACACCAGAAATTTAATTCTTAAATCCTTTGATTTAAGTTTATTCCATTTTCAATTATAAATCAAATTTATAAACCATTTTATCAAATTCATCTCCCTATAACAACAATAGTTAATGGTTTAAAAATGTTGACAAAACAATAAATGATAACCTAGCATTATCATTTCTAACAACCAATTCATTTAACTATTTAATCTCAGAAAATTATACCTATATATATATAATATAATCATACAAAATTTTACAAATTCTGGAAACAATATTATGCCAGTTTGCTTTGTTCAAGTGTTTTGGAATTCCTATCGATAGCGTTAGCTAGACGAATCGATCGAAATCCAAAATTCAAACTTAACCACTCAAACAACACAATATAAAACATTTTTTTTTCTTCTTAAATACAAATACACTCCCTTACTCGATGATTCCAGAATGGTTTTCAAACAAGGATAGAGATTCAAATTTAGAGGAACTCTAGTCAAATAGAATTATAACTAGAAGATAAGCTCGAAACGGATAAGATAATGAAATAACAAAAGAGAAGAGATGGATAGACTTAAATAAATCGCGGGCGATCTTAACCGGGTCAACCGTGATTTGAGGAATAAGACCGATGCAGAATTCTAAGGCAAATCGACATCCGATCACAAGTGGATTGCCCTGGTCGTTTACTAGAGAAACATTCGGGCATAGCAAGAGAATAGCAGCATCGTAAACCGAGGATACATAAATCTCCGGTGAATTAATGCCTTTTGTAAAGGAGTTTCACCCCTTTACAAATCATTCAAGGATTGGCGGGACCGCCGATTAATTATAGAGATCAACCGCAGTGGAGTTATGGGATACTCCAAAATCAAGAAGAATACGAATAAGGGGAGACAAGAATGAATTTCAGAACGAAGGGGAAAGTTCCAAAATTCAAAGGAAATCCGAGTCAAAGAAGAAGAAACTCAAGCTCAAACGAAGTTGATTCTGTAATTAAATTTACTCTATATGCTAAGTTTTGCCTAAAACCAGAGCTCTGATACCAACTGTAACGACCTGGTATTTCGAACCATTCGCATCCGCACCTGTCAGACTTGAATTGCTCCAAATATCAAATTGTTAATTTATATTTGGCAAAACTCAGAAGATGATTTACAAATTTATTATAGAAAAATATTAAGGTTTGGAAAATATTTTATTATCATCAAATATTAACTAATTAAAAATGAAATAGAATTACACAATAAAATAAACTTCTATATTTTCTGATGAAAATTTACCATTTGCTATGTTTATATAGACGTATTCCAAATATCAAATTTTCATTTTTCAACTACAATTACTTAAAATTTCACAAAAATTCAGTTAATTACATTATTAAAACCAATAAAATTCACGGGTCGTTACACTTGCCACTGACCATCCTCGCAAGTCGCCCATGACCACCACATCTCGCCTACCCACCTGTAAATGCAATCAATGCCTCAGTTCGAAATCGAACTCCTCAACCCAAAACGACAACAACGTCGTGCCCACCTTTTCGCCTCGCCACATTACCAAGACCACCGTCCACCAGCAAACATCAACCACAGCTCCACCATCGCCTCCACTACCTATCCCCCATATGTGCACTCCTCTCTCCCTCTGTCCTCGTCGCCATTATCCACAAACCGAGGCCAAACCAAAACTACCCTAAAACCCTACTACGAACTCGTCTAGCACACACACTACTAAAAATCATCGCACAATTTTTCGTAGATGCTTCATCACCAGACTCACCTCCATGCCAGACACCATTGCCTGAAATCACCTACGTCGCCAAAATTTGGCGATACGCCCAAATATGATCATCCCCAACATTCTCCCACACCACACTAAAAATCATCAAACCACTCTTAAAAATTGTAACGATCCGGTAATTTTAATGATTTTTATAACGTAAATAACTGAATTTTATTCCTTGAAAATTTAACGATTAAATTTTGTAAGGACCCTAAATTTTTGACATTTGAAATGTGAATATTTAATTGAGTTTAAATATTCGAATGATTGTTTAATTTGAAATTCAAATATTAGAATGAATTTGGTAATTAAATTATTGAATTTGATTATTGAAGTTGGGTAAAATATTGTATCTTCAGTTTTGAACTTGTTAAAAATATTTTCGAGGCTTAGAAAATCTATATTGTTAATACTGAAGATAATGGAACTTTCAGAATTGAATTTGAAACTGTTTTGCTCAGTTTTGAAATCCTATCATTTAAATTGAATTTAAAAATAGCTTTCTGAGGCACAGTCTCGGAATTCGACGAAACCAGTTTCATTGGATCCGTAATATTGTATTATTATCGGATTTCAATTTTCGTAAAGTCTGGAGTTGTTGTGTGAGCATGCGATAAGCAAACGCATTGAAATTAAATCAAAAATTTAATATTATAACTGGTTCAAAAAGCTATCTTCTCCATACGATCGAATTTGGACTCGAAACCTTTTCCATTGGGTTCGGAATAGGCGTTTAACATTACGAACGCCTAGCGGCACGCCTGGATAGGGAGTCGAAATTTTTGACTTCGTTTTCAAGTCGATTCGAATTCGAATTTAAATAAATTGATGCATTGTTTAACCAGTTGAAATTATTTCACGTCAATGTTTTTCCCTTCAAATCACTGTCTCCCACTCATACACGCAAACATCATTTCCTCACTTTTATTTTGTTTCAAAGCAGAACATTTCAAAAGAAATATCTCGTTCCCTTTCATTCTTCACGAGGAAAAAATAAATACAAAATCAAAGATAATGGCAGACCAGCCCTTTTTTCCTCGTAATCGCACGTCTCCCTCTTTCAAAATTTAGAATCGAATCCCCTCTGTAACTAAATGAATCACGTAACGAATGGATTCAATGTCGAATTCGATTTGGCTCTCGAGCACGGCAAGGAGAGGGAGTTCTATCAATCAAGGCATGTTCGTGAGCGACGTCGCGATGGTGAGGAGGATTGTCGAAGCCGGGGTTGTGATGGCAAGGCGGCGTAGTGGGTTAGCGATGAGTTGGGGTGTCACGCGTGTGTGATGGCGAATCGAAATCGTGGCCGAGCTCGAGCTAGGGTTCGTCGCGATGGGAGGTTGGCGACCACTGTATTCAAATTTTTGGGTATACTGCATGATGTGAACGCGAGGCTCGGGAAGGCGATGGTTTCGACTGCAACGTTCAATTTCGAGAGTAAGGTAAAATTTTTAAGTCAATTTCAATTTAATCTAAATTTGGAGATATATATTGTTTCTATACAGTAGGATAGATTACTGCTGTTGTTTTCAGAAGCAGAAAGAAAAGAAAAAAAACAAAACAAAGTTATATGTTACAATAAAACAGGAAATTAGTTTATAAAGTTTGAAAATATATATATATATATATACACACACACACATATATATATAATAGTGGGTTTATAAAACAGTTGACTTATATATGTATATATGTATTATACAGTAAAGAAAATTTTGTGGGTATGTCCAGTGGAAAAAATTTAATTTTTTGTCAATGAAATAATATATTAAAGGAAATTTAGTTTTAAATTTAATTTTGGTTAAATAAATTTATTAAAAGAAATTGGTTTAAAAAAAACCATTGAATAATTAAAATTACAAAACGAAAATTTATTATTCGATTTTTTTCGAATATTAATGAATTGTATAAATTGTTTTACAAGGTCTATAAATCGAGAAAACAAGTCGAATTGGAAATGGATTGCCTGCATTGTCAAAGGTGAGATCTTCTCACTCAAACAAAGGGTTTTGTTAAATTTTAAATAGTTATATTTAAAATTATTGATTTTGTTGATTGTGTGCTTGAATTATAGTATATATGATAGTAATATATAGCAATATATATATATATATTGGAATATGTATATATTGGTGATTGATTTTCCCGCATTATTTAGCGGATGAGACCCTATTGCGCCGCATAATAGCGGATGATATTTTATAAATCCCATATACCGCGATATTCCACCTCGAAGTGGAATTGGTATTGTGCTAACATCTGTGGATGCAGGGAAATAGGTTGGAGGGATCCAACTGGATTCCTCAAATTATATGAATTTGTTTCATATGTTGTATGAATTTGTTTCATATGCTGTGTGATTATTTATAATCTGTGAATGATTATATCTGTGATTGAATTTGTTGAAGGCAATAATTTAGCCGAATGTATTTTTGGTATCGTTGGATACCAGAAATAAATAAATTGGATTTTTGAAATTAAAGTTGGAAATTTTAAGTAAATTCTTTTTAAAAGAATTGAGTGGATTTAAAAGAAGGAATTTTTAAAAGCATAAAATTGTTTTTTTGTAATCTTATCGAATTATTTCCAAAAATATGGGAAAGGATTTTGAGTAATATTGTTTAAAAGTTGAAGAATTTATTTAAGATGGAATTTTATATGGTTTGGAAGAGATAAAGAATTTATTTTAAAAGGTGATAAGTTTATAGAAATCAAATTGATAATTGATTTGGTATTTGAAAATAAATCTTTGAGAAATCGATATGAAAGTTTATTTGATGTTGAATGAAAAAAATTGATTTGTGTTGAAATATATTGGAAATTGATTTGTAAAATGATTTGGTAATTGGAAATAAATTTAGAAATCGATTTGCAATAATTTGGAATTTGGAAATAAACTTAGAAATCAATTTGTAATTGATTTGCTGTTGAAATAAATTTAGAAATCAATTTGAAATTAATTTGGTGTTTGAAAATGAATATTTGGAATTTAAATTCATAATGGAATTTATAAAGGAAAGGGAAATTTGTTTTAAAAATAAGCACTGATTTATTTTTAAAGTGTGGAAATAAATTTTCAGATTTAGGATGTAAATTTGAAATGAATCGATAAGGATTTATTTAATTGGTTTAAATGGACCATTTTGAAATGGAAGTGTATTTTCTTTGAAAAGCCGAGTATATTTCCAAAGTAGTTTTAAATTATAAATGAAGAAATTCTGAAATTGGATTTTTAGGAATATTTTGGAAATAAAGTATTTGAACTCGGTAAATTTCCAGTGGAAATGAATAAATATTTGGAAATATATCCCGTGTAGGGAAATTGATTTGAAATTTGTTTTCAAAAGTTTGAAAGGTGAAAAGTGATTTGAAAATTTGTTTTTCAATAGTGATAATGTGTGGAAAAATATATATCTTGTGAAGATATTGTGAAAATAAATCTTTTGGGAAAATTATTTAAATTGGATGATCTTTGTGAATGTTGTTGATAGTTAAATAACCGACTATCAATATTTTCCATTGAAATGGCACTTGATTTGTTTTTAAAACAAACGCTCATTATTCGGTTAAGCCGAGAGAGGACTTTGTGTCATATAACCCATTCCGAATAGTGATACGTCATGAATGGACATTATTTGAAGAGTGTGTTGAAGACCGGATATTTTCGAAAATGAAAGGTTAACCTGTCGAATGTCTCTGCACCGAGTTGCTCTGGTATGGAGATTTATATCACTCTTTTTGTGATGGGAAGTTCGGACGTGATTAGTGAATATCCGGATTGCAAGGGCTTCTTTGGAAGTGCCTTCGGTTCCGTTCGATCCTTGAACGGACTTGTATGGATGTGTGTCTGACGTTACACTTTGAGATGTAAAGATGGTTTCTATCAAATACATTTTTGTTGGTGGCGGAGAATTTATTCTCTTAGCTTAACACCCTTCTCTAAGACATACGAGCTCAGAGGTTATGTAGTTGATGGTTACTAGTGATACATTCCCAATTTGGTAATGTGGCATACGAAGTGATGTTGATCATTTGTTGATCAAAGCATGGCTTTGTGAAAAAGCGTAGCATTGTGGACGAGACTTCGTCGAGCCTCACAACCCGGTAATGGTCGAAACAGGAATGTTGCGGCAAGCATTTAGGGGTCGCGCCCCTAGGGTATGTCCATCTTCTTCTGGATAAAAGGTGATATCACGGTATGGAGCCCAGATATTTTACCTATGTTGACGCTGCAAATTTATTATACTTTGTGGTTGTTGCGTTGTGGTTGAGGATCCTCGAATAAAGGTTGATAACCACCGGGGGATGGCATACTTGTGTGTTAGTTACCTAGTTACAGCTGTACAGCGTGAGGTAGTGTCAGTGTCTTTGTTACCTAGTTACAGCTATACAGCGTGAGGTAGCGTCGGCCTTGTGTTTGCAGAGATCCGGTTAGGTTCTCGGGGCGTCTTTCCAGAGGCGTTTCCATTTCGGTGTAAGGAAGTTCCTTTGCCTGACCATTTGTTGGAAAATCCAAAGAAACAATATGAACCCTGTACGGTTTTAGTTGTATAACCTGCTATGGAATGTGGCGGTAACCTGCTATTGAACATAGTAGCTATAGTAGGCATACAATAACGGTTGTATGTTGGCTAAGATTGATATTATAATTTCGAAATGTTTTCCACACTAGACATTAATAATAATATCAACTGATTTTCATAGTAAGCATATTTGACTATCATAAGAAGAAATCTCCTCCAATTTTGCGTTTGCATTGTGTGTGTGGCAGGAAGCCTTATGGTAGTTTCATTTTCCAAAAGCATTGCGAAATTTGTTTTATTTTCTTTGTGAAAATAACTGTTTTACGATCTCACACCAGTCACCATGACTGACCTGGAGTTTATTGTTCCCTTTCTAAACTCTGGATGCCCATAATTTTCCACACGGGCAGCCTAGAGTTATGTTATCAGGATATTCTGGATATTCTGGAGCTTTGGAGATGAGCTGGATGGCGAGGCATACTACCATACTTGTTTATTTATCCCGCTGTGTATTCTGTGTGAGGACAAGTTTATATAACTGTCCATTGTTGTATTGAGTTGTATATTGACTCTGACCGATGTATGTATAAACTGATATAGTCTTTTGTTTTAAAGATTAGTCATTCATCTATTGTATATTGTTCCGCTGCGAATGTGAGATTCTGTTGTTGTTTCTATTTATGTTCTTTCTTTTCTTCTGTCTTCTTCTACCTCTTCTTTTTAACCCTAATGGTTCGGTTTTCTGGCATTCGATTGCGCGGCATTTGATACTGTGGACGTATTAATGTCGACTTTCGAGCGTCGAAAAGTCGTAAACGTTACATGTGGTATCAGAGCAATTGGTTAAGCGACAACCCTGGCTCTGTTGGGTGTTACTCATTAGAGATGGAGTCAGTAGTACTCTAGAATGAGTGTGAGTGTAATAATAGATATGAGCGCGTATTTGATAGTGAATATAAAAAAAAATTTGTTTTGTATTGTGTTGACTTATCGGTTGATTGTTTATAGATTCTGGTCAGTGCAGTCTGGCCAACTGTAATCGATAGGGATTTCTAAACTCTTAAACAAGATAAACCAACACAGTATTGTTTTAAATAGGGTAAATGAGATAATTTTGCCCAAAACTATTTTGTATAGAAAAGAAATGATTTTCTGTGTAATATTATAGTATATGGATGCTTGGTTGTTAGAAAGTGATAATATTGAATTATTTTCATTGTTATATGGAAATTGAACAAGAAATAATGGTATAACCAAAGATTTGGAGATAAATTCCTTTAACAAATGAAATTTATAAAAATGAATTGAAAGTATAAGGAAATAAATTCATATATGAATGGGATTTGTAAATGTAAATTGTAAATGTGATTTATAATTGGAAATAGAATTCCAGGAAAGTATTTGAGAATAAATTCATTTAAGGAATGAAATTGTGAATGAACAAATGAAGCTACTTTTGTAAATAAATGAATTGGAAATTGAATAATGAAATGAGATTTGATTTGAATCATTAAAGGAAAAATCCAAACTTGGAAGAAAAAAAATAAAATGTATTGAATTCAAGTAAACTAACTTGATAATTTATTAATTCATGAAATAATGAATTGGAAGTTGAATTAGTTAAATTAAAATTGAATTGTGAGCTGAATAAAAATGGTTTGAATTTGTATATAATTCAAGTAATTAAGTAAAAATAAATTGAAAATTTCCTTGTTATTGATAAAATAAATTCGAGATGAATTGAAAATGGAAAGTTGAAATTTAAAATGGATAAGTGAATAAACTAATTGAATTAAATTAGTAGATGGAATAGATTTGATAAATGAAATATCAAATCAAAGATTTAAATTGGAAAATTGTTTACAAGGAAACTATAACTTGAGTTTGAGTTGAAATGACTTAAGAAATATTTTCACAAAAGCGTTGTTGTCGAGTTTTGTGAAATGGTTTCAAATGAAATAAATGTGAATATGAAATGCAAATTGAATTGAACAGAATGATGTGTGATATAGTTGTAAGAAATTTAAAATGTATTGAAATTTTATAAATTGCTAATGGAAAATGTTTTGGATGCATTGCTTATGAAATCTATGTATTTGCTATTGAAATAAGTAAAATGTTAATAGATTTCCTATATATGTCACTTACGTGTTTAAACTGAGTAAGTTCAGGTTTTTGGTAGCCGTTTGGCTGCATTGGTTGCGCAAATAGCTAAATAAATAAATCGCTTTGCTTAAAAATGCTAATAAAGGTATGCCTGTGCAATACAAAATAGGAAATATGAACTGTTTTTGCTTTTCCGACCGAGTGGATCGATGTATATATATTTATATCTTTTTTCAAATTGCAAAAGCTCCTCCGTACAAAGGAGACTCCGCCAAAAAAACTTGAAAATTTTTGGAGTAGGAAAAATTTTGAAAAATTTGGAAAATTTTTGTTAACGGAAAATTGATTTTCGAATTGTAATGGAAACGTAGGAATTGAACTAGAAATGGAAAACCATTGTTTTGGTCGAAGTTAAAAGTTCTGGAAAAGATGAATATCGAGTTTTCACTAAAAATGAATTTTTGGTTTTTGAAGATAAAATGAATTCAAATAGAATTGAAATAGTAAATTGAATTCAAATGGAATTGAAAATGCAAAGTTGAATGGAAATGAATATATAACTTTGTTAGTGAAGTAAAAATAAATATAAGAAGTATGTAAATACTTATATTGAATGTAACGATCCCGAATTTAAAGTGATAATTAAATGAATTTTTGAATTAAAATTGTATAGTTAATTAATAAATTGATACGAGTTTCCCCGAACTTAAATAAAATTTGTATAAATCATTTAAACTTTAAAAATATTGCATATATGAGTAAATTTGAAATTTTAAATAATATATATGTATATACATTGGATTTGAATTTAAATTGTAAATAAATTGTTTAATAATAATTGATAATAATAATAATTAGAATTGATGGTTAATAATAACTTGAATTTATAAAATAAATAAATATATTTAAGATTGACTATAAAAATATAAAGTAACAAATAGATAAAAATTATCAACATATTAGAATAGAAGTTTGTTTATATTGTAAAGTAATAAAACAACAATTAATTCAAGTAGGGATCTTGCAAAAGAAGACAATGTTATTATTCAAGTTGAACAAATGTATATAGATAAATATGAATTAACTTGTATAATAAAACCAAGAAGTACAAGCAAATAAATGATAAGTATGGAATGAAACAGGGAAAACAAAACATATACCTGAGAAAAGTTTGTAAAAGAAGCCACTATCATACTCATGCATTGTACAAATGAAGAAAAAAATAAAATACATGTTTGTACAGCCGAAATGGAAGTAGAATAGGGTATGGTACAAAACAATTAATACCAATATCTCTTTAGCCACCAAATCTTCTTCAGCCGAAGGAAATAAGAAAAAAAAATTACATTGTACAAGCTAATTAATGAAGCCATCAGCAACACTACCTATCAGCCTCCATTCCTCTGATAGAATTGTACAAAAGAAAACTTAAATATATAACATTACCCTGTACAACACTGCCTTCCAGTATATACATCTGTAACGACCCCGAATTTTATAAATATTTAATTGATAATTAAATTTATTTTTGAATTAAAATTGTATAATTAAACGATAAATGGATTGCGAGTTTCCCTGATATTCAAATATATTCTGTATAAATCGTTTAAAAATTTAAATTATTGTATATATGAGAATATATATCTGTATTTGGACATATATGACTAAATTTTAAATAGTATAATATATATTTGATTTGTGTTTAAATTATAAATAAATAATTGAGATAGAAATACATTCGAATAAAAAGACAAAACCATATATACATATGCAAACATAAAAATACAAAGTAAACATTGACTCTAATCTAACAACAAATTAAAATAGGAATTGTTTATATTATAAAGCAAAGAAAACAAACACATACATATACATGGAAGCTTGCAAATGAAGGTAAGTGTGAACAAACATTTTGTACAGCCAAGATAAGAAGTAAAACATATGTTTGTACAGGGCAATTTAATGCAAGCACCACAATATAATCATCTCAGCCGAGAAAAAGGAAAAAAGAAAGAAAATAAATAGTCAAGTTGAACAAACACAAACTAGACAAGTAAAAGAAATATCAACATACCAAAATGGATAAACATGAAACATGAGTACATACGAAATGTAAAGTATAAGATAATTTGTAGACATAAAGGACATTGTCATTAAATGCTAATATCTCTAGTGTACATTGTATAGATCACTTCAGCCCCCATAGAGATAAAAATCTCTGAAAATTTGGTACCAGGCAATATAAACAATACCCTGTAAAAACCATCAATCTATTTGTCAATCTGCCTTTAGTCTTTTTCATTTCATTCGTTTACCAAAAAGAAAACTTAGCATTTTCTCATTTTAAAGTTTTCAAAGACATACAAACTAAAGCTTTAATTCAACTCAAAGCCAAAATGAAGATCAGATTAAAGAGTGATTTTTGTTAGCAGATTTCCAGTTTTAAGAAGCTTTTCCCAAAACAATAATGTGCTCTGTTCTTTCAAAATACAAGGTGAGTAACATCATTTTTTTTAAAAATTAAGTATGAAGCTAGTGCTTATTTTACTTTGGAAATAATTGTGTTTGTATGCTATATTTCAAGTTATTACTGGAATATAAATGATTGTATGAAGTTGTGCATGTTGCTATAACATGTTTTTCTGTTCTTAAATTTCCAGATTCATTCATTTCATTTGAACTAACCTATGTTAAGGATTTAGATTTAAAACAAAGTATGGTTGTAAACATAAGTTAGAGTTTAAACTTTATAAAAATAATAAAATAAAAATCTGTAATTGTCTCTGGGAATTCAGAAAAACACAGAACAATCCTTATATAAGTAAGAATTTGATCATCCAGAATCTTGGATTCAAGGGTATAAACCGATTGCATGATCTAAAACTTAAATTTTAAAACTAAAATCAGAATTTCTAGTTTGAAGGTGATTGAGCATTTCTGGTTTGTCTAGAAATGATGTTTTGGTGTGTAACGGCCAGTCTAAGTGGTCGGGGTGGCCAGCGACGTTCCTGATGATGGGATGGTGATGGTAGAAGCCTGGAAAAATAGTAGGATGTGGATCAATTCACTGTGGCGATGGTGATTAGGAATTGAAAATTTTAACCCTAGTTTTCTGTTACTCGAAGAAGTTGTTCGATGCGACTTCCATAGATGACCGAGTTGTCCCAAATTCAAGGAGAAGATAGATGGGGTATGGAAGAGGTTGCGGCCGAAGGTGAAGCTTCTCAGGTGATCGGGTTTTGGTGATTGAGTCAATTTCCAGTATTCGACATTGTTCCAGTTTGAGCTCGCATGCCCGTTTTTGATCTTTAGCTTTTGCAATTTATTTGATGGTCGGAATTAGGTCGGGGGATGACAGTCGACTTGCACGTGTGGTCGCGAGAGGTCGGAGTTGGCGGCGGTGTGGGTGCATGTGCACGGAGGACATGGGTATCTGCTGTTGTTTGGGGGAAGAAGATACTCGAGTGATGTTGGGTTGTTGCGTGTTCTGCTCGAGTAGGATGGGGAAGATGCTTCGGGTTACCTGGGTGTGTGCGCGAGTATGTTGTTTTAACGGCTGTTATAACTTAAAAAAAAAATATCTTAGTAAAAGAAAAAAAAGGGGGAGAGAAGAAGATGCGTACGAGAGTTGACTCGGGGGAAAGATGGTGGGAACTCGAAGTGCTAATCGGGTTAAGGCATGAGTTCCTCGGGTTTTCAACTGTAGCATGATATAGGAAGTTAAATATTGTTTTCAAATTCAAAGAATATATATAAGGAATTAAAGAAGGAAAGCACCAGAGTGATGCTCGGAGAAAAATAAGGGAACACTCGGGTTTTGTTTTACTTTGAACTTGAAGTTATTTACAGGATTTTCTCAAGGTAATATAAACGCCCTTTTAATTTCTACCTAATGATAAAGTAACCATGAATGTTAATTTAGTTGGTACTTAAGAGATCATTTTGAATTTTAAATCCAAAAGGAAATTTAAATCTAAATTTAAAGTGTAATGTTTTACACTTTAATGACAATGAAATCATTGATAAAAGAAATGGATTATCTTAGAAATAATTAAGGTAATTCAATGATCTAATTGATAAGATAATAAAAGAATAATTTATTTGATTTATAAATTAATGATTTAAGCCTGATTAACCAAGTGATTAAGGAATAATTAATTAAAGGTAATTATTTAATGTGATAAATTAACTCGAGGATAATTAGCTAAGAAAAGGTTAATTAATTAATGAAATCGATTAGGGATGATCACTTATTATATATTATTTAGAAAAATAATTAATTAAAGAATAACTCAATAATTAAAGGTTACTTAATAAATGATTAAAGGATAATTAATCAAAATGGTTTATAATTTATTAACCAAGATTAGAAAAATTATTCATAAGTAATTAATCTGATTTAAATTAATCAGATAATTAATTGATTTTACTTATGCTTGTTTGAATTGTATGGAATGTTTTAAATTGTTTGATATTCCATGATCTGTGATGCTTTGTGATATATTCTGATTGGTGCGTAACCTTTACTGCAGTTTATTTATCTAAAATTTATATATATCTGTGATCTGTGCATGAACGATAAGCATTATAGTTTATACCGCTTATCAACCATATCCTGTGTTTTGATCTGTGATGATTCATTGTGTTGCACTATTGTGTTAAACCCCTGGACCACACTTTTACACACACAAATATGGATTTCACGTGGAAATCGGTTAAGTCACAGATAATTTAAATTTGATGTTTTTAAAATTGAAATTTTTATTTCAATTGATTTTGAAATTGGAAATTTGGGTTTAAAGTGAAAAGCTTTTGAAATGGAATTTCAAAGATAAAAGTTATTTTGAATAACTTATTCGAGTTTTGAAAATTTAAATAATTTGATTTAAATTTGAATTCAAATTTAAAAATTGAATCCTATGATTTGAAACTAGGGAGTAAAGATGATATAAATGTGTTTATATGAAGTTAAACCATTTTAAAAGTAAAATTTTGAGAATTTGGATTTAACCCAAGAACCTTAACTCGTATAAATGAATCAGATTTTCAAAATGAAAACTGTTTGCTTAAAAGAATAAAAGCTTTCAGATAAGGAATGAAATTCCAGTTTAATTAAAGGATTTTCAAGACTGAATTGAAAAAATGGATTTTCCCAAGTTATGAATGAACTGTTTTAAAAGCTATGAATTGAATCTGTTTATTTTTAACAGATTTAAAGTAATGATTTGTTTAAACCATTTGAAATGGAATTGTTTTGAAAACTAAAGTTAAATCTTTGTTTTAAAGATTTAACGAGTTAATCAAATTGAAATGGGAATTAATTTGGAAAATCTGTGATTAAATCTTTTATTTAAAAGATTAAAGTGTGGAAATTGTTTTAAACCGTTGAAGGTTGTTAAAATGAATCTTTTTGTTTAAAAGATTTGAAATGGAAATTTGTTAAACCATTTGAAAAGAAAGTTTGGGTTTAAGTTGTGACTTAATTTAAATCCCAATATCCGTATATTTTTAAATATTGCGCTCACTATTCGGTTTAGCCGGGAGAGGACCTTTGTGTCACATAACCCATTCCGAATAAGTGATTCAACGTTATGGATAGCATTTGAAGACCGGTGTTGAAGACCGGATATTTTTCGAAAATGAAAGGACAACCTGTCGAATGTCTCTGCACTGAGTTGCTCCGGTATAGAGATTTATATCACTCTTTTGTGACGGGAAGTCCGGACGTGATTGGAAATTATCCGGATGTGCAAGGGCTTCGTGAGAAGTGCCTTCGGTTCTGTTCGATCCCGGAACAGACTTGTATGGTTACATGTCTGACATTACACTTTGAGATGTAAAGCCGATTTCTTTCAAATACATTTCTGTTGGTGGCGGAGAATTTATTCTCTTAGCTTAACACCCTTCTCTGAGACGTACGAGCTCAGAGGTTATGTAGTTGAAATTTATCAGCGATATATCCCAATTTGGTAATGTGGCATGCTGAGTGTTGCTGTGTGATGATCAGTGTTTGATCATTTGCGATATGATCATTTGTTTGATCTTATATCTTTGTGGTCATAGGTTGATCATCTGTTGACCCAAAGCATGGCTTTGTGACAAAGCGTAGCTTTGTGGACGAGACTTCATCAGGGCCTCACAACCCGGAAATGGTCGAAACAGGAATGTTGCGGCAAGGTTATGAGGGTCGCGCCCTTTAGGGTATGTCATTTCCTTCTGGAAAGGGGTGGTATTATGGTATGGAGCCTTGATACTTACTCATGTGGATACACTTATTTATTATGTGTGATGTTGGTTACCGAGGCCTCGGATAAAGGTCCCAAAGGACCGGGTGATGACATATTCGTGAGTTACCTGTTACAGGGGTAACCCGGCCTTGTTTGGCAGAGAGCAGTTTGTCTCTCAGAGCGTCCCGCCAGAGGCGTTCCCTTCGTGGCATAGGAAGTTCCTTAGCCTGACCATTTGTTGGAAATCCATTTCTCCAATACGGAACTTGTACGGTATTAGTTGTAGAACCTGCCATTTACGTACGGTGGTCACCACTGTTTAGATGGTAGCTATAGTAGGCATACGATACTGGTCGTATGTTGGCTAAGATTAATATTATACTTTCGAAATGTTTTTCTGCACTATGCACTAATAATAATAATCCAATGATTTTACGTAGTAAGCATCTTTGACTATCATAAGAAGAAATCTCCTCCAATTCTGCGTTTGCATTGTGTGTGTGGCGGGAGGTCTTATGGTAGTTTCATTTTCTAAAAAAAAAAGCATTGCGGATTTCAATGTTTAAAATTCTTTTGCTGTTGTTTAAAGTTAAACTGTTTTTGTTGCTCACACCAGTCCCACGACTGACCTGGAGTTTATTGTTCCCTTCCTAAACTCTGGGTGCTCATTAATTTCCACACGAGCAGTCTAGAGTTGGGTTTCTTTTCAGATATTCAGGTTTAGTAGATTATCTGGAGCTAGTTCATTCATCGGAGTTGGTTATCTTGGAGTTGTGGATTCATTCTTGTCTGAAGATCATTTTGGAGTTATCACTTCTATTGATATTGTTCCGCTGCTGTTGTTATCTTTTCTTTTCCGCTGCTATTTCTTGTATCATATCTCTGATGTATATTGATATTCATTGTATCACTCTGTTGTATCAGATATTGTATATCAATGTATTATTCTTTTTATTCCGCTGTGTTATTTACTTAATGTTGTTATAGCTCCGGCGAATCGGATTTGAACGATCGAATCTGCGGCATTCTAGTACAATGTGAAGTACGGATGTTGATTTTCGAGCGGGCAAAACCCGATACGTTACATTTGGTATCAGAGCTAAGGTTGAACTTTAGCTCAGGAGTATAACACGTTAAGTAGCTCATTAGAGATAGGGTGAAGTATACCCTAGAATGAGTAATTCTTCAGATATCCGTTTGAATGTCTTAGTAATTTCTCTTGCTATCCACTGATAGTGAGTATGAGTGCAAGAAGAGGACGAGATAGGGGACAGGAAAGTACGACTATAAATGGTCAATATCCTGTAACAACAGTGGAAACAAATTTTCTCTATCAATCTCTTTTGTTCGTTTTCTTTTCTCAATTCTTCGATAATTTCTGGTAGATCCAGAAAGGAAATTCGATATATTAAAATGGGACATAAACTCCAAATAAGCCAAAATTGTTTGTTTGGATGAATTGTTTGCTTTGATTGTTATGGTTGATAGGTATACTTTAGTTTTAAACTAAAATTCTGAAATTGTATCCATATATCTATCTATTCTTTGGGTCCCAGTATATTCTACGAATGGTTAGTTATCCTTTCGAACTGACCAATGCCACTGCATATTTCGTAGATCTGGATAATCCGAGTATCTTGTGAAGTGTCAAACAGATTCATTCTTGTATCTGTTATTGATATTCTGATTTGGTAAGCCAAATGCAGAATAGCTGTTCAGTTTGATTTGATGAAACTTTCTTCATCTATCTTTTTGTCTCCTTGGTAATTTCGAGGACGAAATTCTTTTAAGGGGGGAAGTCTGTAACGACCCCGAATTTTATAAATATTTAATTGATAATTAAATTTATTTTTGAATTAAAATTGTATAATTAAACGATAAATGGATTGCGAGTTTCCCCGATATTCAAATATATTCTGTATAAATCGTTTAAAAATTTAAATTATTGTATATATGAGAATATATATCTGTATTTGGACATATCTGACTAAATTTTAAATAGTATAATATATATTTGATTTGTGTTTAAATTATAAATAAATAATTGAGATAGAAATACATTCGAATAAAAAGACAAAACCATATATACATATGCAAACATAAAAATACAAAGTAAACATTGACTCTAATCTAACAACAAATTAAAATAGGAATTGTTTATATTATAAAGCAAAGAAAACAAACACATACATATACATGGAAGCTTGCAAATGAAGGTAAGTGTGAACAAACATTTTGTACAGCCAAGATAAGAAGTAAAACATATGTTTGTACAGGGCAATTTAATGCAAGCACCACAATATAATCATCTCAGCCGAGAAAAAGGAAAAAAGAAAGAAAATAAATAGTCAAGTTGAACAAACACAAACTAGACAAGTAAAAGAAATATCAACATACCAAAATGGATAAACATGAAACATGAGTACATACGAAATGTAAAGTATAAGATAATTTGTAGACATAAAGGACATTGTCATTAAATGCTAATATCTCTAGTGTACATTGTATAGATCACTTCAGCCCCCAGAGAGATAAAAATCTCTGAAAATTTGGTACCAGGCAATATAAACAATACCCTGTAAAAACCATCAATCTATTTGTCAATCTGCCTTTAGTCTTTTTCATTTCATTCGTTTACCAAAAAGAAAACTTAGCATTTTCTCATTTTAAAGTTTTCAAAGACATACAAACTAAAGCTTTAATTCAACTCAAAGCCAAAATGAAGATCAGATTAAAGAGTGATTTTTGTTAGCAGATTTCCAGTTTTAAGAAGCTTTTCCCAAAACAATAATGTGCTCTGTTCTTTCAAAATACAAGGTGAGTAACATCATTTTTTTTTAAAAATTAAGTATGAAGCTAGTGCTTATTTTACTTTGGAAATAATTGTGTTTGTATGCTATATTTCAAGTTATTACTGGAATATATATATGATTGTATGAAGTTGTGCATGTTGCTATAACATGTTTTTCTGTTCTTAAATTTCCAGATTCATTCATTTCATTTGAACTAACCTATGTTAAGGATTTAGATTTAAAACAAAGTATGGTTGTAAACATAAGTTAGAGTTTAAACTTTATAAAAATAATAAAATAAAAATCTGTAATTGTCTCTGGGAATTCAGAAAAACACAGAACAATCCTTATATAAGTAAGAATTTGATCATCCAGAATCTTGGATTCAAGGGTATAAACCGATTGCATGATCTAAAACTTAAATTTTAAAACTAAAATCAGAATTTCTAGTTTGAAGGTGATTGAGCATTTCTGGTTTGTCTAGAAATGATGTTTTGGTGTGTAACGGCCAGTCTAAGTGGTCGGGGTGGCCAGCGACGTTCCTGATGATGGGATGGTGATGGTAGAAGCCTGGAAAAATAGTAGGATGTGGATCAATTCACTGTGGCGATGGTGATTAGGAATTGAAAATTTTAACCCTAGTTTTCTGTTACTCGAAGAAGTTGTTCGATGCGACTTCCATAGATGACCGAGTTGTCCCAAATTCAGGGAGAAGATAGATGGGGTATGGAAGAGGTTGCGGCCGGAGGTGAAGCTTCTCAGGTGATCGGGTTTTGGTGATTGAGGCAATTTCCAGTATTCGACATTGTTCCAGTTTGAGCTCGCATGCCCGTTTTTGATCTTTAGCTTTTGCAATTTATTTGATGGTCGGAATTAGGTCGGGGGATGACAGTCGACTTGCACGTGTGGTCGCGAGAGGTCGGAGTTGGCGGCGGTGTGGGTGCATGTGCACGGAGGACATGGGTATCTGCTGTTGTTTGGGGGAAGAAGATACTCGAGTGATGTTGGGTTGTTGCGTGTTCTGCTCGAGTAGGATGGGGAAGATGCTTCGGGTTACCTGGGTGTGTGCGCGAGTATGTTGTTTTAACGGCTGTTATAACTTAAAAAAAAAATATCTTAGTAAAAGAAAAAAAAGGGGGAGAGAAGAAGATGCGTACGAGAGTTGACTCGGGGGAAAGATGGTGGGAACTCGAAGTGCTAATCGGGTTAAGGCATGAGTTCCTCGGGTTTTCAACTGTAGCATGATATAGGAAGTTAAATACTGTTTTCAAATTCAAAGAATATATATAAGGAATTAAA
The DNA here is from genome assembly GCA_030737815.1 of Allium fistulosum. Lineage (NCBI taxonomy): Eukaryota > Viridiplantae > Streptophyta > Magnoliopsida > Asparagales > Amaryllidaceae > Allium > Allium fistulosum. Next base: position 171,555,737 of record CM060906.1, on the reverse strand, counting down.
GAAGGAAAGCACCAGAGTGATGCTCGGAGAAAAATAAGGGAACACTCGGGTTTTTTTTTACTTTGAACTTGAAGTTATTTACAGGATTTTCTCAAGGTAATATAAACGCCCTTTTAATTTCTACCTAATGATAAAGTAACCATGAATGTTAATTTAGTTGGTACTTAAGAGATCATTTTGAATTTTAAATCCAAAAGGAAATTTAAATCTAAATTTAAAGTGTAATGTTTTACACTTTAATGACAATGAAATCATTGATAAAAGAAATGGATTATCTTAGAAATAATTAAGGTAATTCAATGATCTAATTGATAAGATAATAAAAGAATAATTTATTTGATTTATAAATTAATGATTTAAGCCTGATTAACCAAGTGATTAAGTAATAATTAATTAAAGGTAATTATTTAATGTGATAAATTAACTCGAGGATAATTAGCTAAGAAAAGGTTAATTAATTAATGAAATCGATTAGGGATGATCACTTATTATATATTATTTAGAAAAATAATTAATTAAAGAATAACTCAATAATTAAAGGTTACTTAATAAATGATTAAAGGATAATTAATCAAAATGGTTTATAATTTATTAACCAAGATTAGAAAAATTATTCATAAGTAATTAATCTGATTTAAATTAATCAGATAATTAATTGATTTTACTTATGCTTGTTTGAATTGTATGGAATGTTTTAAATTGTTTGATATTCCATGATCTGTGATGCTTTGTGATATATTCTGATTGGTGCGTAACCTTTACTGCAGTTTATTTATCTAAAATTTATATATATCTGTGATCTGTGCATGAACGATAAGCATTATAGTTTATACCGCTTATCAACCATATCCTGTGTTTTGATCTGTGATGATTCATTGTGTTGCACTATTGTGTTAAACCCCTGGACCACACTTTTACACACACAAATATGGATTTCACGTGGAAATCGGTTAAGTCACAGATAATTTAAATTTGATGTTTTTAAAATTGAAATTTTTATTTCAATTGATTTTGAAATTGGAAATTTGGGTTTAAAGTGAAAAGCTTTTGAAATGGAATTTCAAAGATAAAAGTTATTTTGAATAACTTATTCGAGTTTTGAAAATTTAAATAATTTGATTTAAATTTGAATTCAAATTTAAAAATTGAATCCTATGATTTGAAACTAGGGAGTAAAGATGATATAAATGTGTTTATATGAAGTTAAACCATTTTAAAAGTAAAATTTTGAGAATTTGGATTTAACCCAAGAACCTTAACTCGTATAAATGAATCAGATTTTCAAAATGAAAACTGTTTGCTTAAAAGAATAAAAGCTTTCAGATAAGGAATGAAATTCCAGTTTAATTAAAGGATTTTCAAGACTGAATTGAAAAAATGGATTTTCCCAAGTTATGAATGAACTGTTTTAAAAGCTATGAATTGAATCTGTTTATTTTTAACAGATTTAAAGTAATGATTTGTTTAAACCATTTGAAATGGAATTGTTTTGAAAACTAAAGTTAAATCTTTGTTTTAAAGATTTAACGAGTTAATCAAATTGAAATGGGAATTAATTTGGAAAATCTGTGATTAAATCTTTTATTTAAAAGATTAAAGTGTGGAAATTGTTTTAAACCGTTGAAGGTTGTTAAAATGAATCTTTTTGTTTAAAAGATTTGAAATGGAAATTTGTTAAACCATTTGAAAAGAAAGTTTGGGTTTAAGTTGTGACTTAATTGAAATCCCAATATCCGTATATTTTTAAATATTGCGCTCACTATTCGGTTTAGCCAGGAGAGGACCTTTGTGTCACATAACCCATTCCGAATAAGTGATTCGACGTTATGGATAGCATTTGAAGACCGGTGTTGAAGACCGGATATTTTTCGAAAATGAAAGGACAACCTGTCGAATGTCTCTGCACTGAGTTGCTCCGGTATAGAGATTTATATCACTCTTTTGTGACGGGAAGTCCGGACGTGATTGGAAATTATCCGGATGTGCAAGGGCTTCGTGAGAAGTGCCTTCGGTTCTGTTCGATCCCGGAACAGACTTGTATGGTTACATGTCTGACATTACACTTTGAGATGTAAAGCCGATTTCTTTCAAATACATTTCTGTTGGTGGCGGAGAATTTATTCTCTTAGCTTAACACCCTTCTCTGAGACGTACGAGCTCAGAGGTTATGTAGTTGAAATTTATCAGCGATATATCCCAATTTGGTAATGTGGCATGCTGAGTGTTGCTGTGTGATGATCAGTGTTTGATCATTTGCGATATGATCATTTGTTTGATCTTATATCGTTGTGGTCATAGGTTGATCATCTGTTGACCCAAAGCATGGCTTTGTGACAAAGCGTAGCTTTGTGGACGAGACTTCATCAGGGCCTCACAACCCGGAAATGGTCGAAACAGGAATGTTGCGGCAAGGTTATGAGGGTCGCGCCCTTTAGGGTATGTCATTTCCTTCTGGAAAGGGGTGGTATTATGGTATGGAGCCCTGATACTTACTCATGTGGATACACTTATTTATTATGTGTGATGTTGGTTACCGAGGCCTCGGATAAAGGTCCCAAAGGACCGGGTGATGACATATTCGTGAGTTACCTGTTACAGGGGTAACCCGGCCTTGTTTGGCAGAGAGCAGTTTGTCTCTCGGAGCGTCCCGCCAGAGGCGTTCCCTTCGTGGCATAGGAAGTTCCTTAGCCTGACCATTTGTTGGAAATCCATTTCTCCAATACGGAACTTGTACGGTATTAGTTGTAGAACCTGCCATTTACGTACGGTGGTCACCACTGTTTAGATGGTAGCTATAGTAGGCATACGATACTGGTCGTATGTTGGCTAAGATTAATATTATACTTTTGAAATGTTTTTCTGCACTATGCACTAATAATAATAATCCAATGATTTTACGTAGTAAGCATCTTTGACTATCATAAGAAGAAATCTCCTCCAATTCTGCGTTTGCATTGTGTGTGTGGCGGGAGGTCTTATGGTAGTTTCATTTTCTAAAAAAAAAGCATTGCGGATTTCAATGTTTAAAATTCTTTTGCTGTTGTTTAAAGTTAAACTGTTTTTGTTGCTCACACCAGTCCCACGACTGACCTGGAGTTTATTGTTCCCTTCCTAAACTCTGGGTGCTCATTAATTTCCACACGAGCAGTCTAGAGTTGGGTTTCTTTTCAGATATTCAGGTTTAGTAGATTATCTGGAGCTAGTTCATTCATCGGAGTTGGTTATCTTGGAGTTGTGGATTCATTCTTGTCTGAAGATCATTTTGGAGTTATCACTTCTATTGATATTGTTCCGTTGCTGTTGTTATCTTTTCTTTTCCACTGCTATTTCTTGTATCATATCTCTGATGTATATTGATATTCATTGTATCACTCTGTTGTATCAGATATTGTATATCAATGTATTATTCTTTTTATTCCGCTGTGTTATTTACTTAATGTTGTTATAGCTCCGGCGAATCGGATTTGAACGATCGAATCTGCGGCATTCTAGTACAATGTGAAGTATGGATGTTGATTTTCGAGCGGGCAAAACCCGATACGTTACATATTCCATCTCGTTCAGTAAGAAAGATAAACATCAATATATCTTATAAACTTAAACAAGTTCAATTCGTTCAGAAAAAAAAAATACAAATCAATTTACAAACTGAAAGCAAGCAAAGAGATTCAAGAGAATCAGGCTTATGGCTTCTCAAAAGTGTGCTCTGTTCTTCCTTTTATAAACGATGAGTAAACTCTTTATTTAAAAGTTTAAGTAAAACATGTTGTTGCTTGTGAAGTTTTGAAATAAATGATGTTTGCATATGTGGATAAGTATGTTATATGTTTGTTATGATTGAACTATGCATGTCAAACTACTTTGTTCACATTCTTTATCCTGTGAGCAAACTACTTTGTTAAAACTTAAAAACTAATTGAATCTTGCAAGTATGCTGCTGTGAAAAGTTCTAGTATGAATGTGAATGTGCTTGTGTGTATATAAATTTAGGTGTGCATATGATGGCCTCTGTTGATTACAAGCCTTCAAAACCCTGTTATTTTTGGCCTTAGGATCTTAATAAGTTGTTATAAAATCGAAAATCCAAGTTCTACAAATATTTATAAAGAGGGAATTAGGCAAAAGGACAAACTTTGAAAAAAAATTAGGCTGAAGGACACAAAGTTTCATTTTTGGGCTGAAGGACAAACTTTGAAAGAAAATTAGGCTGAAGGAAAATGCTAAATATAGTTAGCATTTTGTACAGTGCAAACATTGTACAAAATGCTAATTATAACTAGCATTATATCCAGTTTTACATTGTACAAAATGCTATTGTATTAGCATTGTCCTTCAGCCTAATTATTTTCCAAAGTTTGTCCTTCAGCCTAAAAATAAAACTTGTTGTCCTTCAGTCAAAAATTTTATGAAAATTTGTCCTTGTGCCTATTTTCCACTATTTATAAATATACCAGTAAGATATTTTCACTGCAAATTGAGAAGTTTCAGTAAAATCAACCGTGAGCAAATATTTCTATCCAGAAATTTTCTTTTGTGTTAATGCTTGTGAGTAAACATCTAATTTTAAAAACTTAAGTAGGTTAATTTTGTTGCTTAAGTGATTACTGTGATATTGATTCTTGCATGTGTGGATAGTAATATACAATCTGTAGTTATGAATGCATTTGAATCTGCATGCCTGAAGTTTGTGTTTCTCTGTTCATTACTGATTACAGAGTTTTAGAAATAAACAAAAATTCAAATTTTCCAAATAAACACTTTGCAGCTTTGGGTTTTCAAATATATTAGTCAAGTTTAAACTCATCTAGATTATGAAAATATGTTTAAGTAAATTAAGTTTAAAAATTACCTGTAAACAAGAATAATGCAGTGGTAACTTATACAATGTAATAAATCAAGTATTGTGTTTGTTGATTCACATATATATATATATATATATATATATATATATATATATATATATATATATCGAATCATCATTGGAATTTATGACTTTTAAAACAAAAATCAAAATTTTTAATGTTAGAATGAATGAGAATTTTGGGGTTTACTGAAATTGGGTTTTGGGTAATTTCTGGAAGCTGGAGTGTTTGCAGTGGTCAGAATTGCTACTGGAGGTGGAGGAGGTAATGGGGGTTCAGGAAAAAATGGTGGTTGAGGCTATAAGGGATGGTGGCGTCGACGATGATCAGAATTAGTTTATAACCCTAGTTATTGTCGAGCCTGCAAAAGTGGGTACTGCGACGTTTCTATTGCATCGAGTCGTTTGGGACTTGGAAGGAGGCTGCGTGGATGAGTGACAGAGGTGTGGCCGAAATCTGGGGGTGCTCTGGTGATCGGCGACGTGGATGTGGGTTTATTTTCAGGCAGTGGTTTAGGTTGGAGTTCTCCTATGAAGCTCGATTTTGATTTCAACGTGATTTCGTGTTTGTGGGTGATTGATTCGTCTCTAATGATCATGGGTGAGCTTCTGGTGGCCTCGGCGATGGTCGCAGGCGATCGACGTGGCTGTGCACGTATACGTGCACTCGCGTATTTATCTGGGAATGTGGAGTTTGGGGAAGAAGGCGAACGTCTCGGGGGAGATGGGTAAGTGACTCGAAGTAACACTCGAGTAGAACGAAAGGAAGACTCGGGTTTGCTTCCTTTCAGAGCTGCAGTGTTTTATTTTAAAAGAAAAGTTAAAAAAAAAGATTTTTCATCAAAATTTAAATACTGTAAACTTAATAAGTGTTTAATAGTTTTAAATCAAAAACTTAATACAGGTTAATTAATTTAGTTAATGCTTAACCATGTTTTAAAACCTTGTTAATATTTTTAAGTAATAAATTAAATTAAGTATGAAGTAATTAATGTAATAAAGAATAATTAAATGGTAATTAATTAAATAATAATTAAATGGTAATTAATTAAAGGATAATTAAATAGTAATTAATTAAAGGATAATTAAGGATAATTAATTAATATGATTTATTAATTATGGTAATTTATTCGAGGATAATAAATTGATTAAAAGATAATTAATTAAAATGGTTTACAATTAATTTATGATTAATTAACCAAGATTTGTAGTTTATTCATAAGTAATTAAGATATTAATTGATCTTACTTATGGATATTTAGTTTCTATTGGATGATTTGATTGTTTGATATCCCTGATATATGATGCTTTGTGATACATCCTGATTTATGTTGTGATCTGTAATTTACTTATCTGTGATATATATTTGTGATTTGTGAATGAACGATAAGTGTGATAGTTAATACCGCTTATCAACTATATCCTGTATTTTGATCTGTGATGATTCATTGTGTTGCACTATTGTGTGAAACCCATGGACTACACTTTTACACACACAAATATGGATTTCACGTGGAAATCGGTTAAGTCACAGATAATTTAAATTTGATGATTTTGAAATTGAAAATTTTATTTTCAATTGATTTTGAAATTAGAAATTTGGGTTTAAAGTGAAAAGCTTTTGAAATGGAATTTCAAAGATGAAAGTTATTTCGAATAACTTAATTAAGTTTTGAAATTTAAATAATTTGATTTAAATTTGAATTCAAGTTTGAAATTGAATCCTATTATTTGAAACTAGGGATTTAAGATGCTGTACAAGTTATATGAATTTAAACCATTTTAAAAGTATAATTTTGGGAATTTGAATTTAACCCAAGGATTTCAACTCGTATGAATGAATCAGATTTTCTGAAATGAAACTGGTTGTTTTCAAATGATAAAAGCTTTCAGATAAGAAATGAAATTCCAGTTTAATTAAAGGAATTTCAAGATTGAATTGAAAATTGTTTTTCCAAGTTATGAATGAATTGTTTTTGAAAACTATGAATTGAATCTGTCTATTTTTAACAGATTTAAAATGATGATTTATTTAAACCATTCGAAATGAAATTGTTTTGAAAGCTATAAGTTAAATCTTTGATTTAAAGATTTAACGAGTTAAATTGAAATGGAAATTGATTTGGAAAATCTGTGAATGAATCTTTTGTTTAAAAGATAAAAATGTGGAAATTGTTTTAAACCGTTGTAGGTTGTTAAAATGAATCTTTTTGTTTAAAGATTTGAAAATGGTAATTTGTTAAACCATTTGAAAAGAGAATTTTGGGTAATAAGTTGTGACCTAATTGAAATCCCAATATCCATATATTTTAAAAAAATTGCGCTCACTATTCGGGTTAGCCGGGAAAAGACCTTTGTGTCATATAACCCATTCCGAAAAGTGATACGTCGTATATGGATGGCATTTGAAGACCGGTGTTGAAGACCGGATATTTTCGAAAATGAAAGGACAACCTGTCGAATGTCTCTGCACCGAGTTGCTCCGGTATAGAGATTTATATCACTCTTTTTGTGATGGGAAGTCCGGACGTGATTAGAAAATTATCCGGATTTGCAAGGACTTCTTTGGAAGTGCCTTCGGTTCTGTTCGATCCCGGAACAGACTTGTATGGATTGTATGTCTGACATTACAAATTGAGATATAAAGCTGATTTCTTTCAAATACATTTCTGTTGGTGGCGGAGAATTTATTCTCTTAGCTTAACACCCTTCTCTATGACATACGAGCTCAGAGGTTATGTAGTTGAAATTTATCAGCGATATATTCCCAATTTGGTAATGTGACATGCTGAGTATTGCTGTGTGATGATCAGTGTTTGATCATTTATCTTTGTGATCATTACTTTGATCATCTGTTGACCCAAAGCATGGCTTTGTGACAAAGCGTAGCTTTGTGGACGAGACTTCGTCGAACCTCACAACCCGGAAAAGGTCGAAACAGGAATGATGCGGCAAGGTTTCAGGGGTAGCTTCCCTAGGGTATGACCATTCCTTTTGGAAAAGGGTAGTATCATGGTATGGAGCCCAGATACTTACTCATGTGGACTCACTTTATTTATTATGTGTGATGTTGGATAACGAGCGCTCGGATAAAGGTCCCAAAGGACCGGGGGTGGCATATCTAAGGTTTGGTATATTCCCTGGAAAAGAGGGTAGCCGGCCTTGTTTGGCAGAGAGCAGTCTGTCTCTCGGAGCGTCCCGCCAGAGGCATTTCTTTCGTGGCATAGGAAGTTCCTTAGCCTGACCATTTGTTGGAAAATCCAAAGAAACAATACGAGCCCTTTTCGATTGCAATTGTATAACCTGTCTCCTCAGGAGGCAGCTATAGTAGGCATAATATAATGGTACCTATGCTGGCTAAGATTAATATTGTATTTTCGAAATATTTTCCACTATGCACTATTAATAATATCAAAAGAATTTCCTTTGCGTAGTAAGCATATTTGACTAACATAAGAAGAAATCTCCTCCAAGTCTGCGATTGCATTGTGTGTGTGGTGGGAGGTCTTATGGTAGTTTCATTTTCCAAAAGCATTGCGGGTTTCAATGTTTAAAAATCCTTTTGTGGTTTGTTTAAAGATAAACTGTTTTTGTTGCTCACACCACTCCCATGACTGATTCGGAGTTTATTGTTCCCTTCCTAAACTCTGGATGCTCATAATTTTCCACATGAGCAGTCTAGAGTTGGGTTTCTCAGATATTCAGGTTTAGTAGATTATCTGGAGCTAGTTTAGTTCTTGGAGTTCATGGACTGACGTTGCTTATCTTTGTGCCTCATTATTGGGAGTTCGAGCTATTTCTGGATTGGTGTTATGAAGAGGGAGATTATCCGCTGCTGATGTTATCGTTTTCTTTTCCGTTGCTATTTCTTGTATCATATCTCTGATGTATATTGATATTCATTGTATCACTCTGTTGTACTAGATATTGTATCAGATATTGTATATCAATGTATTATTCTTTTTCTTCCGCTGTGTTATTTACTTAACTGTGTTATAAGCTCCGGCGACTCGGATTTGAACGGTCGAATCTACGGCATTCGAGTACGATGTAAAGTATGGATGTCGATTTTCGAACGCGAAAATCCGTATCGTTACATTGAACTTAAGAAATGAATGGTGGTATTTTTAAGTAAATTTGGTATTTGGAATCCAATAAATAAATTTGGACATTGTTGTTAAGTAAAGTATACAGGGATTATAAAGGCTATAGGAAAATGGAATTGGATTTTGATTTCGAAGATGAATTTGAATTTCTCAACAAAAGGTATGTATTTGAATTTCAGTATGAAATTTGATGAGTTTCTGATTTTGCCACTTGGCATTTTGTGGAATTTGGGAGTCCGTAGGGACATTTTGTGCTAGTATCGAGCTAGCCGCGCAAAGGAGACGCTGGCGAAATTTTTCGGAAATTTCGAGAGTTAGAAAATTTTGAGAAAATTTTGAAATCAAAATTTGAATTTGAATTTAAATTTGAATTGTTAAGAAAACCATATTATTTGGAACTTATGGTTGATTGTGGAAAGTTAGTTAAAGTGATAATGAATCTTTAATAAAAAGATTGGTTTGAGAATTTGATAAAATTGTTTTGTTTTGGGAAAATGATAAACGGGTACTGGAGCATTCTTCTTAACTTGTAATTTCAGGACGAAATTCTTTTAAGCGGGAAGATTGTAACGACCCTGAATTTTTGACATTTGAAATGTGAATATTTAATTGAGTTTAAATATTTGAATGATTGTTTAATTTGAAATTCAAATATTAGAATGAATTTGGTAATTAAATTATTGAATTTAATTATTGAAGTTGGGTAAAATATTATATCTTCAGTTTTGAACTTGTTAAAAAAATTTCGAGGCTTAGAAAATCTATATTGATAATACTAAAGATAATGGAACTTTCAGAATTGAATTTGAAACTGTTTTGTTCAGTTTTGAAATTCTATCGTTTAAATTGAATTTAAAAATAGCTTTCCGAGGCACAGTCTCGGAATTCGACGAAACTAGTTTCATTGGATCCGTAATATTGTATTATTATCGGATTTCAATTTTCGTAATGTCTGGAGTTGTTGTGTGAGTATGCGATAAGCAAACGCGCTGAAATTAAATCGAAAATTTAATATTATAACTGGTTCAAAAGGCTATCTTCTCCATACGATCGAATTTGGATTCGAAACCTTTTCCATTGCATTCGGAATAGGCGTTTAACATTATGAACGCCTAGCGGCACGCTTGGATAGGGAGTCGAAATTTTTGACTTCGTTTTCAAGTCGATTCGAATTTGAATTTAAATAAATTGATACATTGTTTAACCAGTTGAAATTATTTCACGTTAATGTTTTTCCCTTCAAATCACTGTCTCCCACTCGTACACGCAAACATCATTTCCTCACTTTTATTTCGTTTCAAAGCAGAACATTTCAAAAGAAATATCTCGTTCCCTTTCATTCTTCACGAGGAAAAAATAAATACAAAATCAAAGATAATGGCGAACCAGCCCTTTTTTCCTTGTAATCGCGCGTCTCCCTCTTTCAAAATTTAGAATCGAATCCCCTCTGTAACTAAATGAATCACGTAACGAATGGATTCAAGGTCGAATTCGATTTGGCTCTCGAGCACGGCAAGGAGAAGGAGTTCTATCTATCAAGGGATGTTCGCGAGCGACGTCGCGATGGTGAGGAGGATTGTCAAAGCCGGGGTTGTGATGGTAAGGCGGCGCAGTGGGAGGTTGTGCTCGACGTAGTGGGTTAGCGATGAGCTGGGGTCTCGCGCGTGTGTGATGGCGAATCGAAATCGTGGCCGAGCTCGAGCTAGGGTTCGTCGCGATGGGAGGTTGGCGACTACTGTATTCAAAATTTTGGGTATACTGCATGACGTGAACGCGAGATCTCGGGAAGGCGATGGTTTCGACTGCAACGTTCAATTTCGAGAGTAAGGTAAAGTTTTTAAGTCAGTTTCAATTTAATCTAAATCTAGAGATATATATTGTTTCTATACAGTAGGATAGATTACTGCTGTTGTTTTCAGAAGCAGAAAGAAAAGAAAAAAAACAAAACAAAAATATATGTTACAGTAAAATAGGAAATTAGTTTAGAAAGTTTGAATATATATATATATAACAGTGGGTTTATAAAACAGTTGACTTATATATGTATATATGTATTATACAGTAAAGAAAATTTTGTGGGTATGTCCAGTGGAAAAAAATTAATTTTTTGTCAATGAAATAATCTATTAAAGGAAATTTAGTTTTAAATTTAATTTTGGTTAAATAAATTTATTAAAAGGAATTGGTTTAAAACAAAACCATTGAATAATTAAAATTACAAAACGAAAATTTATTATTCGAATTTTTTTGAATATTAATGAATTGTATAAATTGTTTTACAAGGTCTATAAATCGAGAAAACAAGTCGAATTGGAAATGGATTGCCTGCATTGTCAAAGGTGAGATCTTATCACCCAAACAAAGGGTTTTGTTAAATTTTAAATAGTTATATTTAAAATTATTGATTGTGTTGATTGTGTGCTTGAATGATAGTATATATGATAGTAATATATAGCAATATATATATATATATATATATTGGAATATGTATATATTGGAGATTGATTTTCCTGCATTATATAGAGGATGAGACCCTGTTGCGCCGCATAATAGCAGATGATATTTTATAAATCCCATATACCGCGATATTTCACCTCGAAGAGGAATTGGTATTGTGCTAACATTTGTGGATGCAGGGAAACAGGTTGGAGGGATCCAACTGGATTCCTCAAATTATATGAATTTGTTTCATATGTTGTATGAATTTGTTTCATATGCTGTGTGATTATTTATTTATAATCTGTGAATGATTAAATCTGTGATTGAATTTGTTAAAGGCTATAATTTAACCGAATGTATTTTTGGTATCGTTGGATACCAGAAATAAATAAATTGGATTTTTGAAATTAAAGTTGGAAATTTTAAGTAAATTCTTTTTGAAAGAATTGAGTGAATTTAAAAGAAGGAATTTTTAAAAGCATAAAATTGTTTTTTTGTAATCTTATCGAGTTATTTTCAAAAGTATGGGAAAGGATTTTTATAAAAGGATTTTGAGTAATATTGTTTAAAAGTTGAAGAATTTATTTAAAATGGAATTTTAGATGGTTCGGAAGAGATAAAGGAATTTATTTTAAAAGGTGATAAGTTTCTAGAAATCAAATTGATAATTGATTTGGTATTTGAAAATAAATCTTTGAGAAATCGATATGAAAGTTTATTTGATGTTGAATGAAAAAAATTGATTTGTGTTGAAATATATTAGAAATCGATTTGTAAAATGATTTGGTAATTGGAAATAAATTTAGAAATCGATTTGCAAATAATTTGGAATTTGGAAATAAACTTAGAAATCAATTTGTAATTGATTTGTTGTTGAAATAAATTTAGAAATCAAATTGAAATTGATTTGGTGTTTGAAAATGAATATTTGGAATTTAAATTCACAATGGAATTTATAAAGAAAGGGAAATTTGTTTTAAAAATAAACACTGATTTATTTTTAAATTGTGGAAATAAATTTACAGATTTGGGATGTAAATTTGAAATGAATCGATAAGGGTTTATTTAATTGGTTTAAATGGACCATTTTGAAATGGAAGTGTATTTTCTTTGAAAAGCCGAGTATATTTCCAAAGTAGTTTTAAATTATAAATGAAGAAATTCTGAAATTGGATTTTTAGGAATATTTTGGAAATAAAGTATTTGAACTCGGTAAATTTCCAGTGGAAATGAATAAATATTTGGAAATATATCCCGTGTAGGAAAATTGATTTGAAATTTGTTTTCAAAAGTTTGAAAGGTGAAAAGTGATTTGAAAATTTGTTTTTCAAAAGTGATGAAGTGTGGAAAAATATATATCTTGTGAAGATATTGTGAAAATAAATAATTTGGGAAAATTATTTAAATTGGATGATCTTTGTGAATGTTGTTGATATTTAAATAACCGACTATCAATATTTTCCTTTGAAATGGCACTTGATTTGTTTTTAAAACAAACGCTCATTATTCGGTTAAGCCGGGAGAGGATTTTGTGTCATATAACCCAGTCCGAATAGTGATACGTCGTGAATGGACATTATTTGAAGACCGGTGTTAAAGACCGGATATTTTCGAGGTATGACAAATATATATATGATAACAATAAAAATCATACAATACCTCAAATTTTCTCAAACACCAAAAAAAATGTCATATTCTTTATTTTATTCACCAAGTCACAAATATTGATAAACCTTATCTAACCAAATCACAAATATTGGTGAAACACAAATTCCAGAAATCATCAATTAGAAATCCATAAATCACAAAAAAAGGGGAGAGGCCTATGACAAATGGGAGCATGAAAAATCAACAACATGTGTATCACAAACGGGACGCTATCCCATGGGTCGCTAACCCGTAATGAGCCGAATATCGACGCACCTAAAATGATACGCCCCATGGACATAAACTCGAGTGAGCCGAACATCGACGCACTTAAAAAGATACGCCCCATGGACAGAAACTTGAGTGAGCCGAACATCGACGCACCTAAAAAGATACGCCCCATGCACAGACTCATTGAGCCGATTGCTCCACGAACGGTCAAATGACCATGGGTCGCTACCCCACCAAATTGAGCCGAAGCTCTACAGAACGGTGTATTGTCCCCCACATGGACAAAGAGACTTCTCATATCGCTAGTCTAAACCATAAAATGATCATCATTGATCAATAAAAGTGAAAGTTACACCAAGCTAGTAAATAAATGATTTCAGCTTCATGTCCCATAACCATTGGATTTTTTAAATATTTACGAACAAATTGTAGATTTCCACTTAAAAATTGTCACAAGATTTCAATCGAACAAGTCTAAGAATTAACCGACGAAGTAAACGCAAGCGTTTCACACCATTGGTTTTGCTAAGTCGTTTAATTGGATTTCTCGTACGAATGAGGTAAAAGATTTGTATATAATAATAGATCGGAAAACGGTTTTAAAAACGAGCTTTGTACTAAAGTAAATGTTGAAATCATTTATGTGAAAGAGTTTGAGTATTTACTACTAGTATAGAAACCTTTGTATTTTAAAGTGACAAATAACAAAAACGATTGTAAAAACAATCTATCACCAAAAATTCACATACGACAGCGTGAATTAAAACCATGAAAATCGATATCGAATCCATCAAATGAATATTCCCAAAAATCCAGAAAAGAAGTCATCAAAGTCAATAATAAATGACAACAACCAACCGGATCAACAAAAATCGATTAAAACGGAAATTTGCATAAAAATAGGCAAATTGGCTGATTTTAACAACGCCAGACGTTAGGTGTTCTCCCAGACGTCTGTGCTGAAGGTCTGGAATTTTTCCAGATCACTCAGATGTTTGAGCCATAGGTCTGGAATGTTTATTCCTTTGCCTCAGACGTTTGAGTGTTTTACCAGACGTTTGAGTGTTTTACCAGACGTCTGAGCTGAAGCTTAGGGCAAAATTTGCCTAGGCCATTGATGGCCAATTCAACTCGGACGCGATCAAATGAGCGATGGTGGCTAAGGATTTATGCCAAATGACAACACAGCCCTATAAGCTCTTCAATACACACCAAACAACATGTCCAAACATCCATAGTAGGATTTTCATAGATTTTGACTTCAAAATACCAAAATTGGAAAATTCACAAAACCAATTCAATTCAAAAGCAATTGGACATGAAATAGATGTTAGGAATTCATACCTAACAACAATGAAAGCTATAGACATAGATGTGAGTTCAAGAACTCACCTTTAAACTCAAAAACAAGGAATGAGAAGCTCTAAAACAAAGCAAGATCGATCTCTCTTCAACTTCACTTCAAGAACCTTCAATCTATGATCAAATGCAAATTTTTTCCTAAGTTAGGTTATAGGAAAAATCAAGAATTGAAGAGGAATTTAGATGGAGAAGATGAAGAGCATGCTTACCTAAGCTTCTCCTTGATTTTGGAACTTGGATTTGAATTTCCTAATAATCTAGGGTTTAGGAATTTTAATTTCCTCTCTTTTACCCCATTTTTCCTTTTAGCTTGAGAGTGTTAGGAAATTATGAAAGGAATGAATGAAGAGGAGTGGAGTGGGAGGTATTTGGTAGAAGGTTTGTGTTCTCTTATTGGGTTAGTGGCTAAACACAACCAAAATCCCAAACAAAATACAAAAATCCTAATCAACTCCAAACATATCAATGTTTATACTCAAAAAAGTTGTAAACGTCGTTTTGAACTCAATGGAAGTTCTCTCTAGTCCAGATTCGACTGTTTACAAAAAGTTGCATTTCAGACTTTAAATTCAACAAACGATGCTATATTTAAATAAAACATTTAAATATATAATCGTAAAATATGCGGGTTGTTACACCTGCAATCTTGATAAGGTCCATATATGTATATAATTGTATAGTTGTTACCATTGAAACATAAATTGGTGGTTCTAACAATCTCCCTGTTTTTTATCATGACAAACATACAATCAAATATCAACTATACGGTGAAATATTAACTAAAAGATCAAAATATCAACTATAGAATTGAAGTATTATTATCTTTGTGTATGTTTATCTCCCCCTATGTATATGCATCTCCCCTATGTATATGCATAAATTTCTCCCCCTTTGTCAATATCAAAGTGGAGGGAAAAGATGTACAATACATATATAAATGATATAAATGGTCATAGCATGTCATCATTTCAGATTATGGAAAACCAAAATTTGAAATTTCGAAGAAAAATTTAGAAGGAATTATAATAGAAGTTATACATTGCAAAACAAATAAGCATAAGAGTTTCAAAATAAAAGAAAAAGTTTAATTGTACTGATTTAGGGAATAAGATAGACCTCTATAGTTTTTGTAACACTCCTAGTAAGAGGATGGATCCTGCTCATATGTACCTGGCTATGGCATTTGATCGTTGTACTCCTCATCCTTGTTAATTGAAAGGCCTTGAAATGTCATGTAAGATGGTTGTTGAAAATATGGAGTATCAGAGACGTGCATTTCATCACTATCTACTACTTCTTCCTCGGCTTGTGCTTGCATGGGAGTCTTCCCTCGGTCATCTCTATCGTGTGACGTACCTTTGGGCAAGGCTTGAGAATGATAAACTGGTGTTTGAACCCGAGGTGGAGGTGTTGGGGAAGGCGAAGATGATGAGCATGAGGAAGATCGGCCATGGACTTTGCGCATTACTTTCTCTAAAGTGGAGACCACTTTGTCCAGAGTCTTCTCTATCTTTGTCATCCTAGTGGAGAAAGAGTGTTCCAATCCAGTTATTTTTCTGTTTCAAGCTCGTTGATTGGTCGTGATTAGTTTTTTATTTTTGATTGCCAAATCGCAAAGAGATTCATTTGGCGTTAGTTCAACCCGAGCTTCTTGAATTTCAGAGACTGAATAATATTCGGTACCATAACTAGAGGAACTTTGATGTTGGGAAGGATGAGGGGAGTAGGTTTGTTGAGGAGCGCTAGTTTGAGGAGGACCGTGATTTTCTTGTTCTTGTTTTTGTTGAGTCCATTGGTTGAAGGGAATGATATGAGGTGGACCCTTCGAAAGATGCATCAGTAAAAGATATCGTGGTCCACTATCTTTGGTTGGAATTTTTTCATACTGTGAGATATACGAAGGAACTCCAAGATTTTGCAAGATGCGCATTATATACGGAGCATAAAAAATGGAACGCGATGCTAATCATGAATAAGTTTTGGCCAATTGACCCATAGGCGAGCAAATATGGCATACAAAGCTTTATGGTCATTGGGACAAATTTGTTCATGACTACCTAGAGGAGGAATGATGGAATTAATTATCATGCGATTTAATAGTCTAGCTCGTGGTCAAAGATAAATGGTATTCCATTGTGGCATTCTATCCTCCCATATTTGATGGGTAACTTCATCTCTGGGTAGAAGACTATGATCCGGTATATCGGTTAAATCAATCACCTCATAAGAACATCCTAAAACACATCAATTTTAACTTATTTCCCGTAAACACTTGAACATAAACCATCCATCATCATTCTCTAGATTCCAAATCTCTGAACTACATAGATTGGAGTAGAAGAGGTAAATAGCATGTGGATCAACTATTACCTATTCGCATCATAGCTAAACAAATTGCAACAACCAGCATCCGTAGTAATTCCTAAGATTTCATATTCCATAACATTGCCAAGGCGATAAAAAAGACCTGAGTGGATCTTCTTTGGGGTAAGCGCCTCGAATCTTTTGATTGCATTGGTATTATTGTGAAGCCATTTGTTAATGTGAGCTTGTGTGACTAGTGCTTGAGAGGAGGATGAAGATTGGCATTGCTTTTTCTTCTTGGAGACGCTAACCTTCTTAGAGGTCATTGATTTAAGAGTTTGAGTGTTTTGAGATCCAGGGTTTCAGGAATTTGGAGTTGAAATGAAGGCAAAGTGAAGAGAAAGGGAAAGTTTTTTTACATACGGTCGTGGATAATTTTCGCCAGAGCAGCGACAGACATCTGTGAGGAAGTCACAGATGTCTATGGCTTCAGTGAAAATGAGGCAGAGAGAGTCGACAGACGTCTATGATGGTTCCACAGACATCTGTGGCTACATAAGATTTAAATAGAGAGTTTTTACAAACGTCTGTGAGTTTTCCACAGACGTTTGTGGTTACAGGGGAAATTTTCCCGTGATTGATGACAGACATCTGTGATATGTAATTTCTATCATCTAGAGTAACTTTTTAATATGAATGAAAATATTTATTAAAATTTAAATATAACAAATAGTGTACATATCAAAAATAAATAAATGTGATGTGTAACAAATAGTGTACATATCCTTTGTTTTTATCCCACGAATTTGTTTCAACTTTTGTGTCGTCAAGTAATGGGTTTAGTGGCGACCAACTTGGACGAGCTTGAGTGTCAATCCAAGCTTTGTTTGATGGTCTCGGTTTGCATAAATTTCTCGGAGTAGAGTTACGCGCTTTTGGAGGAGTTTCTTGCAATCGAGGAGACTTTTGATGTACCCAATTTTTTATTAGTGAATGACCATAAATTGCTAGAATAATTTTTTTGAGAAAATTTAGATGAGATCCTTGACGTTGTTACTCATAATACATCTCTTTTGAATGCTAATCATTTCTTGTTGATAGTGATATATCTCATCGACTTTGTCGGTGGGAGATGTTGATTTCAAATCAATTGATCGCTTAGTTTTCTTTCCATTGGAGAAAAGTCAATGTGGTATGTTGGTGATCCAACAATGTTTAGAGAGTCCGAATGAGTTGATGTCGGTGTGGACTTGTGACGACCCGAACTCGAGGTCCGACAAACAACATCAAATTCGTATCGCCGGAGCTTATAACAACATCAGATGAAAATAAACAGTGGAAACAAAATGAATATCATTGATCATAACACAGGTACAACATAGATACAATATCCATTACAACATCGATTACTAATATCAGAGTGATACACAACAAAAGATACAATAATAAAGTGAAAACTCCACAGCGGAACAACAAAGTCTTCTGCAAAGTTCCAACATACATCTACTTGGATAAGGTCTTCAGAACTCTAAGCACTTCAAAAGATATCCAGGACAAAAGCTTCCCAAAATCCAATAGCTTCTAAACCCATAAAGACTCCAAAATCCAGCTAACACCAAAGCACGGAAAACCTACTACTAGGCTGCCCGTGTGGAAATTATGGGCACCCAGAGTTTAGAAAGGAAACAATAAACTCCGGGTCAGTCATGGGACTGCTATGAGTAAACAAAAACAGTTGCTTTAAAACAAACAACAAAAGAATTTTAAACATTGAAATCCGCAATGCTTTTGAAAAATGAAACTACCATAAGACCTCCCACCACACACACAATGCAATCGCAGACTTGGAGGAGATTTCTTCTTATGATAGTCAAACATGCTTACTACACAAAAATCTCTTTGATATTATTATTAGTGCATAGTGTACAAAAATCATTTCGAAATACAATATTAATCTTAGCCAGCATAGGTACCATTATATTATGCCTGCTATAGCTGCCGCCTGAGGAGACAGGTTATACCAATTGCAATCGTAAAGGGCTCGTATTGTTTCTTTGGATTTTCCAACAAATAGTCAGGAAAATGAACTTCCTTACCGAAATGGAAACGCCTTTGGAAAGACGCCCCGAGAACCTAACCGGATCTCTGCAAAAACAAGGCCGACACTACCTCACGCTTTAACCAAGCTGTAACTAGGTAACTACCACACGAGTATGCCATTCCCGGTCATTACTGACCTTTATCCGAGGGGCCCCTCAACCAACAAAGCAACATCACACAGTAATAAATTTACAGTGTCCACACGAGTTAAGTATCTGGGCTCCATACCATGATACCACCCTTTATCCAGAAGAAAATGGACATACCCTAGGGGCGCGACCCTTAGAAACCTTGCCGCAACATTCCTGTTTCGACCCTTACCGGGTTGTGAGGCTGGACGAAGTCTCGTCCACAAAGCTACGCTTTTTCACAAAGCCATGCTTTGATCAACAAATTATCAGCAACACACAGCAACACTCAACATGCCACACTACCAAATTGGGAGTATATCACTGATAACCTTCAACTACATAACCTCTGAGCTCGTACGTCTCAGAGAAGGGTGTTAAGCTAAGAGAATAAATTCTCTACCACCAACAGGAATTTATTTGAAAGAAATCAGTTTTATATCTCAAAGTGTAATGTCAGACATACAACCATACAAGTCTGTTGCGGGTTCGAACAGAACCGAAGACACTTCCAAAGAAGCCCTTGCAATCCAGGTATTCACAATCCCGATCGGACTTCCCATCACTTAGGGAATCTCTATACCATAGCTACTCAGTGCAGAGACAATCGATAGGTCATCCTATCGCTCTCGCAAATACCCGGTCTTCACCACCGGTCTTCAAATGCTATCCATATTGTCGTATCACTATTCGGAATGGGTTATATGACACAAAGGTCCTCTCCCGGCTAAACCGAATAACGAGCGCAATTAAAAATCATATGGATACTGGGGGTGTCAGTTAAATCACAGCTTAAAGCCCAAAGCTTTTCATTCGAATGGTTAAAACAAATTACCATTTCCAATCTTTTAAACAAAAAGATTCATTTCAACAACCTTCAATGGTTTAAACAAATTTCCATACTTTTAATCTTTTAAACAAAAAGATCCAATTCACAAAGTTCACCCCATTCACAAAGATCCATTCATGGATTTCAAAACAATTTCCATTTTAATTGAATAGGTTTACTCGTTAAATCTTTAAATCAGGATTTAACTTATAGCTTTCAAAACTCGTTTCCAAAGATTCATTCATAGTCTTTCAAAACAATTCCATTTCAAGTTGGGTTAACTCATCCGGTCTTTGAATTAAAGATTCATTTCATAGTTTTCAAAACATTTCAATTCCATTTCAAACTTGAAACCTTTCAACACAATTTAGAAATCCTATCTTAAAATGAAAGCTATTATTATTTGAAAACAAATAGTTTTCATTTCGGAAAAATTCGATCTCATTTATACAAGTTGAATCTTTGGGTTAGTTCAAGTTCCCAAAAGCAACACTTTAAAAATGGTTTAAAACCCATATAAACTTGTATAATTCTTTTTAAATCATAAATACCAATATAGGATTCAATTTCAGATATTGAATTCTAATTTAAATCAAATTATTCAAATTTCAAATCTTTATTAAGTTATTCAAAATAACTTACATTTTTAAAACACCCTTTCAAAGGATTTTTACTTTAAACCCAATCCATTTTCAACCCATTTGAATTAAAAATTCAAATTGAAAATTATTTTAAAAATCTATGACTTAACCGATTTCCACGTGCAATCCATATTTGTGTGTGTATGGTGTGGCCCAGGGATCTTACACCATAGTGCACAACATCAATCATCATAGATATACCAATATCGATAAGCGGTATAATCGATAACGCTTATCTTCATTCACAATTTCACAGATAAAATAAATTTATCAGCCACAAAGATTCATCATTACAATTCGATGTGGGTTTCAGATAACCAACTGGAATCCGACTCCCTGTCGCATTGAAGTTTAAATGCCGTTTTACGGGCGAAAGGGTTTTCACATACATATAGGAACAAATCACAAGTCACAAAGCAATCATAGTATCACGACAGAAATATCGATCCAGTACAGAACATTTGATGATAGTCAATCATCTCCAATTAGGGTGAATATAATTAAGTGTATTAACCACACAATTATTTAATAAATTTTAAATCGATGATTAATTATTATTTTTCTATACATTGATTCAATCCTAATTAACTTTATCAATTAATTTTTTTTCTTTTCTTAATTTAATTGTCTTAATTCATGAATCCTTAATTTATAATTGATTAAATCTTACTTACTTTCATATATTAACATTCTTTAAATTAATCAACCTTTAATTATACAGTAATCACAAATTTTTATTTGCTTAAATCTTTATTTAATCATTATAGAGGAATTTGTTTTTAAATTAAAAATTTAAATATTTGATTTACTCTTCAAATCTTTTATCAAGTTAAATTTTTAAACAGTTAAATTTTCAAAATCAAAATTATTAAAACACTTCATTTATTTCAGATACTTATTTCAAAGAAAACCCAAATTTTAAAATCATGTTTCAAAATTTCCAAAAACTGGAGTTTTTACTGTTTTTAAATTTGTCCTGAGGCCTCCCCGAGTCCTCCCCCATGTGCACATGCACCGACACCAGAGGCAACTCCGACCAACGGCGAACATTTCAGCACGTCAACCACCAACCCAGCAACCATCTCTAGTCACTAAAACATCCAAACTTTCCTCGAATTAAAATCGAACCCTCCCATTCAAAAACTGGAACCCATTGCTTTGCTAAATCCGCCTCGACCTCGCGACGCCGACCATCAGAGGTGCTGCAGCTCCGGCCTCATCTCGCCGAACCCTCGTACTACCCTCCCCTGCAATACTACGCCTAGGGATGGCAATGGGGCGGGTCTAGGGTCCAAACCCGGTTGACCCGCCCCTGTTTTAGCCCGCCCAGACCCGCCCCATTGGGTCATCGGGGCGGGTAGACCCGTGACCCGTTCTTGATAGCTCCGGGTCTACGGTCGGGTCGGGGCTTGGCTGACCCGCCCCAACCCGACCCGCACTTCTAAGATCTCATGAAATCGCTTTAGTATTATAACGATGATTTGTTAATCTTTATATATATATATATATATATATATATATATATATATATCTGTGTATGTTTGATTATGACATGGATATTATAATGTTACAATCAATAAGCTATAAAAAGTTTATAGTATTAAGCTGCATCATTGATATTTATAAAATAACATATGCATATTTTTTTGAATTATTTTGTACACCACATTTTTATTATCTTCCTTTATAATTGTAAACACATTGTTATTTGTATTTAAAGTATCATTTAGTGACAACAAATATAAATACATGTACATTAGCACACAATTTTGAATCAATATAAAAACCTTCACTGGGTCTCGGGGCGGGGCGGGTCTACCCTGACCCGTACGGGTCTCGGGTTGGGGCAAAATTCTGGACCCGCACCGGGTCTACGGGGCGGGTCTGGGGCGGGGTCTAAAAACCCCGGGGCGGGCCTAGGGCACAAGAAACCCACCCCAACCCGCCCCATTGCCATTCCTAACTACGCCGCTCGATCCACCAGAGGTGGAGAAAACACCTCATTTCCGACCTCGACTACAAACAACTGTTAAACCCTAAAGTTGCTTCGATTCGACATCTCCTTTAATAGAAAAATTGTTTGACATTTTTCCCAATATCATCGATTACTAGGCTTGCTCCCTGCAAAGTTTCAACATCAAAAAAACTTCCGATCGCTCGAAATTGGGTAGAACCCATTTTTCGTTCATCTACAATTTACTGATGATATACTCAATGAAAAATCACAATTTTTGTTTTAAAATTCATGTTTTCGAATAACAATTCACAATATATACTTGAATTAATGGTTCATCATATTCGAATTTTTACTTGATTTGAAAAGTGGCTGTGTTTAACAGGTTCCAAAAAAAAAGAAAACAACATTGCTTTGCTCTGATTTATTATTAAACAGACTACATGATTAAAACAAACACTTTGGTTTGTTTACAATAAAATTTCAAAAGAAAACAGAGAGAGAAAAATGATTTACGTTGCCATTGGTTTACTCTGTGAACCAGAGAGAAGAAGAAAAAGAACACAGAGATGAAATCCTGAATATAAACATTCCCAGGCAAAATTACACATACACACTAACTTGTTCATAGGTTAAGGTTCTCAACATTATCTAGGCATGCATACGACAACAAGAAATTTGATTTAAACAGAAGTTCACTCACTTGGAACAAATTTGAACAGAACACTTTTGTGTTGAAAATAAATGCAGTTTTGAACTTCCTGTTTTTGTTCAACAGATTTGTTTTTGAGTTTATAAATGTAGTGATACTTATATTATTATTTTTTTCTTACTTTCCTCTGATTTGCTATGTTATGTTTTAAACGAGCAAGACTAATATGGATGTGTATATATAAGGAAGAGGTTTATACGAGGGAGTATTTACTGGTACTTGACTTTTTCTTTGTGTTGTACTGGGTATAATTATTGTGTACATTTTCTTTATATTGGTTTTGTACAACCAGAGACTTTTTCCTTCTTTCAATGGTGGCAGAGAAGAAAGCATTTAATGCTTATGCTTCCCTTCTTGTTTACACACTTATACTATTTGGAATTTTTTTTCCATAAGTACAATTTTGTTTTATTAAAAGATATTTCCTTGCATACATATTTATTTTTGTTTTCTATGTTATCTTCTTGTTTTCATACAACTCCCAGCAAACACACTTATGCTATTTGATCTTTATATGTATTATTGTTTCCTGGTTTGCATAATTTACATGCAACTTGTATGTATTTCATATGTCATTTTATAACCATTTGATTTTATCACAAACATATATTTATTTCTGTATTTTTTTCTCAACTTATAAATTCAAATTCAATATATATATACATACTTATATAAGATGTTAAATCCAAGTGATTTAAATTCAAAAGAATTTGGAGTTTTATTCATTTAAATTGACACATATTTTATTTGTTTTAAAACTTTTCAAGTTAAGCTTCCAAAAATTCAAATAAGTCACTAAATTCAAATTAATAATTTCTAGGATGTTACAATATCCCCTCCTTAAGAAAATTTCGTCCTCGAAATTTGACAAGGAGATAACAAAGAACAGATAAAAGATATAGAAATATCTTTTCAGATCAAACCGGATATAAATTCTGCATTTTGTTTACCAAATCAGAATTATCAACAATAGATATGAGAACAAACTCAATCAACTATGAAACAATTGGGTTATCTGATCTACGAAGTATACAGGGTATTGGTTAGTTCGAAGGGATAACTAACCATTCATAGATTATATCGAAACCTAATGAAACAGACAGAAATAGATTCGATTACGATCTCATATTCAAGTTTTTAAATCACTTACGATTTGCTGAGAAATAAAACTATGGGTAGTTCCCGTGTCGGACAACAATCCGAGAATTTTATCATAAATGAGAAAGTTACCTTCCAAAATTCCTTTTCCCTTATCAGCCTTTGAGGTTGAAGGATCATCTTTGATTGCATACACCTTTGCTACATGAGTTTGCTTCCTTTTCAAGCAATCTTTAACTTCATGTCCTGGTTTGTGACAGTAATAGCATTTCTTAACTTCCTGACCAGTCTCCACAGGTTGCTCTTTCTTAACTTGTTTCCTTGGATTCTTGCAGTTGTTTGCATAGTGGCCCTTTTCTTGGCAATTGTAACAAGTTATATCTTTCACCGGGTTTCCCTGACTGTCCTTCTTTTCCTAGCCTTGATATGGTTTCTTGTTCCCGAACTTTCTTTTCTTCAAATTTTGATTGCTCGTATCTCCTTCTTCCCTTGGGGTTTCTTGCATATCGAGTGTAGCATATCTGTACCCCATAACAACCAAATCTGAAAAGGATTCCTTGACGTGGCCAATCATCCTTTCGTGGAATTTCTTATTCATCCCACGATGAACCTTTCGTTCTTTTTCAAAGGTGTGTTTACCAATTCAGGACCAAGACAAGACAATTCATTGAATTTGTTCAGATATTCCTCAAATGTCAAACTTCCTTGCTTCAAGTCCATAAACTCCTGGTACATTCGAGAAATACCAGCCGATGGCATATAGCGCTTCTCAAATACTTCTTTAAATCTCTCCCAAGTAAACTCGCCTTCTGGCTTATCTACAGTGGCTGTCTCCCACCATGCTAAGCTTTATTCTTGAAGTTGCCCTTTAAAAATACTTTAGCCCTTTAAAAATCCTTTCACTCGATCTGATCCAAGCTTGGGCCACAACAATAGACTCCTTGCCGGTGAACGGTTTGCCACCAAGTCTCAAGAAGCTTTTATACAAATCAGCCAGATTCGACTAATTCTGAGTAGGCATTTCTGCTTCTGCTGTTGGGGGAATTTGATTAGCTGTTGTGTCATTTCCTTGACCCCTAGCTCTTCCTCTTCGTCCGCTCATTCTAACTATCTGTAATTAGTAAGAAAACTGGATATAGATCCACGGACAAAATATCTCAAGGAATATCAGCAGTTAAAAGAAATAGACTAGAAAAATTCAAGGTTTCGGGTGATACTCATTCTAGGGTATACTTCACCCTATCTCTAATGAGCCATCTAATGTGTTATACTCCATAGCTAAAGTTCTTACTCAACCTTTAGCTCTGATACCACTTGTGACGACCCGAACTCGAGTTCCGACAAACAACATCAAATTCGTATCGCCGGAGTTTATAACAACATCAGATGAAAATAAACAGCGAAAACAAAATGAATATCATTGATCATAACACATGTACAACATAGATACAATATCCATTACAACGTCGATTACTAATATCAGTGTGGTACACAACAAAAGATACAATAATAAAGTGAAAACTCCACAGCGGAACAACAGAGTCTTCCGCAAAGTTCCAACATACATCTACTTGGATAAGGTCTTCAGAACTCTAAGCACTTCAAAAGATATCCAGGACAAAAGCTTCCCAAAATCCAATAGCTTCTAAACCCATAAAGACTCCAAAATCCAGCAAACACCAAAGCACGGAAAACCTGCTACTAGGCTGCCCGTGTGGAAATTATGGGCACCCAGAGTTTAGAAAGGAAACAATAAACTCCGGGTCAGTCATGGGACTGCTATGAGTAAACAAAAACAGTTGCTTTAAAACAAACAACAAAAGAATTTTAAACATTGAAATCCGCAATGCTTTTGAAAAATGAAACTACCATAAGACCTCCCACCACACACACAATGCAATCGCAGACTTGGAGGAGATTTCTTCTTATGATAGTCAAACATGCTTACTACGCAAAAATCCTTTTGATATTATTATTAGTGCATAGTGTACAAAAACCATTTCGAAATACAATATTAATCTTAGCCAGCATAGGCTGAGAAGAAAGCATTTAATGCTTATGCTTCCCTTCTTGTTTACACACTTATACTATTTGGAATTTTTTTTCCATAAGTACAATTTTGTTTTATTAAAAGATATTTCCTTGCATACATTTTTTTTGTTTTCTATGTTATCTTCTTGTTTGCATACAACTCCCAGCAAACACACTTATGCTATTTGATCTTTGTATGTATTATTGTTTCCTGGTTTGCATAATTTACATGCAACTTGTATGTATTTCATATGTCATTTTATAACCATGTGATTTTATCACAAACATATATTTATTTCTATATTTTTTTCTCAACTTATAAATTCAAATTCAATTTATATATATATATACATACTTATATAAGATGTTAAATCCAAGTGATTTAAATTCAAAAGAATTTGGAGTTTTATTCATTTAAATTGACACATATTTTATTTGTTTTAAAACTTTTCAAGTTAAACTTCCAAAAATTCAAATAAGTCACTAAATTCAAATTAATAATTTCTGGGATGTTACAATTTAGTTGGAGATACGTAAGTGCTATTTGATGAGGGGGATTTATAGTCGATAGTTGAATATGTTGAGTCGTGGTAGGAAGACATTGTATTATTTGTTATAGTAATTTAGTTGTTTTTATTTACTATTTTATGTAGTATATAACTAAATTTTTAAGATAAAATGTAGCTATATTTAGAAGAAGTAGTTGAGAAAAATGAATTAACCCATAGGAAGTTAATAGATATTAGTTTGATTTAAATGGTTGTTTTTAAAAAAATATGTGGTTGTTATTAATTCCAAGTTATATACTTAATTATTCAGTTGAAATTGCATATAAACTATTACAAATTTAACTGATCAAAACATTATTTCTATAACTTTAGTTAACCAATTCGTTGGATGAACAAATTCCTAGATCCCGTCTTAACTTAATAAAAGTAAGTTCACTTAATGAGTTTGTAAAAATACCAGCTATTTGATTTTCGGTAGTAACAAATTCTAGAGTTATTATTTCTTTTTCAACATTATCTCTCAGAAAATGGTGACGAATATTTATATGTTTTGTTCGTGAGTGATTAATTGGATTTTTAGATTAATTTATAGCACTAGTATTATCGCAATATATTGGAGATTTGTTTATTATTTTTCCATAGTCTTTAAGTGTTTGTTGCATATATATTACTTGAGCGCAAGCTAACGCCGCAGAAATATATTCGGCTTCACATGTTGAAAGAGAAATACAATTTTTCTTTTTACTAAACCATGAAACTAACGATTGACCAGAAAAGTGACATGTGCCGCTTGTATTATTTCTATCTGATTTACATCCACCAAAATCCACTTCACTGTAAGATACAAGTACAAACGTCCCGCCCTTTGGATAAAATAGACCATAATCTTTAGTGTTGGATAAATATCATAAAATCTGCTTAATTGCCCAATGATGTGATTCTTTAGGTTGTGCTTGAATTTTTGCACATAAACAAACACTCAGCATAATATTTGGTCTACTAGCGATTAAGTATAGTAAGGATCCTATCATGCTTCGATATAGTTTTTGATCGAACTCTTTTCCATGTTCATCTTTGTCTAGATGAGTAGTAGTACTCATTGGAGTGGGTTTACTTAATATATTATCCATTCCAAAATGTTTTGGTAATTCTTTACAATATTTTTTTTGATTTATAAAAATTCCATTATTTAATTGTTTTATTTGTAATCCTAAAAAGAAATTCAATTCACCCACATGAAACATTTCAAATTCATTTGTCATTATTGTAGAAATATCATTACATAAATTTTCGTTAGTAGATCCAAATATAATATCCTCAACATAAATTTGAACAATTAATATATCCTTCTGTTCTCTTTTATTAAATAATGTTGCATCTGTTTTACCAATCCGAAAACCAAAATTAACTAAATGTGATTTTAATCGATCATATAGAGCTCGAGGTGCTTGTGTTAAAGCATATAATGTTTTTTAAGTTTAAAAACACGATCTGAATATTTTTCATGAACAAATAGTGGTGGTTGTTCTACGTAAACTTTTTCATGTATAAAACTGTTTAAGAAAGCACTTTTACATCCATTTGAAATAGCTTAAAGTTATGATGACACGCAAAAGCAAGTAATATTCTTATGGCTTCAAGACGTGGCACAGGTGGAAAAGTTTCTTCATAATCAACTCCTTCTTCTTGATTGTACCCCTGTGCCACCAATCTTGCTTTATTACATATGATATTTCTATTTTCATCAGTTTTGTTTTTAAAAACCCTTTTAGTTCCAATTACTGACTTATCGTTAGGTCTTAGTACTAATTCCCAGATATTATTTCGTTCAAATTGATTAAGTTTTTCTTGCATTGCTAAAATCCAAAATCATCATTTGATGCTTCATTGTAATTTTTTGGTTCAAAATTAGATATAAATGCTACATTACTCATCTGATTTATTTGTCTTCTAGTTGAAACTTTGTTATTAAGATTTCCAATTATGTTATCAATAGGATGATCTTTTAAAATTCGGAGCGGTGATTTCAAATTACTGTTATTTTGATTATCATCATTATTTTCAATTATAGTTTCAATGTCTTTATTTTGATTAGTGTCAAAAATTTCTTTGTCGTCTTTATTTATATTTTTAAAGTTTTCATCAAATGAGACATGAAGACTTTACTCTCTAACATTTGCTCGTTTCTTAAAAATTCTGTAAGCTTTATTTTGATCGGAATATCCAACAAAAATTCCTTCATTTGCTTTTGAATCAAATTTACCAAGATTATCTTTTGTATTTAGAATAAGGCATTTTTATCCAAATATTCGAAAATATGATACTTTTGGTTTATAGGTGTGATTTTTCTTTCAACTACTACATTTTGTTGTGGTGTTCGTGGAAATGAAAAATTATGAGTAATTCCCTTTTTATTACAAAAGTTTGTAAATAATTCATTTTCAAATTCTCCACGTGATCGGTTCTTATACTTTTTATCTTTAGATCCATTAGAGTTTTAATTCGTTTAGCAAATATTTTAAACATTTTGAATGTATCACTTTTATGGTTTAAAAATTGCATCTAAGTATATCTTGAAAAATCATCTACAATTACAAAGACATATTTATTGTGATTTATCGAACGTACTTGTAATGACCCGGATTTTTCAACGGTAAATTGTGAATATTTAAATGGTTTTAAATATTGAATTTGAATTATAGATTGATTTTGAATATGAAAATTGTTGTTATTTATAAAATAAATTCAGAGTTTTATTATAGCAATTTATTGGATAATTTAATTATTGAAGTTATAATTGAATATTGGTTAAAGTGTGGAATCTTAAGTTTAAGCTTGATAAAAATAATTTAAAGGCTTATAAAATTTATATTAATAATACTGAAGACAATGCAACTTTTGAAATTGGATTTAAAAGTAGTATCTTCAGTTTTAAAAAATATATCGTTTAAATTGACATTTAAAAATAACTTTACAAGGCACAATCTTGGAACTCGACGAAACCAGTTCCATTGGATCCGTAATAGTGTATTATTATCGGATTTCAAAATTTCCTAGCATTTGGTGTTATCGTTTAGCCGTACGGTATAGAAACGCGTTGAAAATAATATCGAAATTTAATACAATAATTGGGTCCAAAAAGCTATCTTCTCCATACGATCGAATTATGACCCAAAACCTTTTCCATCGCGTTCGGAATAGGGGTATAACATTATGAACGCTTAGCGGCAAGCATCAATAGGAGGTCGAGATTTCACGGCACTTGATTCGAGATATTTTGAGAATAATAATAATAAAAAAAGTGAAAATCAGTGAACAGTGACACATCCTATCCATTAGCCAACCTACCCTTCTTTTTCAATCTAAATCCAGAATCAGCCGCCCTTTTTCTTTTTTTAAAACGACATTTCCTCCTCTCCTCAGTAATTCATGAAAAATCAACTCCGTTTAAAAAAAAGAAAGGAAAGTGGTGATCAAATCGCAAATCGTGCACGTGAGGAGAAGGGCAAGAGGGTCGCGCTCATAGGGGCAACTCGGTGAAGGCCGGTGAGTGAGCGATGCGATGAAAGGGGGAAGCAACGACCGAGGAAGGGGACGTGGTCGCGATTGGTTTGAAGGATGGGCAGCGTGATTTAAGAGAGAGGGTTTCAACTCGAAGCATGTCAGTTCGTAGCTGTCTTGCGAAGCAGCCATAGGTGTCTAAGCTTCCATGGCAGACGACTGCTTCGTGTGTGCTAATACCTAGAAGCGTTGGTAGAAGTGCGCGTGCTCAGGCAGGCATTATGGGTGATAACCAGGGAGCTATGTTGAGGCGGTTGTGAAGCTAAGCTGTGAGATAATTGAATTTGATGGAGTTCAATGCAACAATGGGGGAGCGGCAGTTCTAGAGTGATGTATGCGAGGTTGTTTGGCAGTGCTAGTCCATTGAGGTAACGTTGGTATGGTCACGTGCTGGAGATAGCAATGAGGGATGCTTGTGAGCGAGCTTTGTTTGCAACTTTGGTTATCGGCTGCGACCTGGAGAAGTAGAGGCCTTGACTTAGTGTCTAGCGTCAGCAGAGAGGTTTACAATCAATTCATGTTATATGGTACAGTTATCTTTGGTGATGCTATATTGTATATATAAACTCATTTTGCTCTTCTAGGTCGGTGATAAGGAAATCCATCCTCTTAAATGATTAGGAGGTAATCTCCGTTGTTATGTACGTATGTTTATTTCCCATAAAACTAAGGTTATGATTACCGGGAAATCTATCGATTGATTTTGGAGCACCTGGTAAGCAGGGGAGTATACTTATATGAGATGACCTGAAACCATAACCACTCTGAAACCATATATGTGTTCTATGCTTCTAGGACGGTGATTCAAGGTTACCACTATGTAGTCAGCACCCCAAAAAGGGGGAACGTTACAAGTGGTATTAAAGCTTAGGTTGAGCGAACACTTAGGCTTTGGTGGGAAATATTCATTAGAGATAGAGTAAATAATACACTAGAATGAGTTTGAGTGTGTGTGTGTATGTGTATACGAGCGTGTATTTGTTAGTACTATACAAATATTTTATATAATGTTGATTTATCAGTTGAGTGGTCCATTAATTCTGGTCGATACAGAAGGAACAACTGTACCGATAGGGGTTTTTAAATACTTGAACAAGGTAAACTAACACAGTATTGTTTTGAAAAAATGGGTAAATGAAATAATTTTACCCCGAATTATATTTTATATATAAAAGTATAATTTTCAGAAATTGATATAGTAATTTGTGATATGTTTGTTTGTTAAGAAATGATAATATTTAATTATTATCATTTATTGTTTGATTTGGCATGCTCATCCAGTTTAGAAGCATTGACTATTACTTATTGATTTATTATGTAACAATCTAGATTTTTGAACGATTTATAATTAAATATCAGAATTATTTAAATATTTCAATCATGGATTTAATGTGAATAAAAATGATTTCAATGGCTTATTTAAATTCAGTTTAAATAATATATGGTTACTGTGAGTTTTAATTTATAATTCAAGTAATTATTTTTTTTTCTTAAATAAATTGTTTTAACGTGCGAAATTATCATTCTAGAGCACTATCTTGGATTTTGAGGAAACCAGTACTATTGGATCTAGAATATTGATTTGTTATACACCGACGAGTTTCGTGATTATCTGACATGTTGTTTGGTCGTGTGTGTTCGAAACGTGCTACGTAAAATCCAAGAGAATAAAATATTATCACTGTTTTCCTATAAATAATTATCAAACTGAAACCTAATTCTAGAAAAATTCCCTCTTTCTCTTCCTTTCATCATTTTGCCTACCGCCACAAAATTTTAAACTTCATTCATTTAAATCTCGTGCTAGAGTTAACAAAATCAAGTGTCATTTGATTCATTAGCTTTGTGTGGGCGAAGGCTTCGATATAATGTGCTTGGATTTGGGTACGATTCGGTTCAGTAATGCTGGATTTGATATTGGCCATGCTAGGGTTTGCAATCATTGTCGACTAGAGGGGAGTTAGGCTATGACATTTATGCCATTGGGTTTCTGGAACGAAAGCGAGTGGATGGGGGTGCTTAATTGGTGGTATGGCAGCATAATGGAAAATGAAACATTTTAATTGTTGTTTACTGTACCATGGATGCAAGGAGGTAGACATGGCTGGAGGTCGATTCGTTGGTGTGGATGAACTTGAGGTCTGATGAGATGTCAATTGGTGGTGGTTTGGACAGCTCTAGTAGCCTGAGGGGATTTGCGATTTTGTGATGACCTTGGATAGAGGCTAATGTCGATTTTGGCAGGGAGGTGTCGAGGGTGTTGTATTTTGGGCGGTTAAGTCGAGCGCGGAGAGTGGAGTGTGTTGCCACGAACTGTTCGTCGAAGTATGGATCCGAGCTCCTTATCACTGGAAGTGCACGGCATGTTTGGTTCGCGTATCTCTTTATGAAGGTGGAGGATTAGAGAAAAGGAAAGATGGTGGATTAAGGTAAGTAAAGGATTAGTAGGATAATTAATTAGTAGTTAATGTTTTATAATACAATAACTTATAAAATTCATATCTGGTTCATACGAGGTCCAATCGAGGCGCCATTATGTTTATATGTGGACTATCTATGCTTTGGAGTTGGATTCATCGAGTTTGGAGCTTGTGGACTATTTGAAAACACGTAAGCATTGGCTAGAACTTGAGTGAGTTTTACGCACCAGTTGATTGTATGTTGTGGTGTATATACTTGTTGTTGTGTTAAAATATAAATTGTGTAACAAATAATGCAAATTGTTACTTTTGGACCCCGCCTTGTTTTGTAAAACTAGTGACAACATTATTATGGAGAATAATATCTGTTTTGATCATCTATAACACGTATCGTGGCCTAGACTACTTGTTTACATGTTCGATATTGCTTTGTGAAAAGTGATAGTATGTTATATATGTATGAAGCAATATAGTCATTATAAATGTGCTTTGGAATCTCTGATATTTGACATAAGTTAAATTGGATAAATTGTTATATATTGTGGAAATATATAAGTGTATATGTTTGGCTACACACATTTGGGTGTGTTTAACATCAAGGAATTAGTTTGGACATTTTTGGAAATTGGAATTAGAAGTTGAGAATGTTATAAGCGAAAGAGTCGCTATGGATGCACTTTGAAATCCTATGATCCGTGATTTTAATGTTAACTTTGGAAGATCATAGGGATCTTCGTATTTACAATAAGTACTGTAAGCATACTTATTAGGAAAAATAAAGGTTTAAATATATTACTGGAAATCATTTATGGGTTTTTGAAGAGATGGTCTTAAATTACAAAGCACGTTTTTATGGGTTTTAAATAAATGTTTTTAAAATATAGCACAAGTATATTAAAGTATATTTCTGGCATATATATGGTTTTAGAAATTATTAAACATTTTATAAAGGCTTTTATATTATAATATCTTACAAATGGTTTATAGTATTTTATTAAATATCTTAGTTTTATAAATAAATTAATGTATGTATGTATATATATATATATATCTTTTTAAAGGTATTTTAGTATAATTAGAAGTTTTAAAAAGGAAGTTTGGTATTTTTGAAAGAATATAAAAGAGATTTTGGATTATAACACTCATGTTATAATAGATTGTTTTATAAATTGATTAAAAGGGTATATTACCTTGTTTAATAAGTGGAGAAGTACTTAGAGTTTTAAATGGATGTTTCAAAGTAAATGGCAAGTATACAAGTAATTTGGGTTTATAGTAATGACATTTATGCAACATTTGTTTTAACCCATTTAACTATACGTTTGGAAAGTGATTGGATCATTAAAATGGAGTTTTAAAGATAACGAAATAGTGAAGTATTTTGGGCTTGTCGTAAACAATGTTTTAGTAACATTTGTTTTTAAACCCTTAGATAATATTTTAAAGTGGTAAAATATTGTTAAATGATTTTGGAAACTACTTAGATCTTTGATAATGGAATTTTAAAGAGAATAACAAGTATGAAATTGGTTTTGGGTTAGTTATAGCAATGTGTTAATAACATTCGTCTTTAACCCATTTTAATTTTACTTATGAATGTAAACCGATCTTTGAAAAGCATGTTTTAAAGATAATCATAAGTGAAATGGTTTTGGGTTTATAGTGACAGTGTTTGAGCAACATTTGTCTTAAGCCCTTTGAAATTGATTTGTGAATATACATGTACGATTGAGATAAGTATATGAATACTTTTGAGTAGCGTTGAAATGAATAGTGATGTTTTAAATAAATAGCGCAGTTTAATTAATAAATGGAGTTTCATTTATAAAGAGATTAATGAGTAAAATGAGTTTTACTAATAAAAGTGGATTTTAAATAATAAAGGAAGATTAATTAAAAAAGGGATTAGAAGTTGTTTATATGACATGATCGTGTTTGTTTGTTTCGATCGTGCTTTGTGTGTTACTTGCTTATGGAGAGTATATGGAACTTAGTTTCGCATATGTGATTATTCTCATTATTATTTGATTTGACCAAATATGCTCTGGAAATATCTAGAAGAAACACCAGAATTATATGGTATAGTTATCTTTGGTGATGCTATATTGTATATATAAACTCATTTTGCTCTTCTAGGATGGTGATAAGGAAATCCATCCTCTTAAAAGATTAGGAGGTAATCTCCGTTGTTATGTACGTATGTTTATTTCCCATAGAACTAGGGTTATGATTACCGGGAAATCTATCGATTGATTTTGGAACACCTGGTAAGCAGGGGAGTGTACTTTTATGAGATGACCTGAAACCATAACCACTCTAAAACCATATACGTGTTCTATGCTTTAGAAGAGGTTTGTGATTGGTTCGTGATGCTGGAATCTATATGGAGATTGGAGACCTGTTTGAGATGCTTGAACACATGTAGTTGTTCGTGATCAACAAACTCCACTCCCCGCATATGACTTGGCCACCCTAAATACAACACCCCCGGCTCCTCCCTGCCAAAAGCGACAGCAGCCTTTACCCACGGTCATCACAAAATCGCAAATCCCTTCTAGCCACTGGAGCTGCCCAAACCACCACCAATCGACATCTTATCGGACTCCGAGTTCATCCCCGCCAAGGAATCGACCTTTGACTATCTCCTCCTCCTCGCGTCCATGGCATAGTAAATGACAATGAGAATGTCGTGTTTTCCACCGTTCAGCCGCACCACCAATCAAGCACCCCAATCCACTCGCCTTCATCCCAGAAACCCAATTGCATCGACAGCATGACCTAATTCCCTTCTAGTCGACGACGATTACAAGCCCTAGCACGGCTAAGACCAAGTTGAACATTGTCGAATCCAATCGTACCCAAATCTAAGCACACTATATCGAAGCCTTCGACTACACGAAGTTAATGAGTCAAATGACTCTTGATTTCGTTAACTCTAGCACGAGATTTAATTCAATGAAGTTTAAAGATTTATGGTGGTAGGCAAAATGATGAACGAAAGAGAAAGGGGGGACATTTCTAGAATTAGGTTTGAGTTTGATAATAATGATATTACTTTATTCTCTTAGATTTTACGATGCGCGTTTCGAGCACACATGACCACATAGCACGTCCGATCGTCACAAAACTCGTCGGTGTACAACAATTCAGTGTTCCAAATCAAATGGCACTAGTTTCCTCAAAATCAGAGAAAGTGCGCCGAAATAATAATTCCACATGTTAATTGAAACAAATTATTTTTAAAACAAATTTAGTCACTTAAATTATAAATTAAAATTCACAATAACCATATATTATTTATACTGAATTCAAATAAGCTATTGAAATCATTTTTACTCACATTAAATCCATGATTTAAATATTTAAATAATTCTGATATTTAATTATAAACCGTTAAATAATCCGGGTCGTTACATTCTTCCCCCTTAAAAGAATTTCGCCCCCGAAATTCCAACACAAGCCACAAAGCAATAATCACACATAAATACCTAATGGTATTTGTGACGCCCCATCTCTATACTCACACTGGCCAAGGATACTACAGGGTAATGCCGTCGACTAGCACGAAGAATAAGGCTGTTGAGGAGCGACCATCTGTGTAATTGCTTTGTGCGAGTACCAATATGTCAGATAATATAACTTACATTTCATTTCAAGGCGAAATCCGACATATCAAATACAAACTCAAAGCTACCACACAGTGGCTATGAGGACTTCAGAAACAAATATAGAAATAAACATAACACAAATCAGTCACGGATATTCATATCACAAAGGCGAAAACAGATATTAATATAACACATAGAAGTGTACATCAAAGTAGTGGTCATATAAGATCCACTACATCACAAAAGAATATATAAAAGTGCTAGACAAAAGAATAAGTATACATCAAGGAGTCTCTATCTCGAATGTATAATAACAAAACTACTGAGCTAAAGTAGTTAGCCAAAAGTCAGGTGACGAACCCTGATAAGAAGTCAAGCAGGAGCACCTGAAATACCTCGGTCTGACCCAAGTATTATTTAAGAAGAAAATAATAAACGGATCAGTCTAGCTATAAATATCAGATAAAATGAGATAGGAAAAGACATATCACAAACAACGTATGATAACAATAATGCCATACTGTAACAAGTATACATCAAATAACAACAAAAATCATACAATATCTCAAATATTCTCAAACACCAAAAAGAATGTCATATTCTTTAAATTATTCACCAAAACACAAATATTGATAGAGCATATCAATGCATATCATCAAAATTGGTGAAACACAAATTCTAGAAATCAACATCCAGAAATCCAGAAAACAAAAAGGGGGAAGGCTTATCAAAAACGTGAGCATGAAAAATCACCAACACGTGTATCACAAATGGAACGTTATCCCATGGTCACTAACCATAAAGCCGGTGCAACGACGTAGTGCAATAACGATACGTCTGAGGAACCAAAAACTCAAATGAGTTGGAACAACGATGTAGTGCAATATCGGTATGCCCGATGAACCTGAAACTCAAATACTTCGAAACAACGACGTAGTGCAATAATGGTATGCTCGATGATCCCGAAACTCAAATAATTCGGAACAACGATGTAGTGCAATAACGGTACGCCCGATGAACCGATCTCCATAAAGCCCGTAGGTCACTGGCCTATAAAAATGAGACGAAGCTCAATAGAACTGGATACAGTCCCCCATGCGGACAAAGAGACATCGCACATCGCTAGTCTAAACCACAAAAAGATCATCATTGATCAATAAGAAGTGTCAATTACACTAAGCTAGTAAATAGATGAGTTTAGCTTCATGTCCCATAACCACTGGCTTAACTTAAATATTTATGAACAGATTGTAAATTTCCACTCAAAAATTGTCACAAGATTTCAATCGAACAAGTCTAAGAATTAACCGACGAAGTAAATGCAAGCGTTTCATACCACTTGTTTTGCTAAGTTGTTTAATTGGATTTCTCGTACGAATGAGGTAAAGGTTTGTATATACTAACAGATTGGAAAACGGATTTAAAAACGAGTTTAATATTGAAAGTAAATGTTGAAATCGTTTTGATGAAAGAGTTTGAGTATTTACTACTAGTATAGAAACCTTTGTATTTTAAAGTGACAAACCACAGAAATGATTGTAGAAACAATCAATCACCAAAAATTCACATACGAAGACGTGAATCAAATCCATAGAAATCGATATCAAATCCATCAAACGGATATTCCCAAAAATCCAAAGAAAGAAGTCATCAAAGTCGATAATAAGTGATGACAACTATCCGGATCAACAATAATCGATTAAAAATAGGAAATCCACTCAAAAACATAAGCAAATAGGCAAATTGCTCAATTCCAGACGTCTGGAGGTTCAATCCAGGCGTCTGAAAACTAACCAAACGTCTGGTTTAGAATCCAGATGTCTGGATTTGTTCTCTGGAAATAATCCAGAGAACCCCTAGACGTCTGAAACTTCAAGTCAGACGTCTGAGACCCATCCAGACGTCTGATCCTAAATTTCAGACGTCTGGAATAGTCTCTGCCGTTTTTTTATATTTTGTGTGCTTATATTTTTCTCTCCATGTCCAAACCAGACGTCTGGACTTGGTCACTAGACGTCTGGTCACCTGGTCTGGGCAACAATTTGCCTAGGCCAAAGTGGCCAAAACGTATCGGGAGCGATCAAACGAGCAACGACGACTAAGGATTTACCCCAAGCGACAACCCAGCCTTAAAGGCTCTTCAATACACCCCAAATATCAATGTCCAAACATCCATAATAGGATTTTCATAAAATTGGACTTCAAAACCAAAAATTGGAGAATTCACAAAACCAATTCAAATCAAAAGCAAATGAATATGCACAAATGTTAGGAATTCATTCCTAACAACAATGATAGCTATATATGTAGATGTGAGTTAAAGAACTCACCTTTTAAACTCAAAACACAAGTGAGAAGCTTGAAAACAAAGAAAAGACCAATTCCTCTTCAATCTCAACTCAAGAAGCTCCAATCTAAGCTAATAAGCAAATATTTCCTAAGTTAGGGTTTAGGAATTTCTGAAATTGAAGAGAGATAGAGATGGAGAAGATGGAGAGGATGCTTACCTAAGCTTCTCTTTGATTTTGGAGCAAGAACTTGAATTTTCAAATCAAACTAGGGTTTGGAATTTCTATTTCCAATCTTTTTCCCCCATTTCTCTTGAGCTAGAGTGTTAAGAAAAGGAATGAGTGAATGAAGAGGAGTTGAGTTGAGTGTTAGGGTATTAGATGGGTTGGTGGGCTGAAACCCAAACCCAAAGCCCAAGTAGAAAAATTGCAAATTCTACTCAACTCCAAACATATCGATGTTTATACTCAAAAAAAGTTGTAAACGCTATTTTGGACTCAATGGAAGTGGTCTCGAGTAACAATTCGACTGTTTACAAAAAGTAACATTTCAGACATTACTCCGGTTAACGATGCTATATTTAAATAAAACATTTAAATATACAATCGTAAAATATGCGGGTTGTTATAGTATTGCTAGCCAAGAAATAATCACACAACAATGCCACACGGTACTGCAATCACTAGCAAACAAAGCTAAAGGTTTTCCCAGGTTCAGAAACCATCTCATCGTACAAGGGTGAGAAGCAATCTACTAAGCGTACCTTACGCTCAATAGCCTTAGGAATCACTCAGTTGATCACTGGTGCTCCCCCAAATAGTTCGAAGAATCATTCCCCAAATTCTCCACAAGCAAACAAACATAGTATATAATTACAGCCCGTATGATGTATATATACCATCCGTACACAATACCAAATCTGACCGCTAGCTCGATCACATAAATTTCACTTTCGAACTAGTATAGGTCACTTAACTCTCTAGTGCGGACTCTGACCAGGTTCCTTGATTAGAAACCTATGTTCTCCTTACATAGCCATATGCTATGAGAGAAACTTCAGGATCATATCAAAATCAGTATCAAGTGTTTGCCATCAAGGATCGGATGAAAAATTCTAAGTCGGACCGGTAAAAATCAGCTTGAAATCCATGTACTTGAATCCTAGATCAAGAACTGGTATGTGAATAAAATGATCTACGTACAACTTACGTAGTCTATTCAATTGGTTTCTTAACTGCACTAATTACCTTCCATTTTTAATTCACATTCAATATCACTTATAGTATTTCTCAGTTAACAATATAATCACTTATGAACCATTTCATAAAATTTTACTTCAAGTTATTAAACATTATATAACTTAAGTTCATACTCGTACAATACTCTACTATATCCTAAGAGTATATACTAAAAACAACCACTTCATTTTAATTAACATAGATATTCAGTCAATTTAAAACTTGTTTAAATTCTATTATCCTCTGAGTTCAAGTGTTATACAAATTCATCTTTATTGTATCAAACACTTTGCTTCAAATTTGCTTTTATACAAATTTCGAAGTTTCGAATATCCAAAATCGTCAAAAATTCCATTTCATTTTATCAAATAAAAACTATCACCTCAAACACATCAATTACGATGCACCGACCATTCAATCCTAATGCATAAGCTATATGTGTCCATAATATAACTTAACCAAACTCTTAAGAACTGAACACCGGGTTTCTATTTCATTCATTTTGAAATATATATACTTATAACATTGTATACTAAATCATACTTCCAAGATTTAAGTCAAAATCTTTTTTACCAAAACAACTCCGTAACAAATTACTATTATAACATCCCCGACTTTAAACTCAAAAATAAACTCCGATGATGTTGTAGTCATCACCAAAATCATTTTCCAGCAACGGAAGTGAGTTCAGTACATCCAAACCATGCCTTTCGGCCTTAACCAAAATCATTTCTAAAACGATATCAAATACTTTGTAAATATTACTAAGTACCGTGATATCAATTTCACAAACCAATTCCCAAATATTTACTTCCAAATAATACTAGTATTATTTGATAAAACATTAGAAAACCAATTTCTAAAACACTGGGATTTAAGTTCTCAAATTCTCTGTTTAAATCCTTTTCTTATTTATAAACTATACTTATAAACCATACTTATATAAGTCACTTCCTTATATAAAATCATTTCATAAATGTATATCCTTGTTTAGATTATAATAAACAACTTATGTTAAAATCATAATTTTAACCCAACATTTTCCCGAACGCCATATAAGTCAAACTGTGAAACTTAACTCACAAGGTGTTCATCTCAGTGTCCCCACAATTTACTATCTACCCACCCCATGTAGTGAAAAGGTAAAACTACTCATAAACTGGTCGAGCACAACTAATCAAATAATAAATGATACTAATCAAATATTACCATTTCCTAACAAACAAATACATCATAAATAACTATATCAATTTATGAAAATTATTCTTTAATATATAAAACATAATCTTATGTAAAATTATTTCATTTACCAATTTCGAAAACAATACTATTTCAGTTTGTTTTTTTCAATTGTTTAGTGATCCCTATCAATAACGATAGCAACTCGTATTGATCAAAATCCATAAGCCACTTGTAAGGACCCGATTCTTCGACTTTCAAAAATCAACATCGATACGTCCACTGTATCAACTGCCGAGCAAACGAATGCCGGAAAACCGAATTCTTAGGGTTTTAAGAAAGAAGAGGTAGAAGAAAAGATAGAAAAAAAAGAAAAGAAGAACAACAAAACAACATCAGAAACAATATCAGAATCTCACATATCGCAGCGGAACAATATATAATAGATAATCACTAGTCTTTTAAAACAAAGAACTATATCAGTTTATACATACATCAATCAGAGTCAATATATAACACAATACAACACAGCACATCAATGGACAGTTATATAAACTTGTCCTCATACAGAATACACAACGGAATAAATACAAAGTATAAGTGATACGTTTCGCCATCCAGCTTGCTTCCAAAGCTCCAGAATATCCAGAATATCCTGATAACATAACTCTAGGCTGCCCATGTGGAAATTGGTGGGCAACCAGAGTTTAGAAGGGAAACAATAAACTCCGAGTCAGTCATGGTGACTGGTGTGAGATCGAAAAACAGTTATTTTTCACAAAGAAAATAAAACAATTTCGAAATGCTTTTGGAAAATGAAACTACCATAAGACCTCCCGCCACACACACAATGCAAATGCAGAATTGGAGGAGATTTCTTCTTATGATAGTCAAAGATGCTTACTACGCAAAAAATCAAATCATTTGATATTATTACTAGTGCATAGTGCAGAAAACATTTCGAAAGTATAATATCAATCTTAGCCAACATAGACATTTCGAACTATGCCTACTATAGCTACCATCCAAACAGTGGGGTGCCACGATAAGTAGATGGCAGGTTCTACAACTAAAACCGTACAAGTTCCGTATTGGGAAATGGATTTCCAACAAATGGTCAGGCCAAGGAACTTCCCAGTGCCACATGGAAATGCCTCTGGAATGACGTCCCGAGAAATAACCTAACATTACGGTTAGATCTCAGCCAACACAAGGCCGGGTAACCCCTAACTGGGTAACTACTGACACGAATATGTCATCCCCCGATCGTAACCGATCTATATCCGAGGATCCTCGATTTCCAACAACCACAAAGTAATAAATTTGCAGCAACCACATAGGTTAAGTATCTCGGCTCCATACCATGATACCACCTCTATCCAGAAGGAATGACATACACTAAAGGGGCGCTAACCTCTAATAACCTTGCTACATCTTTCCTGTTTTGACCATTTCCGGGGTGTGAGGCTCGACGAAGTCTCGTCCACAAAGCTACGCTTTGTCACAAAGCCATGCTTCGGGTCAAACAAATGATCAAAGAAATGATCATAAAGATAAATGATCAAACAAATGATCCTATCACAAATGATCAAACAACGATCATTTCACAACAACACTCAGTATGCCACGTTACCAAATTGGGAGTATATCGCTGATAAATTTCAACTACATAACCTCTGAGCTCGTACGTCTCAGAGAAGGGTGTTAAGCTAAGAGAATAAATTCTCCGCCACCAACAGAAATGTATTTGAAAGAAATCAGATTTATATCTCAAAGTGTAACGTCAGACACACAACCATACAAGTCTGTTCCAGGATCGAACAGAACCGAAGGCACTTCTTACGAAACCCTTGCACATCCGGATAAATTTCTAATCACGTCCGGACTTCCCGTCACTAAGGGTGATAAAACCTCTAAATCGGAGATTAGTCGATGTAGAGTAACTCGACGGTAATCCTTCCGTTTTCAAAAAATATCCGGTCTTCAACACCGATCATCAAATGCAATTCATAACGACGTATCACATATTCAGAATGGGTTATACGACCCCATGGTCCTTTCCCGGCTAACCCGAATAGTGAGCGCTTATTTAAAAATAAGTGTGACATTCAAATTCAAGCAATTCACAACAAATACCCATTCAAGGTAATTATTGATAGTCGGTTATTTAACTATCAATAAAGATGCGCAACATCATCAGATTCAAAATAATTTTCCAAATTATTTATTTTCCAAAATATCTTCACAAGATATATAATTTCCACACTTCAAACATAAATCAACGTTTATTTTTAAAACTAATTTCCATTTCTTTTATAAATTCCATAGTGAATTTATATTTCAAATATCTACTGATATACGATTTTCAAATCGATTTCAATATTCACTTTCAATTTATCTTTACAAAGATAAATTCTCAAAAACGTTTCATTTCATTTTGGAAAACATTTCTATACTTATTTAATAATAAGTAATTCACAAATCTATTTATTTTCAACATTTGAAACTATTCGATATACTTAAATCAATATTAAGTATATTTTCATTCTTTAAGGAAATCATTTACTATAACAACATCTATTTGAGTCAAAACGAATGTTACGTAAAACATCGTTACGACGACTCAAAATCACTAGTATAGGGATTCAGAATTAAGATAGATATATAAATCCCAATACTATATAAAAACATTTCCTTTCGGAAATCATTTACTATAACAACAGTGTTATAGTACACCATTTCCTTCTTCCTCGAAAACGTCTATTTCAACAATAAATGTTGAAATCTATGATTTCGATATTTAACACATTTTTAAAACATCGTTTAAAACAATTAACTTCATTTTCAATGTCACTTTTCCAAAACACATCCATTTTACTTAATAACATATTCACTGTCCAAAATCGTGAATATACTTCACTAACCACATTTCACTATTTTC
Source organism: Allium fistulosum (assembly GCA_030737815.1). Classification (NCBI taxonomy): domain Eukaryota; kingdom Viridiplantae; phylum Streptophyta; class Magnoliopsida; order Asparagales; family Amaryllidaceae; genus Allium; species Allium fistulosum. The sequence continues at coordinate 171,511,549 of CM060906.1, read as the reverse complement.
TACACATTTTATTTCAAGAATTATCCACTATCCAAAATTGTGGATAAAATTCTCTTAATAACCTTCTATATTAGATTCATCAAATTTGATTGATTTTCGAATTTATAAAACAACGTTTATAAATTCTATTCCTTTAACAACTTTGATTTATAAATTTCTTTTTATTAACTTCTATAATTCACTTATCAAAATAAGTGATTTCGGATTTATAAACAATGTTTATATATTTCATATTCTATTTATAAAAACTTCAATTTATAAATCTCCTTTGTTAACTAATTCAATTCATAACTCAATTTTTTATAACAACATATTTTACAAAATCATTTCCATTTATAAGTTCACAATTTATAAATTTCTTTCACTTATAAATTCTTAAAAATTCATTTTAACGCTTATAAAAACTCGTTTTATAATCCCAATATTTTAAAGTTATAAATATCAATTTTGTACATCTTTTATATACATCGTTTTTAATAATTCAAAAATCCCAATCCAAACCATTTTATAAATTGATTAACCGTCTATTTCAAAAATCACCTTTCGGTTATATTTCACAAAAATCATAACTCTTATAACTTTAAAATTTTAACGTTTATTTATTTAAAATAAATCACTTCAAAAATAAATCAACGTATATTTTCAAAGATCACTTTTAAAATCTCTTTTAAAATCAACATCGTCATTTTTAAATTTCAAAAATGAATCCGATGATGCAACAACACCAATTAGTCAATCACGACAACAAACATCATATATCAACATATGATAACAGAATACATCACAATATCTGTAAATCAATAAATACTGGTGAGGAATCCAGTTGGATCCCTCCAACCTGTTTCCCTGCATCCACAGACGTTAGCACAATACTCATTCCACTTCGAGGTGGAATATCGCGGTATATGGGTTTTATAAAAAAATATCATCCGCTTACTAACGGCGCAATAGGGTCTCATCCGCTACACAATGCGGGAAATCAATCAATCCAATATATACATATGCCAATATGTATATATTGCTATATATATATATATCCTACTATATCTAATATCACATCCAAACAGTCAATCAAATCAATAACTGCAATATCAAATTTTATTTGAGTGAGAAAAATCTCACCTTCGCTTTTAATTCGCAATCCATTATCATTTCAGCTTGTTACTCCTTTCAGAACTTGTATAAACATTTTATACAAATTAATTAATATTCGAACAGATCGAATAATAAATTTTCATTTGGTAAATTTATTTAATTTGGCTAACGATTTGGGTTTAAACTAATAATTTATTCTTAATATAAAAATTTGAACTAACTCGAAAAATCCATTACTATTGAAATAAATTAAATTTAAACTAAATTTTTTTTTTCGTTTATCTTTATAAGTATATATATACATTTAAATTAAAATAAAACCCCACAATCAACAAAAATACCTTACTGGAACGAACCCTAGCCGCTGCCTGCTCCGCCTTGATTCGGGACCAGTAATCGCGCCTTCGCCTCACGCGTACGCGATCCAAAGTCGAACTTGCTGCTATCGCCGTCGAGCCCATCACCGCTTCGCCCTTTGCCAACACGTGCTGCCAATGCCGCATCGTCACTCGCGAGCCTCGCGACTTGAGAATGATTCACAGGTCGCTGCTTCCTCTGAGTCGAACTCCAATGCTCGAGAGTCTGACCGTCCTTCACAAGTTCAATCACGAACCTCGCATTATCGAGTCGTCGTCCCTTTCCTAAATCAAATCCACGAATTCCGGTTGCTTCGATTTGGAGGGTTTCAATTGAAAAGAGAAGAGAAGGGGAAGGAAGGAAGTTCGGCTATAACTATTTTCTCTCTGTTGATTTCATTGTTTTTTTTCTTTTCCGTTCACCGATAGATTTTTCGTTCACTGATAGAAGGAAAAGGGCATTCGAATTAATTTGGAAGGAGTTGGAAATTTCTCGCGATTTGTTCTGCCATTTTGAATAAAAGAAAGAGGGGGACGATTGGTTTAATTTCAGCTGCCATTTCTATTTCCTTTTTGAACGAAGATACTTATCGTTTGTATTGATTTTTTTTCTCTGAACGAAACAGAAGAAGACGTGATTTCAGGGAACGAGATGATGTTGTTTTGTACGAGAGGAGACAGTTTAGTGGCTGATTGTACGTATTGCTGGTTAAAGGAAAGCAATTATATCTTATTTAAATTCAATTTGTTCTAGAATAAATTTCTATGCATTTATATATCGTACGCTCACACGGCAACTCCGTCCAATACGAAATTCGAAATTCGAGAATAATTCAATATTACGGACCCAATGGAACTGGTTTCGTCGAATTCCGAGACTATGCCTCGGACGGCTATTTTCAAATATCGATTCGAACAATATAATTTCAAAACTAAACAAAGCAGTTTCAAATTCGATTCTGAAGCTTCAATTATCTTCAGTATTATCAATACGAATTTTACAAGCTTTGAAATATCTTTCTTCTGCTTAAAACTGAAGATTCAAATTTTTATTCAACTTTCAATAGATTAAATTTTATAATTTAATCGCCAATTCAAAGTTATATTGGGGATTCAAATTAAATCATCGTTCAAATATTTAAAATTAATTAAATATTTTCAATTTAATTTGTTCAAAATTCTGGGTCGTTACACCACTCAACAGACCAATCAACACAATACAAACATTTTTATAACAATAACATATACACACTCTCACATATATACACTCAACTCATAATAAGGCATTCCATTACCCTATCTCTTAATGATTTATACGTACCAAAGCCAAGGTTCTCGCTTAACCTTCAGCTTAGATACCACATTCAACGACCCGCCTTTTCGACCCCCAAATGTCGACACTAATACATCCACGGTATTCATGTGCCGAGCACCCAAATATTGGAAAGACGGAATATTAGGGTAAGAGAAAGAGAAAAAGAAACAGAACAAGAAAGAAGAACACAATCTCAGAATCTCGCATGCGGAACGATAATATATAATATCTCAAAAAGTCTTTATCAAAAGAAAACTTTGATATACATACATCAATCATAGTAACTAACCTATCATCAGCCTAGATAGTTATAACTGTCTGTCCTCACAAATGCTGATAGATACAATCAAGTAATGCGGTGGAAAATAAGTATGGTAGGAAATCATCCAGCTCCTCTCCAAGAGCTCCAATGAACCACAGCTAAATCTGGAAACACACTCGAGTTGACCTGAGCATTAAGAAAATAACACTCGGATCAGTCTGGTAAACCAGCATGAGAAACACAAATCATATAGATTTATGTATTTATAAAACCCTTCAAATGTAAAGTACTCGTAAGACGAGGCCGCAATAAACACAGATGACTTTTTTACCTTATGATAACCTAACCATTTCCATTATAAAATCCAATGATAATATAATAATGTCTAATGTATGAAATATATATAATCACATAGCTACGATGCATGTGAGTGTACATCACAACAATAATAGTTATACAATCAGAACCACCAAGGCACGTTCGCTAATTATGTAGGATTTCCACATAGATATCCTCGGATCAAAGCCGACCCAGATCTACTGCATAAGGATTGGAGATATCCTTCCGAAGCAACACGCATCCCCAGTGAATGTTCTACAGGAAATACATAGCTGGCCAAACTAGCCAAGAGCATCGCTCCCTTTTGCATATTTGTAAGTAACTCTAACATGGTATCGCATGTACCCTCATGGGTTGCTAACCCTATGGCTATGCATCATATCTCTGGTTTTAGTCATATCCGCTGGTATGGCTACATCCGGAATTCCAGCACATGAGTCACCACTTGAATATATCTCCACACGTGTTCCAACTCGAATAGATCTCGGAACCACACATAGATTCCCATGTATCAATAGATCTCAAAATCACACATGGATTCCTTAACAGATCTCAAAATCACACATGGATCCGATACCTCAATAGGTCATGGAATCACACACGGATTCCCACATCCCGAGTGAACCGTTCTTTGAAGTATGGATACGAGCTTTGTATCACTGAAAGTGCACAGCATGTTTGGTTCGTATATCTCTTTTTGCAAGTGGAGGATTAGAGAAAGAGGAAGATGGTGGATTAAGGTAAATAAAGGATTAGTAGGATAATTAATTTATTAATTAATGTTTTATAATCCTATAACTTAAAAAATTCATATCTGATTCATATGAGGTCCAATCGAGGCGACATTTTCGCCATTGCGTTCGTATGGGGATTATCTACGTTTTGGAGTTGGATTTGTCGAGTTTGGAGCTTGCAGACTATTCGAAAACACATAAGAACTAACTGGAACTTGAGTGAGTTTTACTCACCAGTTGATTGAATATTGTTGTGTATATGATTGTTGTTGCATTAAAATATAAATTGTATAACGAATAATGCAAGTTGTTACTTTTGGACTCCGCCTTGTTTTGTAAAAAAAGAGACAACATTATTATAGAGAATAATCTTTGTTTTGACCATCTATAACATGTATCATGGCCTAGACTACTTGTTTACATGTTTTATATTGCTTTGTGAAAAGTGATATTACGTTATAAATGTTTGAAGCGATATAGTCATTATAAACGTGCTTTGAAATCCCTGATATTTCACATATGTTAAATTGGGTAAACTGTGATATATTGTGGAAATATATAAGTATATATGTTTGGCTACACACTTTTTGGTGTGTTTAACATAAGGGAATGGGTTTGGGCATTTGTGGGAGTTGGAATTGGAAGTTGATAATGTTAGAAGCGAAAGAGTTGTCATGGATGCACTTTGAAATCGCTGTGATTAACAATTTTAAAGTTAACTTTGGCAGACATCCTAGGGCTTCCTTGTATTTATAATAAGTACTGTAAGCATACTTATTATCGGGAAAATATCAAGATTTAAATATATTACTAGAAATCATTTATGGGTTTTTGAAGAGATGGTCTTAAATTACAAAAAAGGTTTTTATAGTTTTTAAATAAATGTTTTTAAAATATGGCATACGTATTTTAAAGTATATTTTTGGTATATATAAGGTTATAGAAATTGTTAAAGATTTTATAAAGGCTTTTATATTATAATATCTTGCAAATGGTTTATAGCATTTTATTAAATATCTTAGTTTTATAAATAAATCAGTATATGTATATATATATTTTTAAACATATTTTGGTATATTTAGATGTTTTAAGAAGTAAGTTTGGTATTTGTAAAAGAATATAAAAGGGTTATTAGATTATAACACTCACATTATAGTGGATTGTTTTATAAATCATTAAAAGAGTATATTGCCCTGTTTAATTAGTAGAGAAGTATTTAGAGCCTTAAATGGATGTTTCAAAGTAAATGGAAAGTATAAAAGTAATTTTGGGTTTATACTAACGATGTTTATGAAACATTTCTTTTAACCCATTTAACTATACTTTTGGAAAGTGATTGGATCTTTAAATGGAGTTTTAAAGATAACGGAATAGTGAAGTGTTTTAGGTTTGTCGTAAACAATATTTTAGTTACATTTGTTTTTAAACCCTTGGATAATATATTTAAGTGATAAAATATTGTTAAATGGTTGTGGAAAATACTTAGATCTTTAATAATGGAACTTTATAGAGAATACCAAGTATGAATTGGTGTTGGGTTTGTTGTGGCAATGTGTTAATAATATTCGCCTTTAACTCGTTTTGATTATACTTATGACTGTAAATAGATCTTAAAAAAAATATTTTAAAGATAATCATAAGTGAAATGGTTTTGGGTTTGTAGTGACAATGTTTGAGCAACATTTGTCTTAAGTTCTTTCAAATTGATTTCTGAATATACTTATACGATTGAGATAAGTATATGAATATTTTGAGAAGTGTTGAAATGTGTTGAAATGAATAGTGATGTTTTAATTAAATAACGAAGTTAATTTAGTAAATGGAGTTTCATTTATAAAGGGTTTATTGAGTAAAATGAGTTTTACTAATAAAAGAGGATTTTAGTTAATAAAGGAAGATTAATTAAAAAGAAGATTAGAAGTCATTTATATGACTCGATTGTGCTTGTTTATTTTGATCGTGCTTTGTGTGTTACTTGCTTATGGACAGTATACGGGACTTAATTTCCCGTATGTGATTATTCTCATTATTATTTAATTTGACCAAATATACTCTGGAAGTAACTAGAAGAAACACGGGAATTATATGGTACAGTTATCTTCGGTGATGCTATATTGTACATATAAACTCATTTTGCTCTTCTAGGACAACGATAAGGAAATCCGTCCGGCTAAATGGTTAGGAGGTGATCTCCGCTCTTATGTATGTATGTTTATTTTCCACAAAACCAAGATTGAGATTACCAAGGAGTCGATCGATTGGTTTTTGGAGCACCTGGTAAGCAGGGGAGTGTACTTATATGAGATGACTTGAAACCATAACCACTCCAAAACCATATACGTGTTCTATGATTTGGAAGAGGTTCGTGATTGGTTCATGATGCTGGAATCTATGTAGAGATTCGAGATATGTTTGATTTGCTCGAACACACGTAGTTGTTATTTAGGATGTTGGAATCCATGTGTGATTCTGAGACCTGTTGAAGTATGGGAATCTATGTGTGATTTCGACATCAGTTGAGGAATCCATGTATGATTCCGAGATCTACTGATGTATGGGAAACCATGTGTGGTTCCAAGATCTGTTCGAGTTGGATCTTATGTGGAAGATCTATTTGAGTGGTGACTCGTTTGTTGGAATACTAGACATAGCCTTACCAGTGGATATAACTAAAACTAGAGATAGGATGCATAGCCATAGGTTTAGTAATCCATGAGGGTGCACGCGACTCCATCCTAGAGTTAATTACTAATATGCATGTGGGAGCGATGCACTTAGCTAGTTTAGCCAGCTATGTTTTTCCTATGGTACATTTACTGGGGATGTATGTTGCTTCAGAAGGATATCTCTAAGAAGTTGGCTTTGATCTGAGGATATCTATGTGGAAATCCTACACAATTAGCTAACACGCCATAATGGTTGTGATTGTATACCTATTATTGTTGTGATGTACACTCCCATCCATCGCAGCTATGTGATTATTTATATTCACACCTTAGACATTATTATATTATCACTGGATTTTATAATAGAAATGGTTTGGTTATCGTAAGGTAAAAACCCATCTGTTTTTATTGACGGTGTAGTCTTACAGGATACCTTTATATTTGATGGATTTTATAAATATATAAATCTATATGATTTGAGTTTCTCACGCTGGTTTACAGACTGATCCGGGCGTTATTTTCTTAATGCTCGAGTCAACTGGAACTTATTTCTAGATTTAGCTATGGTTCATTTGAGCTTGTGGAGAGGAGCTGGATGATTTCTTACCGTACTTATTTTTCGATACATTACTTGATTGCATCTATCAGAATTTCTGAGGATGGGTAGTTATAACTTTCCAGGCCGATGATAGGTTAGTTACTCTGATTGATGTATGTATATCAAAATTTCTTTTGATATAGACCTTTTGAGATATTATATATTATCGTTCCGCACTTGAGATTCTAATATTGTGTTCTCTCTTGTTCCATTTCTTTTTAATTTTCTTTTACCCTAGCATTATGTCTTTTGTAAGACTCTACTTTTCGACGCTCGAAAGTCGACATTAATACGTCCACTGTATCAACTACCGAGCAATCGAATGCTGGAAAATCGAATTGTTATGGTTAAAAAGAAGAGGTAGAAGAAGACAGAAAGAAATAAAGAAAAAGAAACAGAAATAATATCAGAATCTCACACAACGCAACGGAACAACATGTAATAGATAAATGAATAATCTTTTAAACAAAGAACTATATCATTTTATACATTACATCATCATCAGAGTTTACAACAACAATACAACATTGGACAGTTATACAAACTTGTCCTCATACAGAATACACAGCGGAAAAAATAATATCAGATACAAATGCTACGCCTCGCCATCCAGCTCGCCACTGAGCTCCATAGCATTTCCTGAATCCATAATGACCTAATAACCTGACTCTAAACTGCCCGTGTGGAAATTGGTGGGCACCCAGAGTTTAGGAAAGGAACAATAAACTCCAGGTCAGTCATTGTGACTGGTGTGAGAACTAAAACATTTATTATCTTTAAAACAACAACAAAGGAAGTAAAAGACATTCGCAATGTTTTTTGGAAAATGAAACTACCATAAGGCCTCCCGCCACACACACAATGCAAACGCAGAATTGGAGGAGATTTCTCCTTATGATAGTCAAACATGCTTGATACACACAATCACTTTAATATTATTATTAGTGCATAGTGTGGAAAACATTTCGAAAGTATAATATTAATCTTAGCCAGCATACAACATTTCATCGTATGCCTACTATAGCTACCATGTTCAATAATAGGTTACCGCCACATTCCATGGCAGGTTATACAACTAAAACCGTACAAGGTTCGTAATGTTTCTTTGGATTTCCAACAAATGGTCAGGCAAAGGAACTTCCTTACACCGAAATGGAAATGCCTCTGGAAAGACGCCCCGAGAGTCAACCTGCTCTCTGCAAACACAAGGCCGACGCTACCTCACACTGTACAGCTGTAACTAGGTAGCTAACACACGAGCTATGCCATCCCCCGGTCGTTACCGACCTTTATCCGAGGATCCTCAACCACAAAGCAACCACCACAAAGTATAATAAATTTGCAGCATCAACATAGGTAAAATATCTGGGATCCATACATGATATCACCTTTTATCCAGAAGGAAATGACATACCCTAGAGGCGCGACCCCTAAAAATCTTGCCGCAACATTCATGTTTCGACCATTTCCGGGTTGTGAGGCTCGACGAAGTCTCGTCCACAAAGCCACGCTTTTTCACAAAGCCACGCTCTTTCACAAAGCCACGCTTTGATCAACAAATGATCAACAGCACTTCGTATGCCACATTACCAAATTGGGAATGTATCACTAGTAACCATCAACTACATAACCTCTGAGCTCGTACGTCTTAGAGAAGGGTGTTAAGCTAAGAGAATAAATTCTCCGCCACCAACAGAAATGTAATTGATAGAAACCATCTTTACATCTCAAACTGTAACGTCAGACACACATCCATATAAGTCCATTCCAGGATAGAACGGAACCGAAGGCACTTCCAAAGAAGCCCTTGCAATCCGGATATTCACTAATCACGTCCGGACTTCCCATCACAAGAAGAGTGATATAAATCTCTATACCGGAGCAACTCGGTGCAGAGACATTCGACAGGTTGTCCTTTCATTTTCGAAAATACCCGGTCTTCACACCGGTCTTCAATAATGTCCATTCACGATGTATCACTATTCGGAATGGGTTATATGACACAAAGGTCTTTTCCCGGCTAACCCGAATAATGAGTGTTTGTTTTTTTAAAAACAAATCAAGTGCCATTTCAAAGGCAAATATTGATAGTCGGTTATTTAACTATCAACAACATTCACAACAATCAACCAATTTAAATAATTTTCCCCAAATTATTAGATTTCAAAATATCTTTACAAGATATATATTTTTCCACACTACAACATTTGAAAACAAATTTCAAATCATATTTTCCACACTTCATCACTTGAAAACAAATTTCAAATCATATTTCCCTACAGGGATATATTACCAAATATTATTCATTTCCACTAGAAATTTACCGAGTTCAAATACTTTATTTCCAAAATATTCCTTAAAATCCAATTTCAGAATTTTTTCATTTATGATTTAAAACTACTTTGGAAATATACTCGGCTTTTCAAAGAAAATACACTTCCATTTCAAAATGGTCCATTTAAACCAATTAAATAAATCCTTATCGATTTATTTCAAATTTACGTTCCAAATCTGTAAATTTATTTCACACTTAAAAATAAATCAATGTTTATTTTTAAAACAAATTTCCCTTTCCTTTATAAATTCCATTGTGAATTTAAATTTCCAAATATTCACTTATACACGATTTTCAAGTCGTTTTCCAAATATTCACTTTCAAACACCAAATCAATTACAAATTGATTTCTAAATTTATTTCAATACCAAATAATTTTACAAATCGATTTCCAAATTTATTTCAACACAAAATCCATTTTAATTCAACACCAAATAAATTTTCATATCGATTTCCCAAAGATTTATTTTCCAATACCAAATCAATTATCAATTTGATTTCTATAAATTCATCACCTTTTAAAATAAATTCCTTTATCTCTTCAAATCTATTTAAAAATCCAAATTTAAATAAATTTTCAACTTATAAAAATATTTCCCGAAATCCATTTATTAAGCCTTTTTCCATATTTTGAAATTTAATTCAATAAGATTACGAAAATCAATATTTTAATGCTTTAATTCCTTCTTTTAAATTCACTTAATTCTTTCAGAAGGAATTTTCTTAAAATTTTCAACTTTAAATTTCAAAAATCCAATTTCATTTATTTCTGGTATCCAATGATACCAAAAAATACATTCGGCTAAATTTTAGCCTTCAACAAATTCAATCACAAATATAATCATTCATAGATTATAAATAAATAATCACACAGCATATGAAACAAATTCATACAACATATGAAACAAATTCATATAATTTGAGGAATCCAGTTGGATCCCTCCAACCTGTTTCCCTGCATCCACAGACGTTAGCACAATACCAATTCCACTTCGAAGTGGAATATCGTGGTATATGGGATTTATAAAATACTATCCGCTATTATGCGGCACAATAGGGTCTCATCCGCTATATAATGCGAGAAATCAACTCCAAATACATATATAATACCAATTCCACTTCACGGTGGAATTATCGCAGTATATGTTTTTAATAAATAACCTCCACTTAATATACGGTGTATAGGGTCTATTTCAGCACAATAAATAACAATTTATCATTCAATCATCACAATCAACACTATCAACAAATTTTAAATCTAACTATTTAAAATTTAAATCGAAACAAATATTTGATTGAGCGAGGAGTTCTCACCTTGAGTTTGTCGAACGTTTAAATTTTAAATTAAATCGAACCGTTCGATTTAATCCAAAATTCTCAATTGCCCCAAACGTGCCCAGTTCTATGCTGCAGCGTAGAATGCGACGCTGCGATTCCGGCGCTTCTTGTTTCGTCGAATTCTGATACCGTATGACAAAGTTATAGCGTTACAAAGTTTATACAATTTAATATATAAATTAATTTCATTTTCTTTTATATTTTTAACCATTATTTAATTATGGCCGTTGATTTACTTAGTCCTAGATCTAGGCCACTAATCTCATCATCTTCCCATCGTGAAAACTACCCAGGCAATCACGCGAACGAACCCATTCCAGCCGCCTCTCTTCGTGAATTTCCGTGTCGCCTACGACCATCTCCACGATGATCAAACACCACCACGCGGAAGCCCTCACGCACGCGCACCATTGGCCAGTGCCTTGTCGAGCTCGGTCGCCATCTCGTCGTGATAAACGCGTTCGAACGTCGAACATTCCAGCTGGCTTTGCCTTCGATCTACCACATAATACTTGATCATAGCCGTTGGAAATATTCGCCTCTTCGCCCTCTACAACTTTGCAGTTGAATGTTTTTCGTGAAAGTCAAGGGATCGGGAGATATTTGGGGAAGAAGATCGTGAATTACCGGCCATTGAAAAGTTAAACTGGCGGCCAGACCTAGTTCTCTAGGGTTTTAGTGGAAATTGTGAAAGATGGGGTCCTTTTATACAAAATTCTCAAAACACTATTCATCGAAAATTTTCCGAACTACAAACGAAGCGTGCCGGTTGACGTTTCTAAGGTTTTACCCGCGTTCCGAACACAATGGAATGTGTTTCGAGAGCTAATTCGGTCATATGTGCGAGTTACGGAAATAAACGATCAATTTAAAATTAAATCGATTTCGATGCGTTTCAGCTTGCCCTGGACAAACGGTAAATCTGATTGACACGAAATTTGAAATATTACAATAATATAACATTACGGATCCGATGAAACTAGTTTCGACGAAATCCGAGACTGTTTGAAAATTGACTATTTTCACTCGTCAATTAAATATTAAAATATTCAATTTTCACAATTTAACTTTTAATTCGATTTTAAAAGTTCTATAACATCATTCTAACTCCAGTATGATTTAATATAACTTTATAAATCATTTTTATGCACATTAAACCCAATTTCCAATTATTTATACAATTTCAAATATTAACTTATCGATTTTATTACCCAATTAAATCAAGATATTCAAAATTTAAGTTACTCAGCTTATTAAATTTACTTGTTAATATTAAAAATAAATTAAATATACGAATTTCAAATGACATAAATTTTTGGGTCGTTACAAACTTCCCCCCTTAAAAGAATTTCGTCCTCGAAATTGTCAAGTAAGAAAATTGCCCCAAATCCATTAACTTTTCAAATAATTCGTTCAAATTAGATTTCAAAATCACTTAAGTGTACAACTTCCCCAAAATTCAATAGTTAAACTCTTTCAAAAACTTTACTAAGTTTTTCAAATCTATACTTAGTTATACTTTTCAAAACAAACTATATCGTTTAACTTTTAACTCCAATCCAAAATTTAGTTTTCACAAATTTTCAAAAATTTCCCGAAAATTTTCTAACGCCTTAAATTTTCAGAAAAATTCGCCAGCGTCTCCTTTGCGCGGTTCGATCGTAGTAGGATCACAATAGACATAAATATATATACATCGACCCACATGGTCGGAAAAACAGAAAAACAGTTCATATTTCCTATTTTTATTGCGTAGGCGTACCTTTTTAGCATTTTTAAGCAAAGCAGTTATTTATTAAGCATTTTAGCGCAACCAAATCAGCCAAACGGTAGCCCCGGTACTTGTATTTACTCAGTTTAAACATGTAAGTGACATATATATAAAGTTATTAACAAATTACTCTTTTAAACAACTACAACATATGCATATTAAAAGAAATGCGTACTAAACAAGGTTTATAAGCAACTTATATAATTTCGACATCACTTGTAATTGTTTACAACCAATTCATATACAACGACATTCAATTATCCATTTTCAATTAACATTCACTAATTTAAATTCAAGTTGGTTCACATTCAATTTGTATTCAATTACATAGCTTTCAATTTTTATCAGTTCAATTTCATTAATACTTAATGAATTTATATACAATCAACCAACAATCATATAACAACCAATGTATATTCAACACAACCAAATTAATTCAATTTACTTTACTTCACATTCAATTTGGTTCAACATTTTTAATTCCAATTAGTTTAATATTAAGTTGACTTCCATTTGATTCATTCAAATTCCAATTTATTAGCTTCAATGAATTAACACTTACATCCATTATTCCATATCAATTTATTCACATTCGATTGATTAACATTCAATCCATTCATTAATTCAATTGCTAATTCATTTTACAAATAAAGTTGAATTTCATTTACTTGCAATTGTAAATTAATTTACTTGTTCACGAATTTATTTTCCACCTTAATAAATTTCATTCCATCACTATTTTTATCAGATTCCATAGTTTTTCCATCATTTCAAAACCATTTTTGAAATCATTTCAATTTATCTTTTGAATTTCCAAAACCAAACCCAGTTTTCAACAACTTTCATTTAAAACAATTTGGCAGCAATTCCTTTTTGGAAACCCGAAAATGAACACCAGTGATGTCGCGATCATCATCGGAATTATTTTCCAGCGACCTAAAAGAGTTTAGAGCTTTCATCCCTTCAAAACACTTTTCTAAAACCTTTGAAATTCATTTCCAAACTCAGAAGGAATTTAAAATTTTCCAAATCTCCAAAATTTTCAAATTCTTTTCAAAACATTTCTCTGAAATTTCATTTCAAATTACAAATCACATTTATAATTTATATTCTCAAATTCCATTTGTATGTGAATATATTTCTTAACTTTGGAGTTACGATTTCAATTTCCCTTTGAACTTTAATGATAATAATTTAATGTTATCACTTCCGAACTACCAAGCAGTCATATATACTATAATAATTCACAAAGATTATTTCCTTTATATACAAAATATAATCGAGGTAAAATTATTTCATTTACCCAATTAAAATGATACTGTGTCGGTTCATCTTGTTTAAGAGTTTAGAAACCCCTATCGATTACAGTTAGCTAGACTACACCGACCAGAATCTATAAACAATCAACCGATAAGTCAACACAATACAAACTAATTTCATATTCACTAACAAATGCGCGCTCATATCTATTATTACACTCACACTTATTCTAGAGTACTACTGACTCTATCTCTAATGAGTAACACCCAACAGAGCCAAGGTTATCGCTTAACCATATGCTCTGATACCAAATGTAACGACTCGACTTTTCGACGCTCGAAAGTCGACATTAATATGTCCACTGAATCAACTACCGAGCGAATGCCAGAAAATCGAATTGTTATGGTTAAAAAGAAGAGGTAGAGGAAGATAGAAAGAAAAAGAAATAGAAACAATATCAGAATCTCACATATCGCAGCGGAACAACATATAATAGATAAATGAATAATCTTTTAAAACAAAGAACTATATCATTTTATACATTACATCATCATCAGAGTTTACAACAACAATACAACATTGGACAGTTATACAAACTTGTCCTCATACAGAATACACAGCGGAAAAAATAATATCAGATACAAATGCTACGCCTCGCCATCCAGCTCGCCACTGAGCTCCACAGCATTTCCTGAATCCATAATGACCTAATAACCTGACTCTAGACTGCCTGTGTGGAAATTGGTGGGCACCCAGAGTTTAAGAAAGGAATAATAAACTCCAGGTCAGTCATGGTGACTGGTGTGAGAACTAAAACAGTTATTATCTTTAAAACAACAACAAAGGAAGTAAAAGACATTCGCAATGTTTTTTGGAAAATGAAACTACCATAAGGCCTCCCGCCACACACACAATGCAAATGCAGAATTGGAGGAGATTTCTCCTTATGATAGTCAAACATGCTTGATACGCACAATCACTTTAATATTATTATTAGTGCATATTGTGGAAAATATTTCGAAAGCATAATATTAATCTTAGCCAGCATACAACATTTCATTGTATCCCTACTATAGCTACCATGTTCAATAACAGGTTACCGCCACATTCCATGGCAGATTATACAACTAAAATCGTACAAGGTTCGTATTGTTTCTTTGGATTTCCAACAAATGGTCAGGCAAAGGAACTTCCTTACACCGAAATGGAAACACCTCTGGAAAGACGCCCCGAGAGTCAACCTGCTCTCTGCAAACACAAGGCCGACGCTACCTCACGCTGTACAGCTGTAACTAGGTAGCTAACACACGAGCTATGCCATCCCCTGGTCGTTACCGACCTTTATCCGAGGATCCTCAACCACAAAGCAACAACCATAAAGTATAATAAATTTGCAGCATCAACATAGGTAAAATATCTGGGCTCCATACCATGATATCACCTTTTATCCAGAAGGAAATGACATACCCTAGGGGCGCGACCCCTAAAAACCTTGCCGCAACATTCCTGTTTCGACCATTTCCGGGTTGTGAGGCTCGACGAAGTCTCGTCCACAAAGCCACGCTTTTTCACAAAGCCACGCATTTTCAAAAAGCCACACTTTTTCACAAAGCCACGCTTTGATCAACAAATGATCAACAGCACTTCGTATGCCACATTACCAAATTGTGAATGTATCACTAGTAACCATCAACTACATAACCTCTGAGCTCGTACGTCTCAGAGAAGTGTGTTAAGCTAAGAGAATAAATTCTCCGCCACCAACAGAAATGTATTTGATAGAAACCAACTTTACATCTCAAAGTGTAACATCAGACACACATCCATACAAGTCCGTTCCGGGATCGAACGGAACCGAAGGCACTTCCAAAGAAGCCCTTGCAATCCGGATATTCACTAATCACGTCCGAACTTCCCATCACCAGAAGAGTGATATAAATCTCTATACCAGAGCAACTCGGTGCAGAGACATTCGACAGGTTGTCCTTTCATTTTCGAAAATATCCGGTCTTCACACCGGTCTTCAATAATGTCCATTCACGACGTATCACTATTCGGAATGGGTTATATGACACAAAGGTCTTTTCCCGGCTAACCTGAATAATGAGCGTTTGTTTTTTTTTTAAATTAAGTGCCATTTCAAAGGCAAATATTGATAGTCGGTTATTTAACTATCAACAACATTCACAACAATCAACCAATTTAAATAATTTTTCCCAAATTATTAGATTTCAAAATATCTTTACAAGATATATATTTTTCCACACTTCAACATTTGAAAACAAATTTCAAATCATATTTTCCACACTTCATCACTTGAAAACAAATTTCAAATCATATTTCCCTACACGGGATATATTTTCAAAATATTTATTCATTTCCACTGGAAATTTACCGAGTTCAAATACTTTATTTCCAAAATATTCCTTAAAATCCAATTTCAGAATTTCTTCATTTATAATTTAAAACTACTTTGGAAATATACTTGGCTTTTCAAAGAAAATACACTTCCATTTCAAAATGGTCCATTTAAACCAATTAAATAAATCCTTATCGATTTATTTCAAATTTACGTTCCAAATTTGTAAATTTATTTTCACTCTTAAAAATAAATCAATGTTTATTTTTAAAACAAATTTCCCTTTCCTTTATAAATTCCATTGTGAATTTAAATTTCCAAATATTCACTTATACACGATTTTCAAGTCGTTTTCCAAATATTCACTTTCAAACACCAAATCAATTACAAATTGATTTCTAAATTTATTTCAATACCAAATAATTTTACAAATCGATTTCCAAATTTATTTCAACACAAAATCCATTTTAATTCAACACCAAATAAATTTTCATATCGATTTCCCAAAGATTTATTTTCCAATACCAAATCAATTATCAATTTGATTTCTAGACATTCATCACCTTTTAAAATAAATTCCTTTATCTCTTCAAATCAATTTAAAAATCCAAATTTAAATAAATTTTCAACTTATAAAAATATTTCCCGAAATCCATTTATTAAGCCTTTTTCCATATTTTGAAATTTAATTCAATAAGATTACGAAAATCAATTTTTTAATGCTTTAATTCCTTCTTTTAAATTCACTTAATTCTTTCAAAAGGAATTTTCTTAAAATTTCCAACTTTAAATTTCAAAAATCCAATTTCATTTATTTCTGGTATCCAATGATACCAAAAAATACATTCGGCTAAATTTTAGCCTTCAACAAATTCAATCACAAATATAATCATTCACAGATTATAAATAAATAATCACACAGCATATGAAACAAATTCATACAACATATGAAACAAATTCATATAATTTGAGGAATCCAGTTGGATCCCTCCAACCTGTTTTCCTGAATCCACAGACGTTAGCTTAATACCAATTCCACTTCGAAGTGGAATATCGCGGTATATGGGATTTATAAAATACTATCCGATATTATGCGGCGCAATAGGGTCTTATCCGCTATATAATGCGGGAAATCAACTCCAAATACATATATAATACCAATTCCACTTCTCGGTGGAATTATCACGGTATATGTTTTTAATAAATAACCTCCGCTTAATATACGGCGTATAGGGTCTATTTCAGCACAATAAATAACAATTTATCATCCAATCATCACAATCAACACTATCAACAAATTTTAAATCTAACTATTTAAAATTTAAATCGAAACAAATATTCGATTGAGTGAGAAGTTCTCACCTTGAGTTTGTCGAACGTTTAAATTTTAAATTAAATCGAACCGTTCGATTTAATCCCAAATTCTCGCTTGCTCCAAACGCGCCCAGTTCTGCGCCGCAGCGTAGAACGTGACGCTGCGATTCCGGCGCTTCCTGTTTCGTCGAAATCTGATATCGTATGACAAAGTTATAGCGTTACAAAGTTTATACAATTTAATATATAAATTAATTTCATTTTCTTTTATATTTTTAACCTTTATTTAATTATGGTCGTTGATTTACTTAGCCCTAGATCTAGGCCGCTAATCTCATCATCTTCCCATCGTGAAAACTACCCAGGCAATCACGCGAACGAACCCATTCCAGCCGCCTCTCTTCGTGAATTTCCGCGTCGCCTACGACCATCTCCACGATGATCAAACACCACCACGCTGAAGCCCTTACGCACGCGCACCATTGGCCAGAGCCTTGTCGAGCTCGGTCGCCATCTCGTCGTGATAAACGCGTTCGAACGTCGAACGTTCCAGCTGGCTTTGCCATCGATCTACCATGTAATACTTGATCATAGCCATTGGAAATATTCGCCTCTTCGCCCTCTACAACTTTGCAGTTGAATGTTTTTCGTGAAAGTCAAGGGATCGGGAGATATTTGGGGAAGAAGATCGTGAATTACCGGACATTGAAAAGTTAAACTGGCGGCCAGACCTAGTTCTCTAGGATTTTATTAGAAATTGTGAAAGATGGGGTCCTTTTATACAAAATTCTCAAAACACTATTCATCGAAAATTTTCCAAACTCCAAACGAAGCGTGTCGGCTGACGTTTCTAAGGTTTTACACGCGTTCCAAACACAATGGAACATGTTTCGGGAGCTAATTCGATCATATGTGCGAGTTACAGAAATAAACCATCAATTTAAAATTAAATCGATTAAAACAATTTTGATGTGTTTCAGCTTGTCCCGGACAAACGGTAAATCTGATTGAAAAGAAATTTGAAATCTTACAATAATATAAAATTATGGATCCGATGAAACTGGTTTCGTCAAAATCCGAGACTATTTGAAAAATGACTATTTTCACTCGTCAATTAAATATTAAAATATTCAATTTTCACAATTTAACTTTTAATTCGATTTGAAAAGTTCTATAACATCATTCTAACTCCAGTATGATTTAATATAACTTTATAAATCATTTTTGTTAACCATTAATATTTGACGACTTACGTACTGGTCGACTCAAGGACTGTACGACTCATACGACTCAAGTATTGCATGACTTAAGTGGATTATACAACTTAGCGACTTAAGGGATGGATGATCTAAGAAAGCTTACGACTCAGCGAGTTAAGGGAGCCCACGACTCAGCGAGTTAAGGAAGCCCACGACTCAGCGAGTTAAGGAAGCCCACGACTCAATGAGTTAAGGTCTAAACGACTTAAGGGAGGTACTGACCTGAGGAATTAAGAAGATTCACGACTTAAGGCTATCAGCGACCCACGACTTAGCTTAAGTCGTCCACGACCTAAAAGTTATCGAGTTAAACTCCAATGCCTGCACCTATTCCACCTTAATTTGATAAGTCCACCACGACTTAGGACTTGTCGTCTACCAAGCCACAAGCTGAACTCAGTAAGACGCCCACGAGTTACCTTAAGTCAACCATGAATCCCGACTTATCTTAAGTCGGCCACGACTCATGACTTGGCAGAAACTTCTGTTCAGAATTTAACTCCTATAAATAGACCACCACTTCCAACATGAAGAGGACTTTTGGCGGATCATTTCTAAAAGCGTCGTTACTCTGCCGAACTCTCAACTCACCCAACAATTGAAGATCTTCATACATTCGTGACACTACAACAAGCTTCGAGAGGAATTTCTTGCATTCTACACGGATTCATCAAGTTCCATCATCGGAGTTTGAGCTAGTAGTCGAGATTGTCTTTAAGATCAAATTGTATTGTTTTCATAAGTGGATTGTATCGTCTTGTAACCAGATTCAATAATAAAGAGATTCAAAGTGGACGTATGCACGATTTCAAGCCGAACCACTATAAACCGCTGTCTTTTACCGCTTTTTCGCTACTTTACTGCTTACTTTTTGTTCCCGTCACACGGGTGGTGCTTTCACGATTCTACAACACACACACCGGGTGTTAGCGTTCACTTTTCAACGTTAACATTTTGGTGCTTTCACTGAGAACCCAACTCAGGCTACTACTCACCATTGCTTCACGGAAGTTTGTTGAAAGAATTTCCTACAAAACCAGAAGTCTATCAGACATAATGGCTCCTGGAAGGAAACGAAAGTCTGTCAGAACTGATGATGACCGCGACAATACTGCCACTTCTCTTTCTCCAAATCAAGCAGCTCCAAGTGTCGGTGTGACGCGACAAGAGTTAGATGCTGCTGTATCCGGACTGTACCAGCAGATTGAAACTCAGAATAATCTGATGATGGAAAAGCTGAATGCTCTACTTGGGGCTAATCAAAGACCCGTAAGTAATGAGGAAAACTTTGCTAATGCTGCTCCCAATTCCGAAGGGAGAAATATTCCTCAAGGGAGATCAGGTGCTGCTGAAGGGGCACCCCTCCAGGCTGAAGGATCCAGGTCGTCACCGGTTCTCCGTGAGCATTTACCGGGGCAAACCTCCGAAAAGATGGCCGAAGTCTATTCCGCGAAATCTCTAAACAATGAGGAATATCTCTCTAGCATGGTTCGGCAAATAATGAAGGAAAGCATGCAAAGAAACGAAGATGAGAATGATTGGGGATTCGCTCCGAGTAAAACTCCATTCACTGAAAGGATCTTAAAAGCTGAGTTTCCGAGAAAATTCGTTCCTCCCACCATTCCTTCTTTTCGAGGAACGAGTGATCCAAATCAATTCCTATACAAATATGATTGGCACATGACTGGTGCCAGAGCAACTGACGAGATTAAATGCCTGTATTTCCCGGTATAATTAGAAGGAGCGGCGTTACTTTGGTTCACCAAGCTTCCTGTGCGATATGTCGATCAATTTTCCGATCTGACCCGAAAATTCAAGGAACATTTCAGATTGTACATTTCAAGAGCAAAGGATATAATGTCTCTCTCAAGTCTTGAACAGAATCCTGGAGAGCCCATTAAATCCTTCTTGAATCGCTTTAATTTAGCCCTAGCAGAAGTTGATAACGCGGAACCGCGAATGATCTTAACCTACTTAATGCGGGCTATTGACAAGTCTAGCGAGTTTGGAAAATGGTTAAAAATGAAAGAACCAAACTCGCTCGAAAAATTCTACAAAAAGGCTGATGAGTTCATGCGCTTAGAGAATCTTTCCGCGTCAGCTAAAGTTGTGACAACAGTGGTGGAAAATAATGCTACAGTTCAGAACAAGAAAGAATCTGCAAATCAGAAGAGGGAAAGTAATGGTGGAAAGAAGCAGAAAGACCTCAAAAAACCCCGCTTCCTCAAACCTTCGGATTTTACTCCTCTGACTGATACCCCGGAGAATATTTTCATCGCCACTAAGGATGCTGTTGATTTTCCAAAACCATCAGCAGTAAAAGTTGGGAAAAATGCTGTACAAAGCGGAAGATTTTGCAAATTTCATAATCAACCAGGCCATGATACCAACGAATGCCGCCACTTGAAAAGCCTAATTGAAGAATTGTTGAGAGAGAATAAGTTGCAGCAGTATGTGAAAAGAAATAGAAAAGACCCGTCTTCATCTAACCAGGGGCAACTACCCCCAGCTCATTCATCTGGTTCAGGAGAGAGGCCTGCTGAAAAAGAAAGACCTGTTATCAATGTGATCACAGGAGGACCTCATCCAGCTGGCAGGAGTTGGGGTGAGATGGAAAGGTATGCTAGAGCTTTGAAGTATGCTCCAACTGAAGAAAGTGTCTTGATCTTGGAAGATGTTGCACCTCTAAAGCAGCAGAAGACTTTTCATGATGATATTATGTTCAGAACCAGGGATTCTATTGATGTGGAAGCCCCTACTGAGGACCCTTTGGTTGTCTTTGTCGGTATTGGGCCGGCTATTGTCAGAAGAGTTCTAGTTGATAGTGGTGCTTCGTGCAACATACTCTTTAAAAAGACATTTGATCAAATGAAAATTCTAATGACAGATGTACAAGCCGCTTCACACAAAATTGCCGGATTTACAGGAGAGCTGAAACAGCCAATTGGAACGGTGAACTTGTTTGTTGAAATGGGCGAAGGGCAGAAGAAGTTGGTTCGGAAGCAAACTTTTGTAATTGTTGATGGATTCTCCGCCTATAATGCTTTCTTGGGTCGGCCTACTCTTGCTGCTTTCAGGGCCGTCCTCACTCCATGGTGCTTAACAATGAAATTTCCTATTGATAATGGGATTGCTGTCATTAAGGGAGATCAGAACGCAGGGCGAGAATGTTATCTTGTAGAACTCCGAGAGGCCAGGAAAAGAGAAATGGGGAAAGATGCGGCAGCTCCGCTCCGCATCAAGGAACCAACCCTGTAGCAACTACGGAGTGGCCCCTGTACTGGCGAACACAGCAATGCAAGGAAAGAAATGGATCCCAGGAAAGCCAGTACAGGGGAGAATAGAGTGGTACCCATGGAGGTAACGGTACCAATATCTGTTGACTCGAAAGACCCGAACAAAGTACTCAATGTGGGTTCACAGTTGAGCAAAGCAGTTCAAAACACGCTGATATCATTCTTAAAAGCCAATCTAGATGTGTTCGCTTGGTGTCATGCTGATATGTGTGGGATCTCCCCGGAAATTACTGTACATACTCTGAACATTGATCCAAAATTCACGCTAGTGAAACAGAAAAGAAGAAGTCAAGGCCCAGAAAGGTCGACAGCACTAAAGGAAGAAGTCGATCGGCTCATGGAAAACGGCTTCATCAGAAACTCCACTTATCCAAATTGGCTTTCAAATCCAGTATTGGTCAAGAAGGCAAATGGAAAGTGGAGAGTATGCATAGATTTCTCAGATCTGAATAAAGCCTGTCCCAAAGATTGCTTCCCATTGCCCAGAATCGATCAATTGGTAGATGGAACAGCTAGGCATGAGTTGTTATCATTTATGGATGCTTACTCCGGATACAATCAGATTATGATGCATGAGCCGGATCAGGAAGACACAAGCTTTATCACAGATGTGGGTCTCTACTGCTACAAAGTTATGCCTTTCGGATTGAAGAATGCTGGGGCAACCTACCAAAGGCTCGTCAATGCAATGTTCAAGCCTCAGATTGGTAGAACCATGGAAGTTTATGTTGACGATATGTTGGTAAAGTCAAAGAAAGCTATAGATCACATGGGTCACTTGGAGGAAATGTTTGCAATTCTTCGAAAGTACGGAATGAAGCTCAATCCATTGAAATGTTCGTTTGGAGTAGAGTCCGGGAAATTCTTGGGTTTCATTGTGAGCGCCAGGGGCATTGAAGCCAATCCTACTCAAATCATAGCTCTAAGGGAGGTCAAAGCCCCTAAAACAAAGAAAGAAATGCAAAGTCTCAATGGAAAAGTCGCTGCTCTGAGTCGCTCCATTTCCAAGGCCACAGACAAATGCATTCCCTTCTTTGACGCTCTAAAGAAAGGAAAGAAAAATTTCGAATGGACTCCCGAATGCCAGAATGCTTTCGATGAACTAATTCGTCATATGGAAACGCCTCCAGTTCTTTCCAAGCCTAGTGATGGTGAAGATCTTTTCATCTATTTAGCAATTTCATCTCATGCTCTCAGCGCAGCACTTGTACGGGAAGATATGAAAGTACAGCGTCCAGTCTATTATATCAGTAAACGGTTCATTGGGGCAGAGATGAATTATTCGAAGATAGAAAAGCTCGCCTATTGTTTGCTAATTGCTTCCAGGAAATTGAGACCATACTTTCAAGCCCATCCTATCAAGGTTCTTACTGATCAACCTTTAAAGCAAGTCTTGTTTCGTCCTGAAACTTCGGGTCGTCTTTTGAAATGGAACATTGAACTCAGCCAATATGACATCACTTACCATCCCCGAAGAGCAATCAATGGGCAAGCTTTAGCAGATTTCATTGCGGAGTCTACTGACAAAGGTGACAGTAAGAAAGAAACAACCGACTGCATTCCAATCCAGTGGAAGTTGTATGTTGACGGTTCGAGAAATGATTATTGTTCTGGGGCAGGGGTTGTGCTTGAAACCCCCGAAGGACGATCATTGTGTTATGCCTTGAGATTGGAATTTCCTTCAACAAACAATGAAGCAGAGTATGAAGCTCTTATCGCCGGCTTAAAAATTGCCAAGGAACTAAACATCAAAGCGTTACAAATTTTCAACGATCTCAACTCATTGTTTGCCAGGTAAAGAAAGAGTTTCAAGCTAAAGGTGGAAATCTGCCCACATACTTGTCAAAGGCATGTGAACTTCTCGAAGATTTTGATCATTACACGATAAGTCATATTCCTCGGGTAGAAAACATGAAAGCATATTCTCTTGCAAAGTACTCAAGTTCTGGAGAAGCTCAATTACTGGGATTAGTTCCTGTAGAAGTTCTATCAGCTCCAAGCATTGATGAAATGGATGTTGATTGGATTATGGCTGCGGCTCAAGAGCATGAATCATGGATGACTCCAATCAAAGAATACCTACTCAATGGTTCCCTGCCAGAAAGTTCTAAAGAACGCCGAAAACTATTGAGGAAAGCATCAAGATACATAATTCAAGATGGCCGATTATATAGACGAGGATTCTCAATGCCATTACTTCGATGTGTAACCACGGAAGAAGCCAAGTCAATTCTGGCCGAGGTACACAGAGGAGAATGTGGGGATCATTCAGGTGGCCAGACTCTAGCCAAGAAGGTTCTTCGATATGGGTATTTCTGCCCGGACATTAATCGATATGCTGCCATTTACTCCCGAAAGTGCGACAAATGTCAGAGATTTGCAAGAATCCCAAAAGCACCTTCCATCGAACTCACACAAATGGTCAGCCCATGGCCATTCGCTATTTGGGGAATAGACTTAATTGGACCCTTACCGATCGCTAAATCTGGAATCAAATATGCTATTGTTGTCGTTGATTATTTCACAAAATGGGCTGAAGCTGAACCCTTAGCCACCATTACCTCTAAAAAGATGATAAATTTCGTAACTAAAAATATCATTTGCAGATATGGTGTGCCACAGAAGATAATCACAGACAACGGTACCCAGTTTGAAAGTGAAGAATTCCAGGATTTTTGCAAACAATTCAGAATTCGAAAAAGCTTCTCAGCAGTGGCTCATCCGCAGGCAAATGGGCAAGTAGAAGCGGTGAACAATATTATCAAATCAACCATCAAAAAGCAACTCGAAAAAGCAAAAGGTAGTTGGGTCGATAAGCTTCCATTAGCACTATGGGCATACAGAACTACTCACAAAACTGCGACTGGGCACACTCCATTTTCACTGGCATATGGATCAGAAGCAATGATTCCAGTGGAAGTAGAAGTTCTTTCACACAGGAGAATTTATTTCAATGAAGCCGAAAATGAAAAGCTGCAACTTGAAGCACTTGATTTTCTTGATGAAAAAAGAGAAGAAGCTAGGCTCAGAGTTTCAGCTTATCAGCAAAGGATAGCCAGGCACTTCAACTCTAAAGTTCGCCAACGCAGCTTTGAGGTCGGAGACTTAGTTTTGAAAAGGATCATGACAGCAACTGTTGTGTTTGGGCCAAACTGGGAGGGACCATATGCCATTGGCAGTAAACTTCTTGATGGCACTTTCAAACTCATAACTGTTGAAGGAGATCCAATTCCAAGAGCCTGGAACAGAAGCCACTTACGTCCTTATTTTACTTGAAAAAGCTTTGCTCAAAGTTGTAAAATAGTGATGAATGTATCAGTTGTATTGTAAAACATTGTGAATCAGTGTAAATGAATGAAAGCTATAAAGTGGATGTAGGCCCGATTCTTGGCCGAACCACTATAAATCTTGTGTTCTTTACTATTTCATAATGCCTGTTTCATTTCAATAAGTAAATACTTTAAATGTATTGCTAAAATGTCGATTCAAAATTGCAGGACATTAAAACAAGGCTCGTTCGTTACAAAGCCAAGCGACCTCTATAAATCACCTATTACGCAAATACCAAGCGACAAAAAATTCCAAATTCAAATCCTATACAAGAAGAACTTCACATAAAAAGTTGGCCACTCCACTGTGGCAAACCTTTGTTAACTGGTTGAGATTGTCGATATGAACAGACATCCAACTAAGATAACTCGTGTTTGTCCCGTGAAGTCGTTCAATAGTGAAGTCCACTTCTTCGGATGAGGCAATTTACTTGTAAAAGGAAAGAAGATACGCTTGGAAATGGTAATAAAAGATCGCTAATGAGCAGATGATGAGAGAACATTGCCAAGCAAACAAAGAAGCAGCCAAAAGGAGGTATGCCTCTCAATAAAAGGGCCGGTAGAACCACCGAAGGGATACCTTCCCAAGCAGAAGGAACAGGGCCCTTGCTAACTGATCGTGATGCATCCGATCAGGCAGCTTGTTTCTGTCCCGTGGATCTACTCGCCCCTGAGACACAACCTTCCTGGCACACCAACCAACCGACGCTCCATCCCAAAGGACAACAAAGCCCTCTAACGAGGCACGCCAAAAAATGAAAGTACTTCTCTCAATCAAAAAAGATTGGTGGAACCACCGGAGGGGTACCTTCCCAAGTTGAAGGAACAGGGCCCTTGATAATTGATTGCGATCGCTTGTGCAAACAAACATCCAATCAAGCAACTTGCGTCCGCCCCGTGGATCCATTCAACCATGAGAAAGTAACTTCCAAGCAATCAAAAAGCCCTCTTCGGAGGCACAAGCCCTCTTCGGAGGCACATGACCTCTTCAGAGGCAAAAGCCCTTTCCCAAGGCACCACAAGCCCTCTTCGGAGGCACTTGCCCTCTTCGGAGGCAAAAGCCCTCTCCCGAGGCACCACAAGCCCTCTTCGGAGGCACAAGCCCTCTTCGGAGGCACAAGCCCTTTTCGGAGGCACAAGACCTCTCCGGAGGCACAACTCTTTAAGAGGAGCCCTCTCCGGAGGCAAGTCCCAAAATAGAATACTCAAATAAAAAGCCTTCTCCGGAAGCACAGTCCAACTCTCAAAGGAAGGTTAACTTGTTCATCTCAAAAAAGTTCCTTCTAAAAAAGTTGAAATGCTACAAAAAGACCCCTTCGGAGGCACACTTCACCTTGCCTGAAGTACCAAACATTTTCTTCAGAAAGTTCATTTCACTGCATAGGGAAATCTACTTTCTTTTTTGACAAATGAAAGTGATCATCCCCGAAAGTTGAAGTGTTCTTCAGAAAGAAAGAGGAAGTAAAAATTTCTCCAAAAAAAATGAGATATGATCTATTAAAAGCAGAATAATTCTTCCCTTAAAAGTGGAATAGTTATTCTCTGAAATAAGATTATCAGTCTTGTGAAAGTTAGAAATGTTGCAATGCACTTGTGGTATGGGGGCAACACTATACAATTCAATTACATTAATAAAAGGAATATGCAAGCAACATACCGCAAGTTCATTGCAATATCATGAAAAATAGATGTGGAATAAATGCATTCTTAAGCACAGACCAGAAAGTTTGTACAAGTAAGAAGAATTGTTTATTCTACACTAAAATGAGAAACAAATGCATTCTCACATACACAAGAATTTGTACAAGTAAAATAGCTATTTTATTCAATACTATGAAAACTTTTTACATTGTATAGATCACAAAAAAGAAGCGGGGACCGGTACCCGCACAATCTCCGGTCGATACATTCAAAAAGCAAAAATAAGAAGTAGAAGATCCAGCTTGCTATTCCTTCTTCCCGCCACCTTTGGAGCCTTTACTCGGCCTAATGATTAGTTTCTGAAGCCGTTGTGAACGGGTCGAGGCAGAAGGAGAAAGAGGCACGGCTGGATCAACTTCTGCTTCCTCTCCAGCGGAAATATTCTTCTTCTTCCTTATGGCACGCTTCCCCTTCCTCTTCGAAGAAGATTCACTCCCCGGAGTAGCAAGCAATGTCGAAAGCTTCGTGTCATCATCTAGAGACCGCTCCGGGGTCTTCCCGATGTCATCAAGATCCTCCGCCTTCTGCTCCTACGAAGCGGCCGGATCATCCAGGCCTTGAAGAGCTTCAATTTTCTCCGCCTGTGATCCCGGTTGGGAAGCAGAAGGAGGAGTAATTTGCGAAGATGGAGGAACGGCAATTAAAGGAGTGGAAGTTTGTGCAGTATTTGGTACCTCCGCTGTAGAAGAAAAGAAGTTAAAATCAGTATCCTCCGAGAAAAGAGAAGGTATCGGTTCACCAAAGTTTAAGTAATAAGTAAGAAGGTCATCAAACTCGTTTAAATCAAATAAATGATTCACTGAACTCGGGTCGATGCCAAAATTACCTGGAGAAGTCGGTTTTGACAAGACAATTTCAAATCTATCAACCTCAGTGTCTTCTTGGCTTTGCTCCCCGATTTGAGTAAGGGGAGACTCGGTTGTGACGAGCTTATCCTCGACGCTTTTTGCGGGAGAAGAAAAGTGAGAGCTGGAACCAACGATATCGACGACGGTCGAAGTCGAAGTGTGGACAGGGGCAGTTAAAGATATTTTCTTCTCTGGATGTTCTTCTGCCACTATTCCAGCTCTAGCTTCAGCGAGTTGCTTTTTTCCCTTGGCAAGAGCAGCACGAGCTTCTTCGTCAAGATAGCGTGCCTCAAGTTCCGCCTCATCATAGCCTGCCCCGCCAAGCATGTCAACTGCTGCTTCCCATACTTCAGCCAGGGTAACCTCATAGTCGGGGCCCAGAAAAGAGAGGCTCCCATGACCCAAAACGCTGTGTAGATAAAAGTCAAATAAGGTGGAGCTGATGTTAGCTTTTGTTGTTTCATGCGATTGCTCGGCCGCCTCTTTTTCGGCGACAGTTGCAGCTCGACCAGCAACAGCCTCATCATGCTCTTTCTCAGCATTAGCAAGTTGGGACTTTAGCAATTCAATCTCCACGTTCTGGGAGTTAACTGTTTCCCGCAGCTGAGTGTTATTTTTGCGGTATTCTTCAACAACGAACTGCTCAGCTGCAAATTTCATCTCAGCGTCCCTCTGAGCAGCGTGCGCATCCCACACTTGTTTATGAAACACTTCTTCCTTTTGAGATTGTGAAGCGGAAGAAGCGGCGAGATCTTCCTTGAGTTTTGTGACCTCGGACTCAAGTCTTGCATTATCATCAGCAATACTCGTCATCTCGGCGTCATGCTGTTTGCATATTTTGTCCCATTTCGTCTTGTCGTTTTCCATGGTCAGCATGGCTTCAAGGTTCGCATGATTGACTCTTTGGAGTTCATCGACGAGTTTCTACCATTGCGACATCCTCTCAATGTTAAGCCTAACTGCATCAAGACTTTTAAGCATGTCTTGCTTGTCGATCGGGACCAAATCTAGGTCAAAGCGCACTCCTTTTAAGCACCAATTCGGAAATCGGCTTTGAAGCGTTGGAGGGCCATCTTTAACCTGATACTGGGGTCTGTTGATGATCGCTTGGATATCAGACTTCTTTAAAGAAGGAGAGCCGGATGGAACATTAGGAGAAATGGGAGCATCGGTCTTTTCAGAAATTGCAGATGCGTCACTTGGCTTGGATCGCTTGCTCGATTCGTCAGCAATTTGAGTCTTCCCCTTGTCATCATAAGACTTTCGCTTATGGGAATCGTCACTTCTGTGAGAAGAATCATATCGCTCAGCGTCTTTTCTTCTCTGCCACTGCTCATAATCCCGCCTTTCTTGAGCCTTCCTTCGAGCCCTTTCCTCATCTGTCTCTCTCTGGTCACCAAGGTATTTCCTAAAGTCATAAGATCCACGGCCTCCATGGCGCTGAAATGAGTCATAGTATGAGCCAATATGCCCCATCGGAGAATCTGAAAACGGAAAAGAAGTAAAGTTTAGAAATTTCCAGGAAGAAAGAATAAGTGCTTATAAGTGCAGAAAAATCCTAAGTGTGTGCGGCGTGCGAACTACGTGCGTCAAACTACAGACCAAGCTTTAATGTGGGAACGGAGACGACAGGTGTAGAAGGTGTCGAAGCTTGTTTAAAGGTAGAAGTCGCTTCAACGATAGGAGAGGTCGCTTTTGAAGTATTATCCTTGAAAAGCTCTTGAGAAGTTATCATTATATCGCTCAAGTCATCAAAGGTATCATCACCATGACACCCAGCAGAACTCCCTTTTTCGACTTCCACATCGGCTGATTTTTCATAAATTCGAGGATTTTCTTCCTCTTCAATAATTGGAGCAAGTAACGGTTTGCTGGACGGTCCCGCAACATTGGTAAGTGTGGGGAATTTTACCAGTGGAGTTTCAGTGGTAGACTCCTTCAGCATGGGTTCTTCAACAGAAGGTGGGACATCCAGTACCTCCGTAGGAGAATTTGGAATTTCGCAAGGCTGAGTGGAGCGAGAGGGGTGAAGAAGTCCGAACTGGTGAAGAAACTCGTTTTTCAACAAAAAATACGCATCCCGCTCTTGAACTGGAACAGCCATGAGCCTCTCCAGAGTTTGCTTGTGACTGGGATCCCTAGAGGGAGGGGGGAGCGCTGAAATGAGAAAGCAAAGTTAACACTTGGTAATTTGGACTACAAAATACTCAGAGAATAAAAAGCAGAAAAGATAGACAATCTTACTTCCTTCTCTCCACACAGCATAAAACCCAGGGGGACAGCGAACGTAAAAATACTGAGTCAAAAACCCATGAGCACTATCAGGGAGGCCGACAACCAATTTACGATTCCTGGGACTTCTTACAACAATGATCGAAGGATGATCTTTGGTTCTGATAAAAGAGCATAGGTAATAGATCTCGTCAACACTGGGGAGACGGTCAAGCGTTCTACCGAATAATACAACAACCCCATTAGTACGGCATAGCTGTTGGGGTGTAGTTGAAATGGAGAAATTGCCAGTTGGCGAAGAAGATGTTGAAGAAAGTTGTTGAAAGGAGGAATGGCCCCGCTCAGGCACATTTGTCGGTTGAACGCTACAAAGCCAGGAGGTGCTACATCAGTAGTGTTACTCCTCTCAGGAAGAATGGCGTCAGCTTCAGCAATGCCAAATTGAGTGCACAATTGCCGAAAAATTATGTACGATAGAGTGGTAGAGGCTCTTTCTGGAGGATTGACTAAAGGAGCTGGAATAAGAGTGGACTCTCCAGTCTGGATTGTTACATCTCCTTGCTGAGAAGTCATTCTACACAAGCAACTGGATATTCAAATATGAAGGTGCACGTTTCCTAAATAGTGTGAAGTGTTGTGCGAAACTAGTAAAAATAACAAGTAAATACAACTGGAATTAGGCTAGTCGGTAACTAATCGATTATCAGATTTCAAAACTTGTTAATTTAAAGTTCAGGTGCAGTATTAGTGCGAGCCGTTCATTTTTCAGTTGACTGTTTCAATGTTGCTTTAATACTTTGCTTGAATTTGTTGATTTAAAGCACTTCGTTCACACAATCTATTTATGTCAATTATCTGTTGTTAACTAATCTGTCATCTGATGTGGGCAGTCAGTGACAGTATATTCGTCCCAATTTTCTGTAAATGTTGTGTTAAGAAGATTGTTGGTTTGCAAGTTAGAGTGACCTGTAAAAGAAAATGCAATGATTCAAAGTTCAACAGTTCAAAGTTCATGCAAAGTTCAAGTGCTAAGTCACCAACGACTTAAGTGTTGACTCGTCGACGACTTAAGAATGTGTTCCATGGGCTAAGTTGAGCTGTTGTGTTTTTGGCTAATTCGTCCACGACTTAAGGATCTTAAGTCAAGCCAGAACATGTCGTTTCAGTTTTAAGTCGCTGATACTTTAAGTCGGAAGTACTTCGAGTTGTAGGTCGTGTAAAAGAAGAAAAAGGCTTCAGTTCAAAACGATGTAAATTTCCTAAGTCATAAGTCGTCCACGATTCAAGGTTATGTCGCAAATGGATAAGTCGGTAAAGATTTAAGTCGAGAAAGGCATAGGTCATACAAGGCTGATAGATCGTGACCAAGCTAACACCTCACTTCCTTTGACCCATTGACTTTTCTCCTAACTCCTAACCAGTTATCCTTCTAACCCGTTATCCTCCTAACCCGTTATCCTCCTGACCCGTTAACCCATTAACTCCTCCGTAAACAAAAGCTTCTGTTTTCCACACTAGTTGTATCATTCAAAAACCGATTCGAGATCGCCAAAGCCTCACCGATCCACTCGGTTAAGCCTAAAACACAGTAACCCATCGCCTTCATCGCCTCAATCATCTAAAGCTAAATC
This sequence comes from Allium fistulosum, assembly GCA_030737815.1. Taxonomy (NCBI): domain Eukaryota; kingdom Viridiplantae; phylum Streptophyta; class Magnoliopsida; order Asparagales; family Amaryllidaceae; genus Allium; species Allium fistulosum. Next base: position 171,479,511 of record CM060906.1, on the reverse strand, counting down.
GAGTAAAAATCGAGTTCATGGACTATCGATACAGGGGAACTTGCAACAAAGCATTGCACAAGGAGATGGATTAAGCACAAAAAGGAGAATTCGTAGATTAACGATGATCAAGGATCAGGGGGAAAGTAGGAGCACTTACGCAATGAAGAATCGAGAATCGGTGATTGTTTGATTGTTTAAAATAGGGAAAAATTTGCCTTGAGGAAGCTCGGAAGAACGTTAATGGCAGATACGACTCAGGAGATAAGCAATGAGAAGAAGGAAATGAGGGGAACGACTCAAGCCTTTTATATCTCGGGGCAGTGGAACTCGAAGCGGCATACACGAGTTAAGATAAGTCGAAGCACACGACCTACGACTCAGGCGTGTACTTCGAGGGGCAAATGTTAACCCTTAATATTTGACGACTTACGTACTGGTTGACTCAAGGACTGTACGACTCATACGACTCAAGTATTGCATGACTTAAGCGGATTATGCGACTTAGCGACTTAAGGGATGGATGATCTAAGAAAGCTTACGACTCAGCGAGTTAAGGGAGCCCACGACTCAGCGAGTTAAGGAAGCCCACGACTCAGCGAGTTAAGGAAGCCCACGACTCAGCGAGTTAAGGAAGCCCACGACTCAGCGAGTTAAGGTCTAAACGACTTAAGGGAGGTACTGACCTGAGGAATTAAGAAGATTCACGACTTAAGGCTATCAGCGACCCACGACTTAGCTTAAGTCGTCCACGACCTAAAAGTTATCGAGTTAAACTCCAATGCCTGCACCTATGCCACCTTTATTTGATAAGTCGACCACGACTTAGGACTTGTCGTCTACCAAGCCACAAGCTGAACTCAGTAAGACGCCCACGAGTTACCTTATGTCAACCACGAATCACGACTTATCTTAAGTCGGCCACGACTCATGACTTGGCAGAAACTTCTGTTCAGAATTTAACTCCTATAAATAGACCACCACTTCCAACATGAAGAGGACTTTTGGCGGATCATTTCTAAAAGCGTCGTTACTCTGCCGAACTCTCAACTCACCCAACAATTGAAGATCTTCATACATTCATGACACTACAACAAGCTTCGAGAGGAATTTCTTGCATTCTACACGGATTCATCAAGTTCCATCATCGGAGTTTGAGCTAGTAGTCGAGATTGTCTTTAAGATCAAATTGTATTGTTGTCATAAGTGGATTGTATCGTCTTGTAACCAGATTCAATAATAAAGAGATTCAAAGTGGACGTAGGCACGATTTCAAGCCGAACCACTATAAACTGCTGTCTTTTACCGCTTTTTCGCTACTTTACTGCTTACTTTTTGTTCCCGTCACACGGGTGGTGCTTTCACGATTCTACTACACACACCAGGTGTTAGCGTTCACTTTTCAACGTTAACAATTTTTATACACATTAAACCCAATTTCCAATTATTTATACAATTTCAAATATTAACTTATCGATTTAATTACCCAATTAAATACAAATATTAAAAATTTAAGTTACTCGGCTTATTAAATTTACTTGTTAATATTAAAAATCAATTAAATATACGAATTTCAATTGACAGAAATTTTTGGGTCGTTACATCTTTCCAGCACTTGGGTGCTCGGCACGTGAATACCATGGATGTATTAGTGTCGACATTCAGGGTTCAAAAAGGCAGGTCATTACATATTATTTGTGCTCATCTAATTTATGAGCATATATTATATTGGTTGAATTAAATATGAAAACCTTGTGAATTCAGTTTCACAATTTGACTATAAGGAGTTCGGGAATAAAGTTGGATTCAAATTTAAATTTTAATAAAGGTTGTTTATTATAATATAAACAAAGATAAACATTTGAGAAATGAAAATTTATAAGTATGGTTTGTAAAAAGAGTTTATAAATAAAAAAATGGTTTAAACTGAGAATTTGAGAACTTAAATCCTAGTGTTTTGGAAATTGTTTTTCAGAGTGTTGCGGAAAAATAACAATGGTATTATTTGAAAGTATTTTTGAATAGAAATATATTAAAATGGATTGTAAAAGAGATAGAAAGCACTAAACTCACTTATGTCGTTGGAAAATAATTTTGGTGATGACTACAGCATCAGCGACATTCATTTTCAAGTTTCTAAGTGAGGCATTGCTACCATAGTAATTTGCCATAGGGTTTTTTTGGTAAAATAAAGTTTACTTCAAAATCTAAAGGTATGATTTGATGTACAAAGGGAGAAATGTATATTATTATTTCAAAATGTCTTAAAACATAATCCGGGTGTTTAGATTCTGATGTTTTCCTGTTAAGTTATTATATGAACTAATGTATTCTATTCATTAGGACCATTTGGATTGTGCATCTAATTATGATTTGTTGTTTTCTAATATTCATTTATTTAAATGAAAAGAAATATTTGGCAATTTTGGACAGTCGAAAACTTCCGAGTTAATTGAGAAATGAAAGCTAAGTGTTTTGGTGAGATTATAAGAAAATAAGTTTTGTACCTTATAAATTTGATGAGGTAATAAGTTAAAACAAGTTTTAATTTGATGAATATCCTGGTTAAGTAAAAACAATCTAAAATTTGTATATATACTCTTAGGATGTAGAAGAGTGTTATACGAAAAGGAACTTAAGTTTTAAAGTGTTGATAAACATAAGTTGTGTTTTTTAAACTGTTTATAAACTTTAGTAATGATTTATGAATTGGTTCAAAAATGATCCTAGTATTAAATGAAATACTATTGGTATAAATGAATGTAAATTAAAAGGTAATTGGTTTAGTCAAGAAAATAATTGGAATAAATACATAAGTTGTACTAGATCATTTTATTCGCAAAATCGTTCTTAATCCAGATTCAAGTACATGATTTTGAGGTGATTTACACCGGTCCGAGTTAGAAATTTTCACTCGATTCTTGACGGCGAACACTTGAATGGATTTTTGATTTGATTCCGAAGTTTTCTATCATAGTATATGGCTATGCAAGGAGAATGAAGGTTTCTAATCGAGGAACCTGATCAGAGTTTCACTAGGGAAGTCGAGTGAGTGTTACTAGTTCAGAAATGAAATTTGTGTGATCGAGTGAGTGATCAGATTGGATATTGCGTACGGATGGTATATGTACATCGTACAAGATTTAATATAATTATATATTTTTGACATTAGAAAATGCAAGTTAGATGGTTGGATATCATTTGTAAGTGGGTTATAGGTTTATGGAAGTAAAGGCTAGTTTGATGCTTTTGGGTTTCATGAGAAGAATTTGTTTTCTCAACTAATAGGTACGGATGGATTTATGCCCCATATATAGGAGGCTACATTTAGGCTTTTGTTCTCTTTTGTTGATTTGGGTAAGTTGTAGAGAGTTGTAGTTTTTTCGAAAGACCCGTCCAAAGGAGGTGCTACTGAATTTTTCCGTAACATATGAGATTTTAAAAGTTTAATAACTCATTCTTAGTAAGAAATTTTATAAGTCTAAGAGTTTAGGGACATTTTTCTTCCTTGTGTGTTAACGCTGAAATAGGAACGCTAACACTCGGTGTGTGTAATGGAATTGTGAAAGCACCACCCGTGTGACGGGAACAGAAATTAAGTAGAAAAATAGTGAAAAAGCAGTAAACGACAGCAGTTTATAGTGGTTCGGCTTGAGATCGAGCCTACGTCCACTTTGAATCTCTTTATTACTGAATCCGATTACAAATCAATACAATTCACTTATGAAATCAATACAATTTGATCACAAAGACAATCTCGACTGCTAGCTCAAACTTCGATGATAAAACTCGATGAATCCGTGTTGGATGTAAGAGGTTTCTCTCGAAGCTCGTTGTAGTGTCTCGATTGTTTAGAGATCTTCGATTGTTGAATGAGTTAAGAGTTCGGCAAAGTAACGACGTCTCTGAAATGATTTGCCAAAAGTCCCTCGCTCGTTGGAGTTGGAGCTCTATTTATAGGATTGGTTCTGGGTGAGATTCTATTCCTCAAGTCCTAGGTCGGAGCCGACTTATAGCAAGTCGTAGGTCTTAGGTCGGAGACGAGATAGGAGCTTTGTCTTTTAGTTATTCCTGAATACGAGTTATTCAATCTGCATGTCATAGGTCGGTAGCGACTTATCATAAGTCGTAGGTCGGAGATCCCTTAAGTCATCAAGTTGGCAACAGCCTTAAGTCGTAGACTTTTTGAGTCGGACCACTTTAACTCATACATTGTTAGGTCGGAGCATTCTTTAACCAGGAACATTCCTTAAGTCGGCTCATGTTAGGTCGGACCTGTAGCTTAGGTTATATGCTTCTTTAAGTCGTGACCTGTTGAGTTGGTATACTCTTTAACTCGTACGTTTTTAGGTCGGAACCTCCTTAACTCGGTAGGTCGTAAGTTTCCCATAGGTTGTTAAGCTGTTAAGTCGGAAGCCCTTGTTAACTCGCAATTTGTTAAGTCGGTAGGCTTCCTTAGGTCGTAGCCTGCTAGGTTGGTTCATGCCTTAAGTCGTAACTGCCTTGGGATGTAACCCATTGAGTCGGTGACCTCTTTAAGTCGTTATGTTGTAAGTCTTAGGTCGCGAACAAAAGAGGATTAACATTTGCCCCTCGAAGTATATGCCTAAATCGTAGGTCGTATGCTTCGATTCTCTTAACTCTTTTCTTGATGAGTGCGTTAGGTCGTGACCGACTTAACATGAGTCGTAAGTCATTCATGTTGATTCGTCTTTCATTGCCCCAGTGTATAAACAGCTTAGGTCGTTCCCCTCTTTCGCTTCACCTGTTCACTATTCTGCTCAGCCATATCCGAACTTTCGAAAGCAAGTCTAATTAATTAATCGATCTTCAGCTATTCTCATCTTTATATTGTGTAAGTGAATTAATCCAAACATGATTATTACTGAATCGAGGATCCCTTGTTCGTCGCCCCTAATCTGGGTTTGTTCATCATGCTTTATCACGAGTCATGTTAGATTCGACTTTCGACTTCCTTTAGCCATGATGTCAGTGTGATCTTCGAATTTACTACCGCGCACCAGTTTTTTCGATGGATTTGGGATGATTTGATGATGTTGTGAGATGCGATTATGAGACATAACTTAGGGTTTTTGATTCGAGCAGGAGACAGCTTGAAATCCCATCGGAAACGATCCAAAGGATTCATGACCTAGAATATTCATGGCTTAACACCTTAACCGGTTCAAGAACCCTCGCGACTTAACTTCCCTACGACTTAATTAGTTTACAGCGTAATCCTTAAGTCGCGGCCGAGCTTGGACTTAGGAAGAACAGCACTGTTTCGGACTCGAAGTTTTCATATGCATCACGACTTAAGAGTTACGACTTAACCTGACTCGCAGCGTATCCCTTAGACCGTGGACGGGCTAGAACTTGTAGAATTTTCAACCCATGCTAAGTCGTGAACGAGTTAGAACTTGCCATAACTTTCGCTGCCTTGAACTCTAAGACTTGAATTGTCCGGACTTTGAAACTTTGGACTGTTTGAACTTGAGCTTTTGTTGTACTTCCTTGCAGATTACTTTTAATTTTTAAAGCTGTCAACCTGTTAAATATAACATTTGCAGAAAAGCAGGACGAATATACTGCCATTGACTGCCCACATCGAATGACAGATTAGTCGATAAAGAATAATCAGCTTAAATAAATTGTATGATTGAAATGCTGTGGAACAACATTTTTAAGTGAAGTATTAAAGCGAAACTACAATAATCAACCAAAGCTGATTTGCTTGTCATAACACTGTACTTGTATTTTCAATAACAAACATTGAAACTTAATAATTGACAAGTGTTAACTAATTCGTTTATAGTTGTTTGTTATTTTTTCTAGTTTCGCACAACACTTCACACTTTTTAGGAAACGTGCACCTTAATATTTGATCATCCAGTTCCTTGTGTAGAATGGCATCTCAACAAGAAGACTTGGAACCAGCTTGGGAAGCTTTTCCGATTGCCACTCCATTGAACGATCCTCCGGAAAGGACTCCTACCACTCTGAGCAATAAAGTTTTTCGTCAATTATGCATCCAGTTTTGCATTACCGAAGCTGACGCTTTGTTCCCTGGAATAAATGATACTGCTGATAGGCCGCCCCATGGCTTTGTCACAGTTAACCGCCAAATGTGTTTAAGTGGAGCTATCCCCCCATTTAACGACTGTCTTCGAGAACTTCTCCTCCGACTATCTATCTCCCCTTTTCAACTACACCCCAACGGCTACTCCATCCTGCTGGGACTGCGTGTGCTTTTTAGGAGAACGCTGGACCGTTTTCCCAGTTTTGCAGAAATTCGCTTTTTGTGCACATTTGCAAAGAACAAAGACCATCCCTCTATCACACTTGTGAGGAGTGCCAGGAACCGTAAGTTGATCATTGGTCTCCCGGACAGTGTTCACAGTTTTCTAAGCCAGTTTTTCTATGTTCGTTGCCCTCCGGGATTTTACACTATCTGGAGAGTAGGAAGTAAGATCACTCGTCTCTGTCTCTTATGTTCTTTCAAACTTTCCAAAGTTCGAGTTGTCAAATGTTAACTTTGCCCATTTTCTTTTCAGCACTTCCTCCTCCCTCTAGAGATCCCGGTCATAAACCGACTTTCGAGAGGCTTATGGCGGTGCCAATTGAGGAGAGGACTATTCAATTTTTATTGAAAGACGAATTTTTACATCACTTCGGGCTTTTAGACTCTTCCCGCTTTATTCAACCCCGTGAAGTTTCTAATTCTTCAGCACAGACAGCAGATGCCCCAACTTCAACGGAAGAGATGGTTCCAAAGGAGCCAACTGTAGACACTGCATTAGTAAAGTGTTCTACCTCTATCGATGTTGCGGGATCATCCAGCAAGCCGGCACTTGCACCAATTATTGAAGAGGAAGAGAATCCTCGAATTTTTGAAAAGTCAGCCGATGTGGAAGTTGAAAAAGAGAGTTCTGCTGGGTATCGTGGCAATGACACCTTCGATAACTTGAGCGATATAATGATAACTTCTCAAGAGCTTTTTAAAGACGATACCTCAAAAGCGATATCTCCTGTTGTTGAAGCAACCTCTTTTTTGCAACAAACTACAACACCCCCACACAAGTTATTGCCATTTCCACACCCAAAAGTGGTTTATAGTCTGACGCGCGTAGTTTGCACATCACATACACTTAGGATTTTTTGGCACTTATATGCACTTAGCTTCTTCAATTCGAAGATTTATAAGACTTGTCTTTTCTTCAATTTCAGGTTCTCTGATGGGGCGAAGTGGATCGTATTATGACAAATTTTAGCGTCATGGAAGTCGCGATGCTTATGATTTTAGGAGTTATCTTCCTTCTCGTCAAGAGACCGACGAAGAAAGGGCCTCTCGAAAAGCTCGAGAGAGACGGGATTATGAGGAGCGCAGTAGAATAGAAGATGAACAGCATTATGGGAATAGAGACGAGCGATACGACTCTTCCCGTAGAAGTGATGATTCTCATAAAAGGAAATCTTATGACGACAAGGGGAAGAGTCGTATGGCTGATGATTCTAGCAAGCGGACCAAACTTGGCGAAAAGGACGCATCTGCAATTTCGGAAAAGATTGACGCTTCTATTCCTCCTGATACTTCTTCCGGTTCTCCTGCATTTAAGAAGTCTGACATCCAGGCAATCATTAATAGGCCTCAGTACCAAGCTGGAGATGGTCCTCCCACACTCCAGAGCCGATTTCCGAATTGGTGTCTGAAAGGAGTGCGTTTTGATTTGGATTTGGTACCAATCGAAAAACACGCCATGCTGAGAAATCACGATGCTGTCAAGCTTGACATTGAAAGAATGTTTGGATGGCAGAAGCTGGTCGATGAACTTCAAAGGGTCAACCACATGAATCTTGAGGCGATGATGACCATGGAGAACGATAAATCAGAATGGGATAAAATTTGCAAACAGCAGAACGCCGAAATGAAGAGCATCTCCGATGATTATGAGAAGCTTGAGGCTGAAGTTGAAAGACTTAAAAATGAGCTTGCCACTTCTTCCGCTTCTTATTCACAGAAGGAAGAAATGCTCCAACGGCAGGTTCGAAATGCTCATGCTGCTCAGCGGGATGCTGAAGTGAATCTGGAAGCAGAGCAGCAGGTTTCCAGAAAATATCGTGATGACGCGGCTCAACTTCGGGAGAAAGTCAGCTCCCAAGACTTGGAGATTACAAGACTGCAGTCTCAGTTATTGAAGGCTGAAAGAGAGTGTGATGAAGCTCTCACTGGTAAAGCTGCAGCTGAAGAATCCCATGAGGCAACCAGAGCCACAATTGACACGACTTTATTTGACTTTTATATCCATTGCGTCTTGGGGGGTGGGAGCCTTTCATTCTTGGGACCGGATTATGAAGTCACTTTAGCTGAAGTATGGGAGGCGATCATTGACATGTTCGGCGGTGCCGGTTATGCTGAAGCAGATCTTCAAGCTAGCTACTTAGATGAGAGCGCCCGCGCTGCCCTTGCCAAAGGAAAAGAGCAACGTACCCGAATGCGAGCCGAAGCGACGGGAGAGAAGCTTCCTGAGAAAGAAATACTTCCTGTTGTCCCTGTTCATATTTTGACTTCAGCTCATGTGGATGTTGCTGGCTCTATCTCTCACTCTTCGCCTCCGGCTAAAGTTGACCAAGAAAATGTGACCACTCCCACAGAGGAAGAGGCTATGGAAGACTTTAAAGCTCAGAAATTTGAGATTGATTTTGTCAAACCGACTTCTCTAGGTAACTTTGACGTCGACCCATCTCCAGTGAACTACTTATTAGATTTGACTGAGCTTGATGAACTTCTCACATATTACTTAAGCCTGAATGAACCAATATCTTCTCTTAACTTGGAGAATACTGATTTTAACTTCGTTTCTTCTGTAGCGGAAGCACCGAAAGCTGTGCCAGCTTCTCCTTCTTCAGCTGCCGTTCCTCCTCCTTCTCAAGTTACTCCTCTTCCAGCTTCTCAACCAGGATCGCAAGAAGAGAAAATTGAAGCTCTCAGAGACTTGGACGATCCGGTTGTTTCACAAGAGCCAAAGACAGGGGAACTTGAAGAAGGCAAGAAGACTTAGGAGCAGTCTTATGACGATGACACGAAGCTTTCAGAGTTTTCTATTCCCGGTAGTGAGTCTACCTCGAAAAGGAAGGGGAAACGCGCAATTTCGAAGAAAGGCAAGAAAAGCTCTTCTGCCGCTGGAGAGGAAGCAGAAGTTGATCCGGTTGCGCCTCTCTCTCCTTCTTCTCCGACTCAATCACAACGGCCTCCGAAGCTAATTATCAGGCCGGGTAAAAACTCTAAAGACGGGAAGAAGGAGAAATGAGCTTGATTTTGCCTTTTCTGCTTTTTGCATGTATTGACCGGAAGTTGTGCGGATACCGGTCTCCGCTTCTTTTTGTGATCTGCACAATGTAAAATTTTTTTATAGTATTGAATAAAATAGCTATTTTACTTGTACAAATTCTTGTGTATGTGAGAATGCATCTGTTTCTCATTTTTAGTGTAGAATAAACGATCTATTTTTCGTGATATTGCAATGAACTTGTGGTATGTTGCTTGCATGTTACTTTTATTAATATAATTGAATTGTATAGTATTGCCCCCATATCACAAGTGCATTGCAACATTTCTAGCTTTTACAAGACTGATACTGTTATTTCAGAGAATAACTATTCCACTTTTAAATGGAAGAATTGTTCTTCTTTTAATAGATCATATCTCGTGTTTGGAGAAATTTTTACTTTCTCTTTCTTTCTGAAGAACACTTCAACTTTTGGGGATGATCACTTTCTTTTGTTAAAAAGTGGATTTTCCTATGCAGTGAAGTGAACTACCTGAAGAATTTTTTTTTTGATTTGTTTAGCGCTTCCGAAGAAGGCTTTATTTTTGTGCCTCTGAAGAGGGCTTATGTCTGGTACTTCAAGCATGGTGAAGTGTGTCTCCAAAGAGGTCTTTTGGTCTCCGAAGAGAAGCGATTTTGGTCTCCGAAGAGAGGCAATTTTGGTCTCCGAAGAGAAGCAATTTTGGTCTCCGAAGAGAAGCAATTTTGGTCTCCGAAGAGAAGCGATTTGGCATTTCATCTCTGGTGAAGTGGGCCTCCGAAGAGGAGCATTTTGCACTTCTACACTGGTGAAATGTGCCTCCGAAGAGGGCTTGTTAGCATTTCATCTCTGGTGAAGTGGGCTTCCGAAGAAGAGCATTTTGCACTTCTACACTGGTGAAATGTGCCTCCGAAGAGGGCTTGTTAGCATTTCATCTCTGGTGAAGTGGGCTTCCGAAGAAGAGCATTTTGCACTTCTACACTGGTGAAATGTGCCTCCGAAGAGGGATTTCTGATTGCCTGGAAGTTACTTTCTCATGGTTGGATGGCTCCATGGGGCGGACGCAAGTTGTTTGATTGGATGTTTGTTTGCACAAATGACCGCAATCAATTAACAAGGGCCCTGTTCCTTCAGCTTGGGAAGGTGCCCCTCCGGTGGTTCCACCAAGCTTTTTATTGAGAGAAGCACTTCTGTTTGTTGGCGTGCCTCGTTAGAGGGCTTTGTTGACTTTTGGGAAGGAGCATCGGTTGGTTGGTGTGCCAGGTTGGTTGCTTCTCAGGGGTGAGTAGATCCACGGGACGGACGCAAGCTGCCTGATCAGATGCATTAGGATCAGTTAGCAAGGGCCCTGTTCCTTCTGCTTGGGAAAGTGTCCCTTCGGTGGTTCTACCGGCCCTTTTATTGAGTGGCATACCTCATTTTGGCTGCTTTTGTGTTTGCCTGGCCATCTTCTCCCATCATCTGCTCATTAGCGATCTTTTATTATCATTTCCAAGCGTATCTTCTTTCCTTTTATAAGTAAATTGCCTTATCCGAAGAAGTGGACTTCACTGTTGAATAACTTCACGAGACAAACGCGAGTTATCTAGTTGGATGTCTGTTCATATTGACAATCACAACCGGTTAACGAAGGCTTGCCCCAGTGGAGTTGCCAACTTTTTATGTGAAGTTCTTCTTGTATAGGATTTGAATATGGAATTTTTTGTTGCTTGGTATTTGCTTTAATAAATGATTTGTAAGGCTCGCTTGGCTTTGCGATGGGTGAGCTTCGCTTTAATGACCTGCAATATTAGATCGACATTTTAGCAATACATTTAGAGTATTTATATATCGAAATATAACAGGCATTTTGTAATAGAAAACACAGAATTCATAGTTTTTCATTATTCAGTCACACTGATTTCTCAGCGGTTTACAATGCAGAAGTTACACATCCATTATCATTTTTACAAATTTAAGCAATGTTGTTAAGTAAAAAATGGATGCTAGTGATTGTTGTTTCAGAATCTCCGGACTGATTTTCCATTTGCACTAGATTCGCAGCTTCGGATTTATATGCCAAAGAAAGTGAAAGATGCCCCAGTTGCAGTTTTGTGGACAATTAGCAGTCGTCCCAACTTCTGCCTGCTGGGTGTGGACCTCCTATGACAACATTAATGACAAGCTTTTCTGAATCTTGCACTGCAGTGTTGTTGCAAGAATCGGATTGATGTGTAGGACGTTGTTGACCCTGAGTGGATGAGGTTGGATCGACTCCGCCTCTCTTAACGTATTGTTGGAGTTTACCCTGCTCCAGCAATTCTTCAATCACATTCCTTAATTGGCGACATTGGTCAGTGTCATGGCCAGGTTGATTGTGAAATTGGCAGAATTTTCCATTACGCACTGCACCTCTCTTCATCTCAGGTGGCTTAGGATACCTGACAACGTCCTTTGTTGCGAAAAAGATATTTCTTAGTGTATCAGTTAAGGGAGTAAAATCTGAAAGATCGAAACGGTGGAGTTTCTTCTCATTCCCCTGATTCTTTCCTCCGTCGTTTTCCCTTTTCTGATTCTCAGAATTTCTTTTTTTAGAAGCAAGTTCATTATTGTTGTCCTTGGCAACTAATACTTTTGCTGAGGCGGAAAGGCTTTCCAGGCGCATGAATTCATCGGCCTTTTTATAAAACTTCTCAAGGGAATTTGGTTCCTTCATTTTTAGCCATTTTCCAAATTCACTCGATTTATCGATGGCTCACACCAAGTAGGTCAGGATCATACGCGGTTCTACATTATCCACTTCGGCTACAGCTATATTGAAACGGCTTAAGAAAGATTTGATTGATTCTCCTGGAGCTTGTTCAAGACTAGACAATGACATTATATCCTTGGCTTTTGAAGCATACAATCTGAACTGTTCTTTAAACTTTTGCGTCAAGTCGGAGAATTGATCTATTGACCGAATTGGAAGCTTTGTGAACCAAAGTAAGGCCACACCTTCCAAGTACACTGGAAAGTATCGACACTTTATCTCGTCTGACGCTCTTGCACCAATCATATGCCAATCGTACTTGTATAGGAAATGATTAGGGTCACTCGATCCCCTATAGGCTTGGATAGTAGGAGGTGCAAATTTCCTTGGAAATTCCGCTTTCAGGATCCTTTCCGTAAACGGAGTTCTGCTTGGTGCAAATCCCCAGTCGTTCTCATTCTCTTCCCTTTGCATGCTCTCTTTCATGATGCGGCTGACCATTTCGGACAGGTACCCTTTATTGTTCAGAGGCATTTCCGGACAGGCATCAGTCCTTCTCTCGGAAGCTTGCCCGGGCACATGTTCATGATAAGTTGGCTGCAGCATAGAACCCTCAGCTTGGAAAGGTGGCATTTCTGGAAAGGTTGTTTGATGGTTTTCTGGTTGACGATTTGCCACGAGCAGAGCAGTTAATCTATCCATCATCAAAGCGTTTTGAGCTTCAATTTGTTGGTATAATCCAGAAACTACGTCATCCAATTCAGCCCTGGTGACTCCAACGGTAGGAGTTGCTTGGTCTGCTGCTGGGGAAGCGGATGTCCCTTCATGAGCATTTCTGGATCTGATAGGACTACCTCTTCTTCCAGGAGCCATTATTTCAAATCAACCTCTTGTTTTTAAGAGAGGTTTTTTTCTTTTTTTTATGAGTTTTTGCGAAGCAACGGTGGATGATCGCCTGAGTTCACTTCTTAGTGAAAGCACCAAAATGTTAACGCTGAAATAGGAACGCTAACACTCGGTGTGTGTAATGGAATTGTGAAAGCACCACCCGTGTGACGGGAACAGAAATTAAGCAGAAAAATAGTGAAAAAGCAGTAAACGACAGCAGTTTATAGTGGTTCGGCTTGAGATCGAGCCTACGTCCACTTTGAATCTCTTTATTACTAAATCCGATTACAAATCAATACAATTCACTTATGAAATCAATACAATTTGATCACAAAGACAATCTCGACTACTAGCTCAAACTTCGATGATAAAACTCGATGAATCCGTGTTGTATGTAAGAGGTTTCTCTCGAAGCTCGTTGTAGTGTCTCGATTGTTTGGAGATCTTCGATTGTTGAATGAGTTGAGAGTTCGGCAAAGTAACGACGTCTCTGAAATGATTTGCCAAAAGTCCCTCGCTCGTTGGAGTTGGAGCTATATTTATAGGATTGGTTCTGGGTGAGATTTTGTTCCTCAAGTCCTAGGTCGGAGCCGACTTATAGCAAGTCGTAGGTCTTAGGTCGGCGATGAGATAGGAGCTTTGTCTTTTAGTTATTCCTGAATACGAGTTATTCAATCTGCAAGTCATAGGTCGGCAGCGACTTATCATAAGTCGTAGGTCGGAGATCCCTTAAGTCATCAAGTTGGCAACAGCCTTAAGTCGTAGACTTTTTGAGTCGGACCACTTTAACTCGTACATTGTTAGGTCGGAGCATTCTTTAACCCGGAGCATTCCTTAAGTCGGCTCATGTTAGGTCGGACCTGTAGCTTAGGTTGTATGCTTCTTTAAGTCGTGACCTGTTGAGTCGGTATACTCTTTAACTCGTACGTTTTTAGGTCGGAACCTCCTTAACTCGGTAGGTCGTAAGTTTCCCATAGGTTGTTAAGTTGTTAAGTCGGAAGCCCTTGTTAACTCGCAATTTGTTAAGTCGATAGGCTTCCTTAGGTCGTAGCCTGCTAGGTTGGTTCATGCCTTAAGTCGTAACTGCCTTGGGTTGTAACCCATTGAGTCGGTGACCTCTTTAAGTCGTTATGTCGTAAGTCTTAGGTCGCGAACAAAAGAGGATTAACATTGTGAAATTTCTGGGATGAAATTCCCTTAGGGGGCGAGAATATAATGAACCAGAATTTTTAACGTTTTGAATAAGAATATTTAATTTGTTTAAATATTCAAATTTGATTCAAATTGAATAAATAATAAGAAAAATTATTTTAATATAACAACTCGATTTATATTGACGTACTTTCAATTTATTTTATTTTATTTTTCCATAATTTTTAATTTGGAAAATATTTAAATTATCGTTTGACGATTTTTCGGCAAATGATGGTATTTTTGTGATTTTATAGAACATGGTAACCAGCGTATATTTTTTTAGGATCATGTCGCATTTTTGTACGCGGTCGTATTTTTGTTTTGTCGTTCGTGGTTCGTACGCGAGCGAAACCATGTTTGGCGAGATGTTGTAATTTGTATTAATAAACCCAAACTCAACCTTGCAGTCAATTCACTATTTTGACATCACTTTTTCCTTCTTCTTTTTTCAATCTCAAATTTACAGTAAGCAAAAACAGAAAGAAAGTAAGCTCCAAAACTTTAAAAATCAAGATCAATTAATATACTCAACTACAAATCCAAAAACAAGTATCTTTGGAATCGTTGTGGTGAGATCTACAATTTAGTATGAGTTTGTGGTGTTCTGTGATGTTTCGTGAGTGCGACAGTGAAGGTTAGTTTGAGGAGGAGCTAGGGTTTCGGATCTAGGATGATCTAGGCATAGTTGATTGTATTGAAGTTAGGCAACGAGTTTCTCGTCGCATGGAGCTTCGGGTGGCCGAATTTCAGATGGTGCGGTGTTTGATTACAAAACGTGTCATTGCTTGGGCAGGAAGGTTCGTGCCCAAGTTGAGATTTTCTTGGGAGGGGCGGAGGCTAGGTGGTTGGGTCGGGTGAGTCGAGGACGTGGAGAGAGGAATGTTGGTGGTGTCAGTTGGTTGGTTAGATGACCAGAGTGGGTGGAGGGTTGCACAGTTGTGCATTCACGCACCATTGCCAGGTACATGAAAGGGTGTATTAGAGTGTAACGACCCCGGATTTTATATAAATTTAAATTGATAATTAATTGAATTTTTAAAGACAATTTGTAAAATTAATTGATTAAAGTGATGCGAGTTTCCCCGAATTCAAATTAATTCTGTATAAATCATTTAAATTTAAAATATTGTATACATGTGTATACATGTGAATATATATGTATATGGGCATATATGAGTAAATTTGAAATGATGTATATATATTTGATTTGAATTTAAATTGTGAATAAATGGTTTAATAATAAATGATAATAATAAATAATTTTGAATTTAGAAATTAAAATAACTATAAGATAATAAATATTAAATAGAAATAATAATAATATTTGAGTTAGAAATAGAAATGAATAAAGGATAAATTATGGAAATAAATAGATAAAAAAATAGAAATACACACATATAAAAATGAAGTAAACACATTGACTAAAATCTAATAACAATAATTAAAATAGAAATAAATTTGACAAATTCTAACAATCTATTAGATATAGATATACATTCAAATATGAAAAAGAAAGTAAAATTAAAATAAAACAGAATCTCACTTATATTATAAAGTGATAAAAATAAACAAAAGAAAACAAAAACATGTACAAGCCAAATATAAGTATGCAAGCAAATGTAAAAACAAGTATGTAAACACAAAGCAAAAGAAGATATGTATATAACCATATAAGTACATACGAAATATAAAAAAATGGATAAGTATGGCAAAGCAATTAATGCCATATCTATGAGTACACCATACATATATCCATCAGTCTCCGAAATGAAGAAAAATATTCATTTGTACATGGGCATTAATGAAGCCATCACAACACTTCATATCAGCTTAAACAAATAAACCTGTCGCCTGTAAACTCATTCTTTGATCAACCTTTCTTCATTTCAAATTCGTTCATTTCAAAACTAAGCAAACCTCTAAAGTGAATATCATTTCAAAACATAAACAAAACTTCAATTTAAAGTATCAAGACAAATTAAACCAGAGATCAAGATAAGGACTTTAGCAGCTAGGTTCAAGCTTGTTTCAACTCTGTTCTTTTTCTAGGATTCAGGTGAGTAAACTCATCTTAGACCTGAGTTAGTTTGAATCATGGATTTGTATGTGGTCATATTGAAAGTTATTTGTTGAAATGGTTTTGTGTTTTGCCTGCATATATATGTTAGTGTGTATATATCTCTGGTAACAAGAAAATAAAACCCTGTTAAAATTATTACAGGTTATACTTTTAGTTTAAAATCAACTTCCAGGATTACAGGTGAATGAACCTCTAAACCAAAATTATTTTCTTTTTCTGTTAATGAACTATCCTCATAAAATATATAGAATCGTGTTTTGCATATGGAAATACTTAAAGTATGTTTGTATAATTGTTGAATGTGCCTGCATGCTTGTAAATAATGATGCAAATTTGTATATATATTTTGCTCTGTTCTTTAATCCAGGTTCAACTCAGTGCAAAATAAATCCACATCTATTCATATAAACAATGTTAGGTTAAAATCTTGGAAAGAAATTTGTTTGTATGAAACAGATATTATCTTTAAAATTGTTCCCACAAGAATTTACAAAGTAATTAATTAGAAGATCGAAGAACTGTGAAAGACAAAATCAAATCAGAAATTTGATTGTTAAAATTTCATGTTTGGATTTCATAATTAGTTCCATCTTTAAAAATAATGATTTTTCGAAATAGAATCACAATTTTTAAGTTTATATATTGGAAGAAAAGAAGGGTTGAACGGGATTGGGTCTTTCGCTGGATTCTGACGATCGCGAAGTTCATTGATCTCGTGCTTGTGGCTGAAGGAGGTTAAGGGTCTGAGCATCATCAGAAAAATAGCCGGAAGAATTAAAAGTTGCTGTGGTGGCTGGTCAACGACAAAGTAGGTTTTGGAGACTATTTTTAGTCGAGGGTGTTGTCTGGTGGTTTTTGTCGCCGGTGATGGTTCGAGTTGGACCGGACCATGGGGTAAAGGTTCGTGGGGAAGTGGCTGAGCTTTGGTCAAGCTTGTGTTATTTCTGATGGTCAGGAGGAGCGTCGGCGATGCGACTTTCTTATGGAAGTTGGTTCCTGTTTTAAGCTAGGGGGCCTCGATTTCGATTTCACGTTCGAATCGATACTTAGGTGATCGGGGACGATGGAGGAGGCCAGCGGTCATTTGTTGGCAATGACAAAAGGCGTCGGAGGCGACTGGAATGGTCGTACACCTGCACGATGGCGAAATGGTGTCAGCGGGTTGGTGTAGGAGGAAGAAGGGTTTAAATCTCAAAGCAATGGTCTCGAGTTTGCTTCCGGGGAAGAGAAGGTTTTGCTCGAGTATTGTATCGGGTAATTTTAAGTTGTATACGGGTCATTTTTTTACACTTAAACAAAATTTTGGAATTTACAAGTCCTCGGGTAAGTTTGGGCAGGAACTCGAAGCAAGTGATGTTTTGACTCGGGTAACACTCGGGTTTGACCCGGGGAGGTTTAAAACAGTTTTCAAGTTTAAACTAAATTCAAGTTTTAAACATGTTTTAAATATTTTTTTTTAAATAATTGTTTTATTTGGAAATGGGATAAGCAAGGGTTTAAGTTAATTATTTTGGAAATAATTAAGCTTTAATTTAAATTTATTTATGACATTATTTCTTACTAAATTATTTTAAATAAATAATGGCATTAATTAAGATAAATTGATATTTCGATTAACCTTAATTTCTTGAATAAATTAATGTGTTAATAATGATAAAGGGTAAGGTTATTAATTAAAGATTTTGATATCAATGAAGATAATTAAGAATAATCACTTATTGTAATTAATTAAAGGTAATTAATTAATGTGACAAATTAATTAAGGAAATTAATTTGAGAATATTTGAATAAATTTAAAGGTTAATTAATAAATGAAAGTGATTAAGGGATGATTATTAATTAAGGATTAATAAATAAATTATTGTAATTAATTAAGGATAATTAATAAAATGGTAATTAATTAAGGGTTAATTAATTAATGTCATTAATTAAAGATAATTAATTAAAGGATAATTAAATAATTAAAGGTTAATTATTTAATGATTGAAAGTTAATTAATTTATTATTAAAGGATAATTAATTAAAATGGTTTGTAATTAATTAATTAACCAGGATTAGTAAATTATTCATAAGAAATTTGTAACGATTCGGGTTTTGCCCGCTCGAAAATCAACATCCGTACTTCACATTGTACTAAAATGCCGCAGATTCGACCGTTCAAATCCGATTCGCCGGAGCTATAACACAATTAAGTAAATAACACAACGGAAGAAAAGAATAATAAATTGATATACAATATCTGATACAACAGAGTGATACAATGAATATCAATATACATCAGAGATGATACAACAAATATAGCAGCAGAAAAGAAAACGATAACAACAGCAGCGGAACAATATCAATAGAAGTGATAACTCCAAAATGATCTTCAGACAAGAATGAATCCACAACTCCAAGATAAGCAACTCCGATGAATGAACTAGCTCCAGATAATCTACTAAACCTGAATATCTGAGAAACCTAACTCTAGACTGCCCGTGTGGAAAATGGTGGGCACCCAGAGTTTAGGAAGGGAACAATAAACTCCGGATCAGTCATGGGACTGGTGTGAGCAACAAAAACAGTTTATCTTTAAACAATCAACAAAAGAATTTTAAACATTGAAATCCGCAATGCTTTTAGAAAATGAAACTACCATAAGACCTCCCGCCACACACACAATGCAAACGCAGAATTGGAGGAGATTTCTTCTTATGATAGTCAAACATGCTTACTACGCAAAATCATTGGATTATTATTATTAGTGCATAGTGCAGAAAACATTTTCGAAAGTATAATATTAATCTTAGCCAACATACGACCAGTATCGTATGCCTACTATAGCTACCATCTAAACAGTGGTGACCACCGTACGTAAATGGCAGGTTCTACAACTAGAACCGTACAAGTTCCGTATTGGAGAAATGGATTTCCAACAAATGGTCAGGCTAAGGAACTTCCTTTCGCCGCATGGGATCGCCTCTGGCTGGACGTCCCGAGAGACAAACTGCTCTCTGCCAACAAGGCCGGGTTACTCCTGTAACAAGTAACTCACGACTATGCCATCCCCCGGTCCTTTGGGACCTTTATCCGAGCGCTCGATAACCAACATCACACATAATAAATAAGTGTATCCACATGAGTAAGTATCTGGGCTCCATACCATGATACCACCCTTTTCCAGAAGGAAATGACATACCCTAAAGGGCGCGACCCTCATAACCTTGCCGCAACATTCCTGTTTCGACCATTTCCGGGTTGTGAGGCCCTGACGAAGTCTCGTCCACAAAGCTACGCTTTTTCAAAAAGCCACGCTTTGGGTCAACAGATGATCAACCTATGATCACAAAGATAAATGATCAAACAAATGATCATATCACAAATGATCAAACACTGATCATCACACAGCAACACTCAGCATGCCACATTACCAAATTCGGAGTATATCACTGATAACCTTCAACTACATAACCTCTGAGCTCGTACGTCTCAGAGAAGGGTGTTAAGCTAAGAGAATAAATTCTCCGCCACCAAACAGATATGTATTTGAAAGAAATCAGCTTTATATCTCAAAGTGTAATGTCAGACATACAATCCATACAAGTCTGTTCCGGGTTCGAACAGAACCGAAGGCACTTCTCATGAAGCCCTTGCAAATCCGGATAATTTCCAATCACGTCCGGACTTCCCGTCACTAAGGATGATAAAACCTCTATATCGGGGATCAGCCGATGCAGAGTAACTCGACGGTAATCCTTCCGTTTTCAAAAATATCCGGTCTTCAACACCGGTCATCAAATGCGATCCATATACGACGTATCACATATTCGAAATGGGTTATACGACCCAAAGGTCCTCTCCCGGCTAGACCGAATAGTGAGCGTAATATTTAAAAACATATGGATATGGGATTTCAATTAAGTCACAACTTATTACCCAAAACTTTCTTTTCAAATGGTTTAACAAATTACCATTTTAAATCTTCAAACAAAAAGATTCAACCTTTACGGTTTAAACAGTTTCCACACTTTAATCTTTTAAACAAAAGATCCATTCATAGATTTTCCAAATTAATTTCCATTTCAATTTGATTAACTCGTTAAATCTTTAAATCAAGATTTAACTTATAGCTTTCAAAACAATCCCATTTCAAATGATTTAAACCAATCATTATTTTAAATCTGTTGTTAACCCTGAATTCTCCACGACTCAAGACTTAACGAGTTAAGGGATTGCCAGGCGTAACAAGTCGACTTAGTTGACCTACGGCTCAATAGGCTACGACCTAGGATATGGTTGCCGACCTAACGAGTTTAAGAGTTAACGACCTAATTGCTGAAAGGACCTACGAGTTAGCAGGCTTACGACTTATAAGAAGCCAACGAGTTAAAAGCCTAAAACCTACAGGAAGCTACGACTTAACAGTTTACGACTCAGTAGATGTACGACTTAACAACTCTACGACTCAGGATAGTTACGCAACTCAACGAGTTAAGCTGTCTACGACTTAAGGAGTTGAGAGGTCTCCGATTTAACTACTCAGCGAGTTAAAGTCTATACGACTTAAGAAGGTTCCGACTTAACCTGCCTAGCGACCTAACTATCTTGAAGGACCTTACGACCTAAGGACACAACAACCTAACCTCTAAAGGAACATCGCGACCTAGCAATGTTGCGACCTAAAAACCTACGACATAAGGGATACGTGTCTTTGGGGAAAGTCGTATACGGGTTAAGGCCTTAAGTCGTCTACGACTCCTGGTTTGCTATAAGTCGTCTACGACTCATGGTTTGCTATAAGTCGTCTACGACTCATGGTTTGCTATAAGTCATCTACGACTCATGGTTTGCTATAAGTCATCTACGACTCATGGTTTGCTATAAGCCATCCGCGACTCATGGTTTGCTATAAGCCGTCTACGACTCATGATTTGCTATAAGTCGCCTACGACTTACCGCCTGGAGGAAAACGCGCGCTTCACCACTACATTTCTTAAGTCGCTCGCGACCTACGACTTAGCTTAAGTCGTACGCGACTTAAGACTTAGCCAATTTTACGCCCAGAATCCAGAGCTGCTCCTATAAATACCCCATCGCTTCCAACATAAAGGGGGACTTTTTGCCATTCATTTCTTCAAGGGCCGTTATGCTGCTGAACTCTCAACTCACTCCAAACTCAAGATGCTCCACACATCAAAAAGGCTACAACAAGTTCGATCGAGATCCTACACATCCGACACGGATTCGTCAGATCTCACCGTCAAAGTTTGAGTCATTGATTCGGAGCATTTGAGTGATCAAAGTGAATTGTATCGAGAGTGTATTGTATCAGATTGTAATCATATCAGCAATAAAAGACTATAAAGTGGATGTAGGCTCAATTACGAGCCGAACCACTATAAACCTGTTGTTCATTTACTGCTTTACTGCTTTACTGCTGTTTTCTGTTCATATTCTATTCCCGTACCAACGGGTGGTGTTTTCACAATTCAACCTCACACACCGGGTGTTAGCGTTCACTTTTTATCGTTAACATTTTGGTGCTTTCACTGAGAACCCAACTCAGGCGATCATCCACCGTTGCTTCGCAAAGATTCATAAAAAGAACCTCTCTTAAAAACCAGATCCGAAATAATGGCTCCTGGAAGAAGAGGTAGACCTGTCAGATCCGGAAATGCTCATGAAGGGACTTCCGCCTCCCCAACCGCAGACCAAGCAACTCCTACCTTTGGAGTCACCAGGGCTGAATTGGATGACGCAGTTTCTGGATTATACCAACAAATTGAAACTCAAAACGCTTTGATGATGGATAGAATAACTGCCCTGCTTGGGGCAAATCGTCAACCAGAAAACCATCAAACTACTCTTCCTGAAATGCCACCTTTCCAAGCCGATGGTTCTATGCCGCAACCAACTTGTCATGAACATATGCCCGGGCAAACTTCCGAGGGAAGAACTGATGCTTGCCCGGGGCTGTCTTTGAACAATAAAGAGTACCTGTCTGAAATGGTTGGCCGCATCATGAAAGAGAGCATGCAAAGGGAAGAGGATGAGAACGACTGGGGATTTGCACCAAGCAGAACTCCGTTTACTGAAAGGATCCTGAAAGCGGAGTTTCCAAGGAAATTTGCACCTCCTACTATCCAAGCCTATAGGGGAACCAGTGACCCTAATCATTTCCTCTACAAGTACGATTGGCATATGACCGGTGCAAGAGCATCAGACGAGATCAAGTGTCGGTACTTTCCAGTATACCTGGAAGGTGTGGCTTTACTTTGGTTTACAAAGCTCCCAGTTCGGTGTGTAGATAAGTTCTCCGACTTAACGCAAAAGTTCAAAGAACAGTTCAGATTGTATGCTTCAAAAGCTAAGGATATAATGTCACTATCTAACCTTGAACAAGCGCCCGGAGAATCAATCAAATCTTTCTTGAGCCGTTTCAATATAGCTTTAGCCGAAGTAGAAAATGCGGAGCCACGCATGATCCTGATTTATTTGATGCGAGCCATTGATAAATCGAGTAAATTTGGAATATGGCTAAAGATGAAGGAACATAACTCACTTGATAAATTTTATAAAAAGGCCGACGAGTTCATTCGCCTTGAAAGCCTTTCTGCAACATCGAAAGTGGTTGCTGCCCAAACTGATTATGACAATGTCCCATCTA
The DNA here is from genome assembly GCA_030737815.1 of Allium fistulosum. Taxonomy (NCBI): domain Eukaryota; kingdom Viridiplantae; phylum Streptophyta; class Magnoliopsida; order Asparagales; family Amaryllidaceae; genus Allium; species Allium fistulosum. Next base: position 171,456,684 of record CM060906.1, on the reverse strand, counting down.
AGAAAAGAGAATCTGAAAGTCAGAAAAGGGAGAATGAAGGAGGAAAGAGCCAGGGAAATGAAAAGAAACCTCGCCGCTTTAATTGTTCGGACTTTACTCCTTTAACTGATACACCAAGAAATATCTTTTTTGCAACAAAGGACGTTGTCAGGTATCCTAAGCCACCTGAGATGACGAGAGGTGCAAAGCGTAATGGAAAATTCTGCCAATTTCACAATCAACCTGGCCATGACACTGACCAATGTCGCCAATTAAAGAATGTGATTGAAGAATTGCTAGAACAGGGTAAACTCCAACAATACGTTAAAAGAAGCGGAGTCGATCCAACCTCATCCACTCAGGATCAACAACGTCCTACCCGTCAATCCGATTCTCACGACAACACTGCAGTGCAAGATTCAGGAAAGCTTGTCATTAATGCTGTTACAGGAGGACCATACCCAGCAAGCAGAAGTTGGGACGACTACTAATTACCCACAAAACTGCGGCTGGGGCATCTCTCACTTTCTCTGGCATAAAAATTCAAAAGCTATGAATCAAGCACAAATGTAAATCCAGCTTGGAGATTCTGAAACAACAATAACTAGCATTCATTTTTACTTAACAGCGTTGCTTGAATTTGTAAAGATAATGATGGATGTGTAACTTCTGCATTGTAAACCGCTGAGAAATCAGCGCGACTCAATAATGAAAAACTATGCATTCTGTGTTTTCTATTATAAAATGCCTGTTATATTTCGACGTGTAAATACTCTAAATGTATTGCTAAAATGTCGATCTAATATTGCAGGTCATTAAAGCAAAGCTCACCCATCGCAAAGCTAAGTGAGCCTTACAAATCATTCATTAAAGCAAATTTCAAGCAACAAAAATTCCAAACTCAAGTCCCATACAAGAGGAACTTCACATAAAAAGTTGACGGCTCTACTGTGTCAAGCCCTTGTTAACTGGTTGCGATTGTTGATATAAAAAGGCATCCAACCAAATAACTTGCGTTTACTCTGTGGAGTCATTCAACAGTGAAGTCTACTTCTTCGGATAAAGCAGTTTACTTGCAAAAGAAAGGAAGACGCGCTTGGAAACGATGATAAAGGATCGCAGATTGGCAGATGATGATACAACATGAGCGGGCAAACATGGAAGCAGCCCAAGGGAGGTATGCCTCTCAACAGGAAAGCCGGTAGATCCACTAAAGGGATACCTTCCCAAGCAGAAGGAATAAGACCCTCGCTAACTGATTGTGATGCATCCGATCAGGCAGCTTGTGTCCATCCCATGGATCTACTTGCCCCTAAGAAGCAACCTTCCTGGCACACCGACCAAAGCCCTCTAACGAGGCATGCCAATAAATGGGAGTGCTTTCCTCAATCAAAAAGATTGGTAGGACCACCAAAGGGGCACCTTGTTAATTGATTGCGATCGTTTGTACAAACAAACATCCAATCAAGCAACTTACGCCTGTCCCGTGGACCCCTCCGACCATGAGAAAGTAACTTCCAGGCAATCACAAGCCCTCTTCTGAGGCACAAGCCCTCTTCGGAGGCACAAGCCATCTTCGGAGGCAAAAGCCCTTTTCGGAGGCACATTTCACCCGTGTAGAAGTGCAAAATGCTTCTCTTCGGAGACCCACTTCACCAGTGATGAAATACTAAAAAGCCCTTTTCGGAGGCACATTTCACCCGTGTAGAAGTGCAAAATGCTTCTCTTCGGAGACCCACTTCACCAGAGCTGAAATGCCAAAATTGCTTCTCTTCGGAGACCAAAATTGCATCTCTTCGGAGACCAAAAATGCTTCTCTTCGGAGACCAAAAATGCTTGTCTTCGGAGACCAAAAATTGCTTCTCTTCGGAGATCAAAATTGCTTCTCTTCGGAGACCAAAAATGCTTCTCTTCGGAGACCAAAAATTGCTTCTCTTCGGAGACCAAAATTGCTTCTCTTCAGAGACCAAAATTGCTTCTCTTCAGAGACCAAAAGACCTCTGCAGAGGCGTACTTCACCTTGCTTGAAGTACCAAAAATGAACCCTTTACGGGGGCACAAAAATCAAAACCTTCTTCAGAGGCTCATTTCACTGTGCAGGAAAATTCATTTTTAAACAAATAAAAGTGATCATTCCCAAAAGTCGAAGTGTTCTTCTGACAGAAAGAGAAAGTAAAAATTTCTCCAAAAAACGAGATATACTCTATTAAAAACAGAATGATTCCTGCCTTAAAAATGGAGTAGTTATTCTCTAATATAAGAGTATCAGTCTTGTAAAAGCGAGAAATATTGCAATGCACTTGTAGTATGGGGGCAACATTATACAATTCAGTTACATTAATAAAAGTAATATACAAGCGACACACCACAAGTTCATTGCAATATCACATAAAGAAGATGTGGAATAAATGCGTTCTTGAAACACAGACAAAAGTTTGTACAAGTAAAAAGAATCGTTTACTCTACACTTCAAATGAAAAACAGATATATTCCTACATACACAAGAATTTGTACAAGTAAAATAGTCATTTTATTCAATACTATGGAAACTTTTTACATTGTGCAGATTACAAAAAAGGCGGAGACCGGTATCCGCACAATCCCCGGTCAATACAAAAGGCAGAAAAGACAAAATCAGACTCATTTCTCCTTTTTCCCACCCTTGGAGCTTTTACCCGGCCTGGTAATTAGTTTCGAAGGCCGTATCGGAGAAGAAGGAGGAAGAGACTCAGCCGGATCAATCTCTGCTTCATCTCCAGCAGCAGAAGAACTCTTCTTTCCTTTCTTCGAAACTGCACGCTTTCCCCTCTTCTTGGAAGAAGACTCACTCCCCGGAGCAAGAAATGTAGAAAGCTTTGTGTCGTAGTCAAAAGACCGCTCCGGGGTCTTCTCGCTATCTTCCAGACCTTCCGCCTTCTGTTCTTCGGAAGCAGGTGGTTCGTCCAAACCTTGAAGGGCTGCTATTGGTTCTTCCTGTGAACCTGGTTGAGAAGCTGGAAGAGGAATAACTTGAGAAGGAGGAGGAACGGCAGCTGAAGAAGGAAGAATTGGGGCAGTTTCCGGCACGTCTGCTGCATAATAAAAGAAATCAAAATCAGTATTCTCCGAGAAAAAAAGAAGACCGTGAATCGTCAAAGTTACCTGGAGAAGCCGGTTTAGCGAGATCAATCTCAAATTCCCGAGCTTGGAAGTCCTTCATTGCCTCTTCCTCTGTAGGGGTGGTTACAGTTTCTTTGTCAACCTTAGCGGGAGGCGTGGAATGAGAACTAGAGCCAGTAATATCCGCGTAAGCTAAAGCCGAAGTATAAGCAAGAGCAATAGGAGGTATTTCTTTCTCAGGAAGCTTCTCTCCCGTCGCATCGGCCCGCACTCGGATAAGCTGCTCTTTTCCTTTGGCAAGGGCAGCGCGGTCGCTCTCACCTAAGTAGGTAGTTTGAAGATCTGCTTCAGCGTAACCGGCACCGCCAAACAAGTCAATGATTGCCTCCCATACTTCCGCCAAGGTGACTTCATATTCTGGCCCCAAAAATGAAAGGCTCCCACGCCCCAGGACACAATGCATATAAAAGTCGAATAGAGTCGCGTCAATGGTGGCTATGGTTGCCTTATGGGATTCTTCGGCTGCAGCTTTACCAGAAAGAGCTTCATCACGTTCTCTTTCAGCCTTCAGTAGCTGAGATTGCAGTCTTATAATTTCTAAGTCTTGAGAGCTGACTTTCTCTCGAAGCTGAACAGCGTCATCGCGGTATTTTCTCGTAACCTGCTGTTCTGCTTCGAGTTTCACCTCAATATCTCTCTGAGCAGCATGGGCGTCTCGAACTTGTTTTTGAAGCATTTCTTCTTTCTGAGAATAAGAAGTGGAAGAAGTAGCAAGCTCATTTTTAAGTCTTTCAACTTCAGCTTCGAGCTTCCCATAACCATCGCTAATGCTTTTCATCTCCGCGTCATGCTGCTTACGCCATTTGTCCCACTTGGACTTATCATTCTCCATGGTCATCATCGCCTCAAGGTTCATATGGTTGACCCTTTGAAGTTCATCAACCAGCTTCTGCCATCTAGACATTCTTTCGATGTCAAGCTTTACAGCATCGACATTTTTCAGCATCGCCTGCTTATCAATGGGGACCAAATCCAAATCAAAACGCACTCCTTTTAGACACCAATTCGGAAATCGGCTCTGGAGTGTGGGAGGACCATCTCCAGCTTGGTACTGTGGCCTATTAATGATTGTCTGGATGTCAGACTCCTTAAGGGCAGGAGAACCAGAAGATGTATTATGAGGAATAGAAGCGGTAGTCTTTTCCGAGATATTAGATTTATCTTTCTCGCCAAGTCTGATCCGTTTGCTGGAATCATCGGAAGTATGACTCTTCCCCTTGTCATCGTAAGATTTCCTCTTGTAAGGATCGTCGCTTCTGCGGGAAGAGTCACGTCGCTCGTCCCTACTCCCATAGTATTCCTCATCTTCTCTCCGGCGACGCTCTTCATGAGCTCGCCTCTCATGAGCCTTTCTGGCAGCCCTCTCCTCATCAGTTTCCTTCACAGCACCGATATAACTCCTAAAGTCATAAGCCTCACGGCTTCCGTAACGCTGGAATTTGTTGAAGTAAGAGACGCTTCGCCCCATCAGAGAACCTGAAATTGAAGAAAAAGACCAGTTTTAGAAATCCTCAAATTGAAGAAGCTAAGTGCATATAAGTGCCAAAATTCTAAGTGTGTGTGATGTGCAAACTACGCGCGTCAGACTACAAACCACTTTTGGGTGTAGAAATGGCAATAAGTTGTGTGGATGGCGTTGTGGTTTGTTGCAAAGAAGAAGTTGCTTCGACAACAGGAGGCACCACTTTAGAAACATCATCTTTAAAGAGCTCCTGAGAGGTTATCATGATGTCGCTCAGACTGTCAAAAGTATCATCGCCATGGTGCATGGGAGAATTATCTTTTTCAACTTCCACCTCAGCCGTCTTTTCAAGAGTGTGAAGATTTTCCTCCTCTTCAACAACCGGGGCAAGTGCTAACTTACTGGACGATCCAGCAATGTCGGTAGGAGTAGAACACTTTACCAATGAAGTCTCAGCGGTAAGTTCTTGCGGTAAAAGTTCTTTAGCATGAACAGGGGCATCTGACTCCTCAGCAGGAGAATCAGGGACTTCATGTGGCTGAGTGGAACGGGAAGGATGTAAGATTCCAAATTCGTGGAGGAACTCATCTCTCAATAGAAATTGAACACTCCTCTCCTCGACCGGCACGGCCATAAGCCTCTCGAAGGTAGTTTTGTGACGAGTTTCCCTAGAGGGGGGAGGGAGCGCTGAAACAGTAGAGAAAGAAGTTAACATTTGACAATTTGGACTTTAAAGAATTTTAGAAAACACAGGGAAAAGATAGATAGTCTTACTTCCCACTCTCCAAATGGCGTAAAATCCCGGGGGACAGCGAACAAAGAAAAACTGGCTTAGAAACCCAGGAACGCTTTCAGGAAGACCAATAATCAGTTTACGGTTCCTGGCACTCCTTACAACTGTGATAGAGGGATGGTCTTTGTTCTTTGTAAATGAGCACAGGAAGCAAATTTCTCCAAAACTGGGAAAACGGTCCAACGTTCTCCTGAAAAGCACACACAATCCCAGCAGGATGGAGTATCCATTAGGGTGTAGTTGAAAGGGAGAAATAGTTAGCCGAAGGAGAAGTTCTCGAAGACAGTCATTAAACGGGGGAATCGCTCCACTCAAGCACATTTGGCGGTTCACTGCGACAAAGCCGTGGGGCGGCCTATCAGCAGTGTCATTTACTCCAGGGAGCAAAGCGTCAGATTCAGCAATGCCAAACTGGGTGCATAGTTGACGGAAGACTTTATGACTCAGAGTGGTAGGAGTCCTTTCCGGGGGATCATTCGACGGAGTAGCAATTGGAAAAGCTTCTCCAGTTGGTTCCAAGTCTTCTTGATGAGATGCCATTCTACACAATCAGCTGAATGTTCAAAAGTGAAGGTGCACGTTTCCTAAAAGTGTGAAGTGCTGTGCAAAACTAATGAAAACAAGAAAAAGCAAGTATAACTGGAATTAAACTAACTAACAATCAGTCGATTACGAGATATCAGAACTTGTTAATACTCAAGTGCAGTGTTAATGCAGACAAATCAGTTTTAGTTTACCATTACGATTTTGCTTTAATACTTCACTTGAATTGGTTATTGTATAGCATCTTACTCATACAGTTCATTTAATCTAATTTAATCTTTATCAACTAATCTGTCATCCGATGTGGGCAGCCGGTGGCAGTATATTCGTCCCAGTTTTTTGTAAATGTTATAACAGGTAATTAGAATTATTGACAATCTATAAAAGAGTGCAACAAAATTCAAGAGTCCAAAGTTCAAACAACTCAAGTCTTAACATTCAAGGCAGTGGGAAATTTGCTCAAGTTCCAACTCGATCACAACTTAGCATGGGACAGATTTTCCTAAGTCCTAGCTCGTTCACGGTCTAAAAGATATGCCATGAATCAAGTTGAGTCGTAACTCTCCAATCGTACTACACATTCAAGCAAAGTGAATAAGTGCTAAGTCGCGAACGACTCAAATGGTTCCTGCGAGCTAGGGTCAACTATTCTCTGAGTCGTGAGTCATGAGGTATAAAAGAAGGCTTCAATTCTCTAGGTCGTAAGTCGTAACTCGGCTACGACTCGAAGCATAGGTCGCAGTAAGTAAAGACGATCCAAAGTCGAAATCACCAGTCCATCTAACTCCTGATCCATTTGATCCTTAACTCATTAGCCATCTATCCACCCAATTCCTAACCCGTTTACCTCCTAACTCTTGAGCCTTGCCACTCCTAACCCTTAACTATCCAACCCGTTAACCCATTAACCAGTTAGCTTCTTCATCAACCCTATTTCTAAACCCCCACAAATCACAAATCGTTGCAAGCCATATCAAGCCACCTCAATTCCATGAATATCCTGCATAACAGTATTCGCAAGGACCAAGGGAAGAATTCATGGGGAAAGGTCGATAGCAATGGTCGGCGATTGGGAAAAGGGGAGAAGATGCTTACGCGGTGTAGCCAAAAGTGGTTGGAAGTAAATCGAGTCGAAGTCGCCTTTGGAAGCTTGAAGTTGCGTTAATGCCAGTTACGGCTTAAAGAACAAGTAATAGGAAGAAGGAAATAAGAGGTACGACTCAAGCATTTTATACCTCAGGACGAAGGAATTGGAATCGACTCACACGAGTTAAAATGGATCGAAAACACACGACCTACGACTTAGGCCTGTATTTCAAGGGGCAAATGTTAACCCTGAATTCTCCACGACTCAATACTTAACAAGTTAAGGGATTGCCAGGCGTAACAAGTCGACTTAGTTGACCTACGGCTCAATAGGCTACGACCTAGGATATGGTTGCCGACCTAACGAGTTTAAAAGTTAACGACCTAATTGCTGAAAGGACCTACGAGTTAGCAGGCTTACGACTTATAAGAAGCCAACGAGTTAAAAGCCTAAAACCTACAGGAAGCTACGACTTAACAGTTTACGACTCAGTAGATGTACGACTTAAGAACTCTACGACTCAGGATAGTTACGCAACTCAACGAGTTAAGCTGTCTACGACTTAAGGAGTTGAGAGGTCTCCGATTTAACTACTCAGTGAGTTAAAGTCTATACGACTTAAGAAGGTTCCGACTTAACCTGCCTAGCGACCTAACTATCTTGAAGGACCTTACGACCTAAGGACACAGCAACCTAACCTCTAAAGGAACATCGCGAAGAGTTAACGACCTAATTGCTGAAAGGACCTACGAGTTAGCAGGCTTACGACTTATAAGAAGCCAACGAGTTAAAAGCCTAAAACCTACAGGAAGCTACGACTTAACAGTTTACGACTCAGTAGATGTACAACTTAAGAACTCTACGACTCAGGATAGTTACGCAACTCAACGAGTTAAGCTGTCTACGACTTAAGGAGTTGAGAGGTCTCCGATTTAACTACTCAGCGAGTTAAAGTCTATACGACTTAAGAAGGTTCCGACTTAACCTGCCTAGCGACCTAACTATCTTGAAGGACCTTACGACCTAAGGACACAGCAACCTAACCTCTAAAGGAACATCGCGACCTAGCAATGTTGCGACCTAAAAACCTACGACATAAGGGATACGTGTCTTTGGGGAAAGTCGTATACGGGTTAAGGCCTTAAGTCGTCTACGACTCATGGTTTGCTATAAGTCGTCTACGACTCATGGTTTGCTATAAGTCGTCTACGACTCATGGTTTGCTATAAGTCATCTACGACTCATGGTTTGCTATAAGTCATCTACGACTCATGGTTTGCTATAAGCCATCCACGACTCATGGTTTGCTATAAGCCGTCTACGACTCATGATTTGCTATAAGTCGCCTACGACTTACCGCCTGGAGGAAAACGCGCGCTTCACCACTACATTTCTTAAGTCGCTCGTGACCTACGACTTAGCTTAAGTCGTACGCGACTTAAGACTTAGCCAATTTTACGCCCAGAATCCAAAGCTGCTCCTATAAATACCCCATCGCTTCCAACATAAAGGGGGACTTTTTGCCATTCATTTCTTCAAGGGCCGTTATGCTGCTGAACTCTCAACTCACTCCAAACTCAAGAAGCTCCACACATCAAAAAGGCTACAACAAGTTCGATCGAGATCCTACACATCCGACACGGATTCGTCAGATCTCACCGTCAAAGTTTGAGTCATTGATTCGGAGCGTTTGAGTGATCAAAGTGAATTGTATCGAGAGTGTATTGTATCAGATTGTAATCATATCAGCAATAAAAGACTATAAAGTGGATGTAGGCTCAATTACGAGCCGAACCACTATAAACCTGTTGTTCATTTACTGCTTTACTGCTTTACTGCTGTTTTCTGTTCATATTATGTTCCCGTACCAACGGGTGGTGCTTTCACAATTCAACCTCACACACCGGGTGTTAGCGTTCACTTTTTATCGTTAACATCTGTTAAAGATAACAGATTCAAATCATAGCTTTTCAAAACAATTCATTCATAACTTGGAAAACCATTTTTCAATTCAATATTGAAATTCCTTTAATTAAACTGGAATTTCATTTCTTATCGGAAAGCTTTTATCTTTTGAAAACAAATAGTTTCATTTCAGAAAATCCTATTCATTCATACGAGTTAAAGTCTTTGGGTTAAATCCAAATTCTCAAAATTATACTTTTAAATGGTTTAAATTCAGATAAACACATTTATAACATTTTCAATCTCTAGTTTCAAATCATAGGATTCAATTTCAAACTTGAATTCAAATTTAAATCAAATTATTTAAATTTTCAAAACTCGATTAAGTTACTCAAAATAACTTTTATCTTTGAAATTCCATTTCAAAAGTTTTTCACTTTAAACCCGAATTTCTAATTTCAAAATCAATTGAAATTAAAATTTCAATTTCAAAAACATCAAATTTAAATTATCTGTGACTTAACCGATTTCCACGTGAAATCCATATTTGTGTGTGTAAAAGTGTAGTCCAGGGGTTTTACACACAATAGTGCACATCATACAATCATCACAGATCAGAATACAGAAATATAATTCGATAAGCGGTATAAGAACAACGCTTATCGTTCATTCACAGATCATAGATTTATAAAGGTCACAGATAAGTAAACTACAGATCACAACATAAATCAGGATGTATCACAAAGCATCATATATCAGGGATATCAAACAATCAAGTCATTCAATAGAATCCAAACATCCATAAGTAAGATAATTTAATTATCTGATAAATTTAAATCGGATTAATTACTTATGAATAAATTACTAATCTTGGTTAATTAGTCATTAATAAATTACAAATCATTTTGATTAATTATTATTTAATTGATTATGTTAAGTAATTATCGTTAAATTACTGGTTAATTTTCAATTACCTTAAGATCTTAATTAATTTTAAGATAAACCATTTATCTTATTCAATTACTTAATTCCTAATTAATTTAATTTAATCACCAAATAAATTAATTTAATTACCTCTAAATCCTGCTTAATTAATAAATTAATGATCCTTTAATTCATCAAAACCTTAAGTAATTAAAGATAAACCCTTTTATCTTAATTTATTACTTAATTCCAACATTTAAATCTTATTAAATAAAGCTTTGAAATAAATTTATTATTAATAAACAAATTCACTTGAGACCTGATGATTTTTTTTTATAAGCTTCAAACATTTATTTTTCTTCAATCAACAACTTAGGAATTTATTTAATTAACAACCCAATACAAATTTTTTCCCAAATCAAAACAATTTAATTCCAAAAACATTTGAAAACACTTAGGAATTTAATTACAAATTAACCTAATATTTAATTACATAAACCAAACAATTTTAAAACATTTAACTTTTAAAATTAAAACTTGGAAACTTTTTAAAAATTGTAAATGGACTGACCCGAGACCATTCGCACTTTGCTTCGAGAAAAAGTTGGAATTACCCGAGCCAAAATGTATTTCACTCGAGTACATACTCGAGTATACCTGGTCACTGTTAAAACTGAGAAAAACAAAGTCACCAGAGTTCACCTACATTTACTTCGAGAAAAATGAGGATCCACTTGATCCAAAACAGATTTTACTCGAGCAAATCTCGAGTTTCATTTCCCTGCCATCATCAAAGAGAACCACAGCCACCAAAAACATTCGACTGTGCACGTGTGTAATGACCCGCCACTCATTCCACAGAATGACGCATCATTAATAAGAAAGAAAGGGATAGAAAAGAGAAAAGAAGAGAAAAGAGAAAGAAACAACAACAGATACTCACAGCGGAAACGGAACAAAATATAATATATCACATAACTATTACATAGTATACAACACTTATCAGAGTTACACAACATATACACATCACATACTAGACAGTTATAAACATCTGTCTAGTTATTACATCTCAATACAATACAGAGATCAATACAAGATCAACACAGCGGAAACTACTATCTATCTACAACGCTGAAGCCTCCTGCTCCATTGCTCCTCCACAATTCGTCAAGGCTAACCTGAATCCCTTGGCTACTCGTAAAAATTTGAGTACCCAAGAGTTTATAAAACAGAAATAAACAACTTGGGTCAGACGTGGGTCTGGTGTGAGTAACAGGTTAAACTTGTTTAACTTCAAAACCTTTTGAAAGAAAAGGTATCACGTAAGACTCCCCACACATAAACATGGGTAAGTTTTTACCTTACGCTAACCAAAACATTTGATAGGAAATTCGATTGTATTATAATAGGGTCTAGGGTTTTCAAATAAATATGAAATAGCTGAAATTGTTACATTATTAAATTCCAGCATACTAGCCACAAAGTGGGTTATACAATCAAGTCCGTTGGCACTTATTGGATTTTGGATTCCATACAATGGCAGGGCTACCGGGGTACCGCCCGTTCACAGTACGTGGCCTAGATCACCGTACCGAGGATCACTCCCAATCCCCTGCAACACAAGGCCGGAACATCCCTTACTGGATAATTCCCGCACAAGATACCTCACGGTTGGGATCAGCAACCGCACACACTAAGCCGAAATAAGAAGGGACTTCTAGACAGAGGTAATCTTGTCCTACTTGGGTGCTACCCACTAACCTTGTTGCACCTCCCCTGTTTTAGCCATTCCCGGTTTGTGAGGCTTGAGGTCACGATTACCTTTAAACAGAACATATTACTTAGAATGCTCATCGTCTGCCTGACGATGTGCTGAAAGCATTCAATCCATACAAGTTCGTTCCGGGTTCGAACGAAACCGAAGGCATTATCTCGTTACACTCGTTTTGGAATCACCCTCAGAGTTAACGACAATAACCCTTGCACTCTGAATCTTCATCTTCACTTGATTCACGACCTATCGTTAATTTGGATCGATGTGGTATTCGGGTCTCCAGACCTGGAAATCCGGTATACGGAAACCCGATCCCGGTCTCATCGAAATCCAAAGCGTATCTTTTAAGGCCAAGTTGTTTTAAAGGTTAAAACAATTTAATTCATTATCTTTATACACAAAGAAAGATAATTCACAACAGATAATCAACATTATCAGATAATCCATACAATTCAACTAACATCCATATCATACAGCATATATCTCATCAGAGATATCAATCAATGCCAAGTATTCAATACTATCACTCATTCATAAGTAATGATTTATATCATCTTAAATTAATTTAAATTGAATTAAATTAATTACTTCATTTTATAAATCCTTCTTACTTAACCATTAATTAATTACAAATTAATTAATTATCCTCTAATTACCTTTTTCAATTAATCATCTTTGATTAATTATCTTTTAATTACATCCAAGTAATATATCCTCAATTAATTTCTTAAATTAATTATCCTTAACCACTTATAGTAATTAACCTTTAATTACTTCATTAATTAATTAACTAAAATTAATTAACTTAATCAACTATAATTAATTACATTAATCCTTAATTAATTACATTGATTAATTACTTCATTTATTAATTATTACTTAATTAACCAATCTTAATTATATCATTAATTATATTAATTAATGATTCTTAATTATACATTAATTATTAATTACTTAATTAAATTAATTACATTAAGTAATTAACCTTTAATTAAACAACATTTATTAATCACCCTTGATTAATCTTCAATCAGTAATTAATTACCCTTAATTACTTTCATTAACTAAATTAATTACTCCTTAATTAATTTCTTAATTAATCCCTTGATTAATTCACAAGTAATTAAACTCAAATTACTTCCATTAATAAAATCATTATTCACTTAATTACTTCAAGTAATTATTTATTATTAACTTCCCTAAATAATCTTACCTTAATAATTACATTAAGTAATTATTTATCAAATCAACTCTTGATTATTCTAAATTAATTAAACTTAATTAATTAACTTAACAAATCAAATTAACTTCAATTAATTACAATAAGTAATTAATTCTTGTTAACTCTTTCAGTTCAGCGACCTAAAACTCTACGACCTAAGGAAGTGCTGCGACCTAAGGATGCTTCGACCTAAGGAAATGCTACGACCTAAGGATGCTGCGACCTAAGGATGCTTCGACCTAAGGATGCTGCGACCTAAGGATGAGCTGCGACCTAACTTCTTTGCGACCTAAGGAAATTCTGCGACCTAAGGAAATGCTGCGACCTAAGGATGCTTCGACCTAAGGAAATGCTGCGACCTAAGGATGCTTCGACCTAAGGAAATGCTGCGACCTAAGGATGCTGCGACCTAAGGATGAGCTGCGACCTAACTTCTTTGCGACCTAAGGTCCAGAAGACCTCGCGACCTAAGGAGGCAGAAAGGATTGCGACCTATGGAACTCAACGACCTAAGGTAGCTAGCGACCTAAAGGGCTTAACAACCTAAGGTAGTTAGCGACCTAAGGAACTTGACGACTTAAATAGGTTAGCGACCTAACTATTAAAGGAAGTTCAGCGCCCTACGACCTACGGCCCCCACAGCTATTCTGTAACTCGCGTGCGACCTATTACTTGATCAAATGAAGACAAACACAGTAACTCGTGGAACCGCAAGATGACAGCGACCTATCTTAGGTCGTTCGCGACCTACGACCTAACTAAGGTCGCGCGCGACCTAAGACTTAGGCAAATTTTCTACCCAGAAATCAGCTTCTATAAATAGGACATCACTTCCAACTTGAGAGGGACTTTTGGCAATTCATTTCTAAAGCGTCGTTACTCTGTCGAACTCTCCAATCATTCAGCAAACAAGGATCCTTCAAGCATTCAAGACACTACAACAAACTTCAAGAGAAATTTTTAACATCCGACATGGATTCATCGAGTTTCATCGCCGAAGATTGAGCTAGTAGTCAAGATTGTTTCTTGTGATCGAGTTGTACTGTTTTCATAGGAGATTTGTATCAATTTGTAACCAGATTCAATAATAAAGAGATTCAAAGTGGACGTAGGCTAAATCTCAAGCCGAACCACTATAAATTGCTGTCTTTTACTGCATTTCTGCTATTTTCCTGCTTAACTTCTGTTCCCGTCACACGGGTGGTGCTTTCACGATCTTATTACACACACCGGGTGTTATCGTTCATATTTTGACGTTAACATTTTGGTGCTTTCACTGAGAATCCAACTCAGGCTACCATTCCATCATTGCTTCACACAAGTTTGTTGAAAAGATTTCCTACAGGACTAGAAGTCTATCAGACATAATGGCTCCTGGAAGGAAACGAAAGGTTGTCAGATCTGAAAATGTTCATGATGATACCGCCACCTCTGCTTCACCAAGTCAAGCAGCTCCAAGCGTCGGGGTGACGCGAGAGGAGCTAGACGCTGCTGTATCCGGACTATACCAGCAGATTGAGACTCAAAACAATCTGATGATGGAAAAACTGAACGCTCTGCTTGGTGCCAACCAAAGACCAGTGGGTAATGAAGAAAACACCGCTGATGCTCTTCGCAACTCCGAAGGGAGGAATATTCCTCAGGGGGGATCAGGTGCTGCTGAAGGGGCACCCCTCCGAGCTGAAGGATCTAGACCATCGCCAATTTTCCACGAAAATCTGCCCGGGCAAACATCTGAGAAAATGGCAGAAGTCTACTCCGCAAAATCTTTGAACAATGAGGAATATCTTTCTGGCATGATCAAGCAAATAATGAAAGAGAGCATGTAGAGAGGTGAAGATGAAAGTGAATGGGGATTCGCGCCAAGCAAGACTCCATTTACCGAGAAGATTCTAAAGGCTGAATTTCCTAGAAAATTTGTTCCCCCCACCATTCCTGCTTATCGGGGAACAAGTGATCCAAACCAATTCTTGTATAAGTATGATTGGCACATGACCGGTGTGAGAGCAACTGATGAAATCAAATGCCGGTATTTCCCAGTATATTTGGAAGGAGTGGCACTTCTCTGGTTCACCAAACTCCCTGTCCAATCAGTAGATCAGTTTTCCGATCTGACTAGAAAGTTTAAAGAGCAATTCAGGCTATATGCTTCAAAGGCAAAGGACATAATGTCATTATCCAGTCTTGAATAGAATCCGGGAGAACCTATTAAATCATTCCTGAACCGTTTCAATATAGCTCTGGCGGAAGTTGATAACGCAGAGCCACGGATGATCTTGACCTATTTGATGCGTGCTATCGACAAATCGAGCGAATTTGGAAAATGGCTGAAGATGAAAGAGCCAAATTCTCTCGAGAAATTCTACAAGAAAGCCGATGAATTCATACGCTTGGAAAATCTTCCAGCATCAACAAAGGTGGAAAATAATACTGCCGCTTCGGAAAAGAAAGATTCCGGAGGTCAGAAAAGGGAAAATCACGAGGGGAAGAAACAAAAGGATTTAAAGAAACCTCGCTTCTTCAAACCCTCAGATTTCACTCCATTGACCGACACTCTGGAAAATATCTTCTTCGCCACCAAAGATGATGTGGATTATCCCAAACCGGCCGAGATAAAACCAGGAAAGGGCGCTATGAGAAATGGAAAGTTCTGTCGTTTTCACAACCAACCTGGTCATGATACCAATGACTGTCGTCACTTAAAGAGCTTAATTGAAGAATTATTGAGAGAAAACAAGCTGCAACAATATGTCAAGAAAAACAGAAGTGGTCCATCTTCATCTACTCAGAAACAACAACCCTCTAATCAGCCGTCAGGCTCAGGCAAAGGTGTTGCGGCACAAGAATCTGAGAGGCCCGTTATCAACGTCATTTCAGGGGGCCCACACCCAGCAGGCAAAAGCTGGGGTGAGATGGAACGATATGCTCACGCTTTGAAGTATGTCCCGGCAGAAGAAGATGTTTTTGCTGTAGAAAACACAGTACCCCTAAAACAGCAAAAGATTTCAGATAATGATATTTTGTTCAAGGCTAGGGATTCTATTGGTATTGAAGCTCCAACCATAGACCCCTTGGTTATATCTGCAGGAATTGGGCCAGCAATAGTAAGACGAGTACTCATCGATTGCGGTGCTTCCTGCAATATACTTTTCAAGAAAACGTTTGACCAGATGAAAATCCCAATGACCGACGTTCAGGCTTCATCACAAAAGATCGTTGGTTTCACTGGGGAACCACAGCAACCAATCAGAACTGTCGACTTGTTCGTGGAACTTGGTGAAGGGTAGAAAAGGGTAACTCGAAAACAAACCTTTGTGATTGTCGATGGATTTTCTGCCTACAATGCTTTCCTAGGCAGGCCAGCTCTAGCTGCATTCAAGGCCGTTTTGGCCCCGTGGTGCTTAACTATGAAGTTTCCTACAGAAAATGGTGTTGGTGTCATCAAGGGAGATCAAAATGCTGGACGTGAATGTTATCTTATAGAGCTTCGAGAAGCCAGAAAGAGAGAGATGGGTAAAGATGCGGCAGCTCCCCTCCGCATCAAGACCCCAACCTTATAGCAAATACAGGGTGGCCCCTGCACTGGTGAGCATAGTGGTGCAAGGCGGGAAATGGACCCCAGAAAATTCAGTGCAGAGGAAAATAGAGTGGTGCCTGTGGAAGTTACGGTACCAATACCTGTCGACTCCAAAGACCCAAACAAAGTGCTTAAAGTGGGTTCGCAACTAAGTACAACAGTTCAAAATACACTGATATCATTTCTAAAAGCAAATCTGGACGTGTTCGCTTGGTGTCATGCTGATATGTGCGGAATCTCTCCAACAATTGCTGTTCATACTCTGAATGTTGATCCGAAATTCACACCGATAAAACAGAAAAGAAGAACTCAAGGTCCAGAAAGATCAGCAGCTTTAAAGGAAGAAGTAGACCGCCTCTTAGAGAATAATTTCATCAAAGAATCCACTTATCCAAATTGGGTTTCGAATCCAGTACTGGTTAAGAAGGCAAATGGAAAGTGGAGAGTATGCATTGATTTCTCAGATCTGAACAAAGCTTGCCCCAAAGACTGCTTCCCGTTGCCCAGAATCGATCAACTAGTAGATGGGACGGCTGGACATGAGTTGTTATCTTTTATGGATGCCTATTCCGGAAACAATCAGATTATGATGAACGAACCAGATCAGGAGGACACAAGCTTTATTACAGATGTGGGACTCTACTGTTACAAAGTCATGCCATTCGGGTTAAAGAATGCAGGGGCAACATACCAAAGACTTGTCAACGCTATGTTCAAGCCACAAATCGGCAAAACAATGGAAGTCTATGTTGATGATATGTTAGTAAAGTCAAAGAAAGCAGTAGACCACATGGATCACTTGGCAGAGATGTTCTCAATTCTTCGGAAGTACGGAATGAAGCTCAATCCATTGAAATGTTCATTCGGAGTAGAGTCTGGGAAATTCCTGGGTTTCATTGTGAGCGCTAGGGGCATCGAGGCCAATCCTGCTCAAATCACAGCTTTAAGAGAAGTCAAAGCCCCTAGAACAAAGAAAGAACTGCAAAGTCTCAATGGAAAGGTTGCCGCTCTTAGTCGCTTCATTTCCAAGGCCACAGACAAATGCATTCCCTTCTTTGATGCTCTAAAGAAAGGAAAGAAAAATTTCGAATGGACTCCTGAATGTCAGAATGCTTTCGACCAACTAATTCATCATATGAGAACTCCTCCAGTCCTCTCCAAGCCTAGTAATGGTGAAGAGCTCTTCATCTACTTAGCAATTTCATCCCATGCTTTAAGTGCAGCACTTGTACGAGAAGATATGAAAATACAACGTCCAGTTTACTACATCAGCAAACGGTTCGCTGGAGCTGAAATGAATTATTCAAAGATAGAAAAACTTGCTTATTGTCTGCTAATCGCTTCCAGGAAGTTGAGACCTTATTTTCAATCTCATCCTATCAAGGTCCTGACTGATCAACCTTTGAAGCAAGTCCTGTATCGTCCTGAAACTTCGGGTCGTCTCTTGAAGTGGAACATAGAGCTCAGCCAATATGACATCACTTATCATCCCCGAAGAGCGATTAACGGACAAGCTTTAGCAGAATTCATTGCGGAATCCACTGACAAAGGTGACAGTAAGGAAGAAACAACTGACTGCATTCCGATACAGTGGAAGTTGTATGTTGATGGCTCGAGAAATGACTATTGTTCTGGGGTAGGAGTTGTGCTCGAAACTCCCGAAGGACGATCACTATGTTATGCATTGAGACTGGAATTTCCTTCGACAAACAATGAAGCAGAATATGAAGCCCTTATTGCCGGATTGAAAATCGCCAAGGAATTGAATATCAAAGTGATACAGATTTTCAGTGATTCTCAGCTTATTGTCTGCCAGGTGAAGAAGGAATTCCAAGCCAAAGGAGGGAATTTGCCTGCATATTTGACAAAAACTTCCGAACTCCTCAATGATTTAGATCACTACTCAATAAGCCACATACCCCGAGAGGAAAATATGAAGGCGGATTCTTTAGCAAAGTACTCAAGTTCCGGAGAAGCTCAATTGCTGGGATTAGTTCCCGTAAAAGTTCTGTCAGCTCCAAGCATTGATGAAATGGATATTGATTGGATCATGACTACGTCTCAAGAGCATGAATCGTGGATGAGTCCAATCAAAGAATACTTACTCAGTGGTTCTCTGCCAGAAGATTCTAAGGAACGTCGAAAATTATTGAGAAAAGCGTCAAGATATGTAATTCAAGATGGCCGATTATACAGGCGAGGATTTTCAATCCCACTACTCCGATGTGT
This sequence comes from Allium fistulosum, assembly GCA_030737815.1. Taxonomy (NCBI): domain Eukaryota; kingdom Viridiplantae; phylum Streptophyta; class Magnoliopsida; order Asparagales; family Amaryllidaceae; genus Allium; species Allium fistulosum. The sequence goes on along the minus strand of CM060906.1, from coordinate 171,438,030 downwards.
AACTAAAGAAGAAGCCAAGACAATCTTAGCAGAGGTGCACGGAGGAGAATGTGGAGACCATTCAGGCGGTCAAACACTTGCAAAGAAAATTCTCCGATATGGGTATTTCTGGCCGGATATTAATCGAGATGCTGCAGCTTACTCCAGGAAGTGTGACAAATGCCAAAGATTTGCGAAAATCCCAAGAGCACCTTCCACCGAACTCACACAAATGTTCAGTCCATGGCCATTTGCCATCTGGGGGATAGACCTAATTGGACCATTACCTATCGCCAAATCAGGGATTAAATATGCTATTGTCGCCGTTGACTATTTCACCAAATGGGCTGAAGCTGAACCTTTGGCCACCATCACTTCTAAAAAGATGATAAATTTTGTAACAAAGAATATCATTTGCAGATATGGTGTGCCACAGAAGATAATCACCGACAATGGCACTCAATTTGAAAGTGAAGAATTCCAGGATTTTTGCAAACGATTCAGAATTCGAAAAAGCTTCTCAGCAGTGGCTCATCCGCAGGCAAATGGGCAAGTGGAAGCAGTTAACAAGATCATCAAGTCAACTATCAAAAAGCAACTTGAAAAAGCAAAAGGTGGTTGGGTTGATAAGCTTCCATTAGCACTATGGGCGTACAGAACTACTCACAAAACTGCGACTGGGCACACTCCATTTTCACTGGCATACGGATCTGAGGCAATGATTCCGGTAGAAGTAGAAGTTCCTTCACATAGAAGAGTTCATTTCAATGAGGCTGAAAATGAAAAACTGCAACTTGAAGCGCTTGATTTTCTTGATGAGAAAAGAGAGGAAGCTAGGCTCAGAGTTTCAGCTCATCAGCAGAGAATAGCCAGGCATTTCAATTCCAAAGTTCGCCAACGCAGCTTTGAAATCGGAGACTTGGTTTTGAAAAGGATCATGACAGCAACTGGTGTGTTTGGGCCAAGCTGGGAAGGACCATATGTCATAGGCACTAAACTTCTTGATGGCACTTTCAAACTCATAACTGTTGAAGGAGATCCAATTCCAAGGGCCTGGAACAGCAACCATTTGCGTCCTTACTTTACTTGAAAAAGAGCTCTGCTCAAAATTGTAAAATGATGATGAATGTATCAGTTGTATTGTGAAGCATTGTAAATCAGTATAAATGAATGAAAAGCTATAAAGTGGACGTAGGCCCGATTCTTGGCCGAACCACTATAAATCTTGTGTTCTTTACTATTTCATAATGCCTGTTTTATTTCGATATATAAATACTTTAAATGTATCACTAAAATATCGATTCAAAATTGCAGGACATGATAACAAGGCTTGCTCATCACAAAACTAAGCGACCTTTATAAATCAGCTATTGCACAAAAAATTCCAAACTCAAATCCTACACAAGGAAAACTTCACATAAAGAATTGGCAACTTCACTGGGACAAACCTTTGTTCACTAGTTGAGATTGTCGTTATGAACGGGCATCCAACTAGATAACTCGCGCTTGTCTCGTAAAGTCATTCAACAGTGAAGTTTACTTTTTCAGATAAAGCAATTTACTTGCAAAAGAAAGGAACACGCGCTTGGAAACGATGATAAAGGATCGCAGATTGGCGGATGATGATACAACATGAGCAGGCAAACAAAGAAGCAGATAAAGGGAGGTATGCCTCTCAACAGGAAGGCCGAGAGATCCACTAAAGGGACGCCTTCCCAACCGGAAGGAACAAGACCGTCGCTAACTGGTCGTGATGCATCCGACCAGATAGCGTATGTCCGCCCCGTGGATCCACTCGCCCCTGAGACGCAACCTACCTGGCACACCAACCAACCAAAGCCCTCTAACGAGGCACGCCAATAAATGGGAGTGCTTTACTCAATCAAAAAGATCGGTGGGACTACCAAAGGGGCACCTTGTTAGTTAATTGCGATCGTTTGTGCAAACAAACATCCAATCAAGCAACTTGTGTTCGCCCGTAGACCTCTGACCATGAGAAAGTAACTTCCAGGCAATCACAAGCCCTTTTCGGAGGCACAAGCCCTCTTCGGAGGCACAAGCCCTCTTCGGAGGCACAAGCCCTCTTCGGAGGCACAAGCCCTCTTCGGAGGCACAAGCCATCTTCGGAGGCACAAGCCCTCTTCGGAGGCACAAGCCCTCTTCGGAGGCACAAGCCATCTTTGGAGGTAAAAGCCCTTTTCGGAGGCACATTTCACCAGGGTAAAAGTGCAAAATGCTTCTCTTCGGAGACCCACTTCACCCGAGTAGAAATACAAAAATTGCTTCTCTTTGGAGACCAAAATCAAGACTTCTTTGGAAGCACAAGACCTCTCCGGAGGCACAACAATAATCCACAAAGCATAATGCTACTCTTCGGAGTCCACATGCTACTCCTCAAAAAATACCGAAATAAAGCCCTCCTTAGAGGCACACTTCGATTCTTTCGCTTCACCGCGTAGGAAAATTCACTTCTCAAAAGTATGAAATGAACATTTCCGAAGGTTGAAGCGTAAAAGCTTATCCGAAAATGAGACACACTCCGTTTAAGTAGAATAATCATTCCCTCAAGAACGGAATAGCTATTCTATGGAAAATAAGAGTACAGGTCTCGCTAAAAGCGAAGGATATTGTTATGCACTTGTGGTATAGGGGCAATATCATATGATACGGCTGCAACAATAAAAAGCAGTATTCAAGCAACATACCACAAGCACATAACAATATCACGCGAAACAGATGTGGAATAAATGCATTCTCAAACGCAGACAAAAAGTTTGCACAAGTAAGAAGAATCGTTTGTTCTACACTTAAAATAAAAGATAGATCATTCTCACATACACAAGAGTTTGTACAAGTAAAATAATTGTTTTATTTAGTACTATGAAAATTCTTTACATACGCAGATGTCTCAAAAAGCAAAAGCGGGGACCGGTACCCGCACAATCCCCGATCAATACATGCAAAGAGCAAAAATAATAAGTAGAAAATCCAGCTTGATTATTCCTTCTTCTCACCATCCTTGGAGCTCTTTCCCGGCCTAATGATTAGCTTTTGAAGCCGTTGAGAACGGGCAGGGACAGAAGGAGAAAGCGGTACAGCCGGATCAACTACTGCTTCCTCTTCAGTGGAAGTCTTCTTCTTTTTCCTTACAGCACGTTTCCCCTTCCTTTTTGAAGAAGACTCGCTCCCCGGAGTAGTCAGCAATGTTGAAAGCTTCGTATCGTCGTCAAGAGACCGCTCCGGGGTCTTCTCGATGTCTTCAAAATCCTCCGCCTTCTGTTCCTGAGAAGCAGCCGGATCATCCAAGCCTTGAAGAGCTTCGATTTTCTCTGCTTGTGATCCTGGTTGGGAAGCAGAGGGAGGAGTAATTTGGGAAGACGGAGGAACGGCAATCGAAGGAGTGAAAGCTTGTGTAGTGCTTGGTGCCTCCGCTGTAGAAGAAAAGAAGTTAAAGTCAGCATCCCCCGAAAATAAAGAAGGCATCGGTTCATCAAAGTTTAAGTAACAAGTAAGAAGGTCATCGAATTCGGCTAAGTCAAATGACTGGTTCATTAGACCCGAGACGACACCAAGAGTACCTGGAGGAGTTGGCTTCACAAGATCTACCTCAAACTTCTCGGCTTCAATATCGTCCAGTGCCTCATCTTCAGTAGGAGTAGTTGCAGTCTCCTGGGCAACTTTAGCTAAATGTAAAGAATGAGGGCTGGAATCTATAATATTAACGTCAGCTGAAGTGGAAGTTTGGACGGGGGCAGTTAAAGGAGCTTTTTCTTTTGGAGGCTCTTCTCCCGCTGTTTCAGCTCGTACTTTGGCAAGTAGCTCTTTCCCCTTAACAAGAGCGGCACGATCCTCATCATTGAGATAGCGCTCCTCAAGTTCCAGCTCATTATAGCCAGCCCCGCCAAGCATATCCATCGCGACTTCCCACACTTCAGCCAATGTAATTTCATAATCGGGACCAAGAAAAGAGAGGCTCCCACGACCCAGAACGCTGTGTAAATAAAAGTCAAATAAGGTAGAGCTGACGTCTGCTTTCGTCGCCTCATGTGATTGCTCAGCCGCTTCCTTTTCGGCAACGGCAGCGATCCGGCCAGCGGTAGCCTCATCACGCTCTGCCTCAACTTTAGCAAGTCGAGACTTTAGTAACTCAATCTCCATGTTCTGGGAGGTGACCTTTTCCCGCAGTTCGGCGTTTTCTGTGCGGTACTTCTCTTTAACGTGCTGTTCGGCGGCAAGCTTCATTTCTACATCTCTTTGTGCAGCATGTGCGTCCCGCACTTGCTTCTGAAAGACTTCTTCTTTTTGAGTATATGATGCAGAAGAAGAAGCGAGATTTTCCTTAAGCTGCTTAACTTCAGACGCAAGCTTTGCATTGTCATCTGCAATACTCGTCATTTCCGCGTCATGCTGCTTACGCCATTTGTCCCATTCTGCTTTATCATTCTCCATCGTCATCATCGCCTCAAGGTTAAGATGGTTGACCCTTTGGAGTTCATCGACCAGCTTCTGCCACTGCGACATCCTCTCGATATTAAGTCTGACTGCGTCAAGACTGCTAAGCATGTCTGATTTATCAATCGGAACTATGTCCAAGTCAAAGCGTACCCCTTTTAGGCACCAATTCGGGAAACGGCTCTGGAGTGTTGGGGGACCGTCCTTGACTTGATATTGCGGTCTGTTAATGATAGTCTGAATGTCAGATTTCTTCAGAGGAGGAGAGCTAGCTAGGACATCAGAAGGAATGGGAGCGTCAGTTTTTTCAGAAATTTCAGACGTGTCAATCGGTTTAGATCGTTTGCTCGGTTCATCGGCAATCTGAGTTTTTCCCTTATCATCATAAGACTTCCGCTTATGAGAGTAGTCACTCCTGTGCGAAGAGTCGTATCGCTCGGCATCTTTCCTTCTTTGCCACTGATCGTAATCCCGCTTCTCCTGGGCTTTCCTTCGAGCCCTCTCTTCATCTGTTTCCTTTGGAGTATCAAGGTACTTCCTAAAGTCATAGGTGCCGCGGCCTCCACGGTACTTGAATGAGTCATAATATGAACCTGTACGTCCCATTGGAGAACCTGAAAGCAAAAAAGGAGTAAAGTTTAGGAATTTCCAGGGAAAAGAGGATAAATGTTTATAAGTGCTGGAAAATCCTAAGTGTGTGTGGCGTGCAAGCTACATGCGTCAAGCCACAGACCACGCTTTAGTGTGGAAACAGAGACGACTGGCGTAGTAGGCGTCTGGGTTTGTTTAAAGGTGGAAGTCGCCTCGACAACGGGAGAGGTTGCTTTTGGATTGTTATCCCCAAAAAGCTCTTGGGAAGTTATCATGATATCACTCAAGCCGTCAAAGGCGTCATCTAGGAGTTCAGCAGACTTCTCTTTTTCAACCTCTGTATCAATGGATTTCTCAGGAACTTGAGGATTCTCTTCCTCTTCGGTAATTGGGGTAAGCGCCGACTTGCTGACTAACCCTGCGACATCGATGGATGTGGAACATTTTACCAAGGCAGCCTCCATGACGGGTGCTTCTGATGCAGTTTCTTTTATAGAAGCTGGGGCATTCGAGGCCTCTGCTTGGGAATCTGAAGCAATTAACGTTTCCGCCTCAGAGCTAGAAACTTCATGAATCTGAGTCGATCTAGAAGAATGTAAAAGGCCAAACTGGTGCAGAAATTCATCTTTCAACAAGAATTTGGCACTCCTCTCTTCAGCGTCAACAGCATTCAAAGTATCTAAAATCGACTTACGGCTGGTATCTCGAAGAAGAGAAGGAAGTGCTGCACGAAGAAAGAATGGAATTAAGCATTTGATGGTTCGAATTATGAGAAATTTAGAAAAAATGAATTGGTAAGAGGTAATCTTACTTCCGACTCTCCAAATAGCATAAAATCCCGGAGGACAGCGAACATAGAAGAATTGAGTCAAAAATCCGTGGGCACTTTCAGGCAAGTCCAGAATCAGTTTGCGATTCCTAGCACTCCTCACAAGTATAATAGAAGGATGGTCCTTGTTCTTTGCAAATGTGCACAAGAAGCGAATTTCATCAAAAGAGGGAAAACGGTTCAACGTTCTCCTGAAAAGCACACACAATCCCAGCAGGATGGAGTATCCGTTAGGGTGTAGTTGAAAGGGAGAAATAGTTAGCCGAAGGAGGAGTTCCCGAAGACAATCATTAAATGGAGGGATGGCTCCACTTGAACACATCTGCCGGTTCACAGCAACGAAGCCAAGAGGCGGCCTGTCAGCAGTATCGCTTGGCCCAGGAAGTAAAGCATCTGCTTCGGCAATGCCGAATTGGATGCACAGTTGTCGGAAGACTTTATGACTTAAAGTAGTAGAAGTCCTTTCCGGAGGGTCGATTAGTGGAGTAGCAATTGGAAAAGATTCTCCGACTATTTCCAAGTCTTCTTGTTGAGATTCCATTCTACACAAGGAACTGGACGATCAAATATTAAGGTGCACGTTTCCTAAAAAGAGTGAAGTGTTGTGCAAAACTAATACAATAATGAGCAAATGTAAATGAAATTAAACTAATTGATACTTGTCAATTAAAAAGTTTCGGGGCTTAATATTTTAAGTCCAGGAATAGTGTTGCGTTAATGCAAATAAATCAGCTTTGGTTGATCACTTCAATTTTGCCTTAATACTTCACTTAGATTTGTTAGTTCACAACATTTCATTCACGAAGTTCATTTAAGTTTGGTTTTCTTTGACAACTAATCTGCTGTTTGATGTGGGCAATCAATAGCAGTATATTCGTCCCATTTTTTCTGTGAATGTTGCTTATAAACAGGTTATTAGCATTAAAGTCGAGGCAATCCGAGAAGAAGTGCAAAACCCAAAATGATTCAAGTCCAGAAAGTCAATCAAAAGCTGTTCAAAGTTCTAAGTGTTAGGTCGCTTACAACCTAACACAGGTTGCAATGTTCTTGTGCCATGTTGTTCAGGTTGAAAGTTCAAGACTGTGAAAAATTGCTAAGTCTTAGGTCAGTCAGCGACCTATCATAAGTCAGGATTTCTGTAGGTCGCGTGTTGCAGCTGAATGGATTAAGGCGAGGCAATTCTCTTAAGTCCTAGGTCGAGCACAATTGTTTTTAGGTTGGAGATACTCTAGGTCGTAAATGTCGTCAGGTCGCAAAGGCTAAGGTCGTTAAACATTCCCACGCGACCTAACTCTTAGGGCGTTCGAATCTGATAGGTTGATGACTTCTTCTCCAAGCAACATCATATTGGGTCCAATAACCCAATACCACCAGTTCAAAAAAGGAATCATCATCCCCTTCATCCCACCTCAACCTATCACCGATTGACTAGAGAATCAATGGCAAATCCTACAGATCCATAGAAAAACCTTCCGTATGATCGAAAATCATCCCAACACGTCAAACGACGAACGAAAGTCGATTAAGACTACCGTACGAGAAGGCGTGATGCATGGAATTGGGCTTAGGTCGAGCGACAACGATTCATGTTCAAAACAGTGACTATGGGCAAGTATAAGCTGATCCACTTACGAATTATGATCGGCGAGGAAGGATCGTTGGCTGATTAAGTCAAATTTGTCTCTGGAAGATCGAAGGAACTGTTAATGGCGATGGAGGCTCAGGACAGTAGGGTAAGAAGGAAGATGCGACCTAACCAATTTATATGGGACTGAAGAAGGGAGGTGAACAGGCGTGCAAGTTTTAAGTCGATTCGCGACCTAGCCAAGTTGAGTCGAAGCATACGACCTAGAGTATAGTCATATACTTCGAGGGGCAAATGTTAACTCTTTCAGTTCAGCGACCTAAAACTCTACGACCTAAGGAAGTGCTGCGACCTAAGGATGCTTCGACCTAAGGAAATGCTGCGACCTAAGGATGCTGCGACCTAAGGATGCTTCGACCTAAGGAAATGCTGCGACCTAAGGATGCTGCGACCTAAGGATGAGCTGCGACCTAACTTCTTTGCGACCTAAGGAAATTCTGCGACCTAAGGAAATTCTGCGACCTAAGGAAATGCTGCGACCTAAGGATGCTTCGACCTAAGGAAATGCTGCGACCTAAGGATGCTTCGACCTAAGGAAATGCTGCGACCTAAGGATGCTGCGACCTAAGGATGAGCTGCGACCTAACTTCTTTGCGACCTAAGGTCCAGAAGACCTCGCGACCTAAGGAGGCAGAAAGGATTGCGACCTATGGAACTCAACGACCTAAGGTAGCTAGCGACCTAAAGGGCTTAACAACCTAAGGTAGTTAGCGACCTAAGGAACTTGACGACTTAAATAGGTTAGCGACCTAACTATTAAAGGAAGTTCAGCGCCCTACGACCTAGGGCCCCCACAGCTATTCTGTAACTCGCGTGCGACCTATTACTTGATCAAATGAAGACAAACACAGTAACTCGTGGAACCGCAAGATGACAGCGACCTAGCTTAGGTCGTTCGCAACCTACGACCTAACTAAGGTCGCGCGCGACCTAAGACTTAGGCAAATTTTCTACCCAGAAATCAGCTTCTATAAATAGGACATCACTTCCAACTTGAGAGGGACTTTTGGCAATTCATTTCTAAAGCGCCGTTACTCTGTCGAACTCTCCAATCATTCAGCAAACAAGGATCCTTCAAGCATTCAAGACACTACAACAAACTTCGAGAGAAATTTTTAACATCCGACATGGATTCATCGAGTTTCATCGCCGAAGATTGAGCTAGTAGTCAAGATTGTTTCTTGTGATCGAGTTGTACTGTTTTCATAGGAGATTTGTATCAATTTGTAACCAGATTCAATAATAAAGAGATTCAAAGTGGACGTAGGCTAAATCTCAAGCCGAACCACTATAAATTGCTGTCTTTTACTGCATTTCTGCTATTTTCCTGCTTAACTTCTGTTCCCGTCACACGGGTGGTGCTTTCACGATCTTATTACACACACCGGGTGTTATCGTTCATATTTTGACGTTAACAATTCTTAATTACTTCCATTAAGTAATTCATTTAAAACAAATTCTATAATTGATTATCTTTAAATTAATTAATCTAATTAATTATTAAAATTAATCCTATTAATTCATTATTTAATAATCCTTAGTTAATGATCTACATTAACTATTAACTATTCTTTAATTATCTATCTTAAATAATTAAACATTAATTAACCATTATTAATTACAACTTAATTAATTCTAATTACCAATAAATTAATCTTTCATTACTTAATTAATTAAGTACCTAACAATAACTTAATTAATCCTTAATTACTTAAATAATTTATTCCTACTATTAATTAACAATCTTAACTTATCAATTAATGATTCTTAATTTCAAATTAATTACACTTTAATTAATTTAATTAAATCTTAATTAATCAATTTAAATCCTTAATTATTAAATTTATTAAATACAAATCATAATTTAATTAAATTGATTTATTACCTTTCAATTACCTTAATAATTTATTTTATCCTAAACTATTAAATCTTAGTTATCTTTAAGATAACTCTTTATTCTTATTAATGATTAAAATATCATTAATAAAGTATTTAACCCAAATTACTTTTAAATTTACTTTTTTTTTTTTAATTTCATTTTAAATTTTAAGATTTAATATGAAGACAAATTTAACTTTAACAAAGTTTTTAAAACCATACTTTTAAATCACATGTTAAAGAAACATTTACTTAATTAAAGAAATTTAAAACCAATTCATTTTAAATTTAAATCCATTTAAAATACAATTTAAACATTCAAATTGTTTAAAACATTTAGATTTTAAAAACTTCTTTTTATTTCAAAATTTGAAATACATATTAACTTTGACTCCAGATAAATCTTTAGATTTAGAACCTAACTACAATTTAAAACTTTATTTTAAAATTTAACTACTTAATCCTTTTTAAAATTGTTAAATCAATTCAAAATTTAAATACTTTATCTTATTTAAAAACTGAGATTTTAACTTAAACTCCAGATTTAAAAACTAAACTTATTTAAATTTTACTTTTAGATTTAAGCATCAGTTTTAAATTTTATTTTTAAAATTTAAAAACTGGAATACAGGTTCTGTTAAAACCTGTTATACTTAATTAACTCGAGACTCTCCCTCAAAACCATGAGATCTACTTCAAGTCCACAACCCAATATCACGACTCTTCCTTCGAGTTGCCTCTCCCTTCTTCCCAAACACACAGCAGATACCCCAGACATATACGTGCACGTGCACAGTCAAACGCGGCGACTCCGACCATCAACGTTGATCTCTCCATATCGGCGATAAAAATCACGTCCCAATACGATCAACAAAAACACCAATACGAGCTCGAAATCGAATTGAGCATTCAAACGAAACCTGGAACACGAACTCAGCCAACATCCATAACCTGTCAACAGCTCGCCTCTGCTCCTCCGACCACCAGAGTTGCTGAACTTCCGGCCTCGCCTTCGCCTACCATCCCTCTACGCATTCCCAAACCCCCGTTGAACTCGATGCTTCGTGTCATTCGAACAGACCCACAAACTCCACTTAGTCAAAACTAGGGTTACCCACTGAAATCGAAAGCCACCATCGCCACAGTGATCGCGAGTGCCTCCGACCATTTTCCATGGCCTCTCCGATCATCCATCTACCATCAGAGCGAATCTCAGCCTTCCCAATCGCTGGGATCACCAGAACTACCCAAAAGTACAAAAACAGTGCAAACCCAAATTGCTCCTTCATTCTATTTCTAAAAATCGTGATTTTAGCCTTAAAAATAAAATCTTTGATTAAAGTTTCAGATTACATACCTGACTTAATAAATTAGGATATTTGAATCTTTACTTATTCTATGTTAACTCTGTTATTTTTAAATTTCCAGAGACATTCAAGTTATTTTAACTTGATTAACATTTTAAACTTTACTTCATGATTTCACAAACAACTTTTGTTTGAAATCCTAATTCTAATAGAGATTAGTTTGGGAGAATTGGAATTTAGATCTAAATTTTAAACTGAGAACTTTAAACAGAGATGATCACTGGTACAATCAAACATACACATAGTATCTTCATTCATATATACATGTATCTAGATCTAAAACAAACATGCATACATAATTTCAAACATGCACCACAATTTTACTTCAGATATTTTACCACACAAATCAAATCTATCTATTTTTAAAATCTAAGTTACTCACATAAAACAAAAGGATGAACAAAGCACTTATAAACAGCATGCACACAAAGGAATATACACATCAGACATTCACTTATATATACATGTAATACACATTTAAATTCATCCATACTAGCATGCAACCAATTATATTTTAAATTTTTAAAAGTTACTCACCTGAAACAAAGATGAAACAGAGCCTTATATTTTGAAAACTTGAAACAGTTTTGAACTTAAGACCGGAATGCCTTGCTTTGAAACTTTAACTTGAATGCTTCTTTAAATCTGATTCTAAACTTGAGTTGTTGAAGCTTTAAATTGATTTAAACTACATGCATGCTTCCAGGTTGAAAATGAATGCAGACAGGCTTCTTGAATTGATTGCAGATTTGAAAAGAGTGTTTGCAGGGCTTTGTTTTGGTATTGAAATTTGGTTACGGTTTGATCTTTGATTTGGAAGATGAGTTATAGGTTGTTGAATTTTGGTTTGAGGCATTTGAATTTCTGATTTCAGATTTTAGATTAGAGAATTGGTTTGGGTTTTCTTGGTTTTGAAATGAAGATTTAAAAAGAAAATGAAGTGAAGATATGCCAATGTATATATAAGTGAATTTATGATTTTATAAAAATAAAAGAAAATGGAAATAATAAGGACACTTGTCATTTTGTTTAATCCATTGCTTAACACATGTTAATACAAAGCTTTAAACATTAACACTTGTTAAAATAAGGGCTTTAGGAAATAACACTTGTCTTTTATTTATTTTTTACCTTATTTTTAAAAGTAAATAAAACCCTTTTCTTTATTTATTAAAATACTTATCTATATATATTAAAGAGAAACAAAAGCTAATTATATTTAAGCTTAAGTAAAAAAAATATCTTAAACCAATTAAATATTTTCTTAAAGTATTTTAAAACTATAAAATTACTTATTTAAATATCTTTGAAAAGTCCAGATTAAATTAAATATAAATTCCCAATTTATCAAAGCTTCTATTTACAATATATATAAATAAATATATATATTCAAATAGAAATATCTTATTAACTTTTAAAAGATAAAATCATCAATTAATACTAATTTAATCAGATTATTAAATTAAATTCAAATCTTATTATCAAAGATTATCCATATCAATTTAATTATTCAACAGATTATCAAATTGATATTGTTAAAATTTCCGGGATATTACATTCCTCCCCCCTTAAAATAATTTCGTCCCCGAAATTTAAACAAAAGTAATTTAATAATCTTATTAAAGATTTTAAATTTAAAACACAAGCATATACAATCATCCATATGCTAGCAACCATAGCAACCAAATCATCCAATCAAACAATTCTAACTATCTAGACTAAATTCTAGATAAAATTCCTCGAGTTTCCCCAAGTATATATATATATATATATATATACCGGGATACTCGCTCTACAAACAATCTAAACTACTAAGCTATAGATCTCCTACACATCTAGATTTATAGAACTAAACAGAATATCAGACTACAGACGAGTCTGACTCTACTACCAAACTTCCAGAACTGCAGATTCTACAACTAAAGATAGATCAAATACGTACTCCCTCAGAGATACGTAAAACTCAATGAATTCCAATTATCCAAACTGACCATTCAATTCCGAAGACCAAATACTTATCCAGGTCAGAACACAGAAGAGATCCAAAACACAACTCTACTTCACAACTATCAGTAGATTCCAACTTACTTCTCCCATCCAGAGATACACTCCAAACCGCTTTCGCTGCTCAACTCTGATATGAGGTAGAACACAAGCACAGACTGGACAACTCACTCCAGAAATAAGGTTCACTGATCCATAAATAAAACTCAGATATTCCAGCAAAACTTGAGCTGCTTCACCAAACTTTATCTCTAGGAATCATCCTTCAACTAGACTGAACCATCGGTATCACTCCTAGAATCCAGTCGATAAGAAAACTCAACCTTCAGATGCGGACAAACTTCTGACTTCTCTGAAGACATCTAGAAAAACTCTGACAACCCAAGAGAACACTCAGACAATCGCATGTCACTTTTGCGATCAACCCAACCTAATTCCAAACAGACTGTTCTCTCTTTACCAATCAAAACAGCTTACACTTATTTATCCAATTTATCGAAGAAATGGATCCACTCTACTGCTTCTGATCTTCACTTCCAGAAAAACTGCTCAGCCAGAAAACTTTCCTGCCAATGCGCAGAATACTCCGAGTTGCACTGCTGCCACATATGCCAAAGATTCCCAAATCAAAGCTCTTCGAGAAACTCGAACCTCAAACAAAACAGAAACACCATGCTGAACTCAGCCACAACACCGAAGCAAATACACTTCCTTAAGCTTGTTCCAAAGAAAACATCTTCGGGAACATCCATCGTCACTGTATCTCATCATACAGCTACTATTACCTGAGGTATCAAGGTACCATCACTCACTTCTGTTCAACCGACAGATCCAACTTTACTCATCCAAACTTCAAAGATAAACTCCGAACCATTACAGTTTCCTTCGGAGATCGATAAAATCCTTCACCACAGCAAAGCTTACTCGAGACAGTATTAGGTCTACAGTCTCGACAGATACACTTCCAACCTCAACATTCAAACTCCAACTATTGGTAATTGTGTTATACACACTACCACCTTATCTACCTTTATAACTTATATTGGAAAACCCGAACAGGTAACCCAATAAATAGGTAGAAATACATAAATATATATATTTAAAATGATATATTTTTTTTTTATATAGAAATTATTTCTGGGTAAAATTATTTCATCTACCTCTTTAAAACAATATTGTGTCCGTTGGCCTGGTTCAAGTGTTTAGAGATTCCTATCAATAACGTTAGCTACTCGTATTGACCAGAATCCATATACCACTCAACCGATCAATTAACACAATATAAAACCATTTTTATATAACTAACAATTACGCGCTCTCAAGATAGACACCACTTCAGAGCCTAGGTATTCACTCAACCTACAGCTCTGATACCACGTGTGACGACCCGGCTTTCCACTCCCGGAAAATCGCATCGACAGTAAGAAAGAAAGGGATAGAAAAGAGAAAAGAAGAGAAAAGAGAAAGAAACAACAACAGATACTCACAGCGGAAACGGAACAAAATATAATATATCACATAACTATTATATAGTATACAACACTTATCAGAGTTACACAACATATACACATCACATACTAGACAGTTATAAACATCTGTCTAGTTATTACATCTCAATACAATACAGAGATCAATACAAGATCAACACAGCGGAAACTACTATCTATCTACAACGCTGAAGCCTCCTGCTCCATTGCTCCTCCACAATTCGTCAAGGCTAACCTGAATCCCTTGGCTACTCGTAAAAATTTGAGTACCCAAGAGTTTATAAAACAGAAATAAACAACTTGGGTCAGACGTGGGTCTGGTGTGAGTAACAGGTTAAACTTGTTTAACTTCAAAACCTTTTGAAAGAAAAGGTATCACGTAAGACTCCCCACACATAAACATGGGTAAGTTTTTACCTTACGCTAACCAAAACATTTGATAGGAAATTCGATTGTATTATAATAGGGTCTAGGGTTTTCAAATAAATATGAAATAGCTGAAATTGTTACATTATTAAATTCCAGCATACTAGCCACAAAGTGGGTTATACAATCAAGTCTGTTGGCACTTATTGGATTTTGGATTCCATACAATGGCAGGGCTACCGGGGTACCGCCCGTTCACAGTACGTGGCCTAGATCACCGTACCGAGGATCACTCCCAATCCCCTGCAACACAAGGCCGGAACATCCCTTACTGGATAATTCCCGCACAAGATACCTCACGGTTGGGATCAGCAACCGCACACACTAAGCCGAAATAAGAAGGGACTTCTAGACAGAGGTAATCTTGTCCTACTTGGGTGCTACCCACTAACCTTGCTGCACCTCCCCTGTTTTAGCCATTCCCGGTTTGTGAGGCTTGAGGTCACGATTACCTTTAAACAGAACATATCACTTAGAATGCTCATCGTCTGCCTGACGATGTGCTGAAAGCATTCAATCCATACAAGTTCGTTCCGGGTTCGAACGAAACCGAAGGCATTATCTCGTTACACTCGTTTTGGAATCACCCTCAGAGTTAACGACAATAACCCTTGCACTCTGAATCTTCATCTTCACTTGATTCACGACCTATCGTTAATTTGGATCGATGTGGTATTCGGGTCTCCAGACCTGGAAATCCGGTATACGGAAACCCGATCCCGGTCTCATCGAAATCCAAAGCGTATCTTTTAAGGCCAAGTTGTTTTAAAGGTTAAAACAATTTAATTCATTATCTTTATACACAAAGAAAGATAATTCACAACAGATAATCAACATTATCAGATAATCCATACAATTCAACTAACATCCATATCATACAACATATATCTCATCAGAGATATCAATCAATGCCAAGTATTCAATACTATCACTCATTCATAAGTAATGATTTATATCATCTTAAATTAATTTAAATTGAATTAAATTAATTACTTCATTTTATAAATCCTTCTTACTTAACCATTAATTAATTACAAATTAATTAATTATCCTCTAATTACCTTTTTCAATTAATTATCTTTGATTAATTATCTTTTAATTACATCCAAGTAATATATCCTCAATTAATTTCTTAAATTAATTATCCTTAACCACTTATAGTAATTAACCTTTAATTACTTCATTAATTAATTAACTAAAATTAATTAACTTAATCAACTATAATTAATTACATTAATCCTTAATTAATTACATTGATTAATTACTTTATTTATTAATTATTACTTAATTAACCAATCTTAATTATATTAATTAATTATTCTTAATTATACATTAATTATTAATTACTTAATTAAATTAATTACATTAAGTAATTAACCTTTAATTAAACAACATTTATTAATCACCCTTGATTAATCTTCAATCAGTAATTAATTACCCTTAATTACTTTCATTAACTAAATTAATTACTCCTTAATTAATTTCTTAATTAATCCCTTGATTAATTCACAAGTAATTAAACTCAAATTACTTCCATTAATAAAATCATTATTCACTTAATTACTTCAAGTAATTATTTATTATTAACTTCCCTAAATAATCTTACCTTAATAATTACATTAAGTAATTATTTATCAAATCAACTCTTGATTATTCTAAATTAATTAAACTTAATTAATTAACTTAACAAATCAAATTAACTTCAATTAATTACAATAAGTAATTAATTCTTAATTACTTCCATTAAGTAATTCATTTAAAACAAATTCTATAATTGATTATCTTTAAATTAATTAATCTAATTAATTATTAAAATTAATCCTATTAATTCATTATTTAATAATCCTTAGTTAATGATCTACATTAACTATTAACTATTCTTTAATTATCTATCTTAAATAATTAAACATTAATTAACCATTATTAATTACAACTTAATTAATTCTAATTACCAATAAATTAATCTTTCATTACTTAATTAATTAAGTACCTAACAATAACTTAATTAATCCTTAATTACTTAAATAATTTATTCCTACTATTAATTAACAATCTTAACTTATCAATTAATGATTCTTAATTTCAAATTAATAACCCTTTAATTAATTTAATTAAATCTTAATTAATCAATTTAAATCCTTAATTATTAAATTTATTAAATACAAATCATAATTTAATTAAATTGATTTATTACCTTTCAATTACCTTAATAATTTATTTTATCCTAAACTATTAAATCTTAGTTATCTTTAAGATAACTCTTTATTCTTATTAATGATTAAAATATCATTAATAAAGTATTTAACCCAAATTACTTTTAATTTTTTTTTTTTTAATTTCATTTTAAATTTTAAGATTTAAAATGAAGACAAATTTAACTTTAACAAAGTTTTTAAAACCATCCTTTTAAATCACATGTTAAAGAAACATTTACTTAATTAAAGAAATTTAAAACCAATTCATTTTAAATTTAAATCCATTTAAAATACAATTTAAACATTCAAATTGTTTAAAACATTTAGATTTTAAAAACTTCTTTTTATTTCAAAATTTGAAATACATATTAACTTTGACTCCAGATAAATCTTTAGATTTAGAACCTAACTACAATTTAAAACTTTATTTTAAAATTTAACTACTTAATTCTTTTTAAAATTGTTAAATCAATTCAAAATTTAAATACTTTATCTTATTTAAAAACTGAGATTTTAACTTAAACTCCAGATTTAAAAACTAAACTTATTTAAATTTTACTTTTAGATTTAAGCATCAGTTTTAAATTTTATTTTTAAAATTTAAAAACTGGAATACAGGTTCTGTTAAAACCTGTTATACTTAATTAACTCGAGACTCTCCCTCAAAACCATGAGATCTACTTCAAGTCCACAACCCAATATCACGACTCTTCCTTCGAGTTGCCTCACCCTTCTTCCCAAACACACAGCAGATACCCCAGACATATACGTGCACGTGCACAGTCAAACGCGGCGACTCCGACCATCAACGTTGATCTCTCCATATCGGCGATAAAAATCACGTCCCAATACGATCAACAAAAACACCAATACGAGCTCGAAATCGAATTGAGCATTCAAACGAAACCTGGAACACGAACTCAGCCAACATCCATAACCTGTCAACAGCTCGCCTCTGCTCCTCCGACCACCAGAGTTGCTGAACTTCCGGCCTCGCCTTCGCCTACCATCCCTCTACGCATTCCCAAACCCCCGTTGAACTCGATGCTTCGTGTCATTCGAACAGACCCACAAACTCCACTTAGTCAAAACTAGGGTTACCCACTGAAATCGAAAGCCACCATCGCCACAGTGATCGCGAGTGCCTCCGACCATTTTCCATGGCCTCTCCGATCATCCATCTACCATCAGAGCGAATCTCAGCCTTCCCAATCGCTGGGATCACCAGAACTACCCAAAAGTACAAAAACAGTGCAAACCCAAATTGCTCCTTCATTCTATTTCTAAAAATCGTGATTTTAGCCTTAAAAATAAAATCTTTGATTAAAGTTTCAGATTACATACCTGACTTAATAAATTAGGATATTTGAATCTTTACTTATTCTATGTTAACTCTGTTATTTTTAAATTTCCAGAGACATTCAAGTTATTTTAACTTGATTAACATTTTAAACTTTACTTCATGATTTCACAAACAACTTTTGTTTGAAATCCTAATTCTAATAGAGATTAGTTTGGGAGAATTGGAATTTAGATCTAAATTTTAAACTGAGAACTTTAAACAGAGATGATCACTGGTACAATCAAACATACACATAGTATCTTCATTCATATATACATGTATCTAGATCTAAAACAAACATGCATACATAATTTCAAACATGCACCACAATTTTACTTCAGATATTTTACCACACAAATCAAATCTATCTATTTTTAAAATCTAAGTTACTCACATAAAACAAAAGGATGAACAGAGCACTTATAAACAGCATGCACATAAAGGAATATACACATCAGACATTCACTTATATATACATGTAATACACATTTAAATTCATCCATACTAGCATGCAACCAATTATATTTTAAATTTTTAAAAGTTACTCACCTGAAACAAAGATGAAACAGAGCCTTATATTTTGAAAACTTGAAACAGTTTTGAACTTAAGACCGGAATGCCTTGCTTTGAAACTTTAACTTGAATGCTTCTTTAAATCTGATTCTAAACTTGAGTTGTTGAAGCTTTAAATTGATTTAAACTACATGCATGCTTCCAGGTTGAAAATGAATGCAGACAGGCTTCTTGAATTGATTGCAGATTTGAAAAGAGTGTTTGCAGGGCTTTGTTTTGGTATTGAAATTTGGTTACGGTTTGATCTTTGATTTGGAAGATGAGTTATAGGTTGTTGAATTTTGGTTTGAGGCATTTGAATTTCTGATTTCAGATTTTAGATTAGAGAATTGGTTTGGGTTTTCTTGGTTTTGAAATGAAGATTTAAAAAGAAAATGAAGTGAAGATATGCCAATGTATATATAAGTGAATTTATGATTTTATAAAAATAAAAGAAAATGGAAATAATAAGGACACTTGTCATTTTGTTTAATCCATTGCTTAACACATGTTAATACAAAGCTTTAAACATTAACACTTGTTAAAATAAGGGCTTTAGGAAATAACACTTGTCTTTTATTTTTTTTTACCTTATTTTTAAAAGTAAATAAAACCCTTTTCTTTATTTATTAAAATACTTATCTATATATATTAAAGAGAAACAAAAGCTAATTATATTTAAGCTTAAGTAAAAAAAAATATCTTAAACCAATTAAATATTTTCTTAAAGTATTTTAAAACTATAAAATTACTTATTTAAATATCTTTGAAAAGTCCAGATTAAATTAAATATAAATTCCCAATTTATCAAAGCTTCTATTTACAATATACATAAATAAATATATATATTCAAATAGAAATATCTTATTAACTTTTAAAAGATAAAATCATCAATTAATACTAATTTAATCAGATTATTAAATTAAATTCAAATCTTATTATCAAAGATTATCCATATCAATTTAATTATTCAACAGATTATCAAATTGATATTGTTAAAATTTCCGGGATATTACAATGTGCACGCTCCCATCAGCCACCTCCGGTCAACCACGACCATCCCCACATCACGGCGACCACCCCGACATTCTATCCCTAGCCTCCGATCATCTCTCCAGCCTCGAATTCGAAATCGAGTTTCGATTTCACACCCTGGAAACACAGCCCAGACAAACACTACAACTTGGAAACTCGCCGTACATGCCGCCTCGTTCACCGGAACGCCTGAAATTCTGGCCTCCGCTTCGTCAAACACCCCACTACCAAAGCCCAGAAGCTCGAAACACTCGATCCATCCTTGTCGTCGAACGAGATGAAAAATCACAGCTATACAAAACTAGGTTTACGAACGAGAAACCATCGCCATCCCCTCCACGTCGATCTTCCGACCATTTCACCATTTTTCCCAAACTCCCCCATCACTCCTCTACCTCTCGACCAAACTACGTCGTCTCCAGTCGACGAGATAACCCACGGCAGCTCGGAAAGGCGAAAATGGTCGAGCTAAAACTGCTCTTCAACCCAAGCTCTAAAATTTGTAATTCTTGTTTTAAAAATCATAATTTTGTTTGTAGTTTCAATTTATATTCCTGAATCTTTAAAACCAGAAGTTTGATTTTTAAACTTATTGAAGTTGAGTTGTGTTCTTTGGTTTCCAAAGTCACTTACAAGATAATTCAACTTAAATAAATTTTTAATGCTTGGATTATAGTTAAACAATCAACTATTGTTTACATCTTACCTTCAAACAAATGATAGATTAAATGGTGATGGTTGTTTTACCCTCCTACTCAAAAGGAACAACAACAGATAACAGAGAATTAAGAAGAGAGTAGATACCCAGAGCTTTGCACAATCATTTATACCAAAATACACATTGTCATAGAGAAAAGACAAGCTCTAAATTAACTTAAGTCATATCTTTAAATAGGATGTTACTCACCGTTTTTGGAAAGAGCAGAGAAGAACAGAACACCTTGTTTTTGAAAACAGATTGAAACTGGAAAATGTTTTCATTTACATCCTTTTGCCAAGTCCCTTGCTTTTGTTTTAGTTGTAGTTGCTGATGATGTTTTAGATGAAGACTTGTTTGGGTTTTCAAATGAAGTTTTATCTTAGTCTTTTTATTTACTTAGCTCGAATTGGAAATGAAAAGGTGATAAGGGAAAGAAGTTTACAGAGTGATGTTTAAACAAGTTTCAGGGTATAATATCCTATACAAAGTAGTGTACACACTTGTACAATTTCAGAGATTTTTTTAACAAAATGGAGGCTGAAGGATTTTTTTCTACAACTCGAATAGACTTTGTTTGCTACTAATAAATGGAGACATTAAATGCTATTTGTACCTTATGTCTTCCTTGCTTATCTTAGTTGTACAAAAGATGTTTTTATTTTTACTTACAGCCTCATATTCGTATGTACTCATATCATTTTCTTTTGCTTTATTTTATACATTGCATTTCGGCTGAGAGGATATGTCTTGATGTGCTTCTTTTACAAGCTTTGAATGTATATAATGTTGTTTTATATATATTTTATTCCTTTTTGCTTGCAATACCAAACTTCTTTACAGGTTACATACTTAATGTCAATAGATTTTATTACTTACCAGGCAGCTTTTATACTTATAGTTTTTTTTATTTTGGCCTTGTTACTCACTTACCTATATACTTGCTATTTAGTTTGTTTTATACTTCATGTATATAGATATAAAGCTATATAAAAATTATTGTTATAAATTCTTAACTTATGTATCGTTTTATTTCTATGTTTTTGTCCTATTATTTTAAATGAGATTCTATAATTATTTTACTTCATATTTATTGTCTTATATTTATTAGCTTAAGTATTTCGTATTTGCTTTTATTATTATTTTTCATTTTTTTTAAACCATTTGTCTAAGAATTAAATTCAAATCAAATGTTCACATATATACAATATTCATTAAATTTAAAATGATTCATACAGAATATACTTGAATCCGGGGAAACTTGCATCTCTTCAATCCATTTATCGTTTTATTTCACAAATATTAATTCAAAAATTAATAAATTATCATTTTAAATATTTATAAAATTCGGGGTCGTTACAAAATTAATCTGCTTAAATTAATCAGATAATTAAATTGATCTTGCTTATGGATGTTTGGATTCTATTGGATGTGAATTGTTTGATATCCCTGATATATGATGCTGTGTAATATATTCTGATTTGTGTGTGATCTATACTGTAGTTTATTTATCTGGGATGAATGTAATATATTATCTGTAATTTATATATCTGTGATCTGTGAATAAAAGATAAGCGTTATAGTTATACCGCTTATCAACTATATTTCTGTGTTCTGATCTGTGATGATTGATGATGTTGCACTACTGTGTGAAACCCCTGGACCACACTTTTACACACACAAATATGGATTTCATGAGGAAATCGGTTAAGTCACAGATGTTTTAAATTTAATATTTTGGAATTGAAATTTTAATTTCAATTGATTTTGGAAATGAATTTGGGTTAAATGTTAAAGCTTTTGAAAAGGAGATTTTAAGATAAAAGTTATTTTGAATAAATTGGTAAAGTTTCCAATTTAAATAATTACCAATTTAAATAATTCAATTTGAATTTGAATTCAAAATAAGGAATTGAATTCCATGTTTGAGATTTATGATTTAAAAATGTTAAACAAGTTATAAATGTGAATTTAAACCATTTTAAAAATATTGGTTTGAGAATTTGAATCTAACCCAAAGACTTTAACTCATAAAAATGAATCAGATTTTCCGAAATGAAAACTGTTTGTTTCAAATGATAAAAGCTTTCATATAAGAAATGAAATTCCAATTTAAGTTAAAGGAATTTCAAGTTTGAATTGAAAACATGGTTTCCCAAGTTATGAGTGAATTCTTTTTGAAAACTATGAATTGAATCTGTTTATTTTAACAGATTTAAAATGGTGATTTGTTTAAACCATTCGAAATGAAATTATTTTGAAAGTTATGAGTTAAATCTTTGATTTAAAGATTTAACGAGTTAATCAAATTGAAATGGAAATTGATTTGGAAAATCTATGAATGAATCTTTTTGTTTAAAAGATTTGAAAATGGTAATTTGTTTAAACCATTTGAAAGGAAAGTTTTGGATAATAAGTTGTGACTCAACTGAAATCCCATATCCATATGTTTTAAAAATATTACGCTCATTATTTGGTTTAGCCAGGAGAGGACCTTTGTGTCACACAACCCATTCTGAATAAGTGATACGTCGTATATGGATAGCATTTGAAGACCGGTGTTGAAGACCGGGTGTTTGCGAAAACGATAGGATAACCTATCGATTGTCTCTGCACTGAGTAGCTCCTAGTATAAAGATTCCCTAAGTGATGGGAAGTCCGATCGGGATTGTGAATACTCGGATTGCAAGGGCTTCTTCGGAAGTGCCTTCGGTTTTTTGTTCGAACCCGGAACAGACTTGTATGGTTACATGTCTGACATTACACTTTGATATATAAAGCAGATTTCTTTCAAATATATTTCTGTTGGTGGCGGAGAATTTATTCTCTTAGCTTAACACCCTTCTCTGGGACGTACGAGCTCAGAGGTTATGTAGTTGAAGGTTATCAGCGATATACTCCCAATTTGGTAATGTGGCATGCTGAGTGTTGCTGTGTGTTGATCATTTATTGATCATTTGTGATCAAAGCGTGGCTTTGTGAAAAAGCGTAGCTTTGTGGATGAAACATCTTCGGACCTCACAACCTGGAAATGGTCGAAACAGGAATATGCGGTGTGATAACCCGGATTTTTGGGCATTAGTTAATTGGATAATTATCTGATTTTAACTATTGAAAACACTAATTTATAAGTTGAGCAAATTAAATATGTGTTATTATGAGCTGATTCTAAATTGAGTTTGAATTTGAATTTGAAATTCAAATTGATAAATATCTTAAAAATAAATTGGATTTTTTTAAAAACTCTATATTTTAAAGTTAATAAGAATAATTTTCTAATATAATATATAGGTTTATATATATTGTATTGAAAGTTATGTTTTAAAACTTATATATGTATATGTAAGGTTGGTTTGTAAATATATAAGGTAAGATTTAATTAAAGATTTAAAATTATATACTTTTCTTTTATATACTTGGAAATAGATATAGTTAGTATATATGTAAATAAATACAAAGCTTTGATATGTGTATATCTTTTAAAACTAAGTATAAAATCTAAAGTATACGGGACATATGTAAATATAAAATAAATAATCTATATCAAGAATATAACAAATTAATATAGGATTTAGAACAAACTCTATAAATTAAATAAAATAAAGGGATAAACATAAATTTATAAATTAAAATAAAGTAAGGGTGTAAAACACAAAATCTTTGTTTGTGACATTTGTAAAATAAGGTCATGCATTATAACAAGTGTGAGGTTTTGATAATATGAAATTAACAAGTGGCAAAGATGTTTTCTCTTGAAATGATAATGCAAATAAAAATCAAAATGTTTAAACCAGGCTGCTCATTTTTTTTCGTTCAAAAGTTTTCTTAGTTTTGAAAACTTCTCAAACCTGAGAAAATTAAATACAAACCAGAAAATGAATCAAAGCAAAGTTAAAAATCTGAAACCTGGAAAATAGAAAAGAGATCAAGTTTGCAACCTGATTCAAGCAATTCAAGTTCAACTCAAATGTAAAACAAAGATACAACAGGAATCAAGCAACAAATTAAAATCAAAGTTCAATTCAACAAATCGAGTAACAGATCAAAATCCAGATTGAATCAGAGTTTCCAGATGCAACTCAATAGCATTTAACAGGTTCCAGGCCTCTGTTCTAAATAAGGTGAGTAAACTTAAACTAAAAACAGTTTAATTTGGATGAATGTGGTAATGTTTGCAGTAATTTGTGATGCATGTTAAAATATATGTATGCATGTTTATAAGTCTGAATATATGTATATATGAATGAATATATGGATGTGTAGGTATGTGATCATCTCTGTTAAATTTTCACAGTTGAAGTTTAGATAAAAATTTCTGTTCTCCACATCCAATTCCCGATAGGTTTAGGGATTCAAATAAATTATGTTTGTTTAAACATAAGCCAGGGTTTAGAATTTATTTTAAGTTAAATAAGTTTGTATATTTCTGGAATTTGAAATTTTACAGTAAAAACTCAGGGTTTATCAAAATTTGATTTCAACGATAAAATGATATGTGAATATAATCTGATTCATCATCAAAAACTAGGATTTTTAGAAGAAGAATCACGATTTTTTAAGTTTATAAATCAAGAGAGCTTACGAGTTGAACAATAATGGGATTTTGGGCATCTCATGGTGATTAGTGAACTCGGAAGGGTCGGGGACTTTACTGGAGGAAGATGGAGGCTAGGAGGGTTGGGGAAAAATAGTAGGTGGGTTTATCGACCACCGTGGTGTCTTGTCGGCAATGATTTAGGGTTGAACGCATTTTTTTGGTCGTCGACTTTTCCCATGAGCATTACGTTATCTCGGGAAAACTGGAGAGGATCGGACCACATTGAATAGACGTGGTAGGTTTTGGCGTAGTGCTGGGTGGGACCGTTCGTGTTCTGATGATCGGAGGAGGCACGGCGAAGAGGTTTTGGGTTGCTGTTTAGTTCCAGTGGAAATCCAAAGGCTTGATTTCGATCTGAAATTGATTTCATTGAACTAGGTGTTCATAACCTTCAGCGAGGTCGTGAGCGATTAGAAGGTGGTCGGAATGGCGATCGGAGGTGGCTGGCGTAGCCGTGCACGTGCACAGTGGCATCGCGTGCATCTGGGTTTGAGTTGGGGAAGACAGTTTGGCCTCGGGTTTGATTTCGAGTTGGGTTCGATGGTGACTCGAAGGAGTACTCAGGAAAAATGATGTTAGGCTCGGGTATTGTTTCGAGTTTGTGAGTGTTTTAACGTAGCAATTTTAAGTTAATTAATTAAAGATTAATTTAATTTGTAATCAAGGGTTGTTAATTAGATAATTGGAGATTATTAATTAATTGATTAGAGATTAATTAATTTAATAATTAAATTGTGATTAAGCATTATTTAATTAAGTAATTAGAGGATATTTAATTACTTAACAACATAAATTAAGGTGATTAATTAATAAATAATTAATGAATGTGATAAATTAAGGATGATTAATGAATGAGATTAATTTAAAGTAATTAATTATGGTATAATTAATTAATGAGAGTAATTAAGGGTTAATTAATGGTTAAAGGATAATTAATTTATGTAATTAATTAGAGAATTTAATTACTTAATGTAATGATTAATTAATTAATATAAATAAATTAAAAGATTAATTAATTAATAAAAGTGATTAAAATTACTTAAGGTAAGTAATTAAATGATAGTTAATTAAATTGATTAATTAAAGGTTAATTAATTAATGTAATTAATTAAAGAATAATTAAGTAATTAAAGGTTAATTAATTAATGTTAGTAATTAAGAGTTAATTAATTAATGAATTAAATTAAATTAATTATTAATTATGTGAAATAAATCTTACTTATGGATGATTGAGTAATATTGAATGCCTTGGATTATTTGATATATCTGATCTGTGATTGTAATGTTCTGTGATATGAGATGTTTCGAATGAATTGTGGTAATGTAAGTTATTTATCTATGATATAATTGCTATGTGAATATGGTATCCTGAATTTAAATTTAATTGTTTAACTTAAACATCTTAGCTTAAAAAGGATAACATTTGAATTCGAAGAGACCGGGGTCGGATATCAGTAATATCCGAAACCACTTCGATTTGTGATCTGCTATAATTCTTTATAGATTTGATTATAAAATCAATAGGCTGTAATGGAATAAATTAAGTAACTGGACCTTTGAAACTAAGTATGGGTACTTAGGGATTGATTTGTGAAATAAGTATTGAGCATAACAAGTAATGAACTCGTAGTGAAGTACGAGTTACCCCGGGTTTTTACTTTTATGGGTTGCACTTAGTATTTCAAATTGTATGGGTTTACTCACGCTGGTTTCCAGCCTGACCCGGGTGTTACTTTGATGTAATGCTCGGGTCAGACCGAGTATTACAGATTTCCAGGTAAGGACGTTCTAGAGCTCAGGAGGCGAGCTGGATGGCAGGAACGTATGGAGTGTATTCCACTATGTATTGAGAGTTGTATTGATAGTAGTATGGGGCAGGTTGATATAACTGTCCAATCTATTGTAATGATTGTAACTCTGATGAATTGTATGTAAAGTAACAATTACAGTTTCTTTTATAAAAATGCTATTATTTGTTATTATATTTAATCCGCTGCGAATGTGAGATGTTGTGTTTTCTGTTCTTCTTTCTTCTTTCTGTTTCTTTCTTCTATCTCTTTTCTTTTTCTCCTAACTATCTGGAATTTTCGGGTTCGAAAATTCCGGGTCGTTACAGTTGGTATCAGAGCGAGGGTTAAGCGAGAACCTTGGCTCTGTTGGGATTACTCGTTAAGGATAGGATCAATGGTACCCTAGAACGAGTTGAGTGTATATATATATATATATATATATATGAGAGCGTAATTGTTATTTTCTTATATAAGGATTTTAAATGATTTTATATAAGAATATATTTTGATATATAAAATGATATTTCTTTCTAATAAAAATTAAGGTAATTGGTTATTAAAATATTGGAATTAAATTAAGTGGTAATAGAAATAAAGCCAAATTAAAATTGAATGAAGATAAGTTTGAAATGAATTCAAACTGAAATTAAAATCTTGAATTTGTAGAAATGTTATCAAGAATAAAGATAATAATGAATTGGTTTCCAGATATGATAATCTTGGTTATTATCATAAATGGTAATTGTGTTTAATAATGAATGTTGTTAATGATTTAGCAAAATGAAATGTTTAGGGAAGTAAACATTTAAGTGAGTATAACTTATAAATTGAAATTAAAGATAATTAAAAATTATGAAATTTTAAATTTAAATCCAGAAAACTTGAAATTGTTTAAAAGAAGTTTGTTTTGAATTAAAACCAAAGGTGGTTTAAAAATTTAAAGTATAACTTGGTGTGTAAAGAAAATGTATATATGAGGAATATACATCATACCAATGATGATTTGAAATAAACACTTAGTGTTGAGTTTTAAATTGGAATATGATGTGAAACCCAAAGTAAAGTAAGTTTTTAAACTTAAAAGGGGAAAGACTATTAATCTGAAGTTTAAAATTTGAATGGGAATTCAAATTGTGAAAGTTGACCGGATTAAGTAAATTTAACTTGAAGGAAGTTAAATAAGTTTGAATAAATAACTTGAATTGGAAATTTCAAGATGAAATTTAAATTTAACTTGGGTAGTTAAATGGTTAATTTAAATGGAAGTTATGAGTGATCTCAAAATGGGTTTGAGATCTGGAAATTATAAATGGATAATAAATTAGAATCTGAAGATTAAATTGTTTTTGAATTCTTATTTGAACTTTGTAACAAGTTAAGTAAAAATAATTTTAAAATGAAATTTTGGAATTTGGATTCAGAATTAAATGATTTAAAGATTTAAGTTATTAAATTAAAAATAAAAGTTGATTTGATTTAAAAAAAAAAAAAAAGAGTTAATTTGACTTAAGAAATTAAATCAACATTTAAAAATTTTAACTCGAATTTATATAATTCGAGATAGTTTTAAATTGAGATTTGAATTAGTTCAAATTGAATTTGATTTGAATTAATTTAGAATTGTGATTGATGAAATAAATTGAAGTTGATTGAGTTCAAATTCAAATAGGAATTGGAATAAATTCAAACTGGAATTGAAATGAATTAAAATTGGTTCAATTTGAAATTTATGTGAATTAATTGAAAATTGTGATTTAAGTTGAATAGGTTTAAAATTCAAATGGAATTTGATTTGAATTAGGAAAGAAATAGAGGATTAATTCAACTTGAATTGAGGTTAAATCAATTTCAATGGAAATTGAAGTATTGAGTCAATTTAAATGGAAGTGGAAATTTAAATTGAATTAATGGGAAATTAATTGGAAATGGAGATTGGGAAATTAAACAGTTTGGCTCTGGATTATTTTCAAATTGTTTTAATACAAGTATATTTTTCCAAACTATTTACTATACAATCTTTCTTCTTAAACCCAAACTATCTTATACTTATTTTACAATTATTTTGGAACTATTTAACTATTTTGAAACTGTCTTATAAACTAATTACTATTTTTCAGTTACTTATATCTAATCACTATTTAAAAAAAAAACTATTTTGCAATTATCTAACTATTTTATACCTACTTAACTATTTTACAGCTATTTTACAAACTAATAACTATTTTCCAACTACTTATCTATTTTAAACTTTTTCAAGCTATTTTTAAATTTAAATAAGTCAAAGTTTAAACTGTTTATAATTGAAGTATTAACTCAATTGGAAATGGAAGCAATTGAGAATAAGTGAATGGAATTAAAGGAAATGTGAATAGAAAGGAAAGTGATTTGGCTAATAACCAACAAAGATAAATACGTAGGATATACGTATATTATTCTATTCGCATAGTGATTTGATCCAGATTCGAACACAGAATTTCGAGATAGTATTATCGATCCGAGTTAGGATTTTTCGCTCGATTTTCGACGGCGAACCTGGATATGGATTGTTGATTGGTTCTGGATATTCTCTATCATAGTTGTGACTATGCAAGGAGAATGACGATTTCTGATCAGGAAACCAGATCTGAGTCCGCACTAGGAAGCCGGGTGGACAATACTAGTTCGGAAGTGAAATTGTGTGATCGATTGAGCGATCGGATTGATATAGCGTACGGATGATATGTGTACATCGTACGGGTTTGAATGAAATTGGCATTTAAAATTTAAGGATAAGAAATTTGAAATGGTTTTCGAAAATGAAAGGTATATTATGTGAAATATAATGGAATTGGGTATTTCTTTGGTTGAAATTTACTTTATGGAAGTAAGTAAATGGTAAATAACTTTATAAAGAAATCAAACTTGAATATTTGATTTGGCAATAAATAAAGTTGTATTTTGTAATATGATAAACTCCCCTTATTGAATCTAGCCAGAATAAAAAGGGTTTTTGGAAATATTTGAAGTATAAAAGAGTTTTATACAAGTTTGAAATAATCCAAAGATTTTCAAAGTATATATATATATATATATATATATAAAGGGTTTTATGAGAATGATTTTGGAAAAAGGTTTTGGAACCTATGAATTTGGAAAAGGCTTTTGATTTTTGGGAAAATCAATTTTGGATTTTGGAAAGCCTAGTTTGAGAATTATCGATTTTGGTAATCGATTTTGTGTAAAGGAGATTTTGATAAATCATAAAGGGTATGATTTGAAGATACTATAAGTATATAGTATAAAGTATTTTGAGAATAGCTCTGGGGAAAAAGGCGCTTCCTTGAAATGAACTTCTCAGGAGTACCACTGGGTGGTACTGCCTTGAACCCCAAGGGGGGATTCTAAAGTTGATCCTGTGAGGAGTCCGGACAAAACTAGTTCCTGAGGATTATTTGTGTAGCGAAAGTCGAGGGGCTGGTGCCCACAGAGGCATTTGAGTTATGCTGTGACAACAATTTGACTCAATGTCACTGCGATCTACTGCAGACCATAGCGAAAGTCATGTGTGCCGCTGAGAGCCAACTGTCTACGTTTGATTTTATATCGGTAGACTGTGACACTATGGTAACATAGCGAAAGTCGTTTGTGCCGTTGAGAGCCAACAGTCTGCGTTTGATTTTATATCGGTAGACTGCGACCTATGTGGAGGAGTTTCATTTTGACAGCGAAATCGTGTGTGCCGCTGAGAGCCAACAGTTACATGGACTTTTGCTGCGATGGCAACGTAACCCTGGATGTAACTGCGATCTGTTGTGGGTTCCTTGGTGTAATCAGTTACATGGACTTTTGCTGCGATGGCAACGTAACCCGTGATGTAACTGTGACCATGGATGGGGTGATGATTTCCAGAGCATTCTCACCAAAGATATTTCCTCTATTTTCAAAAACTGTTTTATATTATTCTCAATAAAATTATTTTCCAAGTATTTTCTCTGGATGTTAAAAACGGGTCTGCTAAGTACTTATAGATTTTCAGTCCTACGTCTGATCAACATATGACCGAATTTCTGTGAGAACGAGGATGGACTGGTTGAGGCATCAAGTTATAAAAGTATTTTTATAAAAACTATTCCTGGTAATATTATATAGATTTTTAAAAGTGTTTTAAAATTTCTTAATAAAAAGAGAGTTCATAGTTTAAAATGTTCAACAAGTAATTTATCTGATAATAAGTAAATAATAAAATTTTAGCTTCGTTCCTTTTCGAGGACGAAAAGATTCTAAGGGGGAAGGAATGTGATAACCCGGATTTTTGGGCATTAGTTAATTGGATAATTATCTGATTTTAACTATTGAAAACACTAATTTATAAGTTGAGCAAATTAAATATGTGTTATTATGAGCTGATTCTAAATTGAGTTTGAATTTGAATTTGAAATTCAAATTGATAAATATCTTAAAAATAAATTGGATTTTTTTAAAAACTCTATATTTTAAAGTTAATAAGAATAATTTTCTAATATAATATATAGGTTTATATATATTGTATTGAAAGTTATGTTTTAAAACTTATATATGTATATGTAAGGTTGGTTTGTAAATATATAAGGTAAGATTTAATTAAAGATTTAAAATTATATACTTTTCTTTTATATACTTGGAAATAGATATAGTTAGTATATATGTAAATAAATACAAAGCTTTGATATGTGTATATCTTTTAAAACTAAGTATAAAATCTAAAGTATACGGGACATATGTAAATATAAAATAAATAATCTATATCAAGAATATAACAAATTAATATAGGATTTAGAACAAACTCTATAAATTAAATAAAATAAAGGGATAAACATAAATTTATAAATTAAAATAAAGTAAGGGTGTAAAACACAAAATCTTTGTTTGTGACATTTGTAAAATAAGGTCATGCATTATAACAAGTGTGAGGTTTTGATAATATGAAATTAACAAGTGGCAAAGATGTTTTCTCTTGAAATGATAATGCAAATAAAAATCAAAATGTTTAAACCAGGCTGCTCATTTTTTTTCGTTCAAAAGTTTTCTTAGTTTTGAAAACTTCTCAAACCTGAGAAAATTAAATACAAACCAGAAAATGAATCAAAGCAAAGTTAAAAATCTGAAACCTGGAAAATAGAAAAGAGATCAAGTTTGCAACCTGATTCAAGCAATTCAAGTTCAACTCAAATGTAAAACAAAGATACAACAGGAATCAAGCAACAAATTAAAATCAAAGTTCAATTCAACAAATCGAGTAACAGATCAAAATCCAGATTGAATCAGAGTTTCCAGATGCAACTCAATAGCATTTAACAGGTTCCAGGCCTCTGTTCTAAATAAGGTGAGTAAACTTAAACTAAAAACAGTTTAATTTGGATGAATGTGGTAATGTTTGCAGTAATTTGTGTTGCATGTTAAAATATATGTATGCATGTTTATAAGTCTGAATATATGTATATATGAATGAATATATGGATGTGTAGGTATGTGATCATCTCTGTTAAATTTTCACAGTTGAAGTTTAGATAAAAATTTCTGTTCTCCACATCCAATTCCCGATAGGTTTAGGGATTCAAATAAATTATGTTTGTTTAAACATAAGCCAGGGTTTAGAATTTATTTTAAGTTAAATAAGTTTGTATATTTCTGGAATTTGAAATTTTACAGTAAAAACTCAGGGTTTATCAAAATTTGATTTCAACGATAAAATGATATGTGAATATAATCTGATTCATCATCAAAAACTAGGATTTTTAGAAGAAGAATCACGATTTTTTAAGTTTATAAATCAAGAGAGCTTACGAGTTGAACAATAATGGGATTTTGGGCATCTCATGGTGATTAGTGAACTCGGAAGGGTCGGGGACTTTACTGGAGGAAGATGGAGGCTAGGAGGGTTGGGGAAAAATAGTAGGTGGGTTTATCGACCACCGTGGTGTCTTGTCGGCAATGATTTAGGGTTGAACGCATTTTTTTGGTCGTCGACTTTTCCCATGAGCATTACGTTATCTCGGGAAAACTGGAGAGGATCGGACCACATTGAATAGACGTGGTAGGTTTTGGCGTAGTGCTGGGTGGGACCGTTCGTGTTCTGATGATCGGAGGAGGCACGGCGAAGAGGTTTTGGGTTGCTGTTTAGTTCCAGTGGAAATCCAAAGGCTTGATTTCGATCTGAAATTGATTTCATTGAACTAGGTGTTCATAACCTTCAGCGAGGTCGTGAGCGATTAGAAGGTGGTCGGAATGGCGATCGGAGGTGGCTGGCGTAGCCGTGCACGTGCACAGTGGCATCGCATGCATCTGGGTTTGAGTTGGGGAAGACAGTTTGGCCTCGGGTTTGATTTCGAGTTGGGTTCGATGGTGACTCGAAGGAGTACTCAGGAAAAATGATGTTAGGCTCGGGTATTGTTTCGAGTTTGTGAGTGTTTTAACGTAGCAATTTTAAGTTAATTAATTAAAGATTAATTTAATTTGTAATCAAGGGTTGTTAATTAGATAATTGGAGATTATTAATTAATTGATTAGAGATTAATTAATTTAATAATTAAATTGTGATTAAGCATTATTTAATTAAGTAATTAGAGGATATTTAATTACTTAACAACATAAATTAAGGTGATTAATTAATAAATAATTAATGAATGTGATAAATTAAGGATGATTAATGAATGAGATTAATTTAAAGTAATTAATTATGGTATAATTAATTAATGAGAGTAATTAAGGGTTAATTAATGGTTAAAGGATAATTAATTTATGTAATTAATTAGAGAATTTAATTACTTAATGTAATGATTAATTAATTAATATAAATAAATTAAAAGATTAATTAATTAATAAAAGTGATTAAAATTACTTAAGGTAAGTAATTAAATGATAGTTAATTAAATTGATTAATTAAAGGTTAATTAATTAATGTAATTAATTAAAGAATAATTAAGTAATTAAAGGTTAATTAATTAATGTTAGTAATTAAGAGTTAATTAATTAATGAATTAAATTAAATTAATTATTAATTATGTGAAATAAATCTTACTTATGGATGATTGAGTAATATTGAATGCCTTGGATTATTTGATATATCTGATCTGTGATTGTAATGTTCTGTGATATGAGATGTTTCGAATGAATTGTGGTAATGTAAGTTATTTATCTATGATATAATTGCTATGTGAATATGGTATCCTGAATTTAAATTTAATTGTTTAACTTAAACATCTTAGCTTAAAAAGGATAACATTTGAATTCGAAGAGACCGGGGTCGGATATCAGTAATATCCGAAACCACTTCGATTTGTGATCTGCTATAATTCTTTATAGATTTGATTATAAAATCAATAGGCTGTAATGGAATAAATTAAGTAACTGGACCTTTGAAACTAAGTATGGGTACTTAGGGATTGATTTGTGAAATAAGTATTGAGCATAACAAGTAATGAACTCGTAGTGAAGTACGAGTTACCCCGGGTTTTTACTTTTATGGGTTGCACTTAGTATTTCAAATTGTATGGGTTTACTCACGCTGGTTTCCAGCCTGACCCGGGTGTTACTTTGATGTAATGCTCGGGTCAGACCGAGTATTACAGATTTCCAGGTAAGGACGTTCTAGAGCTCAGGAGGCGAGCTGGATGGCAGGAACGTATGGAGTGTATTCCACTATGTATTGAGAGTTGTATTGATAGTAGTATGGGGCAGGTTGATATAACTGTCCAATCTATTGTAATGATTGTAACTCTGATGAATTGTATGTAAAGTAACAATTACAGTTTCTTTTATAAAAATGCTATTATTTGTTATTATATTTAATCCGCTGCGAATGTGAGATGTTGTGTTTTCTGTTCTTCTTTCTTCTTTCTGTTTCTTTCTTCTATCTCTTTTCTTTTTCTCCTAACTATCTGGAATTTTCGGGTTCGAAAATTCCGGGTCGTTACATGCGGCAAGGTTATGAGGGTCGTGCCCTTTAGGGTATGTCATTTTGTCACATACCGGAATTTTCGACTTTCGAAAATTCGACATCGATACTCACTTTATCGACTGCCGAGCAATCGAGTGCCGGAAACTCCAATAGTGAGGGTTTTAGAAAGAAGAAAAAGTAAGAAGAAGAAGAAAAGAGAAGAAGAGGGAAGAGAAAGAACAACTGAACAACATCAGAACAGAAACAGAAAACAATATCAGAATCTTACACATCGCAGCGGAATAATAGATAATCATAGTCTTTTAAAACAAAGAACTATATCATTTTATTCATACCACAATCAGAGTCAATATACAACAATGGACAGTTATATAAACTTGTCCTCATACAGAATACACAGCGGAATAAATACTATTAGATACAAATACTACGTCTCGTCCTCCAGCTTATCTCCAAAGCTCCAGAATATCCAGAATATCCTGATAATCTAACTCTAGACTGCCCGTGTGGAAATTTGTGGGCACCCAGAGTTTAGAAGGGAACAATAAACTCCGAGTCAGTCATGGTGACTGGTGTGAGATCGTAAAACAGTTATTCTTTAAAACAACAACAGTAAATTTTAAAGTCAATTCGAAATGCTTTTGGGAAAATGAAACTACCATAAGACCTCCCACCACACACACAATGCAAACGCAGAATTGGAGGAGATTTCTTCTTATGATAGTCAAAGATGCTTACTACGAAAAAAATCAAATTCTTTTTGATATTATTATTAGTGCATAGTGTAGAAAACATTTCGAAAGTATAATATAAATCTTAGCCAGCATAGGCATTCCGCACTTATGCCTACTATAGCTACCATCCAAACAGTGGTGACCACCATAAGTGAATGATAGGTTCTACAACTAAAACCGTACAAGTGTCGTATTGTTTCTTTGGATTTCCAACAAATGGTCAGGCTAAGGAACTTCCTATCCACGATGGGTACGTCCCTGGAATAGACGACCCGAGAACCTAACCGGATCTCTGCCAACACAAGGCCGGGTTACCTCTGCAAAAATAGGTAACTACTGACACGCGTATGCCATCCCCCGATCGTCACCGATCTTCCCGAGGATCCCCGATTTCCAACAAACCACATAGATAATAATGCAGCAACCACATAGGTTAAGTATCTGGGCTCCATACCATGATACCACCTCTATCCAGAAGGAATGACATACACTAAGGGGCGCTACTCCCTAGAACCTTGCTGCATTCTTCCTGTTTCGACCATTTCCGGGGTGTGAGGCTCGACGAAGTCTCGTCCACAAAGCTACGCTTTCTCAAAAAGCCCTGCTTCGGGTCAAACAAAATGATCAACCTATGATCACAAAGATATAAGATCAAACAAATGATCATATCACAAATGATCAAACACTGATCATTTCACAGCAACACTCAGTATGCCACGTTACCAAATTGGGATATATCGCTGATAAATTTCAACTACATAACCTCTGAGCTCGTACGTCTCAGAGAAGGGTGTTAAGCTAAGAGAATAAATTCTCCGCCACCAACAGAAATGTATTTGAAAGAAATCAGCTTTATATCTCAAATTGTAACGTCAGACACACAATCCATACAAGTCTGTTCCGGGATCGAACAGAACCGAAGGCACTTCTCACGAAGCCCTTGCATTTCCGGATAATTTTCTAATCACGTCAGGACTTCCCGTCACTAAGGGTGATAAAACATCTAAATCGAAGATCAGTCGATGTAGAGTAACTCGACGATAATCCTTCCGTTTTCAAAAATATCCGGTCTTCAACACCGGTCTTCAAATGCAATTCATAACGACGTATCACATATTCGGAATGGGTTATACGACCCTATGGTCCTTTCCCGGCTAACCCGAATAGTGAGCGCTTATTTAAAAATAAGTGTGGCATTCAATTTCATCCAATTCACAACAAAACATCCATTCAGGGTAATTATTGATAGTCGGTTATTTAACTATCAATAAAGATGCGCAACATCATCAGATTCCAAATAATTTTTCCCAAATTATTTATCTTCAAAAAAATATCTTTTCTAGATATAAAATTTCCACACTTTAAAAATAAATCAACGTTTACTTTTTTTTTAAAACAAATTCCCATTCCATTTATAAATTCCATAGTGAATTTATATCTTCAAAATATCTACTGATATACGATTCTCAAATCGATTTCAAATATTCAATTTCATTTTATCTTTAAGAAGATAAAATCTCAAAACGTTTCATTTCATTTTGGAAAAGCATTTCCCTACTTATTTAATAATAAGTATTTCACAAATCACTTATTTTCAACACTTGGAAAATATTCGATATACTTAAATCTAATTAAGTATATATTTCATTCTTTAAGGAAATCTATTTTCTATAACAACATCAATTTGAGTCAAAACGAATGTTACGTAAAACATCGTTACGACGACTCAAAAATCACTAGTATAGGGATTTGAAATTAAAATAGATATGTAAATCCCAATACTAGATAAAAACATTTCCTTTCGGAAATCATTTACTATAACAACAGTGTTATAGTCCACCATTTCCTTATTTCTCGAAAACGTCTATTTCAACAATAAATGTTGAAATCTATGATTTCGATTCATAATACATTTTAAA
Organism: Allium fistulosum; assembly: GCA_030737815.1. Taxonomy (NCBI): domain Eukaryota; kingdom Viridiplantae; phylum Streptophyta; class Magnoliopsida; order Asparagales; family Amaryllidaceae; genus Allium; species Allium fistulosum. Next base: position 171,400,596 of record CM060906.1, on the reverse strand, counting down.
ACACCTTTAAAATGTTTAACTTCGTTCTAAAGTATCACTTCTTCAAAAAATGAATCCATTTTATTCAATAATACATTCACTATCCAAAATCGTGAATATTTTTTTTTTTACAATCTTCTATATTCAATTTATCAAATTCAATTGATTTTGAATTTATAAAACAACGTTTATAAATTATATTTCTGTTTTAATAACAACTTCAACTTATAAATCTTCTTTTTATTAACTTCTATATTTTACTTATCAAAATAAGTGATTTCGGATTTTTAAACAACTTTTATAAATTTCAATTCTATTTATAAAAACTTCAATATCAATTCAATTTCAATATTGATTTCAAATTTTATTTTCAACGTTTGAATAAAATTTCCATATTGATTTCTCAAAAATTCATTTCTAAAAATTAAATCAATTACAGATTGATTTCAAATTTTATTTATCACTACTAAAATAAATTCCTTATTTTTCTCAAATTATTCAATATTCTGTTTTAAAATGGATTCTTCAAATTGAAATCATTCTACATTGATTTCACAACTTATTTCAATTTACCAATTAAATTTCAAACTGAATTTCCAACTTATCTTCTTTTAAATAAATTCCTTTTTAAGAAAATAAATTTCATTTCAATCTATTTAAAAATCCAAATTTAACTTAATTTCTTCAATTTAAAAATCACTGTTTTATGAAATCCATTTATTTAGCATTTTCACTTTATTCTGGAATTTATTCGATAAGATTATAAAAATTAACTTTTTATACTTTAAAATTCCTTTCTTCGAAATTTCTTAAATTTCAAAAATTGATTCACTTAGAAATTTTCTTCTTGAATTTCAAAAAATTCAATTTCGTTTATCTTTAGAATCCAATGATGTCAAACATCCATTCAGCTAAATTTTAGCTTTTCAAACAATTTCCAGATATCAATTCAACAACATCAATAATCATTCACAGATTATCACATCACAGTAGAAATAAATTCAATCAATGTGAGGGGTCCAGTTGGATCCCTCCAACCTGTTTCCCTGCACCCAAAGATGTTAGCACAATACCAATTCCGCTCTAGTACGGAATTATCGCGGTATATAGGTTTTTATAAATCCGCTTACTAACGGCGCAATAGGGTCTCATCCGCTATACGAGGCGGGAAATCAATCAATCCAATATATACATATGCCAATATGTATATACTGCTATATATATAGATATATATCCTACTATATCTAATAGCACATCCAATATAGCAATCAAATCAATCAATAAATAACTGAAAATTCCACTTCATTTTTGAGTGAGAAAAATCTCACCTTGGCTTTTTATTTTTGTAATCCAATTTTCCATTCCAGTTTTGTTTTCTCGATTTTAACCTGGTATAAACAATTTTATAAAATTCATTAATATCCGAAATAAATCGAATAACCAGTTACCGTTTAATAGTTTAATTAACTAATAGTTTCGTTTAAACCAATTTCTTTTTAATGGATTAAATTGGTTAACACTTTTAAATTTTAACTAATCTAAAAATAAATTCCCTATTAGTTAAATTAAATTAGCCAAATTATTCTATTAACAAATTTTCTCTTTTAATAATTTTATTTAACTATAACTAAAAATTTAAACTAAGTCTTCCTTTAAAACTACTTTATTATTATTTATTTTTTTTTTCCATCTAAAAACTTGTTTAAACCTTTTGAAAATTATATGTAACTAAACAAACTAAATTTAAACCAAACTTCTTTTAATAGATTAAATTAACTTATCCTCAAATTAATTTACCCAACTAATTATATAAAATTTCTTTTTCTTACTGTCAAAATTATATTCTTCAATCTGTATACATATATATACATTTTATAAACATAAACTATAACAACATCTATTCTAAATTTAAATTTAACAAAATGAAATAAAACTTAAGATTCGAACCTCAACCACCTCGAACGATCTGCAGCCATTCTTCGATCGCGAACGAATTCACGACCACCACTCTGCTTGTGCTTCCATCTCAACACGTACGCCACCAACACATTGCCTTCGACTGCCGCTACCTCACGCCAGCCCAACGTCGTCGCTTCCTCCCACGCTCTCGCCCACGCGACATCGCACGCGACCAAATCTCCTAGCCCAGATCGAACGCGAAGCCCTAGCTTCGATCATCGCCTTCCCCAGTTGAACGAGCCGCCATCGCGACCCACCCCATCGCCCAGACTCGCGACTCACCTCGTCTCACGCGGTGCCACGCCTTCTCCCATCGATCGCCTCAATGCCATCAGTGATTCGAATCCGCTCCACACCTCCCCTTCGTTCGCGTGAATGAGTGCCTCCATGATTCCACAGTGCCGCACCCAGCCGCCCCTAATCGAACTCGCGCCATTCGATTTGAACGAGATTAAGTCGTTCTTTTTATTTTTGGATGGAAGGGCTTCGGCCATTGTTTTAAATCTGTGAACGAGAGCTTTTCGTTTATTTTGAACGATAGATTTTTGTTTTGAAAGGAATGATTTTCTTTCGTGTATTTTATCAGAGAAGGAGGGGACACGATAATATTGGGTGTACGAGAGGAGACAGTGATTTGAAGGAAGAACGGCTGATGTTGATTAGAGTATAAATTTATTTTTAAATCAAATCGGTTAATTATTGTCTCGACGTTTATATCTTGTACGATCACACGATAGCTCTGAAAGCTACGAGATTTGAAATTCGACAATAATTCAATATCACGAACCCAATGGAACTGGTTTCGTTCAATTCTGAGACTGCGCCTCGGACAGCTATTTTTTAAATATCGATTCGAACGGTTTAATTTCAAAACTGAACGAAACAGTTTGAAATCAGATTCTGAAGCTTCAATCATTTTCAGAATTATCAATATATATTTTACAAGCGTTTGAAATATTTTCTTCGGCTTAAAATTAAAGATTCAAATTTTTGTCCAACTTAAATCGATTAAATTTTAAAGTTTAATCGCCAGTTTCACAGTTATATTCAGGATTCAAATTAAATCATCGTTCAAATATTTAAAATTAATTAAATATTCTCAATTAAATTTGGTCGAAATCCTGGGTCGTTACAGACTTCCCCCCTTAAAAGAATTTCGTCCTCGAAATTATAAGTTAGGAAAAATGGTCCTCAACTCGTCTACTATTTTTCAACATCTAATGGTTTTATCAAATCTATCAAAACAAATCTTCCTACTAAAGATTCGTTATCCATTCAACTAAATTTTCAACTTCAATTACCCATTTCAAACAACATTGTTTTCCTAACAATTCAATTTTAAGTTTAAATTCAAATTTAAACTTTCAAATTTTCTCAAAAAATTTCTAACGCCCTAAATTTCCGAAAAATTTCGCCAGCGTCTCCTTTGCGCGGCTAATACGGCACGACTACAAAACGTCCCTACGGACTCTCAGATTTCAAAAAGAAAAAGAAAAAGCCAAGCGGCTAGACCAGAAATCAGCAAAAACTCATATTATAATTCAAATACGTACCTTTTCGAGCAAATTCAAATTCATCTTTGAAGATCAAATCCAATTTATAACACCTGTATATTTACTAGCCATTATATCTAGTTACAGCATTCAATCATTTTGCAAATTCAATTACAAATTTTCAATATATACTTCTTATATCCTTTTTAAATTCGCTATTGAAGTTACATATTCAATTTCATTCAATTCTTCATTTCACATTCATTTGAACTTGTAATTCATATTTTCAATTCTATTGGAATTCAATTTATCTTCATTTATAATCATTGAATTTTAATTCGTTCAAACCTTATCCATTTGGTCAATAATCAATTAGCTTCACTTACTAATTTGAGTTTAATACTTCACTTCATTTTTTTCACAAATCAAGTTCAATTCCCATTTTATTTACTTTCAAATTCAAAATGAATTTTAACTTTCAATTTCATTTTCTTGCACTTGAAATTTCAAATTTATTTATTCACACATTTATTCATTTCGATTTGAATCTCATTTTCAATCAAATTTCAAATATTTATAAGTCTTCAACTTACTTACATTCCGATTTATACAATCATTTATACTTTCACTTTACAATTTCGTTCCATTAGAATTCTATTTTCAATTATAAATTCATATTCACAATTTCATTCCATCATTGAATTTTAAATTTTCAATTACCTTCTTGAATTCTATTCCAGAGTCTTACTAACATTTTCAAAACTATTTTCAAAAATAATTCAAATTATCCTTTGAATTTCTAAAACAAAACCCAAATTTTCAAACAACTTCCATTTAAAACAATTTGGCAGCAATTCCTCTTCCGGAAACCCGAAAATGAACATCGATAATGCTGCAGTCATTACCGAAATTATTTTCCAGCGACCGAAAAGAGTTTAGAGCTTTTCATCTTTTCAAAACATTTTTTCAAACCTTTGAAATCCATTTTCAAATCAAAAAGATTTAAACTTTCCAAATCTCCAAAATTTTCAAATTCTTTTCAAAACATTTCCAAAACTTCTCTGGAATTCCGTTTTAAATTACAATTCACATTTATAATTTACATTCTTAAATTTCACTTATATGTGAATTAATTTCTTAACTTTGGAGTTACGATTTCAATTTCTTATTCAATTTCATATAAAAATGATAACTTTCAATATTATCACTTTCCTAACATCCATGCAACCATATACTATAGTACTTCATAGAAAAACATTTCTTTTCTATACAAAAATAGTTTTGGGTAAAATTATTTCATTTACCCTATTTAAAACAATACTATGTCGGTTTATCTTGTTTAAAGTTTAGAAACCCCTATCGATTACAGTTAGCTAGACTGCACCGACCAGAATCCATAAACAATCAACCGATAAGTCAACACAATACAAAACAATTTTATATTCAAATAACAAATACGTGCTCATATCTATTATTACACTCAAACTCATTCTAGAGTACTACTGACTCTATCTCTAATGAGTAACACCCAACAGAGCAGGGTTGTCGCTTAACCATATGCTCTGATACCACTTTGTCACATACCGGAATTTTCGACTTTCGAAAATTCGACATCGATACTCACTTTATCGACTGCCGAGCAATCGAGTGCCGAAAACTCCAATAGTGAGGGTTTTAGAAAGAAGAAAAAGTAAGAAGAAGAAGAAAAGAGAAGAAGAGGGAAGAGAAAGAACAACTGAACAACATCAGAACAGAAACAAAAAACAATATCAGAATCTTACACATCGCAGCGGAATAATAGATAATCATAGTCTTTTAAAACAAAGAACTATATCATTTTATTCATACCACAATCAGAGTCAATATACAACAATGGACAGTTATATAAACTTGTCCTCATACAGAATACACAGCGGAATAAATACTATTAGATACAAATACTACGTCTCGTCCTCCAGCTTATCTCCAAAGCTCCAGAATATCCAGAATATCCTGATAATCTAACTCTAGACTGCCCGTGTGGAAATTTGTGGGCACCGAGAGTTTAGAAGGGAACAATAAACTCCGAGTCAGTCATGGTGACTGGTGTGAGATCGTAAAACAGTTATTCTTTAAAACAACAACAGTAAATTTTAAAGTCAATTCGAAATGCTTTTGGGAAAATGAAACTACCATAAGACCTCCCACCACACACACAATGCAAACGCAGAATTGGAGGAGATTTCTTCTTATGATAGTCAAAGATGCTTACTACGAAAAAAATCAAATTCTTTTTGATATTATTATTAGTGCATAGTGTAGAAAACATTTCGAAAGTATAATATTAATCTTAGCCAGCATAGGCATTCCGCACTTATGCCTACTATAGCTACCATCCAAACAGTGGTGACCACCATAAGTGAATGATAGGTTCTACAACTAAAACCGTACAAGTGTCGTATTGTTTCTTTGGATTTCCAACAAATGGTCAGGCTAAGGAACTTCCTATCCACGATGGGTACGTCCCTGGAATAGACGACCCGAGAACCTAACCGGATCTCTGCCAACACAAGGCCGGGTTACCTCTGCAAAAATAGGTAACTACTGACACGCGTATGCCATCCCCCGATCGTCACCGATCTTCCCGAGGATCCCCGATTTCCAACAAACCACATAGATAATAATGCAGCAACCACATAGGTTAAGTATCTGGGCTCCATACCATGATACCACCTCTATCCAGAAGGAATGACATACACTAAGGGGCGCTACTCCCTAGAACCTTGCTGCATTCTTCCTGTTTCGACCATTTCCGGGGTGTGAGGCTCGACGAAGTCTCGTCCACAAAGCTACGCTTTCTCAAAAAGCCCTGCTTCGGGTCAAACAAAATGATCAACCTATGATCACAAAGATATAAGATCAAACAAATGATCATATCACAAATGATCAAACACTGATCATTTCACAGCAACACTCAGTATGCCACGTTACCAAATTGGGATATATCGCTGATAAATTTCAACTACATAACCTCTGAGCTCGTACGTCTCAGAGAAGGGTGTTAAGCTAAGAGAATAAATTCTCCGCCACCAACAGAAATGTATTTGAAAGAAATCAGCTTTATATCTCAAATTGTAACGTCAGACACACAATCCATACAAGTCTGTTCCGGGATCGAACAGAACCGAAGGCACTTCTCACGAAGCCCTTGCATTTCCGGATAATTTTCTAATCACGTCAGGACTTCCCGTCACTAAGGGTGATAAAACATCTAAATCGAAGATCAGTCGATGTAGAGTAACTCGACGATAATCCTTCCGTTTTCAAAAATATCCGGTCTTCAACACCGGTCTTCAAATGCAATTCATAACGACGTATCACATATTCGGAATGGGTTATACGACCCTATGGTCCTTTCCCGGCTAACCCGAATAGTGAGCGCTTATTTAAAAATAAGTGTGGCATTCAATTTCATCCAATTCACAACAAAACATCCATTCAGGGTAATTATTGATAGTCGGTTATTTAACTATCAATAAAGATGCGCAACATCATCAGATTCCAAATAATTTTTCCCAAATTATTTATCTTCAAAAAAATATCTTTTCTAGATATAAAATTTCCACACTTTAAAAATAAATCAACGTTTACTTTTTTTTTAAAACAAATTCCCATTCCATTTATAAATTCCATAGTGAATTTATATCTTCAAAATATCTACTGATATACGATTCTCAAATCGATTTCAAATATTCAATTTCATTTTATCTTTAAGAAGATAAAATCTCAAAACGTTTCATTTCATTTTGGAAAAGCATTTCCCTACTTATTTAATAATAAGTATTTCACAAATCACTTATTTTCAACACTTGGAAAATATTCGATATACTTAAATCTAATTAAGTATATATTTCATTCTTTAAGGAAATCTATTTTCTATAACAACATCAATTTGAGTCAAAACGAATGTTACGTAAAACATCGTTACGACGACTCAAAAATCACTAGTATAGGGATTTGAAATTAAAATAGATATGTAAATCCCAATACTAGATAAAAACATTTCCTTTCGGAAATCATTTACTATAACAACAGTGTTATAGTCCACCATTTCCTTATTTCTCGAAAACGTCTATTTCAACAATAAATGTTGAAATCTATGATTTCGATTCATAATACATTTTAAAACACCTTTAAAATGTTTAACTTCGTTCTAAAGTATCACTTCTTCAAAAAATGAATCCATTTTATTCAATAATACATTCACTATCCAAAATCGTGAATATTTTTTTTTTTACAATCTTCTATATTCAATTTATCAAATTCAATTGATTTTGAATTTATAAAACAACGTTTATAAATTATATTTCTGTTTTAATAACAACTTCAACTTATAAATCTTCTTTTTATTAACTTCTATATTTTACTTATCAAAATAAGTGATTTCGGATTTTTAAACAACTTTTATAAATTTCAATTCTATTTATAAAAACTTCAATATCAATTCAATTTCAATATTGATTTCAAATTTTATTTTCAACGTTTGAATAAAATTTCCATATTGATTTCTCAAAAATTCATTTCTAAAAATTAAATCAATTACAGATTGATTTCAAATTTTATTTATCACTACTAAAATAAATTCCTTATTTTTCTCAAATTATTCAATATTCTGTTTTAAAATGGATTCTTCAAATTGAAATCATTCTACATTGATTTCACAACTTATTTCAATTTACCAATTAAATTTCAAACTGAATTTCCAACTTATCTTCTTTTAAATAAATTCCTTTTTAAGAAAATAAATTTCATTTCAATCTATTTAAAAATCCAAATTTAACTTAATTTCTTCAATTTAAAAATCACTGTTTTATGAAATCCATTTATTTAGCATTTTCACTTTATTCTGGAATTTATTCGATAAGATTATAAAAATTAACTTTTTATACTTTAAAATTCCTTTCTTCGAAATTTCTTAAATTTCAAAAATTGATTCACTTAGAAATTTTCTTCTTGAATTTCAAAAAATTCAATTTCGTTTATCTTTAGAATCCAATGATGTCAAACATCCATTCAGCTAAATTTTAGCTTTTCAAACAATTTCCAGATATCAATTCAACAACATCAATAATCATTCACAGATTATCACATCACAGTAGAAATAAATTCAATCAATGTGAGGGGTCCAGTTGGATCCCTCCAACCTGTTTCCCTGCACCCAAAGATGTTAGCACAATACCAATTCCGCTCCAGTACGGAATTATCGCGGTATATAGGTTTTTATAAATCCGCTTACTAACGGCGCAATAGGGTCTCATCCGCTATACGAGGCGGGAAATCAATCAATCCAATATATACATATGCCAATATGTATATACTGCTATATATATAGATATATATCCTACTATATCTAATAGCACATCCAATATAGCAATCAAATCAATCAATAAATAACTGAAAATTCCACTTCATTTTTGAGTGAGAAAAATCTCACCTTGGCTTTTTATTTTTGTAATCCAATTTTCCATTCCAGTTTTGTTTTCTCGATTTTAACCTGGTATAAACAATTTTATAAAATTCATTAATATCCGAAATAAATCGAATAACCAGTTACCGTTTAATAGTTTAATTAACTAATAGTTTCGTTTAAACCAATTTCTTTTTAATGGATTAAATTGGTTAACACTTTTAAATTTTAACTAATCTAAAAATAAATTCCCTATTAGTTAAATTAAATTAGCCAAATTATTCTATTAACAAATTTTCTCTTTTAATAATTTTATTTAATTATAACTAAAAATTTAAACTAAGTCTTCCTTTAAAACTACTTTATTATTATTTATTTTTTTTTTCCATCTAAAAACTTGTTTAAACCTTTTGAAAATTATATGTAACTAAACAAACTAAATTTAAACCAAACTTCTTTTAATAGATTAAATTAACTTATCCTCAAATTAATTTACCCAACTAATTATATAAAATTTCTTTTTCTTACTGTCAAAATTATATTCTTCAATCTGTATACATATATATACATTTTATAAACATAAACTATAACAACATCTATTCTAAATTTAAATTTAACAAAATGAAATAAAACTTAAGATTCGAACCTCAACCACCTCGAACGATCTGCAGCCATTCTTCGATCGCGAACGAATTCACGACCACCACTCTGCTTGTGCTTCCATCTCAACACGTACGCCACCAACACATTGCCTTCGACTGCCGCTACCTCACGCCAGCCCAACGTCGTCGCTTCCTCCCACGCTCTCGCCCACGCGACATCGCACGCGACCAAATCTCCTAGCCCAGATCGAACGCGAAGCCCTAGCTTCGATCATCGCCTTCCCCAGTTGAACGAGCCGCCATCGCGACCCACCCCATCGCCCAGACTCGCGACTCACCTCGTCTCACGCGGTGCCACGCCTTCTCCCATCGATCGCCTCAATGCCATCAGTGATTCGAATCCGCTCCACACCTCCCCTTCGTTCGCGTGAATGAGTGCCTCCATGATTCCACAGTGCCGCACCCAGCCGCCCCTAATCGAACTCGCGCCATTCGATTTGAACGAGATTAAGTCGTTCTTTTTATTTTTGGATGGAAGGGCTTCGGCCATTGTTTTAAATCTGTGAACGAGAGCTTTTCGTTTATTTTGAACGATAGATTTTTGTTTTGAAAGGAATGATTTTCTTTCGTGTATTTTATCAGAGAAGGAGGGGACACGATAATATTGGGTGTACGAGAGGAGACAGTGATTTGAAGGAAGAACGGCTGATGTTGATTAGAGTATAAATTTATTTTTAAATCAAATCGGTTAATTATTGTCTCGACGTTTATATCTTGTACGATCACACGATAGCTCTGAAAGCTACGAGATTTGAAATTCGACAATAATTCAATATCACGAACCCAATGGAACTGGTTTCGTTCAATTCTGAGACTGCGCCTCGGACAGCTATTTTTTAAATATCGATTCGAACGGTTTAATTTCAAAACTGAACGAAACAGTTTGAAATCAGATTCTGAAGCTTCAATCATTTTCAGAATTATCAATATATATTTTACAAGCGTTTGAAATATTTTCTTCGGCTTAAAATTAAAGATTCAAATTTTTGTCCAACTTAAATCGATTAAATTTTAAAGTTTAATCGCCAGTTTCACAGTTATATTCAGGATTCAAATTAAATCATCGTTCAAATATTTAAAATTAATTAAATATTCTCAATTAAATTTGGTCGAAATCCTGGGTCGTTACACATTTCCTTCTGGAAAAGGGTGGTATCAGGTATGGAGCCCTGGTATTTAACCTATGTGGATACTCCGATCTCATTTATTGTGTGATTGTGTGTTTATCGAGGCGCCTTGGATAAAGGTCCCAAAGGACCGGGAGGTGGCATATTCGTGAGTTACCTAGTTACAGGGGTAACCCGGCCTTGTGTTGGCAGAGAGCAGTTTGTCTCTCGGAACGTCCAGCCAGAGGCGATCCCATGTGGCGGTAGGAAGTTCCTTAGCCTGACCATTTGTTGGAAATCCATCTTCTAATACGAACCTTGTACGGTATTAGTTGTAGAACCTGCTATTTAACATAGCAGCTATAGTAGGCACAATATAATGGTACCTGTGTTGGCTAAGATTAATATTGTATTTTCGAAATGTTTTCCTACACTATGCACTAATAATAATAATCCAATGATTTTGCGTAGTAAGCATGTTTGACTATCATAAGAAGAAATCTCCTCCGATTCTGCGTTTGCATTGTATGTGTGGCGGGAGGTCTTATGGTAGTTTCATTTTCCAAAAGCATTGCGGATATTTTTCTTCTTCCTTTTTGTTGTTATTTGTTTAAAGATAAACTGTTTTTGTTGCTCACACCAGTCCCATGACTGACCTGGAGTTTATTGTTCCCTTCCTAAACTCTGGGTGCCCACCATTTTCCACACGGGCAGTCTAGAGTTGGGTTTCTTTTTCAGATAGTCAGGTTTAGTGGATTATCTGGAGCTGGTTCAGTGTCAGGAGTTCACGCACTAACGTTGCTTATCTTTGTTCATCGCGATGGTGGTTCGAGCTAATGTTGGAGTTGTTGGAATCATTCTCTTTAGAGGATCATTTGGAGTTATCACTTATATTTATTCCGCTGTATCATTATTTATCTCTGATATTGTTGTATCATATTGATATCATTGTCGTATATCATACTGGATATTGTATTCATTGGAGTTGTATATGATATCATCTATTTTTATTCCGCTGTGTTGTTATACTTAATGGTGTTATAAGCTCCGGAGAACCAGCTTCGGCGTTTAAATCTACGGCATTTTGAGTACAAGTGAAGTACAGATGCCGATTTTCGTAGGCCGAGTCCGGGATCTTTACAACTGGTATCAGAGCTGAGGGTTGAACTTTAGATCAAGAGTATAACACATTAAGTAGCTCATTTGAGATAGGGTGAAGTATACCCTAGAATGAGTATTCCACAGATATCCATTCGAATGCCTCAGTAAATTCTCTTGCTATCCACTGATAGTAAGTATGAGTGTAAGAAGAGGATGAGATAAGGGATAGGGAGAATACCACCACGAAATGGTTAGTACCCTGTAACAATAAGGAAACAGTCTTTTCTCTATCAATCTCTTTTGTTCGTCATCTTTCCTTAATTCTTCGATGGTTCCTGGTAGATCCAGGAAGAAGATTCGATATATTAATATGGGACATGAACTCCAAATAAGCCAAAATTGTTTATATGGATGAATTGGTTGCTTTGGTTGCTATGGTTGATAGGTATACTTTAGTTTCTGAATTTAATATTTTTGAAATTGTATCCATATATCTATCTATTCTTTGGGTCCCAATATATTCTAAAAATGGTTAGTTATCCCTTCGAACTAACCAATGCCACTACATATTTCGTAGATCCGGATAACCCGAGTATCTTGTTGATTGTAAACTAGATTCGTTCTTATATCTATTATTGATATTCTGACTCGGTGAGCCAAGTTTAGAATAAATGTTCATTTGATTTGATTAAACATTTTTCATCTATCTTTGTGTCTCCCTGTGCAATTTCGAGGACGAAATTCTTTTAAGGGGGGAAGTCTGTAACGACCCCGGATTTTATATAAATTTAAATTGATAATTAATTGAATTTTTAAAGACAATTTGTAAAATTAATCGATTAAAGTGATGCGAGTTTCCCCGAATTCAAATGAATTCTGTATAAATCATTTAAATTTAAAATATTGTATACATGTGTATATATGTGAATATATATGTATATGGGCATATATGAGTAAATTTGAAATAATGTATATATATTTGATTTGAATTTAAATTGTGAATAAATGGTTTAATAATAAATGATAATAATAAATAATTTTGAATTTAGAAATTAAAATAAATATAAGACAATAAATATTAAATAAAAATAATAATAATATTTGAGTTAGAAATAGAAATGAATAAAGGATAAATTATGGAAATAAATAGATAAAAAAACAGAAATACACACATATAAAAATGAAGTAAACACATTGACTAAAATCTAATAACAACAATTAAAATAGAAATAAATTTGACAAATTCTAATAATATATTAGATATAGATATACATTCAAATATGAAAAAGAAAGTAAAATTAAAATAAAATAGAATCTCACTTATATTATAAAGTGATAAAAATAAACAAAAGAAAACAAAAACATGTACAAGCCAAATATAAGTATGCAAGCAAATATAAAAATAAGTATGTAAACACAAAGCAAAAGAAGATATGTATATAACCATATAAGTACATACGAAATATAAAAAAATGGATAAGTATGGCAAAGCAATTAATGCCATATCTATGAGTACACCATACATATATCCATCAGTCACCGAAAGGAAGAAAAATATTCATTTGTACATGGGCATTAATGAAGCCATCACAACACTTCATATCAGCTTAAACAAATAAACCTGTCACCTGTAAACTCATTCTTTGATCAACCTTTCTTCATTTCAAATTCGTTCATTTCAAAACTAAGCAAACCTCTAAAGTGAATATCATTTCAAAACATAAACAAAACTTCAATTAAAGTATCAAGACAAATTAAACCAGGGATCAAGATAAGGACTTCAGCGGCTAGGTTCAAGCCTGTTTCAACTCTGTTCTTTTTCTGGGATTCAGGTGAGTAAACTCATCTTAGACCTAAGTTAGTTTAAATCATGGATTTGTATGTGGTCATATTGAAAGTTATTTACTGATATGGTTTTGTGTTATGCCTACATATATATGTTAGTGTGTATATATCTCTGGTACCAAGAAAATAAAACCCTGTTAAAATTATTACTGGTTATACTTTTAGTTTAAAATTAACTTCCAGGATTACAGGTGATTGAACCTCTAAACCCAAATTTTTTTCTTTTTCTGTTAATGAACTATCCTCATAAAATATATGGAATCGTGTTTTGCATATGGAAATACTTAAAGTATGTTTGTATAATTGTTGAATGTGCCTGCATGCTTGTAAATAATGATGCAAATCTGTATATATATTTTGCTCTGTTCTTTAATCCAGGTTCAACTCAGTGCAAAATAAATCCACATCTATTCATATAAACAATGTTAGGTTAAAATCTTGGAAAGAAATTTGTTTGTATGAAAAAGATATTATCTTTAAAATTGTTCCCACAAGAATTTACAAAGTAATTAATTAGAAGATAGAAGAACAATGAAAGACAAAATCAAATCAGAAATTTGATTGTTAAAATTTCATGTTTGGATTTCATAATTAGTTCCGTCTTGAAAAATAATGATTTTTGAAAATAGAATCACAATTTTTAAGTTTATATATTGGAAGAAAAGAAGGGTTGAACGGGATCAGGTCTTTCGCCGGATTCTAACGATCGCGAAGTTCATTGATCTCGTGCTTGGGGCTGAAGGAGGTTAAGGGTCTGAGCATCATCAGAAAAATAGTCGAAAGAATTAAAAGTTGCTGTGGTGGTTGGTCAATGACAAAGTAGGTTTTGGAGACTATTTTTAGTCGAGGGTGTTGTTTGGTGGTTTTTGTCGCCGGTGATGGTTCGAGTTGGACCGGACCATGTGGTAAAATTCGTGGGGAAGTGGCTGAGCTTTGGTCAAGCTCATGTGATTTCTGATGGTCAGGAGGAGCTTCGGCGAGGCGACTTTCTTATGGAAGTTGGTTCCAGTTTTAAGCTAGCGGTCATTTGTTGGCAATGACAAAAGGCGTTGGAGGCGACTGGAATGGTCGTGCATGTGCACGATGGTGAAATGGTGTTAGCGGGTTGGTGTAGGAGGAAGAAGGGTTTAAATCTCAAAGAAATGGTCTCGAGTTTGCTTCCGGGGAAGAGAAGGTTTTGCTCGAGTATTGTATCGGGTAATTTTAAGTTGTATACGGGTCATTTTTTTTACACTTAAACAAAATTTTGGAATTTACAAGTCCTCGGGTAAGTTTGGGCAGGAACTCGAAGCAAGTGATGTTTTGACTCGGGTAACACTCGGGTTTGACCCGGGGAGGTTTAAAACAGTTTTCAAGTTTAAAATAAATTCAAGTTTTAAACATGTTTTAAATTATTATTTTTAAATAATTGTTTTATTTGGAAATGGGATAAGCAAGGGGTTTAAGTTAATTATTTTGGAAATAATTAAGCTTTAATTTAAATTTATTTATGACATTATTTCTTGATAAATTATTTTAAATAAATAATGGCATTAATTAAGATAAATTGATATTTCGATTAACCTTAATTTCTTGAATAAATTAATGTGTTAATAATGATAAAGGGTAAGGTTATTAATTAAAGATTTTGATATCAATGAAGATAATCAAGAATAATCACTTATTGTAATTAATTAAAGGTAATTAATTAATGTGAAAAATTAATTAAGGAAATTAATTTAAGAATAATTAAATAAATTTAAAGGTTAATTAATAAATGAAAGTGATTAAGGGATGATTATTAATTAAGGAAATTATTGTAATTAATTAAGGATAATTAATTAAATGGTAATTAATTAAGGGTTAATTAATTAATGTCATTAATTAAAGATAATTAATTAAAGGATAATTAAATAATTAAAGGTTAATTATTTAATGATTGAAAGTTAATTAATTTATTATTAAAGGATAATTAATTAAAATGGTTTGTAATTAATTAATTAACCAGGATTATTAAATTATTCATAAGAAATTAATCTGTATAAATTAATCAGATAACTAAATTGATCTTACTTATGGATGTTTGGATTCTATTGGATGTGAATTGCTTGATATCCCTGATATATGATGTTTTGTGATATATTCTGATTTGTGTGTGATCTATACTATAGTTTATTTATCTGGGACGAATGTAATATATTATCTGTACTTTATATATCTGTGATCTGTGAATAAAAGATAAGCGTTATAGTTATACCGCTTATCAACTATATTTCTGTGTTCTGATCTGTGATGATTGATGATGTTGCACTACTGTGTGAAACCCCTGGACCACACTTTTACACACACAAATATGGATTTCATGAGGAAATCAGTTAAGTCACAGATGTTTTAAATTTAATATTTTTGGAATTGAAATTTTAATTTCAATTGATTTTGGAAATGAATTTGGGTTAAATGTTAAAGCTTTTGAAAAGGAGATTTTAAGATAAAAGTTATTTTGAATAAATTGGTAAAGTTTCCAATTTAAATAATTCAATTTGAATTTGAATTCAAAATAAGGAATTGAATTCCATGTTTGAGAATTATGATTTAAAAATGTTAAACAAGTTATAAATGTGAATTTAAACCATTTTAAAAATATTGGTTTGAGAATTTGAATCTAACCCAAAGACTTTAACTCAAAAAAATGAAACAGATTTTCCGAAATCAAAACCGTTTGTTTCAAATGATAAAAGCTTTCATATAAGAAATGAAATTCCAATTTAAGTTAAAGGAATTTCATGTTTGAATTGAAAACATGGTTTCCCAAGTTATGAGTGAATTCTCTTTGAAAACTATGAATTGAATCTGTTTATTTTAACAGATTTAAAATGGTGATTTGTTTAAACCATTCGAAATGAAATTATTTTGAAAGCTATGAGTTAAATCTTTGATTTAAAGATTTAACGAGTTAATCAAATTGAAATGGAAATTGATTTGGAAAATCTGTGAATGAATCTTTTTGTTTAAAAGATTTGAAAATGGTAATTTGTTTAAACCATTTGAAAGAAAAGTTTGGGATAATAAGTTGTGACTCAACTGAAATCCCATATCCATATGTCCCAAAAGAAATCTCCTCCGATTCTGCGTTTGCATTGTGTGTGTGTGGCGGGAGGTCTTATGGTAGTTTCATTTTCCAAAAGCATTGCCGATATTTTTCTACTTCCTTTTTGTTGTTATTTGTTTAAAGATAAACTATTTTTGTTGCTCACACCAGTCCCATGACTGACCTGGAGTTTATTGTTCCCTTCCTAAACTCTGGGTGCCCACCATTTTCCACACGGGCAGTCTAGAGTTGGGTTTCTTTTTCAGATAGTCAGGTTTAGTGGATTATCTGGAGCTGGTTCAGTGTCAGGAGTTCACGCACTGACGTTGCTTATCTTTGTGCATCGTGATGGTGGTTCGAGCTAATGTTGGAGTTGTTGGAGTCATTCTCTTTAGAGAATCATTTGGAGTTATCACTTATATTTATTCCGCTGTATCATTATTTATCTCTGATATTGTTGTATCATATTGATATCATTGTCGTATATCATACTGGATATTGTATTCATTGGAGTTGTATATGATATCATCTATTTTTATTCCGCTGTGTTGTTATACTTAATGGTGTTATAAGCTCTGGAGAACCAGATTCGGCGTTTGAATCTACGGCATTTTGAGTACAAGTGAAGTACGGATGCCGATTTTCAAAGGCTGAGTTCGGGATCTTTACAATATTAGAGAATGGGAAAGAATAGTTTAGGGTGGGTGCTTTAATTAATTTGTAATGCAATTAAGTAATTAATTAATATTTTTAAATCAAAAAAGTATAAATGCAATAACTCTCTCATACGAGGTCCAATTGATGTGATATTTTTTGCATTGTGCTCGTAATTGTGATAGCTACGTGATTGAATTGCATTAGTCGAATTTGGAGCTAATGAAATTTTAGGCTAATTCAAATGGAATGCCTAATCGTCCGTTGGAATTTCGTTGAGTTAAACTCACCTTTTTGGATAATCAGTATGATTTATAGTAGATAAAATTTACCATTTGTGTTTGGATGAATTATTGGTTGTTTTAAATTATCCGCTTTTGAAAAGCGAATGACATTTAAATTGAAATACAGGAATTTTGTGAGAAATCCAAATTTCTCATTGTGGTTGATTTTTAATTCCAGTTGTATACCTATTGATTTTAATTTCAGTTATATAACTGTTATATAGATTGTTAAATGCTAAAATTTGATAGTTTGACCATATTGAATGTGACACTAACATACGTTAAAAGTCGAACCCTTTTAATGAAAAGGGTAGTAATAGCATTGGTTAAGTGATATGGTAGGTATTGGCCTCGTTATAGTATTTGG
Source organism: Allium fistulosum (assembly GCA_030737815.1). Taxonomy (NCBI): domain Eukaryota; kingdom Viridiplantae; phylum Streptophyta; class Magnoliopsida; order Asparagales; family Amaryllidaceae; genus Allium; species Allium fistulosum. Next base: position 171,382,633 of record CM060906.1, on the reverse strand, counting down.
AAAATACTATTAATTGCTGTTTTAACTTGGAAATGATTTCGATTTGGAAAATGATTTTTAATCTGAGCTTTTGGATTTTTTGTAATATTTTATATAAAAATAGTTTTTGTACTTCTCTATTCTACTTCAATTTCTTTTATTATTCCTTTCTAATATACAAATATATGTAAATGTTTAAAATTATTTTGGGAAGTACCTATTTTTATAGAAATTTTTTTATAATAGTGAATGTTTATTTTAAATAAAATTAAAGGGGTTTATCTTTTATTTCAAAATGATTTTGTTTATAAAAGAAGATAGGAATATTTTGGAATAAATATTTGAAAAATGTTTTACATAAATTGTTGTAATAAAAGAATAGATTTATAAATGGTACTTTATAAGTTAAACTGAGAGATTTATAAGCGGTTTTTTATATATAACAGGATAGGTTTATAAATAGTGTTTTATAAAAAGGAATATTATCATTCTAATAAATTGGAGAAATAAATTAGTGTGAATTTATTGCAATATATGGAATGATCGTATCATGGAAAGTATATGAGTTTCATAATTATAATTGGAGTTTTGTTTGTTTTTGGAGTTTTGTTTTCTAAAAGGAGTTTTGAAATTATATTTAGAAATTTATAAAAGGAATTTTATAAATAAAATTTGGAGTTCTATAAATAGAGTTGCAAATTAATCTAGCGTTTTATAAAATGAGTTTTATAAGTGATATTTTTATAAAAGAGTTTTATAAATAGTATAAAGGATGTTATAAAGGAATTTATTAAATAAATTAGGAGATTTATAAAAGGAGGTTTATAATTTTTGTTGGTATTTATTAAGGGAATTTTATAATTTATAAATGATATCTTATAAAAGGAATTTGTAAATAAAAGGAGTTTGTATATATAAGGTGTTTTATAAACGCATTTTATAAGAAAGGATTTATAAAAAGTCTAAAACCCAATTTCCATAAATGAACATTTAAACTACGGTGGTATGAAAAATATTCTGTCTATACTTAACACCAAATTCCGAGGTATGGAAACTCGTCTCTATCTTGAGAATTAACAATGTGTATTGAGGCAAGGATAGTTTTTAACTTGTTCGATTTCATTGTTAATCGATGGATAGTATGTATGGTTTAATTTTCATACGATCCGTTTACTTACACCAAAAGTGTTTTTGGGTTTATTGTTATCAATGTTCAAACTTCATTTGTTTTAACCCAAATAAACATGGTTTGAAAATGTAATCTTTCTTAAGATCTGTAAATATACTTATATCGTTGAGATAAGTATATGGATACATTTTCTAGGTATTAGAGATGTAGTGTTTTGTGAATATACTTATATTGTTGACCTAAGTATATGTGAAAGTATTCTAAATTTGGAAATGCAATGTTTTGTGAGTATACTTATACCGTGGAGATAAGTATATGAATATTTTCTAATTATTAAAAGAGTATAGGAGACTTGTGAATATATCTTTGTAAAAGTATTTTTATACAAGTATTTACAAAGTGGTTTTAATTAATGAAAGTTTAATTAAAGAGGCTTAGTGATTGCTTTATGCTTAACCTTGCTTGGTTAAATCACTGGTTGAATTGGTTGTTATTTGATAATTAAATAATCGATAATCAAATGTTGGCCAGTTTTTAAACTATCGTTGTTGGTTCGAAGAGACCGGGATTAGATATATTATATGAAAACCACTTCGAACAGACATAAGCATTCGAATGGAAGACATCTTGAATATGATTTGTAACGACCAGCCATTTTGACCATTGAAAGTCAACATCGAACACTACCACTGTGTTCAATGTTGTGCATCCAATCGACAGAAGGGCAGATTGTTAGGGTAAATAAAAAGAAAAGAATAGAGAACAGAGAAAAATAGAATCTCACAACGGAATCGACAACATATAATATAACAAAAACAGTAGAAACTATCAGTTCAAACATATAGAGTATATCAGAGTTAAAAACAAGTGAATATTAGGCTCAGGTCCCTAATATGTTTCAAAATAGACAAAAACCCAGTAAAAAAAGTTACTAAGTAATTGCGTATAGTTGTGCAATTATTCACTGAATAATTGCAGACATTTATGCAATTATATCCAAAAGTTGCATAAATTTATGCAATTTTTTCGGTGAATAATTGCGGAAATTTCCGCAATTCTTTTGGTGAGTAATTGCGGAATTTTCTGCAAAATTTTGAAAAAATTGCGGAAATTTCCAAAAATTTTTGGTGAATAATTGTGGCATTTTCCATAACTTTTTCAAAAAATTGCGGAAATTTCGGCAATTTTTTCAGTGAATAATTGTGGAAACGTCTGCAATTTTTTGATCTAATTGCATAAATGTCTGTAATTATTCACTGAATAATTGCATTAGTGTATGTCATTATTCGGTAACTTAATTCTAGGGACCTAATTTACAAACGTTTTGATTTGATTTTGATTTATAATAAAATCACTTGACAACAAAATTATTATGTTTGCTTTTCTCACAACAAAAGGACTTCTCGAGTCGTCCAACATGTTTATGGGCTGATGTTAGGTGTTGGCCTATGATGTTGAATTTTAGGTGGAGTGTAGGATTTGATTTCGAATTTTAAAGATTTGGGACTTTTTTCAATTTGCTGGAAGTGTTGAAATAAAAGGAGGAGGGAACGAAAAAGAAGGAAAGAGGGAAATCATGAAATTAAAATAAACGTTTTGTTTATGGGCTGATGTTAAGTGTTGGCCTATGAGTCGTCCAACATGTTTATGGGCTGATGTTAAGTGTTGGCCTATAATGAAGTTAAATCTAAGAATTTTTTTAGTCATAATGTTTTCGTTACTTAATGGAATTTGATAATCCTTAATGTTCCGGAAAGCATAGACTTTTATTTATAACTTTCATGTTTTATGTATTGTTAAATTATGAGATTAAATGGTCGTAACTGCAAATCTTTAGACCTTAAATTTGAGTTAAATGAAATAAGTTGATAAGCTTCGTATTCAAGTAATTTTATGAAAGAGAATTATTTCTAAATTAATTTAATAAATATTAAAAATGATTTTTTAGCTAAGCATGGTTAGTAAAATATTTATGGATTTGGAAATATGAATTTTGAAATACAAATCTAATCTATTATTACATAAAAGTGATTACGGATTTGCAATATAATTATTACGATTTTATTAAATAAATAATATAAGATTCATGGAATTTGGAAATGTAGTCTTGAAAAGTAAAAACTTAGTTTATTTCTAAAGAAAATGGCTATATTTTTGTATGGATTTAGAAGAGTAATCAAATATGGTTTTAAAATATAGTTTTGTGAATAATGCGATTACATGAAATTTAAGACAACTTTGTGCATATAAGTGGAATATTGGAATAATTCGGGGTTATAGAGTACAAAGGTCCTTATTTTATAATTTTAGGTGGAGTGTAGGATTTGATTTCGAATTTTAAAGGTTTGGGACTTTTTTCAATTTGCTGGAAGTGTTGAAATAAAAGGAGGAGGGAACGAAAAAGAAGGAAAGAGGAAAATCATGAATTAAAATAGGGGAAATGGGTTCAGAGACAATTCATTTGATTTTGATTTTATAATAAAATCACTTGACAACAAAATGATTATGTTTGCTTTTCTCACAACAAAAGGACTTCTCGAGTCATCCAACATGTTTATGGGCTGATGTTAAGTGTTGGCCTATGATGTTGACTTATGTTTATTTTATTATTATTTTTTCAATAAAACAAACTCGAAAATTTTGATCTCCAAACGAGGCGCGCCTCTTGGCGTTCTATATGTTATACCCCTATTCAGAACACAATAGAACTAGTCTCAAGGCCTAATTCGATCGTATGTAGAAGGTAGCTTTTTAAACCCAGCTATTATATTAAATTTTCGATATTAATTTCAACGCGTTTCGACCCCGCATGTCCAAACGATACGTCTGATTGCTACGAAATTTGATGACATAATATAATTCACTATTACGGATCCAACGAAACTAGTTTCGTCGAAATCCGAGACTGTGCCGCGGAAGGCTAATTTCACAGATTTAAATATTTAATTATTGATATTTAAATCTGATTTATTTATATTTATATATAAATTCACAAATTGAATTGTGACACCCAACCTCTATACCTGCGCTAGCCAAGAACACTACGGTGTAATGCTGTCAACTAGCACGGAGAATAAGGCTGTTGAGGAGCGACCATCTGTGTAATTGCTTTGTGCGAGTACCGATATGCCAGATAAAAATATAACTTTTCATCTCAAGAGGAAATCCGACATACCGATACAAACTCAAAGCTACTACACAGTGGCTATATGGACTTCGGAAACAAATATAGAAATAAACGCAACACAAATCAGTCATAGAAAATTCATATCATAAAGGCGGAAATATATATGAATATAACACATGAAAGTGTACATCAGAGTAGTGGTCAAATAAGATCCACAATAACACAAAAGAATAGATACAAGTGCAAGACAATAGAATATGTATACATCAAGGACTATAATCTCAAATGTATACAACAAAAACTACTAAACTAGAGTAGTTAGCCAAAAGTCAGATGATGGTTCCAGATATGAAGTCATGAGGAAGCACCTGTAAAATCTCAGTCTGACCTGAGTATTATTTAAGAAGAAAATAATAAATGGACCAGTCTAGCTATAAATATCAAATGATATGGTATAGAATAAAAGATATGGCATGAGCATAAATATCCATAATGGCATACTACTATAAGTATGTAGTTGAAAATCATCAAGAGATTAATCAATATCACAAGAATCTTCTCAAAGATAAAATGGGGTATCATACCCTAAACTTGAATTCATAACAAGTCAATGACACACTAACTCACCAGTGCACAAAAGACTGATAAAACTTATCAAAGAAAATCACAAAAATTGGTGAAGCACAAACTCCAGAAATCATCACAGAAATCCAGAAATCAAATAATTCGGAGCAACAACGTCGTACAGCGTAACGTCCGATGATCCAGAGACACAATAAATAGGAACAACGACGTCATACAGCGTAACGTCCGATGAACCAAAGCACAACAAAAAGGAACAACGATTTCGTACAACGTAACATCCGATGAACCAACACACGATAAAAAGGAACAACGATGTCGTACAGCGTGACATCCGATGAACCAAATCATGATAAAACGGAACAACGACGTCGTACAGCATAACGTCCGATGAACCAACACACGATAAAAACGAACAACGATGCCGTACAGCGTGACATCTGATGAACCAAATCATGATAAAACGGAACAACGACGTCGTACAGCGTAACGTCCGATGAACCAACACACGATAAAAAGGAACAACGATGTCGTACAGCGTGACATCCGATGAACCAAATCATGGTAAAACGGAACAACGACGTCGTACAGCGTAACGTCCGATGAACCGAATCAAAGAGACATCACACATTGCTAGTCTAAATCACAAAAATGATCATCATGATCATCAAGAAGTGTCAATTACACTAAGCTAGTAAATATATGAGTTTAGCTTCATGTCCCATAACCACTAGCTTAACTTAAATATTTACGAACAAACTGTAGATCTTCACTAGAAAATTGTCACAAGAGATTCAATCGAACAAGTCCAAGAATTAACCGACGAAGTAAACGCAAGCATTTCATACCACTCGTTTTACTAAGTCGTTTAATTAGATTTCTCATACGAGTGAGGTAAAGGTTGTATATACTAATAGATTAGAAAATGGTTTTATAAACGAGCTTTGTATTAAAAATAGAGTTGAAATAATCTTTGTAAAGAGTTTGAATATTTACTATTAGTATAGAAAACCTTTATATTTTTAAAGTGACAAATCACCAAAACGATTGTAGAAACAATCAATCATCAAAATTCACATTCGAAGACGTGAATAAAATCCAAAGAAATCGATACCGAATCCATCAAAATGGATATTCCAAAAATCCCAAAGAAAAGGTCATCAAAGTCGATAAATATGATAACAACAAATGGGAAACAACACGAATCGATTAAATTTGGATAATCGAGCAAAACAGGCAAACTGTCAAAAGACGGCAGATTCAGACGTCTGAAAGAAGTGGTTCAGACGTATGAATCTGGAAAATTAAAAGTTTTCCAGACCATAATTCAGACGTCTGAACCATAATTTCAGACGTCTGAAAATAGCTGAAATTTGTCTATTTTCTTTCTGGTTGCTCACGAGCCAATTCAGACGTCTGAACCATAATTTCAGACGTCTGGATCTGGAAATAGAAATTTCCCAAAATACCAGTTCAGACGTGTGAAATATCAATTCAGACGTCTGAAACTGGAATTTCAGACATTTCCTGAACCTGGACCAATGATGGCCAAACGATATTGATAACGATCGGACGAGCAACAACGACTAAGGAATTATGCCAAGCGACAACCCAGCCTTAATGGCTCTTCGATACGCCTCGAATATCAATGTCCAAATATCCATAATAGGATTTTTCACAAAAATTAAACCAAAACACCAAAAATTGGAATATACACAAAATCGATCCAAACCAAAATCAAATGGACATGAATAAGTGTTAGGAATTCATACCTAACAATCGAAGATAATTATAGCCTAAGATGTGAGATAAAAATCTCACCTTTGAACCCAAAAACGATAAAGAAGAAGCTTGAAAGCAAAGAAGGATCAACCACTCTTCAATCCCCACTCAAGAAGCTTGAATCTAAGCTTTAAAAGAAGAACATTCCCAAAGTTAGGTTTAGGAATTTCTGAAATTGAAGAAGGAAAGAGTTGGAGAAGATGAAGAGGAGGCTTACCAATGGCTTCTCTTTAATTTTGGAGCAAGAATTTGGATTTTGCAAATGAACTAGGGCTTGGAATTTCTAATTCCCTTTCCTTTCCACCATTTTCAGTTGAAGCTTTAGTTTGAGGAATGAGAATGAGTGAATGGAGAGGAGAGGGCTGAGTTAGGGTATTAAGTTAGCTAGTGGGCTGAATCCAAACCCAAAACCCAAATAGAAAAAGTAGCAAAATTCAACTTACTCCAAACATATTAAAGTTTATACTTAAAAGATTGTAAACGGCGTTTCTAACTCAATGGAAGTGGTCTCGAGTCCTGATTTGACCGTTTGTAAAAAGTAGCTTTTCAGACTAAAATCCGACAAATGATGTTATATTTAAATAAAATATTTAAATATGCAATCGATAAATATGCGGGTTGTTACAGACTCCCCTCCTTAAAGAAATTGCGTCCTCGCAATACTTAAGAAGAAAATAAAGAGTAACAACCATAAAAGCATATTAACACAAAAGAAAATTTGAAATAAGAAGTTCACCAAAAAGAGCTCGAAAGAGCAAACCCGGACGAGTTCGCTCGATGAATTCTCTAGATTTCCCAAGAGCAATCCTTGGGATTAGAGAACCATTGAACTTTCACAAGAAGAACATCTTTATTTCGAAGGCGCTCAACCCCCGAAGAAATGATGCGAATAGAATGTTGCTCATAAGTCAAATAGGCGAAACTTCAATTTCCACAATAATACCGGGCTCAAGAATAAAAATCGGAATCCCAAAGGCAATTTCATAGTTGAAAGACGTGGAAAACGTCATGAGTAACAGAAAATTGAGTCGGTACAACGGCGTAGTATAATATCATTACGCCCGAGAAATTGGAAACACGAATAACTCCGAACATCGACGTAGTACAATAACGGTACGTCCAATGAACAGAAACTCAAATAATTCGGAACACCGACGTAGTACAAAAACGGTACGTCCAATGAACCGAAGGCCATAAAAGAACATCGGACGCTAGTCCATAAATGAAATGAGACGAAGCTCACTAAAACGATACAACAAAACGTCCGATGAACTTGGTAAAAAGATAATTCCATTCGGACATCATCAAAGAATCAACCACTTGTTGCTTACGATTAAGCGCATTGGCAACACGATTTCCCTTTTGGGAATATAAAGAATATCAAGATCATAAGATGCCAGGAACTCGAGTCAACATGAAGTCCCTTATGAGAAAATAAATATTCCAAAGATTTATGATCGAGGTGGAGAACAAATTTCTCCCCCAAAATGATGATGCCAAACTCTAAAATCGAAAACAATAGCCGCGAGCACTAGATCATGACACCTAGTCTCAATCGGCTTTAATGATTTAGAAGCACAAATGATAGCACATTCTCTTTTGCAAGAGAACGACATCCAAACCAATACTATTAGCATCGGTACAAAAGATAAAGTCTTGGTTCCCTTCCGGAATCACAAGAATAAGAGTAACGAAAAGAAAGAATTTCTTTTAAATAATATTCTTTCCCGAAAAGCTAAAACTTTCAAAATTACATTAATCTTTATGTAATAATCCTTTCAGAAAGAAAAACTTTTATTTTACAAGTCAATTTACTGCGTCTGATTGTCTCATCAAAGCATTTAGGAGATTCTTATCGATAACGTTGATAAAGCGCATCGACCAGAATTCTTAAAGCACTCAATGGGCAATACAATCATAAAATCATCTTCTATATGATAAACATGTTTCTTAAAAAAAACCTTTAAGAATATTCTTTGCTCGTTTAAGAGCGAAAATCAAATTGTACCTATAAATAAATCTTATGAAAAAGATTTGCAAAATTTTAAATTGCTGTTTTCATCCAAAATCAATATATACAAGAATGGAGTCATCGAGATCGTAGAATACTCGATTCATAAAATGGATGAAATAAGCTAGACAAACTGAATGACATAATAATTCATTCATCAGTTTCATAATGAGTGCGGAATGCGGTAAATGAAATGTTATCTCCCACAACTTGTAGCAAATGAAAATCGGTGGCAAGGTCGAGCTAAAAAGACCTTAACGCCGCTCAAAAGATTGCTTAGGTGATAATCCTAAGACAAACTCAAAAATACCGGAAAACTTCACAACTATTTAGATGAGAGAAATAACACTTTCCTCATCAAGTGGGCTTAAAGAATAAAATGATGCCACAAAAAATTTGAAATCGGATTCACAAAGAAAAATAGAAATCTGCTTAACAGATAGGAAATGTCGAAAATGAATAGTCCATACGGGACAAAGGATATGGCTTCATAATAATTAAGCCAATCCTTACAAAAGTCAATTCCGAAACATAAGTAAAAATCGGCTCGGAAAGAAAAATCACATAAAATAATTTCGACATAAATAAAAAAGCAAATTGAGTGTTGCAGATACACCAATCCGGATTCACAATCCTCAAAGAAGTCATCAAGCCCAGAAATATTTTAAAGAAAAAGAATCACAAGTTCTTTTGATATAAAAATAATGAGATGAAACCCATATCAAAAAGAACTCGAATAAGATAATCTCAAAAGAAATATCATCAAAGATAGAAGGAGAATTACCTTAACCAAGAGAAGTGTCACTGGGGGCTTGAACAACATTTAGCTCTCCCTCTCTCCTACTTTTAAGAATGGGACATGTAGATATAAGATGACCCGAACTTTTGCAATAACGGAAAAAGAGGGGTTTCGGGCACTCCTTTGCGTAGTGGTCCGTAAGACCACAATTGTAGCATCATCCATGACTAGAGGTAGGAGTCTTTGCTACCGGAATTTGTTGCTTCCCTTTCTTGATGGGATTGGGGCCTTTGAATTTAATAGGCCTTTTCATGTTGTCGTTGAAGTTTTGTTTAGCACCCACAACTTCAACATCACACTCTCTATCGGCCTCTTCAAGACGAAGAGCGATATCAATAAGCTGATCGAAAGAAACTTCCAATTTCAGAAGTAATGGCTTTTTGAGATTCTTGTTCAAGCCATAAACAAATCTCTGATTTTTCTTCAATGGGGTATTAATGTATTCAACCCTATATTTAGAAAGAGATTCGAAAGATGCGACGTAGTCCGTCACAAAAGATTCACCTTGAACAAGGTCGATAAAACGCCGGGCCAAAGTTACTTTTTCAGCCTCCGGCACAAATTTCAATTCGAATCTTTCTCGGAATTGCTCCCAAGTGAGATCCGCTTCAACGATTTCAGAAATAAGAAGCTCATACCAATCCAATGCTCTTTCTTGGAGCATGCTAGAAGCCACTTGGACTCGGTGGAGATCTACAAGATTCATGCGAGAAAAGATGCGGTCGCATGATGTAACGACCCTGAATTTTGAACAATTTAAATTGAAAATATTTAATTAATTTTAAATATTTGAACGATGATTTGACTTGAATTTCAAATTATCAGAATGAATTGGCGATTTAATTTTTGAATTTAATCTATTGAAAGTTGAATAAAATTTGAATCTTCAATTTTAAGCCGGTTAAAAATAATTTAAAGGCTTAGAAAATTCATATTGATAATACTGGAGATAATAGAAGCTTCAGAATTGATTTTAAAAGCGATTTGTTCAATTTTGAAATTGTATCGTTTGAAATCGAATTTAAAAATAACCTTCCGAGGCACAGTCTCGGAATTTGACGAAACCAACTTCATTGGATCCGTAATATTGAATTATTACCAGATTTCAATTTTCGTATTTATCAAAATTGTTTTGCGAATACACGACGTATAAACGCGTAGAAAATCTATTCGGATTCAATTTAAAATTTCGGTGATAACCGGGGTTTTCGCATCGATTTGATATCATTGTTAAACGATTTCTCTGCTAGTTAATTGCTTATAGGAGCTTCGATTCGAATTGGAATTCGTTTAATAAAAATTGTTGTTGGAATTTTTGAATCGGTTAGAATCCTTTTGAAAGAAAACAAGAAAAAATTTGTTAAAGGGTTTTGGGCTTTAAAATTTTATCTCGGCCCATTCATTTTGATTAAAACCCTATACCTGATCCCTTTCTCATTTCATTCACAAACCCTAAACCTAAAACAGACGAGAAGAAAAATAATGGCGGCTTCGTTTTCCTCCATTTTCAGCTACGCCTTAAATCACGTCTAACCATACCTTTAATCTTGCTACCCACGAAACCCTCCTCTCATTTCATTCGTAAACCTAAAGCAATCGAAAAAAAAATGGCGGCTTTGATCTCGTCTTGTTCGATCTGGAAAATTAGGGCTTTGGCTCTTTGATTCTTTGTCGCTTTGAATTGGGGCTTCGAGACCTTCGTATTGGCGTCGCTGGAAAGGGCCTCGGCGTTTGATCGATCCTTCGATATCGCTCGTCTTCAGCTAGGGCTTCGTCTCCGTTCATCTTTGCTTCGATCTGCGCTTCGTACTAAGGTGAGTAATTTAATTACTCACATCTATTTCATACTACAGATGTTTGTTTTCTTGGCTATTTGATTTCGTTTGAATATTGGGCTGATTTCTGGTTTATTTAGGGTTTGAACCCCTTGTTTTGAGTTCGTATATAATTGTTCGAACTAATTTGAGTTGGCCATTTCTTTTCGTTCGCTGTTGGAAACTGATGTTGATTTCGCACGTTTTTGTTGGCTTCGGCCATTCGATTTTGTTTTGATGCTGGTCATTGATCTTTAACTTCGCAAATTTCGTATGTTGTTGGGTTTTACTTGTCGCTTTAGGACTTCGGCCGAATTGGTTTCAACTATCGAATGTTTTGAAATCCCCTTTAGCTTTGATTCAAACTGCAGTTGCATTGGGCTTGATTGAAAACTTGATTTTGTTGGAAATTGTTTCTTTGATCTTATCTGGACTTCGAGTTGATTTGAAAAAAAACGGCTTTGAATTTCTTTTTGGATAATTTACTTCGGCCATGATCCATGATTTCGTCTTGGACTTGTTTATTGCTTTCGACTTTGAGTCGCTTATCATCTGCATCGAATTCGAACTTGATTTACTGCAGGCTTTGATTTGTGCATTCGAATTTCCTATGGCATTCACTAACTTGATATTGGGTGTTGTTTGCTTCCATTTGCTCTGTTAAGTGAATTTAAATTGATGAGAACAGATACTATTACTGGGTCATAAGGAAGAAAATAAAAACAGATGCTTCACTTAGTCTTGGCATACTTACCTGTTACATAAATTTAACTGATGTGAACGGACCACCCGCTTGATTTGAGCTGCTGTGTGATGTTATGTGATTTTTTTTTTTGAGGTTGCATTTCAACCCAGGTGCCTTTATTAACCATATTGTTGCCTATCTCTGCATACTCTGCTAGTTTAAATTATTGGTCATATTCATTCACTCGGTCTATTCTTGGTTGCATTAGCTTGTTTGGGTTGATCTAACCCTTGGTGCTGCTGTAGAATTTTGGCCCCATGATGTTGCCGAGTTGTGTTTTATTTACTGAATTTGGGTTTTACATGTGTTAAGGGTGCATACATGTGTACATTCACATATACATGTGTGTGTATACATGTATGTGCTGCTTGTTGCCTGTTGCCCTTGAGTATGTTGGTCTTGTTTTTTTCTGGTTGATGTAGAAGTTTGTTGTCTTCACTTTGCAGTTTTATTTCACTGTGACCTGTAGCCTTCACTGTTGTACTTCACTGTGTACACTTTGATGATCTTGTATATTGTCCAGTTTGTTAGACCTGTCTGCATTCAATTTGTTGTCGTGGCACATCACTGGTTCATGCCTGAGTTCACTGTGTTGTTGTAGCTGTTGTTGATTGGTTGATGTACTTCTATATATGCTGTTCTGTATTGTCACTTTGATGCATTCATTCCAGTATGCATTGATGCTAATCTTTTGTTACTCTGTTGTCGAGTTGCATCCATGTGTTGCTGTATCACCATACATGTATATTCATGTTCGAAGTTTCATGTTGCCACTTGAACTTGTTTCACTGTGTTGAGCTGCACTTGTACGTCTGCATCCATTGCATACAGTTTGGACATATTGATCTTGTTGCAGTTTGGTTATGTGATGTTGCCTCTGTGTATTTATAGCAGTTGCATGTTGCACCGTTATCTATGCACACGAATTGGCGGGGCAGTGCACACGTGTACGAATGCACACGTGTGTACGGCAGCCAATAACACTGTTTATCTCTGTTGATGATTTAAATCTGCTGATTTATTGTTTAACACTGTTTAGTGTTAAAATTTTCGTTATCCGATTTCTTTGTTAAAAGAGTCGGATAGACGGGAATTATTGTGACTGTCGTCTATTTAAATTATTATTGCCTCTATGCACTAATAAACTGGTTTGAATTAGACTGACCTGTGTATTATTTTCTTTTGAATATAATACTCGGGTCAGACCGAGTATTTTACAGCTTGAAGATTTTCGAGCAGCGAAGTTAGAGAGAGAGTAAAGAATCACTTTAGTTTTCAGAAGAAAATTGTATTTTAAGATATTCCGCTGTATCAGTATTAAATTGTATAAACTCTGATGTATATAAAAAGATTTATAGTAATGAAATAAAGATTCATTTGTTTAAAAATTCATTGTTATTATTCTGTGTTTCTGTGGCTGATTCTGTTTAAACCTTATAAACTAAATAACAATTCGTCTTTTTGAACGTTTCAAGTTGGTCTAATTACCGACTGGAGGCGGTCAGAAGGGGGAATGTTACAGAGTGGTATCAGAGCTTTGGTTTACACAAAGCTTAGTTTATGATGTTTAATATGAATAGTTACTAGAAACACTTTAAAAGGAGAATGTTTTTCAAAGCTAAAGAAGTATAAAATTGAATATGAAAATTAAGATTTTTAACTTAAGAAAAGTTAAATTGAATTGAATTAGTATTAATAAATATATGATTTGAAATTTAACTTAAGAAAAGTTAAATAAATTGAACTTGATCAGATAAATTTTTGAGATGGAAATTTAAGACTTGAAAGATAACTGATTATATAATATGAATTGGAAAGTTTAAATTAATAAGTTGTTTAACTTATAAAATGAGAAAGTTTAAGTAAAACCAGTTGGTAAAATGGTTAAACAGTTTTGTTAAGTAAAACAAAATCTGAATTTTGGATGGTGATATGAATTTGACTTTAGTAAAAGTTAAATAAAATAGAATTTCAAATAAATTTGAGCCGAACTTAAGCTGTATAGTGAAAATAAATGCAAGTGAAGATAAAATGAAACATGTCTTAAGTAATAGTGAATCAAATTGAATTTGATATAAAAATGAATTGATAAAGTGAAGAATGAATATGAAATTGAGTTATATAAAGGAAATTCAACTTTAATTGTAAAAGTGAATTTGTGAATATGGTGAGTATAAGAATTCAATCAGAATTGGAATATAAACCAATTGAAATTAAGTGTGTTAAACCAAATTGAATGTAAGCAAAGTAAATAAATTTGGTTTTGCTAGTTGATCGTATGGAAATTCATTAAGTGTTAATGAAATTGTATTAATGGAAATTGAAAGCTAAGTAATTGAATTCAAATTGAAAGATAAGTAAATTTAACCAGAATCAAATTTGATTGAATTGAAAGCAAACTAACTAGAATATAAATTAGTGAATGTGAACTAATTGAATATGAATGAATGTTAGTAAAAAATCCAATGTGAATGAATCAAATGTGATTAAAATTGGAAATCAACTCGATGAATGATTTACTAAAGAACCAGTAGATTATTTTGGAAATAGAAACTTGATAAATTTATATAATAGTTTAAAATGGAATTTTGAATTATTATAAACGGGCTATATTGAAGATTTGAAAGTGTTAATATAATATTGGAATTGTATAAGTGTTAAAAAATGAAATATTAATGGATTTCATAAGTAATGGAATTTAAAAGTTTTATAATGTGAAGTTATAAAATGAATCGAAGTTGCGAAATAAAAGAAATTATAAGTAATTTACTTATAATTAAAATTTTGATATAAAATTGAGTTATAAAGGAATGGTTAATAAAGCAATTTTTATAAATTGAAGTCTTTATGAATAGGAATAGAATTTATAAACGTTGTTTATAAATTCGAAACTGACTTATTTTGATAAGTAAAATTCTGTATAGTTTGTTAAAGGATGTATATTCACAATTTTGGACTGTGAATATATCATTGGATAAAATGGACATGTTTGGGGAAGTCGATATTTTTAAAACGAAGTTAATTGTTTTAAAAAGATGTTTTCAAAGGCATTGAATATCGAAAACCATAGATTTCAACATTCATTGTTGAAATAGACGTTTTCGAATATAAGGAAATGATGGACTATAACACTGTTGTTATAGTAAATGATTTCCGAAAGGAAATGTTTTATATAGTATTGGGATTTATACATCTATCTAAATTTCGAATCCCTATACTAGTGATTTTGAGTTGTCGTAACGATGTTTTACGTAACATTCGTTTTTGACTCAAATAAATATGTAAAAGAGAATGATTTCCTTAAAGATGAAATATATACTTAATTTTGATTTAAGTATATCGAATATTTTCAAATGTTGAAAATAAAATGGATTTGTGAATTACTTATTTTTAAATAAGTATGGAAATGTTTTTTCCAAATATGAAACGTTGTGAATATATTCCGTAAGGAATAAATGATTTGAAATTCATTTTTGAAGTCGAAGTTGAAAAGTTAAATGAGAATTTGAACAATTTGTTCAATTTGAAATTTTTCAAAAAAAGATTGAATCGTTAAGTTAAAATTGAGTTTAACTTCGACATCAAAGACAATATAAGTTGAGCTTTGAATTTCAGATGATGATTTGGATTGTATGTCTAACATTGTGAATTGATGACATAGCAATTGATCTCTATTAAATATATATATGTTGGTAGGGGAGAATTTATTCTCTTAGCTTAACACCCTTCTCTGAGACGTACGAGCTCAGAGGTTATATATCGATAGACATCAATTCTATGTTGAGAATTGACGATGTAAGCGTGAAATCCAAATTGAATGTGAAAGTCGATAATAAATGGAATTATGAATATGAATTAGGTTTGAGATAACCTTAAAATTTCCAAATCGACTTAGAGGAAAATTTTGAAATCCTCTATTTTGTTATGAATATGAGATATGTAAGTTTTCAGAACTTATATATATGAATGCGGTAAATTTGAAAACCGTTAGTTTGGAAAGACATTGTTATGGAAATCTTATGTAAGCTTACATGGATATGATATGTACGAAATGTGAAATGTAGTACTACATATATATGATATTATGTTTTCCAAACTGAGGATATGGAAAAGTACCTTCCATTTATTATTGGAGAAGGTATTGGAACTCGTGATGAGTGTCCATTTGAAATTCGTAGCTACGTAGAATTTTCCATAAGTTGGAATGTCCATTTGGACTAGAATCCCTCGTGATGGGATCATGTTGATTATGATGTATGTTAGCGTAATTTGAGGGGCGAGATGCCTACAGTTACAAGCGATTCCACTGGGATAGTGGCGCAACCGCCGAGTAAACTGCAATCTAAGCGCCAAAGCGAAATTTGAGGGGCGAGATGCCTACGGTTACAAGCGATTCTACTGGGATAGTAGCGTAACCGCCGTGTGGACCGCGATCTATGGCAACAACCATGGCGAAATTTAAAGAGAGATGTGAAATCTACGGTTACAAGCGATTCTACTGAGATAGTAGCGTAACCGCCGGGTAAACTGTGATCCATGGGGGAACGTGCTTTCCATATCCATTTTTAAAAGAATTTTTAAAAGTATTTTCACTGGGAATTGAAGCAAGTATATTTAGTACTTGGAGATTTTTAGACTTGCGCCTGGCCAGCGTATGCCTAATGTCTGTGAGAACGAAGATGGACTTGTTAAATTTCGAGTTAGCAAGTATTTTCAAACTGTAAATAGCAAATCAATAGTTTGAAATTAAAGTTTCAAAATTCCTACCTAATGAACTAAGGAAGAGGATCTTTGAAATGTTTTGAAAGTCCACAGCTTTGGAAGATATATATTATGCAAATCTCTAACGTGAAGAATTTTAAGTTTGAATCTGAGTTGTAAATCGAAAATGTTGATAAAAGACTTTTGCGTTTTGATTTTAGAAATCAATGATTGTAGAAATCATTGAATAAAAGAGAAGATAAACAAAACTAGAGAGATTAAACAAATGAAATGAATCCTATATTCATTTATTTGTATTGAGTTTCAAGCTTAGAAAAACTGTGTAGAGTATAAATATCGATGAAATTTTAACAACCTTTCCTTTTCGTGGACGAAAAGTTTTTAAGGAGGGGAGTTTGTAACGACCCTGAATTTTGAACAATTTAAATTGAAAATATTTAATTAATTTTAAATATTTGAACGATGATTTGACTTGAATTTCAAATTATCAGAATGAATTGGCGATTTAATTTTTGAATTTAATCTATTGAAAGTTGAATAAAATTTGAATCTACAATTTTAAGCTGGTTAAAAATAATTTAAAGGCTTAGAAAATTCATATTGATAATACTGGAGATAATAGAAGCTTCAGAATTGATTTTAAAAGCGATTTGTTCAATTTTGAAATTGTATCGTTTGAAATCGAATTTAAAAATAACCTTCCGAGGCACAGTCTCGGAATTTGACGAAACCAACTTCATTGCATCCGTAATATTGAATTATTACCGGATTTCAATTTTCGTATTTATCAAAATTGTTTTGCGAATACACGACGTATAAACGCGTAGAAAATCTATTCGGATTCAATTTAAAATTTCGGTGATAACCGGGGTTTTCGCATCGATTTGATATCATTGTTAAACGATATCTCTGCTAGTTAATTGCTTATAGGAGCTTCGATTCGAATTGGAATTCGTTTAATAAAAATTGTTGTTGGAATTTTTGAATCGGTTAGAATCCTTTTGAAAGAAAACAAGAAAAAATTTGTTAAAGGGTTTTGGGCTTTAAAATTTTATCTCGGCCCATTCATTTTGATTAAAACCCTATACCCGATCCCTTTCTCATTTCATTCACAAACCCTAAACCTAAAACAGACGAGAAGAAAAATAATGGCGGCTTCGTTTTCCTCCATTTTCAGCTACGCCTTAAATCACGTCCAACCATACCTTTAATCGTGCTACCCACGAAACCCTCCTCTCATTTCATTCGTAAACCTAAAGCAATCGAAAAAAAAAATGGCGGCTTTGATCTCGTCTCGTTCGATCTGGAAAATTAGGGCTTTGGCTCTTTGATTCTTTGTCGCTTTGAATTGGGGCTTCGAGACCTTCGTATTGGCGTCGCTGGAAAGGGCCTCGGCGTTCGTTCGATCCTTCGATATCGCTCGTCTTCAACTAGGGCTTCGTCTCCGTTCATCTTTGCTTCGATCTGCGCTTCGTACTAAGGTGAGTAATTTAATTACTCACATTTATTTCATACTACAGATGTTTGTTTTCTTGGCTATTTGATTTCGTTTGAATATTGGGCTGATTTCTGGTTTATTTAGGGTTTGAACCCCTTGTTTTGAGTTCGTATATAATTGTTCGAACTAATTTGAGTTGGCCATTTCTTTTCGTTCGATGTTGCAAACTGATGTTGATTTCGCACGTTTTTGTTGGCTTCGGCCATTCGATTTTGTTTTGATGCTGGTCATTGATCTTTAACCTCGCAAATTTCGTATGTTGTTGGGTTTTACTTGTCGCTTTAGGACTTCGGCCGAATTGGTTTCAACTATCGAATGTTTTGAAATCCCCTTTAGCTTTGATTCAAACTGCAGTTGCATTGGGCTTGATTGAAAACTTGATTTTGTTGGAAATTGTTTCTTTGATCTTATCTGGACTCCGAGTTGATTTGAAAAAAAAACGGCTTTGAATTTCTTTTTGGATAATTTACTTCGGCCATGATCCATGATTTCGTCTTGGACTTGTTTATTGCTTTCGACTTTGAGTCGCTTATCATCTGCATCGAATTCGAACTTGATTTACTGCAGGCTTTGATTTGTGCATTCGAATTTCCTATGGCATTCACTAACTTGATATTGGGTGTTGTTTGCTTCCATTTGCTCTGTTAAGTGAATTTAAATTGATGAGAACAGATACTATTACTGGGTCATAAGGAAGAAAACAAAAACAGATGCTTCACTTAGTCTTGGCATACTTACCTGTTAAATAAATTTAACTGATGTGAACGGACCACCCGCTTGATTTGAGCTGCTGTGTGATGTTATGTGATTTTTTTTTTTGAGGTTGCATTTCAACCCAGGTGCCTTTATTAACCATATTGTTGCCTATCTCTGCATACTCTGCTAGTTTAAATTATTGGTCATATTCATTCACTCGGTCTATTCTTGGTTGCATTAGCTTGTTTGGGTTGATCTAACCCTGGGTGCTGCTGTAGAATTTTGGCCCCATGATGTTGCCGAGTTGTGTTTTATTTACTGAATTTGGGTTTTACATGTGTTAAGGGTGCATACATGTGTACATTCACATATACATGTGTGTGTATACATGTATGTGCTGCTTGTTGCCTGTTGCCCTTGAGTATGTTGGTCTTGTTTTTTTCTGGTTGATGTAGAAGTTTGTTGTCTTCACTTTGCAGTTTTATTTCACTGTGACCTGTAGCCTTCACTGTTGTACTTCACTGTGTACACTTTGATGATCTTGTATATTGTCCAGTTTGTTAGACCTGTCTGCATTCAATTTGTTATCGTGGCACATCACTGGTTCATGCCTGAGTTCACTGTGTTGTTGTAGCTGTTGTTGATTGGTTGATGTACTTCTATATATGCTGTTCTGTATTGTCACTTTGATGCATTCATTCCAGTATGCATTGATGCTAATCTTTTGTTACTCTGTTGTCGAGTTGCATCCATGTGTTGCTGTATCACCATACATGTATATTCATGTTCGAAGTTTCATGTTGCCACTTGAACTTGTTTCACTGTGTTGAGCTGCACTTGTACGTCTGCATCCATTGCATACAGTTTGGACATATTGATCTTGTTGCAGTTTGGTTATGTGATGTTGCCTCTGTGTATTTATAGCAGTTGCATGTTGCACCGTTATCTATGCACACGAATTGGCGGGGCAGTGCACACGTGTACGAATGCACACGTGTGTACGGCAGCCAATAACACTGTTTATCTCTGTTGATGATTTAAATCTGCTGATTTATTGTTTAACACTGTTTAGTGTTAAAATTTTCGTTATCCGATTTCTTTGTTAAAAGAGTCGGATAGACGGGAATTATTGTGACTGTCGTCTATTTAAATTATTATTGCCTCTATGCACTAATAAACTGGTTTGAATTAGACTGACCTGTGTATTATTTTCTTTTGAATATAATACTCGGGTCAGACCGAGTATTTTACAGCTTGAAGATTTTCGAGCAGCGAAGTTAGAGAGAGAGTAAAGAATCACTTTAGTTTTCAGAAGAAAATTGTATTTTAAGATATTCCGCTGTATCAGTATTAAATTGTATAAACTCTGATGTATATAAAAAGATTTATAGTAATGAAATAAAGATTCATTTGTTTAAAAATTCATTGTTATTATTCTGTGTTTCTGTGGCTGATTCTGTTTAAACCTTATAAACTAAATAACAATTCGTCTTTTTGAACGTTTCAAGTTGGTCTAATTACCGACTGGAGGCGGTCAGAAGGGGGAATGTTACACATGATCTAAGCCAAGCTTGGATTTCAATGACACTCTCGGATCCCCGGAATGGCCTTCCACCCAAATCGGTGTAATCTCTACACAAGCATGCAAAACCGGATCTAGGATGAGTAGGCTCTGGGATGGGTCCGATAGCTTGAGCATTCTTAACAAGATCTAGAAGTTGTTGGGCAGACATAAACACTCCCTCCTGAGGAGTAGCACTAGATTGACCGGCGCTGGGACGGCCTGGTCTAACCATTTCCCTTCCTTTAGAAAGAAAGAAAGAAGAGGAGAAAGGTTATTCACAAAATAAATATCAAGCAAACTTGATAGATAAAACAAGGAATCATAAAGAATATAGGATAAAACGGTGTGAAGACTCGAATTAAATCCTATGGCACGATTCCTAAGAAAGACTTAGGACAATGATCCTTGCTAGATTATTCTACATTGTTCCGATGTTTGGCTCTGATACCAAGCTGTGACGCCCCACCTCTATACCCACGCTAGCCAAGAACACTACGGTGTAATGCTGTCAACTAGCACGGAGAATAAGGCTGTTTAGGAGTGACCATCTGTGTAATTGCTTTGTGCGAGTACCGATATGCCAGATAAAAATATAACTTTTCATCTCAAGAGGAAATCCGACATACCGATACAAACTCAAAGCTACTACACAGTGGCTATATGGACTTCGGAAACAAATATAGAAATAAACGCAACACAAATCAGTCACAGAAAATTCATATCACAAAGGCGGAAATAGATATGAATATAACACATGAAAGTGTACATCAGAGTAGTGGTCAAATAAGATCCACAATAACACAAAAGAATAGATACAAGTGCAAGACAATAGAATATGTATACATCAAGGAGTATAATCTCAAATGTATACAACAAAAACTACTAAACTAGAGTAGTTAGCCAAAAGTCAGATGATGGTTCCAGATATGAAGTCATGAGGAAGCACCTGTAAAATCTCAGTCTGACCCGAGTATTATTTAAGAAGAAAATAATAAACGGACCAGTCTAGCTATAAATAACAGATGATATGGTATAGAATAAAATATATGGCATGAGCATAAATATCCATAATGGCATACTACTATAAGTATGTAGTTGAAAATCATCAAGAGATTAATCAATATCACAAGAATCTTCTCAAAGATAAAATGGGGTATCATACCCTAAACTTGAATTCATAACAAGTCAATGACACACTAACTCACCAGTGCACAAAAGACTGATAAAACTTATCAAAGAAAATCACAAAAATTGGTGAAGCACAAACTCCAGAAATCATCACAGAAATCCAGAAATCAAATAATTCGGAGCAACGACGTCGTACAGCGTAACATCCGATGATCCAGAGACACAATAAATAGGAACAACGACGTCGTACAGCGTAACGTCCGATGAACCAAAGCACAACAAAAAGGAACAACGATGTCGTACAACGCAACATCCGATGAACCAACACACGATAAAAAGGAACAACGATGTCGTACAGCGTGACATCCGATGAACCAAATCATGATAAAACGGAACAACGACGTCGTACAGCGTAACGTCCGATGAACCAATACACGATAAAAAGGAACAACGATGTCATACAGCGTGACATCCGATGAACCAAATCATAATAAAACGGAACAACGACGTCGTACAGCGTAACGTCCGATGAACCAACACACGATAAAAAGGAACAACGATGTCGTACAGCGTGACATCCGATGAACCAAATCATGATAAAACGGAACAACGACGTCGTACAGCATAACGTCCGATGAACCAACACACGATAAAAAGGAACAACGATGTCGTACAGCGTGACATCCGATGAACCAAATCACGGTAAAATGGAACAACGACGTCGTACAGCGTAACGTCCGATGAACCGAATCAAAGAGACATCGCACATTGCTAGTCTAAATCACAAAAATGATCGTCATGATCATCAAGAAGTGTTAATTACACTAAGCTAGTAAATATATGAGTTTAGCTTCATGTCCCATAACCACTAGCTTAACTTAAATATTTACGAACAAACTGTAGATCTTCACTAGAAAATTGTCACAAGAGATTCAATCGAACAAGTCCAAGAATTAACCGGCGAAGTAAACGCAAGCGTTTCATACCATTCGTTTTACTAAGTCGTTTAATTAGATTTCTCATACGAGTGAGGTAAAGGTTTGTATATACTAATAGATTAGAAAACGGTTTTATAAACGAGCTTTGTATTAAAAATAGAGTTGAAATCATCTTTGTAAAGAGTTTGAATATTTACTATTAGTATAGAAAACCTTTATATTTTTAAAGTGACAAATCACCAAAACGATTGTAGAAACAATCAATCATCAAAATTCACATTCGAAGACGTGAATAAAATCCAAAGAAATCGATACCGAATCCATCAAAATGGATATTCCAAAAATCTCAAAGAAAAGGTCATCAAAGTCGATAAATATGATAACAACAAATGGGAAACAACACGAATCGATTAAATTTGGATAATCGAGCAAAACAGGCAAACTGTCAAAAGACAGCAGATTCAGACGTCTGAAAGAAGTAGTTCAGACGTTTGAATCTGGAAAATTAAAAGTTTTCTAGACCATAATTCAGACGTCTGAACCATAATTTCAAACGTCTGAAAATAGCTGAAATTTGTCTATTTTCTTTCTGGTTGCTCAAGAGCCAATTCAGACGTCTGAACCATAATTTCAGACATTTGAATCTGGAAATAGAAATTTTCCAGAATACCAGTTCAAACGTCTGAAATATCAATTCAGACGTCTGAAACTGGAATTTCAGACATTTCCTGAACCTGGACCAATGATGGCCAAACGATATTGATAACGATCAGACGAGCAACAACGATTAAGGAATTATGCCAAGCGACAACCCAGCCTTAATGGCTCTTCGATACGCCTCGAATATCAATGTCCAAATATCCATAATAGGATTTTTCACAAAAATTAAACCAAAACACCAAAAATTGGAATATACACAAAATCGATCCAAACCAAAATCAAATGGACATGAATTAGTGTTAGGAATTCATACCTAACAATCGAAGATAATTATAGCCTAAGATGTGAGATAAAAATCTCACCTTTGAACCCAAAAACGATAAAGCAGAAGCTTGAAAGCAAAGAAGGATCAACCACTCTTCAATCCCAACACAAGAAGCTTGAATCTAAGCTTTAAAAGAAGAACATTCCCAAAGTTAGGTTTAGGAATTTCTGAAATTGAAGAAGGAAAGAGTTGGAGAAGATGAAGAGGAGGCTTACCAATGGCTTCTCTTTGATTTTGGAGCAAGAATTTGGATTTTGCAAATGAACTAGGGCTTGGAATTTCTAATTCCCTTTCCGTTACACCATTTTCAGTTGAAGCTTGAGTTTGAGGAATGAGAATGAGTGAATGGAGAGGAGAGGGCTGAGTTAGGGTATTAAGTTAGCTAGTGGGCTGAATCCAAATCCAAAACCCAAATAGAAAAAGTAGCAAAATTCAACTTACTCCAAACATATCAAAGTTTATACTTAAAAGATTGTAAATGGCGTTTCGAACTCAATGGAAGTGGTCTCGAGTCCTGATTTGACCGTTTGCAAAAAGTAGCTTTTCGGACTAAAATCCGACGAACGATGTTATATTTAAATAAGGGTAAGTTTGGCTCACATCCCTAACAAGTTTTAAAATAGAGAAAACATCCTTCACAACCAACATTTACGTTTCCGCTCCCTATTTTCAAATTCACGCACGCAAAAGACCCAAATACCCTTTATGTTTTTAACTTTTCAAACGTGTATAACTTTATTTACAAAAATCGGATCAACATAACGTTTTCACCAAAAAATCGTAAATTTTATGATCTTTAAAATGAGATCCATTGTTGATACCAAAAATTTAAATTTGTATTAAAGCTGCAATTATTTCAAATATTTGCAGACAATTCAGCAAATATTGAACATTTTCGATTTTTTTTCAAATTTATAAAAATTGCAAAAAATTGCAGATATTTCTACAACTATATGATATAGTTGCAGACATTTCCGCAACTATATGGTATAGTTGCGGAAATGTCTGCAACTATATTGTATAGTTGCGGAAATGTCTGCAACTATATGCAATAGTTGCAGACATTTCTGCAACTATTGCATATAGTTGCAGAAATGCAACTATTGCAAATAGTTGCAGATGCAACTATTGCAAATAGTTGCAGAAATGTCTGCAACTATTGCATATAGTTGCAGACATTTCTGCAACTATATGGTATAGTTGCGAAATGCATCTATATGCAATAGTTGCAGACATTTCTGCAACTATTTGGTATAGTTGCAGAAATGTCTGCAACTATTGCATATAGTTGCAGACATTTCTGCAACTATTGCAAATAGTTGCAGAAAACGAACTTACACTGTATTTCAGTAAAAATCTTTTATTGCAAACAGATAAATCATTAAGCAAGGATAATTTTATCGTTCAATATAAACCAAATAATCACAGATAGAAAAAGTGAAGCACAATATAAACGAGGGTATTTATGGAAAAGAATTAAGCTGAAACAAAAATAGGGACCGGATTTATAAAGTTTCGAACGGAAGGAGTTTTTGTGAATTACGTTTGGTTTTAGGGATGTGACCCTAATTTTCACTTTAAATAAAATATTTAAATATGCAATCGATAAATATGCAGGTTGTTAATTCATTAATATTATTTATAAATTAAAAGGAGTTAAATAAAATTATTAAATCCATTTAATTAACATTTAATTCACAATTCAAATATTTAATTATTCCCTATATTTGAATTATAAATTATTAAATTCCAAAATTCAATTATTTTAAATATTTAAAATTAATTAAATGTTTAAAATATAATAACCAAAATTTTGGGTCGTTACATGATTGAAGATGGAGCTCTTTGAAATGCAAGGGCTACTTACTACAAATCCTAATGGTGATTCTAAAAAGGATGCATTAAAAGTAGTGCCTTCGTTTTGTTTATATCCTGAATAACTTGTATGGACGAATGTTGGCATTTCATTGTCGCTTGGAGGGTAGTGTTAGCATTCCAAGTAGGATTTGCTAAAAAAAGGTTAAAACGTAGCCTCTATCCTCAATAACCGGGAATGACTATGTAGTTCACTCCATTAGGGTATGTCATCACCCTTATATATATATATATATACTTATATAATTATTTATGGATTTGGTTGTGCATGAAAGCTCTCAGGAAAAGGTTGCAAAGCTACCGGGGTTGTGACATATTCAGTACTATCCAGTAGGGGGTAGGCTAGTTCTGATTCGCAGGGGTCGAAAGGTTTCAACCTTGGTACATATTATAGAGGTGTACTATGGTAGACGGTGCCCCAGTAGCCTTGTCATTGTATGAAATCCATTCTCCAATAAGTGCCTTTGGGACTTAGTTGTATACCTATAATGTTGGAATTTAGTTAATGCAACAATTTGGCTATGATTCAATACTTATTTTAAACCCTAGACATTATCATAATATCAGAAGATTTCCTATGAAATGGTTTGGTTATTGTAAGGTGAAAACCCGTCCATATTTATATGCGACATGGTCTTATGAGATACCTTTATTTTGAAAGGTTTTATAACATTAAAAATCCATTTGAAGTGTGTTTTCCATGCTGGTTTACCAAACTGATCCGGTGTTATTTTCTTAAAATGCTAGGGTTAGACCAAGCATATTTTCAGATTTAGCTATAGATGCTTTGGAGCTTTAGGAGACGAGCTGGAGGTCTCGTTGACGTACTCACATATATTTTATTTTCCGCTGCATTTGTTAGTTGTATTTATTAGCAATTGTGAGGACGGGTTGTTATAACCGTCCAAGCTGATGATAGATTAGTGTACTCTATTTGATGTACGTATATTGTAGTTTTTCTTTTGTAAAGATCTTTTGTATATTATATATTACTCGTCACGATGTGAGATTTTGTTATGTCTTTCTTTTCTTTTCCCCTAAAAATCTGTCTTTCCGACACTTGAATGTTTGGCACGTAAATACCATGGATGTATTAGTGTCGACTTTTTAGGGTCGAAAAAACGGGTCGTTACATATTCATTGTTGGATTGTTGATTAGGATTGAGATGTCTGAAAGTATCTAAAACAAAACAATAGTAAACAACCTCAAAAATATGAATCAAAGTAAAGATAACTATATGACAACTAGCCAACTGGTAGTGAAATTAAGTTCTCCAAGTGACAACTTATAGTTAGTTTTAATAATGCAAACAATAAATGGTCGAGTGGTTTTTTCATTTCAAGTAGGATTTTCTACATAAATATCTATTGTAGCTATGAAAGAAACTTCTATGGCTTTGAGTTTACCTTTTTTACAAGAAGTGATGGTCACTTGAATAAATAGTTAACTTGAAATACACGAATAAAGTATTTTAAGATCAATATAAATTCTCAAGAACTAACATTGTGACAAAAGGATTTAGTCTAGATTTCAAATCAATTTTTTTATACTATCCCACAAATATACATATACATCAGTTACTTTTTATCTTTCATTGGTCAATTAGTAAGCTCTGACAAAGAAATGAAGTAGTAAGAATAAACTGCCTTATAATGTGAAAGAAACTAATGTAGTGTTTATACACAGATAATAGGAACACTGTAATTTTTTAACAAATATAAACAAATGAAAATGGATATGGTGAAAATGAGTGATGGGCTCCATCAATAAAATAATTGATTTTAACAACATAAAACTTAGTATGCATTCTGAAGAAGAAGATGCATAATTAGTTAAAATACATATGAGAAAATGCATATTCTTTTATTGCCGCTTGTGATGCATGTGTTTACCACATTTTTGAATAAAGGTTTTAATAGTTCTACACTTTAATCCTATTATATAGGATGATGAAATAAAGATTTTAGTAGACTATGTTTATTTTCAGTTTTGTTTTATTTTGGGCATGTGTGTAAAATATTAAACTTCAGAACACTTTAACTTACTTATAGCTTAGTTAACATGACCATAAATTTTATGTATAGGTGAGTGTTTCCAGTGGCAATGTATTTGCTTGATGCATGCATTCCACCAACTATATGCACCTCATTGCAGTATAAAAAAGTTCCTTTCTGTAAATAATAACCTGTTGACTTTATGTGAGACTGTTATGTTCTTATTTGTAAAAAAACCTCCATTGCATTATGAAAAGGTTAATTGTTCCCTCAAGCATTACAACCTTACATGAGCGACATAATCTTGAACCCAGCTATATTAATGTTGAAGTTATCAAAGCAAGGTTCCTAATAGCTAATTAGGGAAAGAGACATTAAACATTACATGAGTCGTTGAACCTTATTTTTAACTCTTGCCTGTGACCACCAGCAAGTTTAACAATCAAATTACTATCCCTCAAAAATTTAAAGGTAGGCTATATTCTACAAAAAAAAATTAACAAAACGAGAGTACTTACAAATCGTAAATAATATAGTCAACCATGTTTAATTAATTGGCTTACTAATTCATAAGTTACAGTCGCTGATAATCCAAAGTTGCAAACAAAGTTGAGAAAACTAGTGTTTGTATCTTAAAAATGTTGAATTAGAGAAAGAAGAAGAGCGAATAAATTTTTTTATCAAGAAGGAGAAGGATTTAATTGACGTTATTATGGAATTTTGAGATAACCCAAGTAATTCTCTAAGTACCAAAGTCGTTATTCCAAAAACAATACATCCCTTCTTATTCCATTACATTTTTTCTTATTATTATTCTAGTTCTAATAAATAACGTTTTGACTATCAATGGCCATATAACTAAGGGTGGGGGTAGAGATAGCAAGATTTACCACATAATTTGTAAGAGGAAAAACTGGATAAATTGTAAAGGAGTAAAAATGGAAAGCGAGAAATATTATTTTGCTACAAGGAAGAGTGAGACTTATAGATTGTGCATTAGCATCAACCTTAAGAAATAAAACATCAGGGTACTTGTTATGCATAGTGGGCACCATGTAGCAGTGAAGTCAACCACCACCTATATTGATACATCAAAGAAACAAAACATGAGTAACTAATACTTGTTATGCATTATACGACATATATATGGTATAACAATATGCATTTGGGGATCATCTACGAGCATGGCCATGGCTAGAAATAAGTACAAAAGAATAAGGAAATATAAAGGCATTTTCGATATCAGCTTCATAAATATATTTTTAGATTAACTTTTAAACTAATTGTCAGTGTCAGCCCCGCAGTAACCGCAAATCAACAAATTTTGTGGCCTTAAATTTCCAAGATCTACATTACAAAATAGCATGGCATATATATATATATATATATATATATATATATTCATATACAATATAATATGTTGATAGATTGTGGTTAGTCACATGTTATGAATGCCCTTGATTTAGCAAAAGAACACATTTTTCAAATAATTTTTTTGAATTTCCCTACAAAAGCATCTAAGCTTTTGTTAAGTGTAATTTTTTGAAGCAAACATTCAAATCAATAAAGTACCATATATTACATAGTACATAAACCTTTAATTTTTCTTATTTACAGCCAAGATGTTCAGCCTTGCAAAATAAACCCCTTATGCATAGATCAATTTAACCACAGCTTCATGGCTAAAGTAAAGAAAATGAAAGTCGTCGACATGACTTTATTTCATGCAAAGTCAACATTTTATCATTTTACAAATCCAAAGAAAAGCTACATCAGTAATGTAGGAAATTCAAATTTAAATACATATATATACTCTTTGATATCTACATGACCAAAAATTACTAACATTATATACTTTAGCTTAAAATCATCAAAAATTAATCAAGGAAAAAAGCCGCTAGTCAGATTACAAAAAAAGAAACGGAAAGGTTGAATAAATGAGTTGACCAAGGGTATGGGTAAAAAATTACCAACTATCGAATAACTCCATTGTTGATTTGGAGGTATCAGGAGTGAATCTGAGATGGCGTGTAGTTACGGTTGAAATCGTTTATGGAGTGAATTGAAAATCAATAGATTGATTTTCTAAAGTGAATCAAAAAAATTAATGTTAGGCAGAATTTAGGTTAAGAGAGTGGAGATCAAAAAATGAAAGAGTAGTAATTTTTAGTTTAGGCGGCCTTGGTTTTTACTTTGTTAAAATAAATACCGCCTTAATTTCAACACCTACATTTTTAAACGGGCTAGGTTAAATATAGCGGAGTATTTTTATACACATTTTATATAGCAAAATTTACTGCTTTTTTTTACTTTAATGACTTCTATATAGCACTTTAATTATAATGCTATGACATGGTGCTGTATATATTAGATTTTCTTGTAGTGTACCTTGTCGATGATAAGTAATGAAGATCAATAAATGAATTTGATCAACACTCAAAGATATGGGAGATTGAAATATAGCGTCCAAAGACAGACGCTTGAAGTGTTGTTTCCCTATGGTAGGAAACGACAAGCAGTTAAACACTTCTTTGACTACACCTTTATGTATGGCCAGATGGAACTCGACCGAGAATAAACAAGGTCGGCTACGGAGATTGCCAAATTAATAACAAGTTCTGTTTAGTCAAAATAGAAATACTTTGGCAATGATAAATAGTACTACGCAATGGAGTATAACTGAGTAATCATAGAAATTTACTTATATCTACAGAGCTATAATAAGTAATAGAATTGAACAGACAAAGGCATGTATAATATAAACGATCAAGTATCACAAGTAATTATGTTATATGTGCAGGTAGTAGTAAATAAACAAATGAAATAAAAGTGCAGATATGTAAATATGACAAAGATTTTACATAAAACAGTCTTTTATTTACAATCACTTTTATAAAAAGATTGATGGGGCCGCTCCTGCATAATGCTAGTAGCCTACATGGAAGGAAAATCAGAATACATCAAAAAGCAATGAAGCTGCTTTGGAAAAAACCAAGCTAAAGGCCTACTTCTTCTTGCTTCATTTTCTGCCACCCTTGTGATCATCCTTCACTGGGTACTTCTTCATATCCTTACCATCTCTGGACTTCTTGTTTTTGGACTACAATTTTTCTGGAGTGATCCCCTTGGAAGGTCTCCTTCTATCATCATCTTAAGGGGTTCTATGGGCTTGTCAATGGAAGGATTGGAAGATAGCGAGGAACCATCGATGTCGTGGCCTTTTGAAAGCTTAATTTTTAAGAGAGGAAGCTTGGTAATTAGGCATAGTATATCGGTGCCGATAGCATGCCTTCGGTTCTCAGTTCTAGCTTGATTTTAATTTTTCCATTGTCAACCTTCAGCCTCTCTGCCATTGCAATGTGGTCATTTGGGTCATTTAGGCTGGTAATTATATTTTCTTCCTCCAGAGATTGGTTGGTCTCTTCAAATCCTTCCAAAGTCCTTATTTTTTATGAATCAGGATCAGAGCTAGAGCTAGAATGAGGGATTGGGACAGTTAGCGGAGGAGGAAGTGACATATGACCTATAAGTTCACAAATGGTTAACTAAAGGTTAGCGATGGCCTCGGGCATGAACCGAGGCTTCTTAAAGACCGGAGAAACAAGGTAAATATCTTTGTCAGGTAAAGCTCCTTCGATTGGAAACTTGGCCATTTCGCCCTCGCCAATGGACAATTGAATAGGTTGAGTGATGAAAGGTGGGATGTAAGGCTCAATGGTAGTTATAGTTGTAGATACTAGGATTTAAATATGAGTTGCCTCAGAAGTGGCCACCACCGGAGGAGTAACATCCATTGTAGGCTCTGCAAATTTTGGAGTAGATGGTTCTACTAGATCCAATGTTGTAGGACTGGTAAGAGCGTCAGTGGCGGCTTTCCCACAACCGTGCTCTCCTCAACCAGGATGGCCTTTCCTTTCTCAAGATCTAGTATGTCTTGCTCATCCAGGAACTTTGCTTTTAGCTGGTCTTCAGTCAGGCCTTCTCCGGCCTCAATTAATTGTCGGATAATCTCTACCTGTGCATCAACAAGCATAACAAGGTAGCTACCCCTATCTATTTTAGGTTTTTGTCCTATATGACATTTGCAAAGAATTATAGTAGGTTGGCATTCATCTCCTTGTTGCTCCTCTGCCTTGGTCTTTAAGCTCTTTGATTTCGACTTTAGCCACATCAAGATCGATCCGAGCTTGGGTTTTGAAGTCTATTTCAGCTTTTAGATCAGCCCTAAGCCTATCAACTTATGCCTGAAGTATTTTAAGTTCTTTAGCCTAAAACACCTCTTCTGTGGCCTTAACTTGTGTTGTAAAGACTCCACTCTCTTGATAAGCTTTCATGAGTTGGTCATTAATGACTTTGAGATCTTGAGTATATGTGGTTTCCAACTCCGTAGTTAGCTCTTTGGCATTCAGGCTGATTAGAGAGTGCCATCCTTTGTTTTGTGATTAATTTTGACTTAGACTTGTAACCCACCATAATATTATCTTGAGATCTTCCCTCACTCTTGAACGTCTGAATTTCTGCGTGATTAATTCTATTGACGTCGGAAAGGGCTTTGACGAGCTTCTTCCACTTGAAATACTGTTCAACCTTTTCATTTATCCCCTCAACTCTATGGTTGGCATCCTCATGGGATATGTCTTTGAAATTTTGTGAGATGTCTTTAAAATTGTAATGACATCATTCCCGTTAAGTAATAGCCAGGTAGAGTAGCCTGCATTCTGGTGCAGACAATAATGGATTTACCTAAAAGGGGTGGTGGTAAAGTAGTATAGCATGATATTTCTTTAGATTTATTAGGAGTCGACATGGTGATGACTAGGGGCAAAGATTTTGGAGATGTTGCGAGAGAGCTTGAGGTTGAGAATGTGGTGAGATGAGCCAGAAATAGGCTCTGGGCGATTGTGAGAATCGCGTAGTTTCATCCCAAGGCCATGGTGCTCTTTCTCCTCCATTCGGCATCTCCTCCTTCTCTCCTCAACCTCCTTGTATTCTTTCTCCTTTCTTATTCTCCTTTCCTCCTCTATCTCCTAGTATGTGCTCGAGCATTGTGGGTGAGGAACCAGGGTGGATGAGCGACGATGACTGGTGCCCAGGAGGTGATAGTCCATAACGTCTCTCGTCATTGTATCTAAAATGGAAGAAAAAGGAATATCAGAACTAACATATTGAATTGAGGACAAGTGTATGATGTTTGTACACGTGATCCTAGTGGTAGTGAAGTGCTGATTTTTCCCTAAGTATCCTACATACCTTGCTCGGTGATTAATAAAGAAAGGGTCTAATCTACCTCGGCTAAGAGATCCCTAGATGGAAAATTGAACTCCTCAGGACTCTCATTGAAGACGATCTCAATTAGGACATCCAGATCGCTCAAGGAGCCAAAAATATTCTCTAAGGAGCTCATGGGAGAAGTTGCTTCTACAACCGGTGCTAAACTAGGACCGAATGCTTGCTGTGAAGATTTGATTATCAGTCACTACTGACAACGCGAAACAAGTAAGGTATCACCTTCAAGGGACTTTCTCTGTAAGATTCATTGTCTCCAAGATCAAAGTCATCTTCGTCGTCATCCTCTTCACCTTCCTCACCTTCTTTTCCTTCCACTTCCTTCTATTCTCCACCTTCTCTTTCTCTTCCTTTATGCTTTTCACCTCTTTCCTCTCCTCCTGCATTGGCCAAATTTTAATCCACCACTTTTTCCTCTCCTTCATCAACATTCATCTCACCGCCCTGGTCATCATAACATCATTGATTATCGTCGTCGCTATCAGGAGTGGGGGAAAAAGACCTGACAATAGCCTTAGACTTCTTAGAAGGAAGTGAAAGAGGAATGAAATATCTCTCAGGATAAAGAAGGGAACATTGTCGAAGCCTTTCATTTGTAAGTAGATAGGTGGTGGTGTGGTGTTGAGCGTTAATGCTTTCCAAACTTTCTAAGTTGTTGGAATGCACATCGCTACATCTCGTTCAGGAAGTCCTGCAAAGAGAAGTAAACGAAGTTAAGCCCTTGGATAAAGAGAATCCAAGCGTGAAAAGTGGGTTAAGGAAGAAGGCTTACGTCCATACAACCGGAACTAGTAGAAGCCAAATGGGCATCAAACGAAAAAATTCTTCGCCCTTGAAGTAAGAACGCTTGTTGTGAAGCGCGAAGATAACTTCGCAGCGATACCAGGCTTCGATGATTAGTAAAGAGGGCGAGTCAGCACTCTTCTTGAAACTAGGAAGATGTATCAGCTCCACGAAGGTTGGTGGTCGATATAGTCTCATCTTAAAAAAAAAGTTAAGAAAGGGCGTATCGATTAAGATGCACTTGAGTTGGAGCTAGTGTGATCTATTGCTGAAAGAATTGAAGGAAGCTATTGAAAAGTGGGAGTGCTCCACTTTGGCACATGTACTTACTGCATATTGTGCATCCCTGAGGATGGTTTTGCACCTGCTGATCGATTGTTGATAATAAAACGTCACCCTCCAAGATTCCATGATGAAGACAGATTGTATGAGGTGATTCTATAGTTAATATTGATGGTGTTTGATTTAGAGGGCCGTTTGAAGCCCTTAGTACAAGTTGTTCGTTCAACGAAGGAGGCTTGATCTAGAGTGGTGCCATTGGAAGTAGTTTCCCTTAAAGTTTGGCTCTGATTGACCATCTTGCTCCAGTTGGAGTGGACGTAGAGACCTAAGCAATAAAAGAGCCAACATCAGGAGGAGTTGAGGATTCAGAACCAAATTTCAAACGAGGCGAGTGGCGAGTTCTTCTAAATTGGAAAAAACCTGATACCGAACATGGACAGGTAGTTTTTATTTTGAAATTTTACTTTAGAAAAGCCCATGTGATTGACATGCTGAATCCCAAGGATGTCAACGTGTATGGACCAAGCAGATTATGATTCTCGACTGTGGCAGTGTGAGTTGTCAATCTATGTAGCGTGCGCCCTATGTTTAGAGTACAGTGAATGGAACACTTTGTGTGATAACCCGCTCGTGCTGGCAAACGAGCTTTGTCACACGGTGGAACTATGTGGTTGATCTTACCTATTATCACGGAGTGGACTACATGGGAACTGCTATCTGTAGCAATGCGGAGCCTTCTTTGCAGGTGCGCAGAATTGTGGTGACTCAGACTATTTGCTTGTATGATCCATTTTGATGCCAGAATGCATTTAATGCTACCGTTCTTCGAAACCATCTTATTGAAGCCAAACTATCAATTTGTGCCCAACCAAAGTTTGGTGAAGTCAACCAAAGCACCTCATATGTGTAGGAACTAAAAGCCATCATAAGGTTAAAATCGACCAACGAAAAACCTAAAGTGTGAACTATGACAATAAAAGGCCGACACCAAGAACGAGAACAACTAATGAAAACTAGGCAGTGGTTAGTGTTAGCTTCGTGTGAGACCCGAGGTTTTCTAAAGTTGCATGGATCTTGAATTGAAAGAAAGTGTTGGCATTGTGGTCGATCACGAGTAAAAAACGACGATAATCCCCTAGCCGTAGTTGAATAATGGTGGGCTGAGTTTGGCCTTGGCATCACTGTACAATGATCTAAGGCTGAGGCATAAACCTAAAAACCTAACTCAATTCGATCTGGATCTGATCAAGGAGGAGTCGGAGGTGCTGATTTCAGGGCAGAATTCCTTGTTAGGGCAATGAAGATCACTTGGAGCGGTAATAGTGATTGTCGTCAAGTTGAAGGAGCGACGGTGGCAGCTTGGCACTAGAATCGAGATGGGCGGCCGTAGGAAGACTTGATATCACAAGGCAAAGGAAGTTAGGCAGAGTAAAAAAGGGTAAGTACAAAGTGATAATGGAATCTCTAAGTCCACAATATATAGATAATGCTTATCGAAGTGAAAATTCATGTCAGTGCCGACATGAACCTTATGCTACCAACATAATTTTTTTAAAAGAATAAAAATAAGAAGGAAATCTCACCTGTCTAGGCACGGAATGATATTTAGTATGATGTTGATCTGGACCTTGGTGCGAAAAAAGGTTCAACAAATATATAAAGTGACTGAACAAATGCTCTTACAACCGTGACAACTCTTTGAGGTGACTCTTAGATAACTGATAAATTTTTGTACACGACCATTCTTTACTTGTCTCGATCCCAAGCATGCTTCATTTCCAACATAAGCATACTTTAGGGGAAAGGGTTATCTAGTATTTGAACCAAGAAACTTTAAAATAAATCTAGACGTCGAGATAATGACAAAATGGTTCAAGGACTTAGGGGAAAGTTCAAGATAATGATGCAAAGGACCACTAGGAGTTTGAGGATCCAACCGGGATGTCCAAGAAGTCGGTACCGACATGAATAATGTCGATAATGAGTACTTTGGTTCGTGCTATTTTGGGCAACTGCATTATGATCAAGTGTTAGAACCATAAGATGGTCATCTTGGGACCCATCTTTGAAGAAGGAGGTGAACGACTCCGAAGCTATGCAAAAAAGAAAAAGTACTATATAAGCTAGATCATCTAGGTACCGAGATGAATCGATGGGCAAAATTAAAACTAGAGCTTGAAGACTTAGAGGTGCAAGCTAGCATGAATTCATGTCGACACCGACATGATTTTTGTCTACGGACCGACCTTTTCTTCCCACCTATTCTCTTAGATCAAGATCTTTACCTGGTCTTATGCAATCTGATGTCTTTGATGGGCGTTTCTCCTATAAATAGCAAGCTTAAAGCAACAATGAAAGGACTTTGGGGCCTTTATTTAATTCTTCATCTCTTATCCTCTACATACCATTGTCATTTTAAAGCTAACTTTTGATGTCCTAGATCGAAAATCAAATTGCAAAGCTATTGTACTTGTGTCAATCAATCTATGATAAGTTTAAAGTGGACGTAGGCCGTAGAATTTCTCTAAACCACCATAAATTTTTTTGTGTTTTACGGTTTTCTTATTGATTCTACTTGGATCCACTCATTATTATTTTATTTTAGGTGTCATGCCAATTTTTTATTCAACATTTATTTATACTTTTATACTATTAAGTTCAAACTAATTTCAATTTTATTTATACAACTTTACAAATTCAAATTTAAATAATTTTAAATTTGTCTGTTTATAACCTTTCTAAACTCAAATTTAAATAATTTTTAAAATTTTAATTTATAACCTTTATGGATATAAATTTAATTTCTTTTTAAATTTATCCATAATCTTTATAAATTTTAACTGTAATTTAACATGGTTTTTAATTAATTATTTTATAAATTTTAGAATACAAATTTTGAAACAATTTTTAAATTTATTCAAAACCTTTCCAAATCTAAATCTAAATTAAAAAAAATTAAATTCACATTTTATATATTATTATAATAACACAATATGAGCTCTAATACCATAGTTGGATCCGCTGCATCGAGCAACGTTGTAAAATATGCAAATTTATATAAAAGTTCCTTTTTTAGTTATTATGTGCTTGATCATTTGTAGTGTTATCATGAATAATGTTGTTAACATTAAGTCAGATTTAATGTTTTATTGAATATTTTTATTTGAATTATAAGTTATATCATAATATCACTATTTTAACAATATTAATTCGATTTACAGTGTTGTTGTTTATTTAAAATTATTGCGAGATGATTTGTTATCAAATTTAATAACATTTACTTATTTTGTAAATTTAATAATAAAATAATTTTCTCGTATAATGTTGTGTGTGTATGTGTGTGTGTACACCAACTATCAACAACAATAATAAAATAAATTTACTGTCAATTCAAGTAACATTAGTCCAAGTTTAATATCATATAAATACATATTATAAATTCAAATGATTATGATTAATCTAGATTCAAATATCAAATACTCTAATTCAACGAATGTCATATTAATATATTAATTTCAATTAATGGTGATGAAATGAAATATTTAAAAATAATATTAAAATTGCAATGCCTAATTTACACTATTGGAATTTAGTGTACAAATTACTTTAGAGAATGTCAATTTGTTCAGAATTCTAATACAAACTCAGAAGTGAAAACCATATGTAAAATGGAGCTTCTATTTAAGGGTTAAAAGAGTTGTAAACTAAAAGTGTTAATATGCGATTTTTTTTGAAAAGCCAACCGGTTTTTATAGTGGTTTGTCCACTTTTTATTAGAAACAATAACTTTAAAGTACTAGAGTAGAGCTGAACTGCTCTAACTACTAGAAATAATATCTTTAAAGATCAAGAGTGGAGCTTAAATGCTCTAACTACTAGAATAAAAAAAGGGACAGTTTGGCACAAGTCCCTAATAAGTTTCAAAATACACAAAAACCCCAGTAAAAAAAGCTTGTAAATTAGGTCCCTAAAATTAAGCTACCGAATAATGGCATAAACTTATGCAATTATTCTGTGAATAATTGCAGAAATTTCAGCAATTTTTTCAAAAAATTGCCGATATTTCCACAATTATTCACTGGAAAATTGCGAAAATTTCCGCAATTTTTTGAAAAAATTGCGGAAATTTCCGCAATTATTCACCGAAAAAATTGCATAAATTTATTCAACTTTTGGATATAATTGCATAAATGTCTGCAATTTTTCATTGAATAATTGCATAACTACATGCAATTACTTAGTAACTTAATTCTAGGGACTTAATTTACATACTTTTTTTTACTGGGTTTTTTGTATTTTGAAACTTATTAGGGACCTGAGCCTAATATTCACATAAAAAAACATGAGTATCCTTCCTCATCTAAGGAGGTGGCACTTCCCGGAACAGACAGATTAGGTCCAATAACATCTACATAACCGGAAAAGAGACGAGCAAGGTATGGACATAGTCCTCAGACTCCGGAGACTAGATGAGACTTCTATCCTAAGTAGAGTCTTCAAATAACTGCTTATTTCTCTCACCAAGCTCACCTTCAGTAGCCAAAATAAGGGCATCACCCGAGACATTATGGAAAAGGCAACGGTCCTCATCAATCGCATTCGAGACGAACCGATATTACTTACACCTAGAAGAGTTGTTTCGCATATCAAAAGCTCTATGTTCCCAAGACTACTCGGTACGCATCCAACAGATAGGAGGCTGGGTGCATATTGGAAAATCTCTTTTATGGGGACTAAAGGTTCCAAAGAGGGAGGAGCATTTCGTACAACTATTTCAAAGGAGGTTAGGGTCATTAAACTGTCCATAGGATGAACTAATGGAGTAGCAGCAGACAAGGTTGGCTTGGGAAACCATTTCCTTATAGGTTGGCGAGGGAGGGGAATTTTGGCTAGAATAGATAGTGAGGAATGCTTGGGAACTGCAGGGGATCAAGCAAGGCCATACTTACAAGAAGAATCAATATGACCAAAAAAGTAGCATGAAGTGCAAATATTATACTTCCAGCTATAGCTTACATTGGCAATTGCTACTTGGTCCTTAGCTACTCTAACACGCAGCTTTGAAAGAAGCGGTTGATTTGGCGTGATCTCAACCAACGCTCTAACAAAAACAAGTCTCCACCTAGCCATCAATTCGCATCAAAACATCTGAAGTCTCCAATTATATTTTCCAACCAGTTAAGACCTGTCATAGGTTGAAGGATAGATGAAATATTGGTAAAATTAGCCCGATCCGAAATCGAAAGAACATGTTCCTAAGCTAAATCAATAAATGGAGCCCAAAGAGTGATGATAAATGACTTCCCATCAATAAATATAGGCTTAAATTAAGGGATCCGCAGTCTCTCTTCCAAAGAAGAGAACTGGAAAAGGAACATGGAGTTATCAAAGCGAACCTTGAGACCACCTTTGAGCTTCCAAATTTGCCTATAATGCTCACATACAAGATCATAAGGGGTTTGGAGTCCAAAATGAATCCTACTAGACAATCTTTCCAAAATTCAGAACTGGCTTCTAATACTTCTTGCGGTGGAATCATAACTCGGCCTTCTTCAAATTTCTTTGGTGGATAATATTCTACATTACGAGGTTGTTTGGAAAAGGGCGAGGACCAATTTTTCGTCTTGATAAAGGGGATTGGTTGATGGGAATTGTGACCAGGTTGCACAGGGGCGCCGGCAACATCTTTTAATAAATTGGCATTGTGTAGAGCAGGTTGCGTGCATGCTCTAGCAACCAAATTTTCAATAACCAAGACCACTGGACCATCATCGGACTTACGACCACCACAAGAAGGGGCTTCAAACTGAAACCGCCAATGAAGGGGCTACCAACAATAGCCGTTGGTGATCCAAGGTCATTAGAGACATTTTTCCCAACACTGCTACTTACATAGGAGTTTAGATTCGCCATAGCAACAGACGAAGGGCTTGCGACAAGACTTGAGGCGGGAAGCAA
The DNA here is from genome assembly GCA_030737815.1 of Allium fistulosum. NCBI lineage: Eukaryota > Viridiplantae > Streptophyta > Magnoliopsida > Asparagales > Amaryllidaceae > Allium > Allium fistulosum. The sequence goes on along the minus strand of CM060906.1, from coordinate 171,342,955 downwards.
ATGGGTGAAATTGTCAAGGCTCGAAGGGATGAGCTCAACTTAGCAAAGGGGTCGGAATGTGACACCATATCCGGTTCGAGATGTAGATATGCTCAAAAACTTAGGCCAAGCATTGTGTTGAAATTTCGTGCCGCACAGAGGATATGAGAGGACGTGAATGAAGTGGCATAGAGGGATAAAGATGGCATGGAAATATAAAACACTTTATAAGTATATTTAAATATAAAACACTTTATATTATTTAAATAAAATCCTAAGTCTATATATACCCCTTTATCTTCATGTTTTCATTTTTTCAACCCTCTTCTTCTTATCGAATTCCTAAGAGCTTAAGTAAAATTTAGCCATGGCTTCCTCTTAATAATTTCCAAAGTGAGAAGAACAAATTCTTTTTGCCAAAATGCCTTCTTTTATTCACAAAATCCCATCTACATCTCCTACAACACTTTCTCTTTCAAAATACAACACTCCATCCACCAAAACACATCATGGTTGAGTCAAAAACCATGATGGACGAGCCCAAACATCACTAGGCCGAGCCCAAGCCACTTGGCGGAGCAATTTTCAAGGGTTCGAGCAACCAAAAGTTCCATATTTGTGAAGTTTCTAAAGTGATTTAAAGTTCCGAAAAAAGTTCGCTATGATTTAGAATATTTTCAGTAGGTAAAACTAATATTTTTGGAAAAGAAACAACTTGTTTTAATGATCTATATGTTGTGAAATTACAGTGCTTGTCGTGTTGAAATATCATGTTGTTTGGATGATATATGATTGCAACTCTGTTGTTCGGTATATATTTGTGATTTGGATAATATGTTGATATGTTTGGATATGTATATGGAAGAGGTTATGCGAGATTGGTTTGTGATACTATGGTGGTATTGTTTGTGAAACAAAACCAAATATGTTATGAGATGGCTGTGGAAAAACTAGTGCTCTAGAAAGCCGTAAAAGACTTGAGATCCGATTTGAAAATGAAAGCTTTTTTCTAACTTTGAATTTTTGAAATTTTTCCCAAGTTTTACCTTTTGTTTAAGTTTTCAAAACTCTTACAATTGTGTTTTCAAACATGTGATAGCTAGAGTTAAGTGAGATTTCCACCTAGAAATCAATTCTAGCGAACTACGCTTATAGCGATAGTCGCTATGGATGCAGTTCGGGAAACTCTACGATTTCAAGTTTTAAAGTGTTTTCCTTTAGGTTATTTTTGAAAACTTATTTCAAACTTAATTAAGAAAGTCAAAATTTTCAGTTTTAATTATTTAATACTTTATTAAATTAATTTATTAATCTGGGTAATTATTAATTAATTAATTAATTAGGTTAAGTAATTAAAGCATAAGGAATTATTTATCAAGTTAATTATTTATAATTAATTAAGTTTTAAATAATGATTAATTAAGATAAAAGAAAATTATTTTCTTATTTAATAAAGTTTATTTATTTTAATTAATTATTTAATTAGAATTAATTATTTAATTGATTATTATATAATTAAGGGTTAATTACCCATTTAATTATGGTTTAATTTCTTAAATAAATGTTAATTAATTAAAGTATATTTAAGGTTTAATTATATATAAAATTTGGATTATTAAGGATTTAATTTTGATTTAATTAAGGCTAATTAAGGTTTGATTGAGTTTAAACTTAGATTTAACTAAAGTTTATTTGCTTTAAGCTTTCTTTTAAAACCCTATCGGTTATTTATTTTTAACCAATTTTATTGTTTAAGTGAATTGTTTTTAAAACCAAGAATCTCTTGTCCATGCTATTAAGTAGCCAAACGAATTAAAGTAGTTGTAATAAAACGATGACATTTTTATTGAAAGTAAGTCGGCTTGTATTTATCACAAATACCGCACTTCGGGAACGTGATGGATACAAAGGGGTTAATTTCGACAAGCGAGTTATGATAATCTAAGCATATGGAACGTATGTTTATATGTAAATCTTTATGCCCTGATAGTGGGATAGTCCACTATAAACACTTTGATCTTTTAAAACTATCGAACGTTGGTTTGGAGAAACCGGGATCGGATATTAGTTGTTATCCGAAAACCACTTCGAACCAATTTAAATGTTCAAATTGGAAATAGTAAAGGAAAGTCCAAGATAAAGACTTTGAAGTGCAAGGGCTGTTTGCTACTTACCCTGTGGGTGATTCCAAAATGGGTGTTGTGGAGATAGTGCCTTTGGTTCGTTCATCTCCCGAATGACTTGTATGGATGAGTGCGACATTGTGTAAACATATGGAAGGCAATGTTAGCATTCCAAGTGGTAATGCTATAATAAAGGTATACGTAGCCTCTGGCATCATCAACTAGGAATGACTAAAATAGGGGAGATGCAGCAAGGCTAGGTGGTCACTCCCATGAGGGTAAGGTCATCCCTATCCAGAGTCCCTATTATTAACTGATTTATGCTTCGGTACAGTTGCTGATCCCAACGAAGGGTGATCTTATTCGGTACTATCTAGTAAAAGGTAGGTCAGTCTTGTGTTAACAGGGGTCGATAGGTTCGATCTCGCTGTTATTTTATCTAGAGATGCACCGTGACGGGCGGTACCCCAATAGCCCAGTTATTGTATGGAATCCATTTCCTAATAAGTGCCTCCGGTCTTGGTTGTATACCAATAATGCTGGAATTTAATTAATGTAACAATTTTGGCTATGTAAATTATTTATTTGGAAACCCTAGATATTATGATAATATCACTGGATTTCTATATAAAGTGGTTTGGTTATCGTAAGGTAAAAACCCATCTGTGTTTATGTGTGGCGTGGTCTTATGAGATACCATTGATTTTCAAAAATCGTATTGTAAAGTAAAAATTATGTTCTTTGAGTTTACTCACACCAGACCCATGTCTAACCTGGAGTTTTCTTTTCTTTTCCTAAAACTCTTGTGTACTCAAATTTGTATGAGTAGCCAAGTGATTCAGGTTTCTTACCAAAACCTTTTGAAGGAGCTGGAGTAGGTGGCTTCATTGTTAATTAATTATTATCTTATTCACTGTGTTTTGTGTATGATCTATGTAATTTGTATGGACAGGTAGTTATAACTATCCAGTTGAAAGTTATAATGTAACGACTTTGATGTATTATTCATATGGAAATGACTATGTAATATCCTATGTTACGTATTATATGTTGTTCTAATTCATGGTGAGATTCCATGATTGTGTAGTTTTTTTCTTATCTTTCCTTTTTTGTACCTTTAATGGCTTGTCTTTCGGTGCAAGAAAGGCAGTCATTACAATTTTGGTATTAGAGCCCAGGTTGAGTGAATACTTAGGCTTTGGGTTAGGTCAATTTCGAGAGTGCATATTTGTAATTTTTATGCGTGTGTGTATATATATATATATATCTAGTAGACATATTAGCTTGTTAGGTTTGATTAGCACCCTTCTATCAAGATTTATCCCATCCAACTATTCTAAGAATTATCTTACTATGCCAGGTAGTAAGACATGAGTGATAGAGGCAGATGAGGTACGAGAGCAGGTAGCACTACAACTACAAATGGTAGTAGGGAAACCATTTAAAGGAACTGAGTCTATCATGTAAGTGTAAGCTTGGTTGCGATCTTGCGAAAAGATTTTTAAAGGTCTTGGTTTATCCAACGAACAGAAAAGGTTTTTAGCAGCATGGTAACTGCAAGAGGAAGCAACAGCTTAGTGGGACTTCCTTACTATAAATATTCCAAAAAACTGATTTTCGTGGGTTCGAATTAAGGAAGTTTTTGAAGACCAATTCTTGCCAGCAGCAGAAAGGGCCCGGAAGTACGGGAACTTTTTGTGTTTGAAGCAAGGAGATTTTTCTGTAGTAGAGTATGAGACGAAGTTCAACGAGTTGTCTTATTTTGGGCCAAAACTGATCAACACCCCATTAAAGAAGAACGAGATGTTTTTTTGGTATGAGGGAGGAATAGTATAAGAAAATGACTGCTCATGTTAAAGATACTTTTGTGGATCTAGTTGATATGGTCCTGAGGTACGAGACCTTGGAAAAGAAGAAGCCTATCCCAGTAGCACCTAGTTGAAATACCGGTGGAAATGGTTCTATAAGAGGAAGTTCAATCCAAATTGGAAGAATCAAGGAAAAGGAAAACAGGCATAAGGTCAAGGAGGCAAGTTCAAGAATATTAGTTGTTACCTTTGCAAGCAGAAAGGTCATATTTCAAGGTCCTTTCCGAACCGTGAAGCACCGAAGCAGCAAAGTGGACCAATCTCTCCAATGGTCCTAAAGTCGCTTTGTTTTAATTATCATCAGCTGGACCATATGATTAAAGATTGCCCACTCATGAAGAAGGTGCCACAGCCCAAGGTGTACGCCATTAAGGATGAACCGTCTATTTCAATGAGTGTGAAGGGAAAAGGTGCCCTTGAAGGTACCGTACTAATTAATCGTATTTTTGTTCAAGCATTATTTTATACTGGTGCCTCTCATAGTTTTATCTCTTGTGAATCAGTAGGTAAATTTTACCTTACCCCTAGTATTGTAGAAAATTATATGCGTGTAACTCCATAGGTGGTGTGACCAATTTGAATATGATTTGTGAGAATGCGCAAATTTCCTATCTTTCTCATCACTTTTCTAGTGACCCATATGTCTTGGAATTTAAGGGGTTTGACATTATTCTTGGTATGGATTGGTTATTGAAATATGGTGCTATTTTAGATTATGCTGAAAGGACTATATCATTAGAAGCTAAGTTAGGAAGAATTGCTAAAGTTCCATGTAAGGAACCCGGTATTAATATGTGTTGTTTCTTGTATGCCTTGGAATCATCCCAGGATGAGTTAAGTTATGTAGAATTTGATAAGAATTTTCCCGATGTGTTTGAAGAAGTCAGTAGCTATAAAGTCGCGTTTTTCTGTACCCTTTGAGTCGATAATAAACCACACATGTCCAACCAAGATTGAATGAAAAGGCAGATCTTTAGAGGGTGAAAAAGAAAATATAAAGACAGAACAGAATCTCACACGAATGGAATAACATAAATTATTTCAATAAATAATCTTTACAGTGGAAAATTTTAAAATACAATATCATATTCTAACCTAGATTCAGCCAGGACAGTTATAAACATCTATCCTTAAAAATGTTGACAAACATCAAACAACTGCAGTGGATAATAGACTATGTCCATACGTAGATGAATATCTCCAGCACTCCTCTGGAAACTCCAACCATCTTTAACTAAACCTGGAACTACTCGGATCTGACCCAAGTATTGAAAATACCCGGATCGGGCTTGACAAACCAGCGTGAGAAAAATCAAATATTAAATGACAGTGTCATATATCAGCCTTGGAAATAAAATCCTTTGAAAAGAAAGAGTATCTCATAAGACCACGCCCACACATAAACACGGACGAGTGTTTCTCTTAAGATAACTAACACACTTTTATATTAAAACATTTGATATTATTTCTACTGACATTCTTTGAAAACATTTGCAAATAAACTTATTAATCTTAGCTGAAATTATTACCATTATTAAATTTTGGATACTAGGCTCTACAAACAAATCCGAAGGCACTTATCGAAGAATGGATTCCATACATATGACAAGGTAAGAGACTATCTTTCGTATAGTACTCCTCTAAAGGGATGCACCTAGGGAGCAGATACTGCCCGCCTAAACCAACACAGAACCCGCCTACCCCGTCGCTGGATAGTATCGAATATGCCATCACCCCGATCGTTACTGACCTTTAACGGGATCCCGAGTTATACATTCACCACATACTTAGGCATGTGTTGAGTGATCTAGAAGTGTGATGACATCTCCTATTGGAAGCGACCCACTTAGCCTTGCCGCTTCTACCCTGTTTCTGTCATTTTCGGGTGATGAAGCTTGAGGCAACGATTACCTTTTCACATAGCATAAATTTCTTCCACTTTTAATGCCACATTGCCATTCCATATTCACATGATCGGTCTCTACAAATATATAACTTCCCGAGCTCGTAAGTCTCGGGAGACGGTGTTAAGCTAAGAGAAGGTATCTTCTCTGCCACCGACTGATAAACATTTTATATAGATCACTCAATGTGATTAGAATGCAAGGTCAGACACTCGTCCATACAAGTTCATTCTGGGACAGAACGAAACCGAAGGTACTTTCCTCGGCCATTACTAGGCGAGAAGTCCTTGTGGTTCTAAGATTTTTCATAACAAAAAGACCGCTGCTATAATAAGTAAATCAGGAGTTTATCCCCAATTAATAAACAAGTAGTCCTTCGTTATTATTCGTCTCAGTATCTCCGTCTTCAACACTTCATTCTTCGAACATGTGGATTGGTTCGAAGTGGTTTACGGATAGGAATCACCCAAATCCGACCCCGGTTCCTTCGAAGCCAATCATCGCTTTAAAAGATGTTAAGTTCATTTGTGGATATCAATCATCAATCAATTACTTCATATTTTATTTAAATCAAATATCTTTCTTAGATATATTCTTTTTAATTTATTCCATTTTCTTTTCAAGAGTATATGGAATCATTAAGCCTCATTTATTAAATCATTTGATTTATTAAACCTCTTTAGATCTTGAGATAATTCCAATCATTTTCTCTTTTACTTAGGAAAACCTTTCCAAATCATTCATTAAATCTTATTCAAAGATTTCTTATATCTATGTTAGAATTTTTAACTTAGGGAAAATATTCCCAAATCATTCATTAAATCTTAATCAAAGATTTCTTTCTTAACTTCAAATGATATTCTTGCAAATCAAAGATTTTCATAACAGAGTACTACTGCCACCATAGATATGGTAAATTTCACCCCTAGGGACTAGTGGCAAGTAATCCTACATCATGAAGATCTTTGTCTTCAATATGTTTTATTTTGAAAATTAGTTTGAAGAGGTTTTCGGATAGGAATAACCTAAATCCAATCCCGGTTCTTTGGATAGGAATCACCCAAATCTGATCCCGGTTCCTTCGTACTAATCATCGATAAAAAGATGTTAATTAGTTAATTAATTTTCTAAATTTTTTTCTTTTTATCTTGGAAAAAACTTAAATATGATCTTTTTAGAGCATCCGGGCTTTCCATTCGATCTGTTCCACCCCTCGCCTAAGAAGAAAAAATATAGGCCAGGTAAGTTCAGGGAACTGGTTGCTCCATTCCTAACCTTAGTTAAACACCTTGTTTTATCTTCCCAGATCTCATAGGTGGAACAAATGTACTAGTCGTTTCCGCATACTCAGTTTGTTATTACATTCAATATTCTTCACTTTTTGTTTATGTGGTATAAACAATCCTCTTAACCGTTCATTCAAACTCTTATTAAAACTTCCAAATCATCTTTAAATTACTTAATTATTCTTTTAAAAATCATTCACAAAAGATTTAGGGAAGAATTGTTAAGTTTAAAACTACATTTCAAAAGTTATTAAAAACTACTGCGAAAAGCGTTGCGAAAAGTGTTGCAAATAGTGTTCAAAAAGCTATATTCTTCAAAACGACTTTTATATCATTTAGAAATCCATGTTTTAAACTTAAATCATTTTAAGACATTTTAAAAGGTTTTTAGAATTTATTTCATATTTTTAAAACATTTAAAATATCAATTTTAAACTTTGGTCACTTTACTGCAAAAGCTAGAAAATTATTTTGGAAATATTTTAAAATATACAAGATGAAATCTTGATTTTATTTCTTTATTTCTTTAAACATATTTAAATGTTTATAAAACATTTCTAACTCATTTTAAAACTTTTTCCAAAAGGTTTAAACATTCCATACACACCATTTCATTTTCAAAAGGAAAGTGATTCCTTTGTGCTTATCGACGTGTATTAACTTGACTTGGTAAAACAATTTAAAAATCATATCAAACAATCAATACTTGATGATCAAAGAATATATAAGCATCCATAACAATCATATCATATCATCAAACATGAATATATATAGATATAGATATTAAATAGAGTTTCTCACCATAAACCAAAGCGATAAACTTCCTACCAACATTCTAATCAACCGACACTTCACAAATTACTTCCTACTCCATTAAACACTATCACACAACACCCTCTTCCTTCAAATAGCTTGGCCATGGCTTGAGATGGAGGTTGGCCGAAAGTATAGAGAAGAAGTCTTGGAGCTTTCACTTGAATTCTTAAAATTAGATCGAAAAAAATAGGTATCTTGTATCTGATTTTAGGCCCTCTAAATCTCCAAATTTGGAAAAGTTATTAACTGGAAAGTTGTTGAAAATTCTTTTCTCTTGAATTCAAAATGAAGAATCATTTGAATCGCAGTTGTTTTGAGGGAGATATGATAGAATGAAGAAGAGGTATTGTCGGATTGACAAAAATAAAGCCCGAAAATGCACTCAAAGAATTGAGTTTCAGGTATAGCAAACCTCAAAACTGGAAAAAGTGCTCAACATGAAAGTTGTAACCACTAGAAAAATACATGATCTCAGAAAAAAAATTGAATTTTTGTTCTTTTTTAAGAAGTTATGGCTGAGATAATGAGTGGTAAAATATGGAGAAATATGTATTTTATTTCGAAGAGAATGGATATTGATTTCTTTTGAATATTTTGTAAATATGTTGACATTATCTCTTTATAATTTTTTTCTATGGCTTGGAAGACATTAAAGAGGAGAGGAAGAAGGTAAAGAAGCTTGAGAAAAGAAGAAGAAGAAGAAGAAGAAGAAGAAGTGTGAATGAAAGTGAAGAAGGAGGTGGGTATTTATAGAAAAAGAAAGAAGTGGTAAATTTACCAAAATAACCTCTTATCAAATTACCAAACTAACCTTACTTCAACCTAAAGCAACCTCAACTTTTTCAACACTTATCATCATCCTTTCACTTCTTACTTTATGACATTTTCACTTAAGTATTAAGTAAAGAATATCATAATTATGTTGGCTTTGATTTGATGCGATTTGATGTGATGTTTACTTTTTACTTTTGTTAATCACTTACTTAGTTTTCTTAATTATATTTTAGAATTTTATAATCATGTTTAGTAAAAGTAATCTTGTTTTATTATTTAAAATGTGTAATATATATGTTAAAACATGTAAATAAAGGTGCGACAACTTTTAATCGACAAAACGTTGATTTTTGACAAAATGTTTTACGGTCACATTTTGACGTTTTAGTTAAACTATTTATTTATGTAAACCAAATTAAAAATAAATTTGTATAATGTTATTTAAAAATATAAACACTTATAAATTAATTAAAATAATTTATTTAACCATTGAAACTTACTTTTCTGAAATCCGGATTTTGTCACTTTGTCGATATAGGCAACTGTTACTATTTTTGTGTATACTTCTCTTTCCAAATCCTATCTAATATTGTTTAAATTATATAACCTTATATATTTTATATTTAAAATCATCTTAAATGTTATTTTTAAGAGTGGTCAAATTCTGGGTCGTTACAATAGCTTACCCCCGCATCGAGAGATAGAGTTCCGTATTGATTTGGTCCCTGGTGCAAGACATGTGGTTCAAAGCTAAGCGAAGGATGACCTCAAAAGAGTGGAATGAATTAGAAAAGCAAACCAACGACCTTTTAAGAAGAGGGTTGATTGGACCCAGTCATTCGAGTTAGGGGTCAGTTGTGGTGTTTGCAGCTAAGCTGATGGATCTTTAAGGTTGTGTGTGGATTATAAGGAGCTGAATATGCTGACCATTAGGAACAAGTATCCCTTACCCCGTATCGATGACCTTTTTGATCAACTTCATGGAGCTACAGTATTTTCTCAGACGCACCTACCAATTGGGTTCCATCAGTTGAGGGTGGCTGAAGGTATTATACCTTCAACTACTTTTAAAGGCCCTGATTGTTTCTATGAGTGGTTGGTTATGCCTTTCGGGCTAACCAATGCACCAACATATTTCATAGATCTCATGAACGGTGTTTTTCGAGATGTCCTTAATAATTTTGTGTTAGTTATCATCGATGATATCCTAATCTACTCCAAATCCGAGGAGGAGCAAAATCATCATTTGGAAGTAGTGTTGGAGACGTTGAGGAGACATGTCTTGAAGGCGAAATTTTCTAAGTGTCATTTTTCAAAATCAAAAGTAAGATTCTTGTGAAATATTATGATGAGAGAAGGTATTTCAGTGGATCCAGTGAAGGTTGAATCTATTTAGGGATGGAAGCAACAGCGAACTCCTACCGAGATTCGCGGTTTCTTAGGATTGGTTGGATATTATAAGAGGTTTATTCAAGATTATTCCAAGATTTCCTTCCATTTGACTAAGCTAACTAAGAAGGAGGAGAAGTTTGTATGGACTCCTAAGTGTGAAGAGGCATTTCTGGAATTTAAGAAGAGATTGACCAATGCACCAGTTTTGGCTATCCCAAATGGGAATAATGGATTTACGGTTTACGCAGATGCATGTGGAGTGGGACTTGGTACTGTTCTGATGCAGCATGGTAGGGTGATTGCATATGTAAGCAGGCAGTTGAAGCGTCACGAGAAGAACTATGCTACGCATGACTTCGAGTTGCTAGCTATTGTCTTTGCATTGAAAATGTGGAGACACTACTTGCTGGGTAAGGATCCTTCTATTCCTCTTAGTTTCTTTCTAATCTTTATAGACTTTAGGAGTAAGTTTTCTTTCTTTAATTAGGTGAGAAATTCGAGCTCTTCATGGATCATAAATCCCTGAAGTATCTTTTTACTCAAAAGGATCTAAACTTAAGGCAACGGAGGTGGTTGGAGTTTATGGCGTCTTATGACTTGGATATTCTATATACGCCAAGGAAGGCTACTGTGGCGGCGGATGCCTTAAGCAAGTATGCTGTTTAGACTCTTTTGGAGGTTACCCCAACTCTCATAGAAAGAATAGCGAGCCAACAATGAGAGGACAGAAGCTTCGTGGTAATCATCTGGAAGGTTGAAGAGGGGCAGTGTACGAGTTTTAAGATTGATAACCGAGGAGTTTTGAGGATGAATGGATAGATTTATATACCAAGTGTCAACGATCTTAGGCAGGAAGTTTTGTCAGAATGCCATCATTCTAAGTTGAGTATCCATCATGTTTTCTTAAAGATGCATATGGACATGAAGCGGATATTTCGGTGGAAGGGAATGAAAAGAGATATCTCTATCTTTATTAGCAGGTGTTCGTGCTGTCAGCAAAACAAAGGTGATCATCAGAAGACAGCCGGATTATTACCGGCTTTTGGAAATACCCAATTGGAAATGTGAAATGATATCAATGGATTTTATCGATGGTTTACCTAAAACAAGAAAAGGAAATGAACGAGTGTGGGCTATCATGGATCGGCTAACGAAGAGCACACATTTTATTCCGGTAAAACAACAAGGACCGCTGCTTCTTTAGCTGAAATTTTTATGAGGGAGATAGTCAGGTTGCATGGAGTTCCTATGAGTATTGTAAGTGATTGAATCCCCATATTTACTAGTCAATTTTGGAAAGCATTGCAAACAACCCTTGGAATAAAGTTTAACTTAAGCACAGCATATCACCCAAAAATAGACGGACAGACGGAGCAGGTGAATCATATTCTAGAGGATCTCTTGAGGGCGTGTATTCTGGAATTTGGTGGATCATGGAAGGATCATTTGCATTTAATTGAGTTCTCATACAACAATAGTTTCCAAGCAAGCATCGAAATGGCTCCGTATGAAGCCCTATATGAAAGATCGTGCAAGTCACCAGTATGTTGGGTTGAGACCGGAGATATATTAGTTCTTGAACAAGACATGATCCGAGAGGCTACCGAGAAAGTTGCAGGGGTTAAAAAAAGAATGAAGGAAGCACAAGATTGTCGAAAGAGTTATGCTGATAGGAGGCAAGAGATTTGGAATTTGTGGTTGGAGACTTGGTGTTCGTAAAGATTTCACCAAAAAGAGGAGCTCTTAGATTTGGTAAAGCCGGGAAGTTAGCTCCAAGGTATGTTGGACCCTTCCGTATTCTTAAGAGGATCGGATTGCTTGCTTATAGGGTCGAGTTGCCATAGAAATTGGCGGGTATTCATAATATGTTCCACGTGTTTCATTTGAGGAAATATGTTCATGACCCATCTTTAATTGTAGAACCATCGGTTCAAGAGGAATTGGAAATATTACTGAACCTGACAGTGATTAGACATCCAGTTTATGTAGTGGATTAGGATGAAAGGAGGTTGTGTAATGAGGTAGAGCAACTAGTTAAGATTCTGTGAAGCGAGGATCCAAGATACTGCACTTGGGAGATGGTGGATCGTATGAGAGAAGCTTATCCAGAGTTGATGTTAGGATAACTAGTCGTAGCTTGTATTTATAGTGTATGTTTTTTTGCTATGGATGCTTAGTACATGTCTTTGTATGTGTCGTAAGCTATGAATATATGGCTTTTTGTATGTCTTGAATTATCTCCTTGTTTGCTAATTTCGGGATGAAATTCTTTTAGGGGGGATAGTGTAACGACCCAGAATTCAAACGCTACTTAAATGAATATTTAATTATATTTTAATTAATTAATAAATGAATTTTTATTAACAAATAAAACTATTTTAAATAATAATGAATGATGATAAAATCATTTTCAAAATTTGTTTACCAAATATATAGTTCATAGAGAAATAAAAAATGTGATCAGAAATTATTTTCCGAAATATCGATTTTTCATTGGTTAAAAGTTGTTTTAAATATCATAACACTATGTTAAATACACATGCACACATTACAAACTATCTTAAACATGTTGTGTACATGTATATATGCATGTACATGTTTCCTCCTTAAGCATATTAATATATAAGGATAAAAAGATTATTTTATATAGGAAAGTGTATATACATAAATATAAAAATACACATTTTTCAACACAAGTAAACATGAAATGGCATGAATAGTTGAAAGTAGGGGGGTAGTTTGGATGGATTTGAGGGGAGGTAAGGGTGTGGTTATGCATGCATATGTATATTTAAATATAAATCACTATATATTACTTAAATAAAATTCTAAGCCTATATATACCCCTTTATCTTCATGTTTTCATTTTTGCAACCCTCTTCTTCCTTTTAATTTCCTAAGAGCTTAAGTAAAATTTAGTCCTGCTTCCTCTTCATTATTTCCAAAGCGAGAAAAACGACTTCTTTTTGCCAAAATCCCTTCTTTTATTCACAAAATCAATTCTACATCTCATACAACACTTTCTCTTCCAAAATACAACACTCCATCCACAAAAACACATCATGGCTGAGCCAAAACCCATGATGACCAAGCCCAAACATCACTAGGCCGAGCATAAGCCACTGGGCTGAGCCATTTTCAAGGGTTCGAGCAACCAAAAGTTCCATATTTGTGAAGTTTCTAAAGAGTTTTCAACTTCCGGCAAAAGTTCGCTTTGATTTAGAAAATTTTTGGTGGTAAAACTAATATTTTTGAAAAAGAAAACAACTTATTTTAATTGTAACGACCTCGGATTTTAAAAATATTTAAATTGATAATTTATTTAATTTTTGAATTAAAACTGTATAGTTAATTGGAAATTTAAGCGAGTTTCCCCGAATACAGATAAATTCTGTATAAATCATTCAAATTTAAAAATATTGTAAATATTGTATATATGTGAATATATATGTATACGGGCATATATGAGTAAAAATTGAATATATATATATATATATATATTTGATTTGAATTTAAATTGTAAATAAATGGTTTAATAATAAATAATAATAATAAATATTAGAATTGATGGTTAATATTAGTTTCAATTTATGAAATAAATATATATACATAGTTTTATACAATATAAAGTAAATATACATATCTTAATCTCATGTTAATAAATCAATACAAAATAATACAAATAGAATAGTCCACAAAATAATAATAGAAAAGTAAAAAGAAAAAAATCTATCAACATAAAAGTAAAATCAAATATCTATGTACAAATTTTATCATCTCAGCCACATAAGTGAACACTTAGATAATTTTAGGGGTAAATAAACTATGGAACTTCACTCATATTTCAAAGTAAAGGGCTTGCAAAAGAAAACAGATAACATAAAGAAAAGCAAAAAGATAAAATATGCAGGCAAGTGCAAGAACATAGACAAAGTAATTAATGCTAGCACCACAACCATATTATCTATCAGCCGAGATCTTGTTTTGTTTGATGAACCAAAGAAAACAAAAATATAAATATACTCAAGTTTGTACAAGCCTAATGTATACAAGTACCTACAGCTGAAATGAAAGGAAAAGTAAATATAAACAAAATTTGTACAACATAATAAATGCAAATCTCTTTAGTCACTAAATTCTTCTCTTGTGCAATGTATAAACAAAAGAAAAGATAAGTATGTTTGTACACCTTAATTAATGCAAGGTACCTCAGCCTCTTTAGTACACGAACCAGCCACCAAAACAAAGAAAATATCCCCGCTCATTTTGTATAAGCAAATATATCAACTTGTACAAAAGGAAATTATCACCTGTAAAACTTGCTTTCTTTTATACATCAAGCTTTCCATCATCTTCATTTCAAGTTCGTTCCTTCAAAACTAAGCAAACCTCAGAAGTGAATATCATTTCAAACCATAAACAAACTTCAATCTAAGTCAATTCAAACCAGAGATCAAGAGGATTAAAGATAAAGACTTCAGTTAGCAGTTTCTTAAGCCTGTTTCAAACAAAAGCAGTACTCTGTCTTTCAATCATATAGGTGAGTAACCTTTATCTTTAAGCTTGATCTACCTGTATGTGTGAATGCATGAAATAATCCTTGAAAATATGATGAGTAGTTTGTTTGCCTGTTGGTTTAGGGATGAAGGCATGTATATATGTATAATAATATTGTATGCATGTCTGTTAATAACATATACCAGCTCTGTTTCTAATTACAGAGTTTAAAAACAAACCAAAATCACAAATCTCCTTATCTAATTACTATTAGACTTTGAGTTTTAAACAAGACGAGTTTGTGATATTATAATTTAGGTTTTAAAAACATGTGTAAGTTTTCAAAGTTTTGAAATTCCTCTGGAACAAGAAACACAGTAGCAATTCTTAATAACATGATATAACCAAATGATGTAATTGGCCAATTCAAGTATATATCTTGAATTATCTTAGGAAAACATGATTTTTAAAATGAAAACCATAAATTTTAATGTTGTATTGGGTGAGAAACTCTCAGTTGAACGGAAATTGGTTTTTGACCAATTTCAGGCAGCTGGAAGACTTATGATGGTCGGGGTTGGGTCTGAGGCTAGATGAGTGATCGGGGTGTCAGGAAAAAAATGGCCGGCCGTGTTCCAATTCAACGTGGCGATGAGTGTAGATCGATTTAGGGTTTAACTTGCTATTTTCGTCATGGTCGGAAAATCAAAGATCGCGCCACCGTGAAGCTACCAGAGGGGACCGGTCGTGGGGGGATGCGAGCTGGATGAAGTGAAGTAGCTTGGGTGATGGGCGCCAGTGATCTCATGGTCGGAATCATCGGGGAGAAGTGAATGTCCGGAATCGATGTTTCCAGGCATGGTCGAAGATGCTTCGTTGTCGACTCGAATGGATTTTCGTTCGATCTGGGTAAAGATGTGTGTTCGCGTGGGTTCGTGGAGTTGTTGAGGAGCGTCGCACCGATCATCGATGGTCGGAGTCGTTGGTACACGTGCACCGCGTGCACGTCGTATCTGGGAACGATGGGTTTTGGGAGTTCTCAGGATTGGGCACGGGATTGACTCAAAGTAAGGCTCGTGAAAAATTGTATTTGCCCCGGGATGGACTCGAGTTATCTCGAGTTGAAACAGTGAAAGGGTTGAATTTATAAACAATAACAAATTTAAATTTGCTTAACCTGTTGTTTTAAATAATAATTGTCCTAATTTAGTTTCGAGATTTGTAAAGGTTTTGAATAAATTACTTTAAATTTATTAAGGATAAATAAGTTTAAATTTCATTAGTTTTCGAAAGAATTTTTGAACTAAGATTTCCAAAGAAACAAATTAAATTTATGTAAACAAGTTTTTAATACAAGCTTTCAGAGAATTGATTTTTTTTTTAAGAATATGTTTAAAGATTCCTATACCTATATTGGGATGGTTATTTAAAATAGTCTTAAGTGGTTCAAATAAAATTTGATGATGTGATTAAGTATGTGATTAAGATAAGTGGATTATCTTAAGTAAATTAAGGGTTTGGGTAATTAGAGATTTAATTATTTAGTTAGTAATTAAGAGTTAATTTATTAATGTGATTAATTAAGATTAATTATTTAATAATTGAAGGTAATTACATAATGAAAGAAATTAATAGATAATTACCTTATGTAGATCAATTAATTAAGGAAATTAATTTGAGAATAATTAAATAAATTTAAAGGTTAATTAATAACTAAAAGTTATTAAGGGATGATTAATAATTAAGGATTAATAAATTAATTATTGTAATTAAGGAAAATTAATTAAATGATAATTAATTAATTTATTTAATTGAGGCTAATTAATTTATTATTAAAGGTTAATTGATTAAAATAAATTTGTAACCAGTTAATGTTAATTAACCAGGATTAGTGACTAATCTGATTGAATTTAACCAGATAAATAAATTGACCTTACCAATGAATGTTGGACCTGACTGAATGATTGAATTGTTGATATTTCCTGATCTGTGATGATATGTGATATATTCTGATTTGTGTTGTGATCTGTAGTGTAATTTATTTATTTAGGATGATCAGTAATTTATTTATATGTGATATATATATCTATGCTATGTGAATAAAAGATAAGCGTTATAGTTATATCGCTTATCAAATATATTGTTGTATTTGAATCTGTGATGATGTGATGATTTGTAATGTTGCATTATTGTGTGTGAAACCCCTGGACTACACGTTTACACACACAAATATGGATTTCACGTGGAAATCGGTTAAGCCACAGATGATTTAAAATTAATGTTTTTGAAATTGAAATTGAAATTTCAATTGATTTTGGAAATGGATTTGGGTTAAATGTTAAAGCTTTTAAAAAGGGAGTTTTTAAGAGAAAAGTTATTTTGAATAACTTGGTAAAATTTCCAATTTAAATAATTTAATTTGAATTTGAATTCAAAATTTGAAATTAAATTCCATAATTGGAAATTACGGTTAAAGATGTTATAAATGTGTTTATATGAATTTAAACCATTTTAAAAGTATAATTTTGAGAATTTGAATTTAACCCAAGAACCTTAACTCGTATAAATGAATCAGATTTTCCGAAATATAATCTGTTTGTTATCAAATGGTAAAAGCTTTCATATAAGAAATGAAATTCCAATTTAAGTTAAAGGAATTTCAAGATTGAATTGAAAAATGGTTTTCCAAGTTATGAATGAATTCTTTTTGAAAGCTATGAATTGAATCTGTTTATTTTTAACAGATTTAAAATGGTGATTTGTTTAAACCATTCGAAATGGAATTGTTTTGAAAACTATGAGTTAAATCTTTGATTTAAAGATTAACGAGTTAATCAAATTGAAATGGGAATAAATTTGGGAAAATCTGTGAATGAATCTTTTGTTTAAAAGATTAAAGTGTGGAAATTGTTTAAACCGTTGAAAGTTGTTAAAATGAACCTTTTTATTTATAAAGATTTGAAAATGGTAACGTGTTTAAACCATTTGAAAGAACAGTTTTGGGTAATAAGTTGTGACTTAATTGAAATCCCAAGATCCATATGTTTTTAAAATATTGCGCTCATTATTCGGTTTAGCCGGGAGAGGACCTTGTGTCATATAACCCATTCCGAATAATGATACGTTGTATATGGATAGCATTTGAAGACCGGTGGTGAAGACCGAATATTTTCGAAAACGAAAGGACAACTCGTCGAATGTCTCTACATCGACTGGTCCCCGATATAGAGATTTGCTCACCCTTTGTAATGGGAAGTCCGGACGTGATTAGAAAATTATTCGGATTTGCAAGGACTTCTTTGGAAGTGCCTTCGATTCTGTTCGAACCCTGAACAGACTTGTATGGTTCCATGTCTGACATTACAGTTTGAGATATAAAGCAGATTTCTTTCAAATACATTTCTGTTTGGTGGCGGAGAATTTATTCTCTTAGCTTAACACCCTTCTCTGAGACGTATGAGCTCAGAGGTTATGTAGTTGAAATTTATCAGTGATATACTCCCAATTTGGTAGTGTGGCATGTTGAGTGCTGCTGTGTGTTGCTGATCATATGTTGATCAAAGCATGGCTTTGTGAAAAAGCGTAGCTTTGTGGACGAGACCTCATCGAGCCTCACAGACCGGTAATGGTCGAAACAGGAAAGATGCAGCAAGGTTTCAGGGGTAGCTCCCCTAGGGTATGTCCATTCCTTCTGGAAAAAGGTGGTATCAGGTATGGAGCCCTGGTATTTAACCTATGTGGTTGCTCCAATCTCATTTACTGTGTGATTGTTGCTTTGTGATCGAGGCGCCTCGGATAAAGGTCCCAAAGGACCGGGGGTGGAATATCTCAGGTTTACTATCCGGGAAGGGGGTAACCGGCCTTGTGTTGGCAGAGAGCCGGGTAGGTTCTCGGGACGTCCCGCCAGAGGTGTTCCCATGTGGCATAGGAAGTTCCTTAGCCTGACCATTTGTTGGAAATCCATCTTCCAATACGAACCCTGTACGGTTTTAGTTGTAGAACCTGCCATTTACTTATGGTGGCGCCCCACTGTTTAGATGGTAGCTATAGTAGGCATACAATAATGGTTGTATGTTGGCTAAGATTAATATTGTATTTTCGAAATGTTTTCTGCACTATGCACTAATAATAATAATATCGATGAGTTTGCGTAGTAAGCATGTTTGACTATCATAAGAAGAAATCTCCTCCAATTCTGCGTTTGCGTTGTGTGTGTGGGGGAGGTCTTATGGAAGTTTCATTTTCCAAAAACATTGCGGGTTTCAATGTTAAAATTCTTTTGTTGTTTGTTTTAAAGATAAACTGTTTTTGTTGCTCACACCAGTCCCATGACTAACATGGAGTTTATTGTTCCCTTCCTAAACTCTGGGTGCCCATCATTTTGCACACGGGCAGTCTAGAGTTGGGTTTTTCAGATATTTAGGTTAGTAGATTATCAGGAGCTAGTTCAGTATTTGGAGTTCATTCATCGGAGTTGCTCATCTTGGAATTGTGGATTCATTTTTGTCTGAAGAACATTTTGGAGTTATTACTTCTATTGATATTGTTCCACTGCTGATGTTATCTTTTCTTTCCGCTGCTATTGTCATTGTATCATATCTCTGATATTGTTGTATCATATTGATATCATTGTTGTATATCATATTCTGGATATTGTATTCATTAGAGTTGTATATGATATCATCTATTTCTTTCTTCCGCTGTGTTGTTATACTTAATACTGTTATAAGCTCCGAAAAACCAGATTCCGTGTTTTGGATCTACGGCATTTTGAGTACAAGTGAAGTACGGGTGCCGATTTTCGAAGGCCGAGTTTTTGGATTTTCACATTTGGTATCAGAGCTGAGGGTAAAACTTTAGCTCAGGAGTATAACACATTAAGTAGCTCATTAGAGATAGGGTGAAGTATACCCTAGAATGAGTAATTCTCATATATCCGTCCGTATGCCTCAGTAAACTCTCTTACTATCCACTGATAGTAAGTGTGAGTGCAAGAAGAGGATGAGATAGGGGATAGGGGAATACGACTATGAAATGGTCAATATCCTGTAACAACAAGGAAACAATCTTTTCTCTATCAATCTCTTTTGTTCAACATCTCTTCTCAATTCTTTGATAATTCCTGGTATATCCAGGAAGAGATTCGATGTATTAATATGGGACATAAACTACGGATGGACCAAAATTATTTGTTTGGATGTATTGGTTGATTTGTTTGCTATGGTTGATAGGTATACCTTAGTTTCTAACTAAAAGATTTGGAAATTGTATCCATGTATCTATCTTTTTTTTGGTCCCGATATGTTCTACGAACGGTTAGTTATCCCTTCGGACTAACCAATGCCACTATATATTTCGTAGATCTGGATAACCCGAGTATTTTGTGAAGTGTCAAAAAGATTCGTTCTCGTTTCTATTATTGATATTCTGATTTGGTAAGCCAAATGCAGAATAGATGTTCAGTTTGACTTGATGAAATATTTTTCATCTATCTTTGTGTCTCCTTGGCAATTTCGAGGACGAAATTCTTTTAAGTGGGGAAGTTTGTAACGACCCCGGATTTTATAAATATTTAAATTGATAATTTATTTAATTTTTGAATTAAAATTGTATAGTTAATTGGAAATTTAAGCGAGTTTCCCCGAATACAGATAAATTCTGTATAAATCATTCAAATTTAAAAATATTGTAAATATTGTATATATGTGAATATATATGTATACGGGCATATATGAGTAAAAATTGAATATATATATATATATATTTGATTTTAATTTAAATTGTAAATAAATGGTTTAATAATAAATAATAATAATAAATATTAGAATTGATGGTTAATATTAGTTTGAATTTATGAAATAAATATATATACATAGTTTTATACAATATAAAGTAAATATACATATCTAAATCTCATGTTAATAAATCAATACAAAATAATACAAATAGAATAGTCCACAAAATAATAAAAGAAAAGTAAAAAGAAAAAAATCTATCAACATAAAAGTAAAATCAAGTATCTATGTAATATCATCTCAGCCACATAAGTGAACACTTAGATAATTCTAGGGGTAAATAAACTATGGAACTTCACTCATATTTCAAAGTAAAGGGCCTGCAAAAGAAAACAGACAACATAAAGAAAAGAAAAAAGATAAAATATGCAGGCAAGTGCAAGAACATAGACAAAGTAATTAATGCTAGCACCACAACCATATTATCTATCAGCCGAGATCTTGTTTTGTTTGATGACCCAAAGAAAACAAAAATATAAATATACTCAAGTTTGTACAAGCCTAATGTATACAAGTACCTACAGCTGAAATGAAAGGAAAAGTAAATATAAACAAAATTTGTACAACATAATAAATGCAAATCTCTTTAGTCACCAGATTCTTCTCTTATGCAATGTATAAACAAAAGAAAAGATAAGTATGTTTGTACACCTTAATTAATGCAAGGTACCTCAGTCTCTTTAGTACACGAACCAGCCACCAAAACAAAGAAAATATCCCCGCTCATTTTGTATAAGCAAATATATCAACCTGTGCAAAAGGAAATTATCACCTGTAAAACTTGCTTTCTTTTATACATCAAGCTTTCCATCATCTTCATTTCATGTTCGTTCCTTCAAAACTAAGCAAACCTCTGAAGTGAATATCATTTCAAACCATAAACAAACTTCAATCTAAGTCAATTCAAACCAGAGATCAAGAGGATTAAAGATAAAGACTTCAGTTAGCTGTTTCTTAAGCCTGTTTCAAACAAAAGCAGTACTCTGTCTTTCAATCATATAGGTGAGTAACCTTTATCTTTAAGCTTGATCTACCTGTATGTGTGAATGCATGAAATAATCCTTGAAAATATGATGAGTAGTTTGTTTGCCTGTTGGTTTAGGGATGAAGGCATGTATATATATGTATAATAATATTGTATGCATGTCTGTTAATAACATATACCAGCTCTGTTTCTAATTACAGAGTTTAAAAACAAACCAAAATCACAAAACTCCTTATCTAATTACTATTAGACTTTGAGTTTTAAACAAGACGAGTTTGTGATATTATAATTTAGGTTTTAAAAACATGTGTAAGTTTTCAAAGTTTTGAAATTCCTCTGGAACAAGAAACACAGTAGCAATTCTTAATAACATGATATAACCAAATGATGTAATTGGCCGATTCAAGTATATATCTTGAATTATCTTAGGAAAACATGATTTTTAAAAAGAAAACCATAAATTTTAATGTTGTATTGGGTGAGAAACTCTTAGTTGAACGTAAATTGGTTTTTGACCAATTTCAAGCGGCTGGAAGACTTATGATGGTCGGGGTTGGGTCTGAGGCTAGATGAGTGATCGGGGTGTCAGGGAAAAAAATGGCCGGCCGTGTTCCAATTCAACGTGGCGATGAGTGTAGATCGATTTAGGGTTTAACTTGCTATTTTCGTCATGGTCGGAAAATCAAAGATCGCGCCACCGTGAAGCTACCAGAGGGGACCGGTCGTGGGGGGATGCGAGCTGGATGAAGTGAAGTAGCTTGGGTGATGGGCGCCAGTGATCTCATGGTCGGAATCATCGGGGAGAAGTGAATGTCCGGAATCGATGTTTCCAGGCATGGTCGAAGATGCTTCGTTGTCGACTCGAATGGATTTTCGTTCGATCTGGGTAAAGATGTGTGTTCGCGTGGGTTCGTGGAGTTGTTGAGGAGCGTCGCACCGATCATCGATGGTCGGAGTCGTTGGTACACATGCACCGCGTGCACGTCGTATCTGGGAACGATGGGTTTTGGGGGTTCTCCGGATTGGGCACGGGATTGACTCGAAGTAAGGCTCGTGAAAAATAGTATTTGCCCCGGGATGGACTCGAGTTATCTCGAGTTGAAACAGAGACAGGGTTGGATTTATAAACAATAAAAAATTTAAATTTGCTTAACCTGTTGTTTTAAATAATAATTGTCCTAATTTAGTTTCGAGATTTGTAAAGGTTTTGAATAAATTACTTTAAATTTATTAAGGATAAATAAGTTTAAATTTCATTAGTTTTCGAAAGAATTTTTGAACTAAGATTTCCAAAGAAATAAATTAAATTTATGTAAACAAGTTTTTAATACAAGCTTTCAGAGAATTGATTTTTTTTTATTTAGAATATGTTTAAAGATTCCTATACCTATATTGGGATGGTTATTTAAAATAGTCTTAAGTGGTTCAAATAAAATTTGATGATGTGATTAAGTATATGATTAAGATAAGTGGATTATCTTAAGTAAATTAAGGGTTTGGGTAATTAGAGATTTAATTATTTAGTTAGTAATTAAGAGTTAATTTATTAATGTGATTAATTAAGATTAATTATTTAATAATTGAAGGTAATTACATAATGAAAGAAATTAAAAGATAATTACCTTATGTAGATCAATTAATTAAGGAAATTAATTTGAGAATAATTAAATAAATTTAAAGGTTAATTAATAACTGAAAGTGATTAAGGGATGATTATTAATTAAGGATTAATAAATTAATTATTGTAATTAAGGAAAATTAATTAAATGATAATTAATTTATTTATTTAATTGAGGCTAATTAATTTATTATTAAAGGTTAATTGATAAAAATAAATTTGTAATTAGTTAATGTTAATTAACCAGGATTAGTGACTAATCTGATTGAATTTAACCAGATAAATAAATTGACCTTACCTGTGAATGTTGGACCTGACTGAATGATTGAATTGTTGATATTTCCTGATATGTGATGCTATGTGATATATTCTGAGTTGTGTTGTGATCTGTAGTGTAATTTATTTATCTGGGATGATCAGTAATTTATTTATCTGTGATATATTTATATCTATGATATGTGAATAAAAGATAAGCGTTATAGTTATATCGCTTATCAAATATATCGTTGTATTTGAATCTGTGATTATGTGATGATTTGTAATGTTGCACTATTGTGTGTGAAACCCCTGGACTACACCTTTACACACACAAATATGGATTTCACGTGGAAATCGGTTAAGCCATAGATGATTTAAAATTAATGTTTTTGAAATTGAAATTTTTATTTCAATTGATTTTGGAAATGGATTTGGGTTAAATGTTAAAGCTTTTAAAAAGGGAGTTTTTAAGAGAAAAGTTATTTTGAATAACTTGGTAAAATTTCCAATTTAAATAATTTAATTTGAATTTGAATTCAAAATTTGAAATTAAATTCCATAATTGGAAATTACGGTTAAAGATGTTATAAATGTGTTTATATGAATTTAAACCATTTTAAAAGTATAATTTTGAGAATTTGAATTTAACCCAAGAACCTTAACTCGTATAAATGAATCAGATTTTCCGAAATATAATCTGTTTGTTATCAAATGGTAAAAGCTTTCATATAAGAAATGAAATTCCAATTTAAGTTAAAGGAATTTCAAGATTGAATTGAAAAATGGTTTTCCAAGTTATGAATGAATTCTTTTTGAAAGCTATGAATTGAATCTGTTTATTTTTAACAGATTTAAAATGGTGATTTGTTTAAGCCATTCGAAATGGAATTGTTTTGAAAACTATGAGTTAAATCTTTGATTTAAAGATTAACGAGTTAATCAAATTGAAATGGGAATAAATTTGGGAAAATCTATGAATGAATCTTTTGTTTAAAAGATTAAAGTGTGGAAATTGTTTAAACTGTTGAAAGTTGTTAAAATGAATCTTTTTATTTAAAAAGATTTGAAAATGGTAACGTGTTTAAACCATTTGAAAGAAAAAAGTTTTGGGTAATAAGTTGTGACTTAATTGAAATCCCAATATCCATATGTTTTTAAAATATTGCGCTCATTTTTCGGTTTAGCCGGGAGAGGACCTTGTGTCATATAACCCATTCCGAATAATGATACGTCGTATATGGATAGCATTTGAAGACCGGTGGTGAAGACCGGATATTTTCGAAAATGAAAGGACAACTCGTCGAATGTCTCTGCATCGACCGGTCCCCGATATAGAGATTTGATCACCCTTTGTGATGGGAAGTCCGGATGTGATTAGAAAATTATCCGGATTTGCAAGGGCTTCTTTGGAGGTGCATTCGGTTCTGTTCGAACCCTGAACAGACTTGTATGGTTCCATGTCTGACATTACAGTTTGAGATATAAAGCAGATTTCTTTCAAATACATTTCTGTTTGGTGGCGGAGAATTTATTCTCTTAGCTTAACACCCTTCTCTGAGACGTACGAGCTCAGAGGTTATGTAGTTGAAATTTATCAGTGATATACTCCCAATTTGGTAGTGTGGCATGCTGAGTGCTGCTGTGTGTTGCTGATCATTTGTTGATCAAGCATGGCTTTGCGAAAAAGCGTAGCTTTGTGGACGAGACCTCATCGAGCCTCACAGACCGGTAATGGTCGAAACAGGAAAGATGCGGCAAGGTTTCAAGGGTAGCTCCCCTAGGGTATGTCCATTCCTTCTGGAAAAAGGTGGTATCAAGTATGGAGCCCTGGTATTTAACCTATGTGGTTGCTCCAGTCTCATTTACTGTGTGATTGTTGCTTTGTGATCGAGGCGCCTCGAATAAAGGTCCCAAAGGACCGGGGGTGGAATATCTCAGGTTTACAACCCGGGAAGGGGGTAACCGGCCTTGTGTTGGCAAAGAGCCGGGTAAGTTCTTGGGACGTCCCGCCAGAGGCGTTCCCATGTGGCATAGGAAGTTCCTTAGCCTGAACATTTGTTGGAAATCCATCTTCCAATACGAACCCTGTACGGTTTTAGTTGTAGAACCTGCCATTTACTTATGGTGGCGCCCCACTGTTTAGATGGTAGCTATAGTAGGCATACAATAATGGTTGTATGTTGGCTAAGATTAATATTGTATTTTCGAAATGTTTTCTGCACTATGCACTAATAATAATAATATCGATGATTTTGCGTAGTAAGCATGTTTGACTATCATAAGAAGAAATCTCCTCCAATTCTGCGTTTGCGTTGTGTGTGTGGGGGAGGTCTTATGGAAGTTTCATTTTCCAAAAACATTGCGGGTTTCAATGTTAAAATTCTTTTGTTGTTTGTTTTAAAGATAAACTGTTTTTGTTGCTCACACCAGTCCCATGACTGACCTGGAGTTTATTGTTCCCTTCGTAAACTCTGGGTGCCCATCATTTTGCACACGGGCATCCTAGAGTTGGGTTTTTCAGATATTCAGGTTAGTAGATTATCTAGAGCTAGTTCAGTATTTGGAGTTCATTCATCGGAGTTGCTCATCTTGGAATTGTGGATTCATTTTTGTCTGAAGATCATTTTGGAGTTATCACTTCTATTGATATTGTTCCACAGCTGATGTTATCTTTTCTTTCCGCTGCTATTATCACTGTATCATATCTCTGATATTGTTGTATCATATTGATATCATTGTTGTATATCATATTCTGGATATTGTATTCATTGGAGTTGTATATGATATCATCTATTTCTTTCTTCCGCTGTGTTGTTATACTTAATGTTGTTATAAGCTCCGGAGAACCAGATTCGGCGTTTGGATCTACGGCATTTTGAGTACAAGTGAATTACGGGTGCCGATTTTCGAAGGCCGATTTTTTGGATTGTCACATTAATGATCTATATGTTGTGAAATTATAATGTTTGTCGTGTTGAAATATCATGTTGTTTGGATGATATATGATTTCAAGTTGGTTGTTTGGTATAGATTTGTGATTGGGATACTATATTGATATGTTTGGATATGTATATGGATAAGGATATGTGAGATTGGTTTATGATATGATTGTGGTATTTTTTGTGAAACAAAACTAAGTATGTTGTGAAATGGTTGTGGAAAAACTAGTGCTCTAGAAAGTCGCAAAAGACTTGAAATCCGATTTGAAAACAAAAGCTTTTTTTCTAGCTTTGGATTTTTAGTAATGATTTTCCAAGTTTTACCTTTTGTTTAAGTTTTCAAAACTCTTACAATTGTGTTTTCAAACATGTGGTAGCTAGAGTTAAGTGAGTTTTCCACTAGAAATCAATTCTAACGAACTGAGCTTATAGCGATAGTCGCTATAAATGCAGTTCGGGAAATTATGCGATTTCAAGTTTTTAAGTGTTTTCCTTTGGGTTGTTTTCGAAAACTTATTTCAAACTTAATTAAGTATGTCAAAAGTTTAATTTTTAATTATTTAATAATTTATTTATTTATTAGGGTGATTAGTAATTAATTAATTAGGTTAAATAATTAGAACTTAAGGAATTATTTATCAAGTTAATTATTTTTAATTAAGAAAGTTTTAAAAAATTATTAATTAAGATAAAAGAAATTTAATTTTTTTTAATCAAGATTATTTATTTTAATTAATTATTTAATTAGAGTTAATTATTTAATTAAGCGTTAATTACCCATTTATTATAGTTTGATTTCTTAAATAAATGTTAATTAATTAAAGTATGATTAAAGTTTAATTATAAATAAAATTTGGATTATTAATGATTTAATTTTGATTTAATTAAGATTAATAAAGGTGTAATTGAGTTTAAACTTATAGTTTAGTTAAAGTTTATTTGTTTTAAAAGGGTTTCTTTTAAAACCATATCGGTTATTTTTTTTAACCAATTTTCTTGTTTAAGTGAATTGTATTTAAAACCAAGGATCTCTTATCCATGCTATTATGTAGCCAAATGAATTAAAGCATTTGTAATAAAACGATGACACATTTTATTGAAAGTAAGTCTGCTTGTACTTATCACAAATACCTTATTTTGGGAATGTGATGAATACAAGGGGGTTAATTTCGATAAGCGGGTCATGATAATCTAAATATACGGAACATATGTTCATGTGTAAATATTTACACCCTGATAGTGGGATAGTCCACTATAAACCACTTGACATTTTAAAATTATCGAACGCTGGTTTGGAGAAACTAGGATCGGATATTAGTTGTTATCCGAAAACCACTTTGAACCAACGTAAACTTTCGAATTGGAGATAGTAAAGGCAATGTCCAAGATGAAGACTTTGAATTGCAAGGGTTGTTTACTACTAACCCTGAGGGTGATTCAAAAATGGGTGTAGTGGAGATATAGCCTTCATTTCGTTCATCTCCTGAATGGCTTGTATTGATGAGTGCTGACATTGTGTATACATATGGAAGGCAAATATTATCATTCCAAGTGGCAATGCTATAATAAAGGTAAAAATAGCCTCGGGCCTCATCAATCAGGAATGACTAAACAAGGGAGATGTAGCAAGGCTAGGTGGCTCACTCCCATGAGTGTAAGGTCATCCCTATTTACAGTCCCTATTATTTACTCATTTGTGCTTCGGTACGGTTGCTTATCCCAACTGAGGGGTGTCTTATACGGTACTATCCAGTTAAGGTTAGGTCGATCTAGTGTTGGCAGGAGTCGATAGGTTGATGTTATTTTATCTAGAGATGCACTATGACGAGCGGTACCCCAATAACCTAGTCATTGTATGGAATCCATTTCCTAATAAGGCCTTCGGTCTTAGTTGTATAACTATTATGATGGAATTTAATTAATGTAGCAATTTCGGCTATGTGAATTATTTATTTGGAAACCCTAGACGTTATGATAATATCACTAGATTTCTATATAAAGTGGTTTGGTTATCATAAGGTAAAACCCCATCCGTGTTTATTTGCGGAGTGGTCTTACGAGATACCTTTGATTTTCAAAATTTGTTTTTGTAAAAGTAAAAATTAAGTTGTTTGAGTTTACTCACACTAGACCCATGTCTGACCCGAAGTTTTATTTTCTTATTCCGTTGTTTATTATCTTATTCCGCTGTTTATTATCTTAAGTTGTTTGATTTTCACCATTAGCTAATTATTATCTTATTCCGCTGTGTTTTGTGTTGATTTTCACCATTAGCTAATTATTATCTTATTCCGCTGTGTTTTGTGTATGGTTTATGTATTTTGTAAGGACAGGTAGTTATAACTGTCCGGTAGAAAGTTGTAATGTAATGACTCTGATGTATTATCCATATAGAAATGACTGTATAATATTCTATGTTACCTATTATATGTTCTGATTCGCGATGAGATTCTGTGATTGTGTAGTTTCTTATTATCTTTCGTTTTCTTCTGCCCTTAATGGCTCGTCTTTCGGTGCAAGAGGCGGTTGTTACATCTTGCCGATATAGTGGTAGACGGGTGCAGTAATGATAGCACAATACAAATTTATATTTTTTTAGAAAAAATAAAATTAAATTAAACTTAATTTTAAATTTTAACTCTTTTATTTAAAAGCAATTTTATAAACTGTCTTAAATTTTGTTGAAAATCCAGCCAATCGTTACACTTTAAACCATCAATTTCGTTTGAGAGAGATCCCATCTCTAATTAATAGTGGAGTTACAAAGTCCACCATTAAGTTTTAATTTATTTTTGTAAAGGAGAGAATAATTTTCTATGTCATTGAATGGAGACATTTAAGTATATTTATAGCAGCACTAATGGGCTATGTAAACATCTGACCTAGATCCACCATTTAGGGTATGACCATTATAAATGAGATCTTATCTCACTTAATTGATTAAACTCATTTGAATAATTCATACCCACATATATTTTGGCCTCATATCTTTTCTCTTTCCTTGGAACTTGGACTTCATTTCAAATTTAGCTACTTCCTCATTGGGAGCCTCTCTAGAAATAAAACTTAATAAAGCCACTTGGACAGCACTTTTGATGGTTGCACCCATAGGATTATGGTTAAGTGCAAGATCTTTAGGAGGTTGATTAAGTCCTACAACATATTTCTTAGCCTTCTTAGTGTGAGGGTTGGTCATATCCATCCTAAAATGAACCAAGAGTGTGAAATCATTGATACACTCCTTCACGTACTTCTCACCATGTTGGAGATACAAGAACATCTCGGTTTGCAATCTCCTCTCGGCCTAAGAAATAAACCAAGCCTTAAATCTCCGTTGAAGCTTTTCCCAAGCCATAGCATTCTCCTCCACCTCCCTTATCACAACATCCCAACAACACAAACCTTCCTCTTGAGGTTGCCTAGAAACAAATCATCTCTTTGTCGATGTCTTAAGCGTTATACCATTAAAGATCCAGTCACTTATGTAGAGCCATGCATGAGTCTTAATGAATGATTCCATCCCCAAATACAGCTTACCTCCCATACAAAGGTAATCTCTACAAAGTTGGGAAAAATCAAGAATAGGTAGTGGGGGAATAGGCATCACTCAACAACTAGCAGTACATAAGGGAATCCTGTTGGAGTTGGAATGCCCTACGCTTAGCCTGCAACTACCTCTAGAACCATGTTGGCATATGTAGATCATGAGCTTCAACATTGTCTTTAGTGGTCGTTGCTCTTCTAGCATGGCTTATAGTGGCTATCTATATATGGGAATTATTAGCAACTTTCCCAAAAGATAGTATAAAATGATAGAAACAAAAGTATGAGTGCCAAAATGTTATATACATAAGTATACCAAAACAAAAATATGCTTTTTCAACTTATCCCACTTATGGTAATCGGATAACCTAAGCTCTGCTATAAAATATAAAGACTCGCCCACTTTATCAACTGAAATCTGTGCATACAAGCAACTAGATTCCATAAGTATCATGGATGACGTTCCATTAAGGGTAGAATATATAACAACATCAACATAGAGTATATCTATTGCAATTATCAACATGCTAAATCTCATAGCGGAAGGATTAAAATATTATATCTACATAAACACGTAAAAGTCTAAATGCATGTTCTATAGAGAGACATAAGATTTAGAATTATAATATAATGTGAAAATGGAACACCAAATACCATAAACAAAATATCTCAAAATGAATATATAGTCTACATGTTGGTGTCCCAAATTTGGGTAGACAAAAACATGACGATAAAATGGCTATGTATCTATGGATTGCCTCCAACTATCAGAAATTCCCATCTCTAGTCAACCAATTCAAAGAATATATAATAAAGGAGATAATGAAGAGAGGGTCTGACATAAAGTTTTGTAAAAAGAAAATATCAATAATTTGCATCATTACCAATTTGCTACATTATCATGAATGATATCAAATGGTAATATTCGAGGTAATGAAATCATACCTCAACCTGCATCTAGCAAGTTAGTACATTTCTATTGCAGTGCCACGCTATACAATAAGTCTATCATACTAATCATTATGGCACCGGTTGTGACTTTACCATCACACACTACGCTAGTGGGCCTAGGGTCTTCTGGTAAGGCCAAGACCTACTAAGCAGGGTCACTAATGTATGACCAATACTACGTACGATGCTTCAATGTATCATCCACCACTTACAACAGTATCAAACCTGAATCAATATACATGTGTTTAACTGCTATCATTTGTTTAACAAAATGGCATATGACAAATAGCTTGAGAAAAGTAGCTAGAGTTCGATCATATTTTATAATAAAATAGCCCAAGGTCTATTGCCTTTACTACTAATATAGAATGCCTTATATTCTTTAATTCAGTGTTGCCATACACACAATTGAAATAACCACGCCTTATTCTACAAATGGCCAAGAAATACCGAACCCCAAAGCCATATAAGGAATACAAACTAACTATGCACGCACAATATCTTATGGTATCGTATATCGCAATACCCTAGTCGCCACCTCTCAAAACCACCGGATGAGTAAATAAAAGCTAGTATACGAATCGAATTGCATCTCAAACACCATTGCCTATTTCTTTCTCGACATTAGTCGCATGTTTCCTAAGATAAGGTGTAACATACCTAAACTCATCATCTTGCTTACGAGCATCGCACGAGTTACTCTGGACCTTATGAGCATCGCACGAGTCATAAAACTGGTGCTGAGAATCCAAAACACCAAAAATTCAACCATCAAATTGGCAACACTTCAAACATCTGAATTGGGTTCTCAAAGGTCACCCTTATTTTAGACGTTTGAACCCAATTTGCAAACGTTTGAAAATGTCTAGAATACACATGGATAATGCAGGATTTATTTCTTGAATTTCAAATATTTGAATCTTCATTTCAGAAGTCCGAAACCCTGATTCATGCGGGTCTGAACCTGGATGGAAAAAATTTCATAGTGAAAATTATCCCTACCATGTTCTTGTTCTCTTTCCTCTTTTCCTTCTTCGATGTGTAGCTCCATGTCATCAACACACTTCACACTAATCGCTCAACATGAATTCAGGCCTTTGTTATAAGTCGTTCGACTTTTAAATGAATGCAACTTCGCACTCGACGAACTCCTTTGAGGCAATGAACCAATTTTACAATCGTTATAGTTAAACGACTCATTTACCATTTCAACTCTATAAATTCATTCACGACCACGAGTATCATGAACAATTTCTTATCATCCTATCAATTCCTAAACTAATAATTAGTTCAACGTTCAAACCAAACACAATAAATTTCATCTCATGTTATTAAACACATTTATTCTATAATCAATTGCTTTTAATACATTCATTTAACTAAATTTTCATCTCTAGAACACTAATTCAAGTTTATTACTCAAGCCCTAACAAACATTGGATATTTAAGATGATTTATTAGCATAATTGATGATTATACACCATGGAGTATAAATCCAACTCACTCAATATTGAGAAATCCAAGCTCCAATGAAACCCAATTTGAAGCTCTTCTTTGATTCTGGAATACAACTCTATACTTTTCCAAAATATGAACTTGAATAGACAGACTTATAAAGAATCTCTTAACTTGAATTCAGATATTTATTTTGGATTAGGAGAAGATACAAAGAAGTTATGATGATTTTTCTATTGAAACCTTTATTTTTTATTTAGTGTAGATGAAGAAGAAGAGAATGAAAATGAATGAAGGAAGAGCTTCAATTCAGAAATATAAAGTCAATTTCGATAAAATGATCATTTTGCCTATATCTTCTCTTTTCTTCTTAGTTTACTAATCATATTTGACTTTAATAAACAATATTTCCATTCCATGTATACACAACATTACGAATGCAATGGAATAGGTCCGAAGTCTAAATTCATTCTCATCTTTAAAAATTCTTCTTCTAAGTTATTAGCTCGATTAATCGAACTAAAATGATTAATTATATTAACTACTAAGCATTAAAAATATGAGCAGTTACATATTTCCTATGAGATTTTTAAATTCTTACTCTCTTTAAAATTAATTTTCACTTTTTAAAATTCAAATAAATAATCAAAGTTCATATATTTCTTTTCAGTGAAAATCCCACTTCTTAATTATGTTTTTTATTATTCTACTTTGTCCTTAGGCATTTCTAAGTAAAAAATCAAGTATTTTAGAGGCTAAGCTTATCTTTATTAGCCGTTTAACATGTTATCATTGTATATAAACATTTTAATGACATTAGATATATATTACTAAGCATTCAAATCCAACATAGGGGTCAGCTTGAAAACTGCCATACATAATTAAATCTGAATTACTAAGCATTCAAATTCAAATTATGGTGAGATTATCTCCAAATTCCAATGATAAGTATATCCCTAACTTCCAATAGTTTTCCTATTCTAAAAATTCCTTTCTTTTCCTAATAAATGAAAAAAAATTAATTGATAGGGAAATTAGTGGGATGCCATGAATAAGTAGCTTTTGTTTTTCTTTATTGAAAGAGGATAATGAAATGTGACTATAGAGATTTTAGGTCATTGTGTGACCTTTATAGGGCTTTGGTCGAAATAACTCATGACCTATTTAACAATTAAATCCTTATGCAGACATAAATATATCATTCAATTCTTATATTCTTCTCAATTCTAGTAAGTATTTAATCATTTCACATATAATTAACTATTATCAGTTTAACTTCAATATCCCAACCCATATTAAATAATGTGTGATACTATTGGCACTTAAGTTATTTCTTCTCTCCACCAAACCTAAATGCCATCTTAGACAATTTCATTTCCCTTTTCCTGTAATGTCCACTTTTCCGTACAGTTTAAGTGGACAATAAACTACACATGACCAACTCAAACTGAACGGAAAAGTGGATCGTTACAGCTTGGTATCAAAGCGCAAGGTTAAGAGAGAACCTTGGCTTTGGAGGGGTACTCATTATAGATAGGTGAGTAGCACCCTAGAGTGAGTTTGAGTGAATGTGTGTGTGTATATGTATGAGCGCGTATTTGTTAGTAATATAAAAGTGGTTTATATTGTGTTGATTGATGCAAGTAATTAACATTATTGATAGGGATCTCTAAACACTTGAAGAGCAATTCGACATGGTATTATTTTGAAATTGGGTAAATGAAATAATTTAACCTTGATTATATTTTATATATAAAGTAATAATTTTTCAGAAATTATTATAGTTATCTATGGTGTGTTTGAGTGTTAGAGAATGATAATATGTGACGCCCCACCTCTATACCCATGCTAGCCAAGGACACTACAGGGTAATGCCGTCAACTAGCACGGAGAATAAGGCTGTTGAGGAGCGACCATCTGTATAATTGCTTTGTGCGAGTACCGATATGCCAGATAAAAATATAACTTTTCATCTCAAGAGGAAATCCGACATACCGATGCAAACTCAAAGCTACTACACAGTGGCTATATGGACTTCGGAAACAAATATAGAAATAAGCATAACATAAATCAGTCACGGACAATTCATATCACAAAGGCGGAAATAGATATGAATATAACACATGAAAGTGTACATCAGAGTAGTGGTCAAATAAGATCCACAATAACACAAAAGAAAAGATACAAGTGCTAGACAACAGAATATGTATACATCAATGAGTCAATATATCGAATGTATACAACCAAAAACTACAATGCTAGAGTAGTTAGCCAAAAATCGGATGATAGTCCCAGATAAGGAGTCATGAGGAAGCACCTGTAAAATCTCAGTCTGACCCGAGTATTATTTAAGAAGAAAATAATAAACGGATCAGTCTAGCTATAATTATCAGATAAAGTGATATAGAATAAGAAATATGACAAAAACGCATGATAACCATAAAGCCATACTGTGATAAGTATCTAATCACAAATCAATCCAGAGATTAATCAATATCACAAGAATCTTCTCAAAGATTAAAAAGAATGTCAAATTCTTAATTTAATTCACCAAGCCACAATAAATGACATACATATCAATGCCAACTGAAAAAGGTGGTGAAACATAAATCCCAGAAATCAATAATTAGAAATCCAGAAATCACAAGAAAAGAGGATGGCCAATCCCATAAAACTGAACATCGACGTACCTAGAAAGATACGCCCCATGTAAAGTCTAGCATCGATACACCTAGAAAGATGCACCCCATGCAAAGTCGAACATCGACGCACCTAGAAAGATACACCCCATGTTCTAGCATTGATGCACCTAGAAAGATACAACCCATGCATAAATAAACATCGACGCACCTAGAAAGATACGCCCCATAAAATGTCTAACATCGATGTACCTAGAAAGATACACCCCATGCAAAGTCGAACATCGACGCACCTAGAAAGATACGACCCATGCATAGACGAACATCGACGCACCTAGAAAGATGCACCCCATGCCCCGACTTATTGAGCCGATTGCTCCACGAAGTAAATAAACATCGACGCACCTATATAGGTACGACCCATGCGTGAAATAAACATCGACGCACCTAAATAGGTACGACCCATGCGAGAAGTGAGACGAAGCTCATTAAAACGAGGAACAGTCCTCCACATAGACAAAGAGACATCGCACATTGCTAGTCTAAACCATAAAATGATCATCATCGATCATCAAGAAGTGTCGATTACTCTAAGCTAGTAAATATAAGAGTTTAGCTTCATGTCCCATAACCACTTGCTTAACTCAAATATTTATGAACAGATTGTAGATCTCCACTAGAAAATTGTCACAAGAGTATCAATCGAACAAGTCCATAAATTAACCGACGAAGTAAACGCAAGCGTTTCATACCACTTGTTTTGCTAAGCCGTTTAATTGTATTTTCTCATACGAATGAAGTAAAGGTTTATATATACTAATAGATTGGAAAACGGTTTTATAAACGAGCTTTGTATTAAAAATAGAGTTGAAATCATCTTTGATAAAGAGTTTGAATATTTACTACTAGTATAGAAAACCTTTATATTTTTAAAGTGACAAATCACAAAAACGATTGTAGAAACAGTCAATGATAAAAATTCACATACGAAGACGTGAATCAATTCCAATGAAATCGATGCCAAATCCATAAAAATGGATATTCCAAAAATCCCAAAGAAAAGGTCATCAAAGTCGATAAAATATGATAACAACAAATGGGAATCAACACGAATCGATTAAATTTGGAAAATCAAGCAAAACAGGCAAACTGGAAAAATACAGCAGATTCAGACGTCTGAAAGAAGTGGTTCAGACGTTTGAATCTGGAAAATTAAAAGTTTTCCAGAACATAATTCAGACGTCTAAACCATAATTTCAGACGTCTAAAAATAGCTGAAATTTGCCTATTTTCTTTCTGGTTGCTCACGAGCCAATTCAGACGTCTGAATCATAATTTCATACGTTTGAATCTGGAAATAGAAATTTTCCAGAATACCAATTCAGACGTCTGAAATATCAATTCAGACATCTGAAACTGGAATTTCAGACATTTCCTGAACCTGGACCAATGATGGCCAAACGATATTGATAACGATCGGACGAGCAACAACAACTAAGGAATTATGCCAAGCGACAACCCAGCCTTAATGGCTCTTCGATACGCCTCGAATATCAATGTCCAAATATCCATAATAGGATTTTTCACAAAAATTAAACCAAAACACCAAAAATTGGAATATACACAAAATCGATCCAAACCAAAATCAAATGGACATGAATAAGTGTTAGGAATTCATACCTAACAATCGAAGATAATTATAGACTAAGATGTGAGATAAAAATCTCACCTTTTCACAAAAACAATGAAGAAGGAGCTTGAAAGCAAAGGGAGAATCAACCACTCT
The DNA here is from genome assembly GCA_030737815.1 of Allium fistulosum. Lineage (NCBI taxonomy): Eukaryota > Viridiplantae > Streptophyta > Magnoliopsida > Asparagales > Amaryllidaceae > Allium > Allium fistulosum. The sequence continues at coordinate 171,306,347 of CM060906.1, read as the reverse complement.
TCAACACAACCCAAATGAGCTTGAATCTATGCTCAAAAAGGAGAACATTCCCAAAGTTAGGTTTAGAAATTTCTGAAATTGATAAAAGAATGAGTTGGAGAAGAAGAAGGAGATGCTTACCCATGGATTCTCTTTGATTTTGGAGCAAGAATTTGAGATTGAAAGAGGAACTAGGGCTTGGAGTTTTAATTTCCCATCTCTCCCATCATTTTAGCTTTAGAACTGAAAAGAGGAGGAAGTGAGAGTGAATGGGGAGGGATGGTTCAGTTTGGGGTATAAGGATGACTAGTGGGCTGAACCCCAAACCCAAAGTGGAAAAGGTCAAATTTTTGGCTAGCTCCAAACATATCAATGTTTATACTTAAAAGATTGCAAACGACGTTTTGAACTCAATGGAAGTGGTCTCGAGTCCTGATTTGACCGTTTGCCAAAAGTAGCTTTTCGGACATCAATCCGATTAACGCTTCTATATTTAAATAAAACATTTAAATATAAAATCAATAAATATGCGGGTTGTGACATAATATTTAATTATTATCATTTGTTGCTTTTTGTTTGTGTTATAATAAAAAAAATTATTACTATAATATAAACAAGATAAACAATTAAGAAATGGTTTTGTATGACCAAAGTGAAATTATATATATAAGGGAAATTTATAAATATGATTTGTAAATAAAAAGGATTAAAAGCTGAGAATTTGAGAATTTAAATCTTGGTGGTTCTGAAAATTGTTTTTCAAAGGTTTTGGAAGAATAAAAATAGTATTATTTTGAAAATATTTTGATTAGAAATATTTTAAAAGGTTTTAAGGGAAATAGAAAGCACTGAACTCGCTTTAGTCATCTGGAAATAATTCTGGTGATGATTGCAGCAACATCGGCGTTCATTTTCGAGTTTCTATGTGATGAATTGCTAACAATGGAGTTTTGTTTTGGTAAAAATAGTTTTGATTTAAAATTCAAAGGTATGATTTGGAATACAAAGGAATTATAGTTTCAAAATAATTTGAAATAAGAATAAGGTGTTTAAATTCTGGAAATTTTTATTTAATTGTTTTATGAAAATATGATAAAATAAGTTTTATAACTTATAAATTTGAGAATTAGTAAGTTAAAACAAAAAAATTTAAAAATTTGCTGAATATGAATGTAAGTAAAAAAATTTAATGTGAATAATTGAATATGAGATTTAGAATGAATGAAATGAAATTTAACTCGAGTTAAGTTAAATGAAATGATTTATGAAATGAAATTGATTGTGATTTTAAATGAATTAATAAAAGAACTAATGAAATAAATTAGTAAATTGAATATGTTTTGGAATGTTGTTTAGTAGAATTGAATATAAACTTAAGTTATGAAGTGATAATAAAAATGAGTTGTGTAAAAGTTATAATAAACTTAAGTAGTGGTTTTATGAAATGGTTTATAAATGATAGTGGTATTAAATAAAATGTTTATAATAAACTTAAGTAAAATTTGATGGAATGGTTCTTAAGTGATATTAGTATTAAAGGAAATATTCTAAATTGATTAAATAAAATGAATGAAAATGAAATGAATGTAAATAAAAGAATTTGAAAAAAAAGAATGCGATATAATGAGAAACCCAATTGAAATAAATATGTAAGTTGTACGTATATTATTTTATTTGCATAACTGTTTGATCCAGATTTGAGTACATGATTTCAAGATGATTTACATCGGTCCGAGTTAGAATTTTTCACTCGATTCTCAATGGCGAACACTGAATATGGATTTTGATTGATCTAGGGATTTTCCATTATAGTATATAACTATGTAAGGAGAATGGCAGTTTCTAATCGAGGAACTGGATCTGAGTCTACGCTAGAGTGGTCGTGTGAAGGATACTGGTTTGGAAGTGAAATTGTGTAATCGAGTAAGCGATTAGATTTGATATTGCGTACATATGGTATATGTACATCTTATGGGCTTATCATAATTAAATATTTGTCATTGGAAAATTCATAATATGGTTAAAGATTGTATGGTTGGATTTTATGTGTAAGTAAGATGTAGGTATATAGAAGCAAAAGCTAGTTTGATACCTTTGGTTTCACAAGTAGAGTTGGTTGTCAGACAAATAGGTCCATGTTTATATTGTTGTTTGAATTTGATAGTTTTATGATTAAGCCGCTTGGTTTTTGTTTTCTTTTGTTGGTTTGGGCCCGTAGTGGCAATTTTAGTTGTTCCGATCGAACCACGTAAAGGAGACGCTGGCGAAATTTTCCGTAAATTTAAGGTATTAGAAAATTCTTGAGAAATTTTTGATAACTAATTTTTTTTCTATGTTATAACTTGGAATGGTAGTAGTTAAACCTATGAATGAAATTAAAGATTTGGAAAAGGTGATAACAAAGTTTCAACAAAATTGATTTTGGGAAGTTGAAGGCTTAAAAGAATTTGGTAAGCTATTTCAACTAATTGGTTCTAAAAAGTTAATGGGTTTGGGGCATTTTTCTTACTTGCTAATTTTGAGGACAAAACTCTTTTAGGAGGAAAAACGACCCAAAGTTTCAATCATTTGAATTTGGAAAATTATTTGATTTTAAATATTGAAAAGTTAATTTTATAAGTTAAAGAACTTGAATTTCAAATATAATGGTTATTTGAATATTTAAAATTGTTTAAATTATTAAATCTTGAATTTTAATATGAATAAAAATGATTTCGAAAGCTGATTTAATTTCTGTTTGAATAAGAATGAAAATATCAAACTTTTGAATCTGAATTAAAAGTGATTAAACTGTTTTTAATAATAATTCGTTTTAATTAACGTATGAAAATATCCTTTTGGGACATTGTCTCAACTTTCGACGAAACCAGTGTCATTGGAAATGTAATAATAAATTATTGTATGCAATGAATTTCGTGGCGATCGAACGTATTGTTTGGCCGTGCAAGCTTGAAACGCATAGAAATTGATTAAAAGAATTAGATTAATATAATTCGATTCTAAAAGCTATCTTTTGCATAAGATCGAATTATGTCTTGAAACTAGTTCTATTAGGTTTGGAATTGGGGTACTTAGTACAGAACGCCAGGCGGCATGCCTTGTTTGGAGTTTGAGATTTTTCTAACGAATGAGCCAATTTTTTTAATTAAAATAATATATATATATATATATATCCATCTTTTTAGCCATACCCTATCCCATACCCTAGCTACGTCTCAACTATTCAAACCCATACCTTTCTTTTTTTATAAATCGCGGCTAACCAGAGATTTTTGGTTAATGTTTTTTTTTCAAACTCCTCAATCCAACGGCTCTCGATCATTGAAGCCAATAACGACGTTATTTGGCGAAGTTCCTAAATAGAAATATGTCGGGGACATCGAGTTGAGCACAGTGGACGGTGGGGATCATCGATGGTGGCTCGGGGAGGTGGCAGTTCTCAAATGAATGTCGTTGGGTATTTTGGAAGTTTCTGGCGATTTGGGTGATCGATCGACAATGGACTCTAAAGGAAAAATGTAGGGAAGGTGAAGGGCTAGGCTCGGCCAAAGTTTTATGGCCAACGATCAACTGTGGCGAAGGGAAAAAAATTGAACGACGTACATTTTATTGCCATTTTCTGGCGAACGGCGGCTAATGGGAGGCCGAGGCCGGTGGCGTTGGGGTTGCCTTGGCCAAGCATGGTGGCATGGTGAGTGTGGCGGGGTGCAATCAACGGAGGCGGCGACGGTGAGGCGTCAGAGACGCAATCGAGCAAGTTTGCGTGCCTGGTTGTATACGAGAGTGAGAGGTAGGTAATTAGTTTTAAAATTTTAATTAATTAAGTTAATGATAAATTATTAGTTAATTCAACTAATCGATTTCTCATATATGCAATAACTTTTGCGTACGAGGTTGCATTCGGACGCCGTTTGTTGCGTTGCACTCGTATGGATGTTTTCTATGATATGAAATTTGTTTGGCGATAATTGAAGCTAGTTGAATTTTAGCTAAATGGGAACCAAAACACTTCGGCGACAATTGGAGTTTCGGTGAGTTAAACTCACCTTTTTGGTTAACCAGTACATTTTAAAATTAATATAAGTTGTTGATTGGATGTTTGGATGATTTAGTTCTTTATTAGTTGGTTAGGATTTATTCCCGCCCCTGGTGCGGATGGCTTTTTATATATACACACCTAGTAGCGGATGATCCATATTATATAATTATATATTGTTTGTGATTAAGGGGGACAGATTGGAGTGATCCAACAGGATACCTCACCACTGTTGATTTTATTTACATATATATGTGGTGATATATAACAACTATGATGCAGGGAGATAGGTTAGAGGGATCGAATAGGATTCCTTGCCATGGTTGAATTGTTTTCAATAATATTCCTGTTATATGAATCATTGAATGTCAACCTGAGTGTTTGACACTATTGGTTATGACATTAAAACTTAAACCCTATAGTGATAGAAAATCAATATCGATATTAGAAAAACGTTTGGTGGCTATTGGACTCCAAATTAATATTTTAAAATACTATAAATTGCCTTTGGGTTGGATTTGGTTTTTAACATAGGAATAATTTTTAAATCCGAATTTGGGTTTTAGAAATATTTGTTTAAAAAGGATCTAATTTCTATTTTACCCAACCTTATTATCTGTCTTTTTCCTAAGTCATTAGAAATGTTTTTAAAAGTTATTGTTTATATTTAATATTGTTTTAAAGATTACTTATTTATATTTAGTATCGTTTTAAAAATTATTTATTTATATTTAATATTGTTTTAAAGTTATTTATCAAATATTTTAATACTTTGAAAAGTTAATTATTTAAATAATTAATATGGTTGGAAATTAATAATATCGATTTATTAATAATGTTTTGAAAGTAAATTATTATTATTATTTATAATAACGTTGAAAATTAATTATTAGTGTTTTATTAATAATGTCTTTGAAAATTTTAATTATTATTCAAAGATGTTTTGAAGTTAATAATAATTATTTATTTATAATGTTTACTATTAATAATAATTATTATATAATAGTGTTTAAAGTAAATGATTGGACTTTAATTGTAAGTGTTAGAGATTTACAAATAGAGTTTTATAAACAGATTTGGGTTATATAAGAGGTGTTTTATAAAATGGCTTGGAAACTTAAAGGAAGATTAGTTAAAGGGTAAAGAGAGTTTTATAAATGGTTTCAGATATTTATAAAAGAATTTTAGAAATGGGTTATAAATTTATAAGAGGAGATTTATAACTAGTTTTATGGATTTTAGAAATGCTCATTCAAGTGACTACCACTTCTAGTAATAAAGGTAAACTCAAAGCCATAGAAGTTTCTATCATAGCTACTGTAGATATTTATGTAGAAAATCCTAATTGAAATGAAAAAACCACTCGATCATTCATTGTTTGCATTATTAAAACTGATTATAAGTTGTCACTTAGACAACTTAATTTCACTACTAGTTGGCTAGTTTTCATATAGTTATCTTTACTTTGGTTCATACTTTTGAGGTTGTTTACTATTGTTTTGCTTTAGATACCTTCAGACATTTCACTCCTAATCAACAATCCAATGCTGAATATGTAACAACCCACCTTTTCGACCCTAAAAAATCGACACTAATACATCCACGGTATTTACGTGCCAAACATTCAAGTGTCAGAAAGACAGATTGTTAGGGGAAAAGAAAAGAAAGATAGAACAGAATCTCACATCATGACGAGTAATGTATAATATACAACAGATCTTTACAGAAGAAAAACTACAATATACGTACATCAAATAGAGTACACTTATCTATCATCAGTTTGGACAGTTATAACAACATGTCCTCATAATTGCTGATAAATACAACTAACTAATGCAGCGGAAAATAAAATATACGTGAGTACGTCAACGAGACCTCCAGCTCATCTCCTGAAGCTCCAAAGCATCTATACCTAAATCTAAAAATATGCTCGGTCTAACCCTAGCATTTTAAGAAAATAACACCTGATCAGTTTGGTAAACCAGCGTGGAAAACACACTTCAAATGGATTTTTAATGTTATAAAACCTTTCAAAATAAAGGTATCTCATAAGACCATGTCGCACATAAATATGGACCGGTTTTTACCTTACAACAACCAAACCATTTCATAGGAAACCTTCGGATATTATGATAATGTCTAGGGTTTAAAATAAGTATCGAATCATAGCCAAATTGTTGCATTAACTAAATTCCAGCATTATATGTATACAACTAAGTCCCAAAGGCACTTATTGGAGAATAGATTCCATACAATGACAAGGCTTCTGGGGTACCGTCTACCATAGTACACCTCTAGAATATGTACCAAGGTTGAAACCTTTCGACTCCTGCGAATCAGGGCCAGCCTACCCCCTACTAGATAGTACTGAATATGTCACCACCCCGGTTGCATTGCAACCTTTTCCCGAGATTTTATAACTGTCCAGCTGATAAGGTTTGTTTTTAACTCTAATATACTTTGTATGTTTGGACTGACAGTTTATACTATTCTTGTTATATTATATGTTATCGATTCCGTTGTGAGATTCTTTTTTCCCTGTTCTCTGTTCTTTTCTTTTTATTTACCCTAACAATCTGCCATTTTGTCGATTGGATGCACGACATTGGAACATAGTGGTAGTGTTCGGTGTTGACTTTCGATGGTCAAAATGGCGGGTCGTTACAAATCATCTTCAAGATGTCTTCCATTCGAATGCTTATGTCTATTCGAAGTGGTTTTCATATAATATATCTGATCCCGGTCTCTTCGAACCGACAACGATAGTTTAAAAACTGGCCAACATTCGAACCGATAACGATAGTTTAAAAACTGGCCAACATTTGATTATCGATTATTTAACTATCAAATAACAACCAATTCAACAAGAGATTTAACCAAGCATGGTTAAGCAAAAAGCAATCACTAAGCCTCTTTAATTAATCTTTCATTAATTAAAACCACTTTGTAAATACTTGTATAAAAATACTTTTACAAATATATATTCACAAGTCTCCTCTACTCTTTTAATACTTAGAAAATATTCATATACTTATTTCCACGGTATAAGTATACTCACAAAACATTGCATTTCCAAATTTAGAAAACTTTCACATATACTTTTGTCAACAATATAAGTATATTCACAAAACACTACATCTCTAATACCTAGAAAATGTATCCATATACTTATCTCAATGGTATAAGTATATTTACAAATCTTAAGAAAGATTCCATTTTCAAACCATGTTTATTTGGGTTAAAACAAATGAAGTTTAAACACTGATAACAATAAACCCAAAAACACTTTTGGTGTAAGTAAACGGATCGTATGGAAATTAAACCATACATACTTACCATCACTTCCCGATTTCAAATAGTACTATCCATCGATTAACAATGAAATCGAACAAGTTAAATACTATCCTTGCCTCAATACACATTGTTAATTCTCAAGATAGAGACGAGTTTTCATACCTCGGAATTTGGTGTTAAGTATAGATAGAATATTTTTCATACCGTCGTAGTTTAAATGTTCATTTATGGAAATTGGGTTTCAGACTTTTTATAAATCATTTCTTATAAAATGCCTTTATAAAACACCTTATATATACAAACTCCTTTTATTTACAAATTCCTTTTATAAGATATCATTTATAAATTATAAAATTCCCTTAATAAATACCAACAAAAATTATAAACCTACTTTTATAAATCTCCTCATTTATTTAATAAATTCCTTTATACTATTTATAAAACTCTTTTATAAAAATATCACTTATAAAACTCATTTTATAAAACCCCAGATTTATTTGCAACTCTATTTATAAAACTCCAAATTTTATTTATAAAATTCCTTTTATAAATTCCTAAATATAATTTCAAAACTCCTTTTATAAAACAAACTCCCAATAAAGACAAAACTCCAATTATAATTATGAAACTCATATACTTTCCATGATACGATCATTCCATATATTGCAATAAATTCACGCTAATTTATTTCTCTAATTTATTAGAATGATACTATTCCTTTTTATAAAACACCATTTATAAACCTATCCTATTATATATAAAACACCGCATATAAATCTCTCACTTTAACTTATAAAGTATCATTTATAAATCTATTCTTTTATTACAACATTTTATGTAAAACATTTTCCAAATATTTATTCCAAAATATTCCCATCTTCTTTTACAAACAAAATCACAACTTAAATGTAATCCATTGTGATTACTTAGAGAACTGTCATCTTCAATTGCAACATATATAAAAAGCATTTGATATACGCCAACCTCAGGCAACATTACACGCACACGCACGCACACATTGTTGCCCAGTTTGAAGCAATCTTTTGAAGTCATACAAAACCTTTGGGTGCATTTACGATGAACGGAAACGGGGTATTTTAGCGGGGTATTTGAGTGGAAAGATAGGTGAACAGGGAATGCATTTGCAGCTAGGGGTATTTGAGCAGTGCATTTGAGTGAGACATTTAAGTTGTGATTTTTAATTTAATTGATTATAATTTATTTATTATTTGCTTTTTAATAAATAATATGTGTCGATAATTTGCAAAAATAAATAAACAAATTGAAAAATTATAAATTACTCTGATTCAGTTCAAACCAACTCCATAGTATACAGCACTTTGACATGATCCCAACGTAAAAAACGCGTCTCAAACAGACCTCATCAACACAAGTTATTAATTTTAAAAATTTACAAAAATTTAAATTATAATTAGTTAATTTTATTCATTACTCAAACGGGCTCAAACGTATTAAAATTGTTCATTCAGCTGAACGTGGTTTTTACTCCATTTCCATTCTTGACTCGTCCGACGCGAATGGAAACGGAGTAAAAAAAAGACGGAATGGTTCTTTATTTTTATTGCCCCCGGCGGCATACAAGTAGTCAAGCTGGATGCAAATCAAGGAAGGACATGTTGCTTTATAATTGTAACAAGACAAATGGAGTATACGTCATTAACATCAACAAAACATGTTCAATACAACTATAACATATTAAAATGATAAAAGGCAAAACAAGATAACAATTAAACCACGCTGTTGGCCTATCATTGTTCAACACTTTTAAGTGGAAGTAGACTTGCATGGTAGTGAATAAGTTGTCCGAAAAAAGGACGAAAATTTAGGTTAATGTTCTGATGACATTTTCCTTGTTGGGTTTGTAAGTTGTACAAATAAAACCTCTCTGATTTACTGCATAGAAGCAACTTTCCATTCTTTGAGATTCTTCGTGGGTAAAAGTCAGAGAATCAAAACGGTCCAATCTTATACATCATATTCCAAGACTTTTCCTCACCAAATTCATGCAACATCCATATTTCAATATTCTTACTATCCCTACCGTGGTCATAAAGAGATATCTCCATAATGCAAACAACTTTGTCGTTCACAAGGTCCAATTCATAATGATGATAATGATAATCTTGAGAGTGGTTTTGGTTTCCATGAGGCAATGGCATTGTGCTAAACACCTCATCACTGAAGTCAAATGAAAGTAAGATTTGGGTATGATTATGAATCCAGAAACACTTCCCACTCTTGCCTTAGGATATTGCAGTGAAGGAAAAGATACCATCGAAAGGCAAAACTTCATCTTTATGTATAGTTCTCCAAGAATTATCCCCGGCTAATCTGTATACCTCAACTTGATTGCCAGATTCGTGATCTTGTCCAGATGTATCCCCATAAAGCAACAAAATTCTTACAAGTTTGTAATCATTGCTTTTGACATCAATACCAAACGATGTATAAGCTGAATATTCTTTTCCTGGACCCAATCTATTGGAAAATAATGGTGGAGGTAAAGGTCTCAACTGTTTTAATATAGGATTCCATAGTGCAATATCATTCCTAAAAGCTAAACAGATGATACCATTGCAACAATTAGTTATTGCAATGGCATCATTTTCTGGATGCCAAAGCCGCCAACTATCAATATCATAAACACACTCCTCATACTGGCTACCAATAAACAGTGTAAATTTTTGTTTACCTGATAGCTTGCCATGTCGGCCATGTTCACGACTTAAAATAATGAAATCATCCTCCTCGTTGTCTTACAAACAGCTTTGAATCGCAATAGAGACATCACGGGTAAATATAATAATATGTCAAACAATACTTCTCCAACCATCTCGGGACATCTATCCTTTGACATTTTTTATACTCTGAAAAAAAAAGGTTGAAGGTCAATTTTGAAAAGGATTTAGCATATATAAATCTGATCGACAAAGCTATTACATGATGTACATGACATGAAAAGGTTATTATGATGATAAAGTTCACAAGAAAATTCATGAAACATAATTTCGATATGGTAAGTTCATTTTCAATGCCTGTAAAATACTCATGGAAAAATCTTAAAGGAAGAGAAATAAATCATTTCATACATTCTGAATCCATTAAGTTGATGTCAAATATCTTTACAAGATCATAAGATGTGAAGGGTAGTAAGGTGCTGATATATCCACTAAAAATGGACCAGCTATCATACGTGATTTAGCACTTTGATCAACAACCATGAAATCGGGTTTCAAATTCAAAGAAGCACGAGATCATGATTTATGTATACCCGACAAAATTACTCATCTTCCTTCTTTCCCTTTAACTCCTTTCATATAGGCAAATGCTCTGTATACATGTTTCAACAAAACTACATTGATTCTGTTAGTTACGTTGGCTACAAGTATACTAGGAAGGACTGAATGAGCCATTCTATTGTATGTAACATCATAGCGTAATTTACTAATTAGTACTGTAACCCATGCTATATCTGCTAAGTACTCCGTTGATTACACAAATGAACATATCTATTGTCTAATCCAAACAACATGTAGTTTTATTTCCCATTTACTCTCCATCGTCTTCAAATTGTTTGCTTATTGTGCATTTACGATATTTATTTGGCCATTAATGGCATTTACGTCTCTGATGCGAGGAAGCAAATTAATAAACAATAAAAGGAGCAGTCAATAAAGGGTTTTTTTTTGGGAAAAATGTTATGAGGTGGATATGATGTGCGTTACTAATTAAGAGCGATTCAAATTTGAATTCATGGTTTAAGTATTTCGTATTTTTTTCGATTGGATACCTTATTACTGATTATAATTGTTTATATTGCAAAACATATCTGATAATTAGCTTTTCATACAATCTTAAACAGTTTATTTGTTTTCGTTACTGTAAAATACTCATGGAAAAATCTGAAAGGAAGACAGAGAAAACTTTTCATACAATCTGAAGCTATTAAGTAAATGAAAAATACCTTTACAATATGATATGAGAATGATATTATTTTGCCCAGATTTTCAGCCTACAATGAACGGATGCTCATCGCGAAGAGAGAGACATTGCAGTCCACTGCATAGCAGATTTTATTTTTTATTTTGTTTTCAACTAAAGAAGATGAAGAAACACTATTCTGTAGCCATTATTTGGTACTAGGTTTTCACGTTGCTCCGTTGGATGGGAAAGATATATATATATATATATATATATATATATATCAAGTTGAGATGGGTATTGCTACTAAGATCCGCTGCTCTCATGGGCTGCTAAATTTGGCCCGAAGAAAGATAATAACAAGCATACTTAATTTGTATAACTATCATTATAAATGAGTATTCCATCGATATTAATGCATACAAAAGGAAAAGATGGAACAAATAAAGGTATATATCTTTCCATGGATATTAATGCATACAAAAGGATATTAATGCATACAATACATTCTCTCTGTTAAAACGCGGTTATGCAACTAAAATGCACTAAAATTCAACAACCGTTAGATTTATGATCCAAAGGCTCCCTTTTGCATAGCACCAGCGCTCTACCAGATTTGCAAAACATAAGATCATATTTGTTGTGAGAATTTAAAAGGATCAATTTTAATGCATATAAGAGGAAAAGATGTACTTAATGCATGGGGGGATATACTCAATGTATATGAAATATACTATGGGATTTTTAATTATCATACAGAAGAAAAAATGGAATAATACATTTCCTAAAACTTAGATTAAAAATTATTCATTAGTTAGATGATAGAAATTTTAAATTACAAATTAAATTCAAGTTACATGACAAATTATATAAACTTCATATTTGATGTGTTAATTTCAATATATTTTCATTTGCCTCGTATTAATAATTAATGATGAGCACTACGACACGCACTTTGCGCTTGATGAAGGCACTTGAATTTTTTTGTACAAATTGTATTTGTTTAATACGTTTAAAAGAAAATTTTACACAAATATTTAGTCATATATGTTTGTGTTGAATCATACGTAGTTAATTTGAATTTTTATTCCTAAGTTGCAATATCTAATTTTTTTTGTTAGTTTAAAATTTTATTTATATTATTGGTTTATAAAAAAACAAATTTGTAAAGTAGTTTATTTGTTAGATCCTATTTTTAAGTAATATGAAGACTTGGTAATATTTATTGAGGAAAATTTGAATATGTAAAATAAGCTTAATTGTCAGATTCTATTTTTGAGTTATACTAGATAATATATGTAGAGAGAAATTTTTGGTATTTCACGCTGACATTAAAAGAGTGTGACACCAAATGTATTACAACATTTAATAAAAAAATACATATAGGGGCAATTTTGGAAGTTCGCGGTCGAACCAGCGCTTCCAAGTCAACTATTAATAAAGATTGTATCCATCTACATGCTACATCGTTTTCTTCCTATTTCAAATATCATGCTTTGACTATGCGACTTTATAATTTTTAAAGCCTGGTACATCCCGAATTCACCTTATGGTTGTGAGGGTTAGAGTTGTAATATTCAATCGAAAAACCATTATGGGTTACAATATAATTAATTCAGTAATTCAGTTGATAAGTGGTGATCAAACTCGAACCGCCTCTATGTACTATGAGGTTATGGTTTCTCCTATCAGAGTTTGCTCTAGCATTCCATGACACATTCCATCAATCCCAAAATTTTAGAAATTGTAAGAATACCAACATAGGAACAAAATTCGATTTCGTCCTATAACATTTCACGCTGTAATAAAACTTGCAGTATAGTCAACATAACATCTCATATTTTATACATTTTATAGCACAATCAGTATTAATTTAAATTGATTAATAAGATGACATGGTAGTTATTTAGTGTGCTACTATTATCATTCGGGTTTTTTTTTCTTCCGGCCACCATCATATTAAACATCAATATTTTTTATGTACTTATGATCGCCATATTCTATTCTTTCACTCAACCTTACACAGTCGTACCTCCTATCTCTTTTCAACAAATCTTACCTATTTCTCAAAAATTCCACCCTAAATTCAAAAAAAAACTCCTTTTACCTAATAGATGATGGAAGGTGAATATTTAGCGGATAATCTCAATTGTGCTGATCACAAAGATGTTAGTTTCCTTGTAATGTGTTAAAGTCTATTTTCTTCAACAAATCAATTATGGATACGTTGTTTAGAATTTTTTGATTCTTCAACAAATCAATCAAGCGCGACCAACTCAATCGCGATTTGAAAATCTAACATTTTACAAAAAAAATAGAGAACTACGCTCTGATGGTACATCTCTAGATAAAATGCACAGGGTCTGACAAGAACATCTTATACCCTGCCACACAGGACTGACCTACCACTTGACTAGTAGTACCGAATATGATCACTCCATTTTTGGGCCCCATAACATACATGAGTAGATAGTAATCGATCTAGATTTAAAATGACTATACCCTGATGGGAGCAACCCACACGGCCCTGCTACATGTCCGATTTTTGTCATTTCCCGGTTGATGAGGCTTGAGGCTGCGTTTTACCTTTATATACCACTTGCCACTTGGAATGGTAACACTGCCCTTCAAGCAATAATGCGATGCCAACATTCATCCATACAAGTTCATTCTAGGACTGAACGAAACCAAAGGCACTACTTCTATTACGTCCATTATGGGGAATCCCTCCCAAGGAAAATAGAAGATGCCCTTGCACTTCAAAACACTATCTTCGATTCCATGCTCTTCAAAATGTCTTCACTTCGAAACGCTTGAGTTGGGTCGAATTGGTTTTCGAATAACATATCTGATTCCGGTCTCTTCGAAACAACGTTCGATAGTTTCTGGTAAACTCAACCCCAGTTTTTTTGGAATAAACTGTCAAAGATAGAGCGGAGATCGCCTCCTAGCCGTTAGTTGATGGATTTCCTTATCATTTGTCCTAGGAAAACGAAACGAGATTTATACGCAAAGTACGGCATCATTGCAGATGATTGTGCCATATAACTCACGTGTTTCTCCTAGATATTTCCAAAGTTACGTTTTGGCTCGTAGTCGGTTATTTAACTATCCACGAACACATTTAACTATCCACGAACACACATCCAAATCGATGATTTATTTCCAAAGGAAAAACCAACATTGGTTAAGCACATAAGCAACCACTAACCTCTTTAATTAATATTTTCATTAATTAAAATCACTTTGTAATTTACTTGTATAAAAATACCTTTACAAAGATATATTCACAAACCCTTGTATTTTCAATACTTGGAAAATATTCATATACTTGTCTCGATAGTATAAGTATATTCATAGCATAGAGAAGGATTTCCTTTTATACAATTCCAAATCATTTATAAATTCCTTAATAAATCCCTAAAACCCATTTATAAACTATTTTATAAATCTTTAAAACCCATTTATAAACGTTTCTAAATCACTTCTCAAATCATTTATAACTCTTTATAAATCCATAAAACTAGTTATAAATCTCCTCTTATAAATCTATAACCCATTTCTAAAATTCTTTTATAAATATTTGAAACCATTTACAAAACACTCTTTACCCTTTAACTAATCTTCCTTTAAGTTTCCAAGCCATGTTATAAAACTTCTCTTACAAAACCCAAATCTATTTACAAAACTCTATTTGTAAATCTCTAACACTTATAATTTAAGTCCAATCATTTACTTTAAACACTATTATATAATAATAATTATTAACAGTAAACATTATAAATAAATAATTATTATTAACTTCAAAACATCTTTGAATAATAATTAAAAATTTCAAAGACATTATTAATAAAACACTAATAATTAATTTTCAACATTATAATAATAATAATAATTTACTTTAGTATTAATAAATCGACATTATTAATTTCCAACGATATAAATTATTTAAATAATTAACTTTTTAAAGTATTAAAATATTTGATAAATAACTTTAAAACAATATTAAATATAAATAAATAATTTTTAAAATGATATTAAATATAAATAAATAATCTTTGAAACAATATTGAATATAAATAAATAACTTTAAAAACATTTCTAATGACTTAGGAAAAAGACGTAATAAGGTTGGGGTAATATAGAAATTAAATCCTTTTTAAACAAATATTTCTGAAACCTAAATTCGGATTTAAAAATTATTTCCTATCTCAAAAACCAAATCCAACACAAAGGCAATTTATAGTATCTTATAGGGGGAATTAATTTAAAGGACAAAAATTTGTATATTTTTAGCCTCAAGGACACGACCTCAATATTTTAACCACAAGAACAAACATTCTCCTAAAAATTATTCATAAGGACAAACATTCTTTCAAAATTATTCATAAGGACAAACATTCTTCCAAAACTGCTACCGAACTAAAAACTGATACCTAAAAACTATAAAAACTGATACATAAAGAAAGTTGTCCTTCAGGCTAAAATACTGAAGGTCTGTCATTGAGGCTAAAATGCAGAGAAATTTTGTCCTTGACAATAATTTCCTATATCTTAAAATACTAATTTTGAGGCTAATAACCACCCAACGTTTTTCCAATATCGATATTGATTTTCTATCACTGTGGGGTTTAAGTTTTAATGTCATAACCAATAGTGTCAAACACTCAGGTTGATATTCAATGATTCATACAACAGGAATATTATTGAAAACAATTCAACCATGGCAAGGAATCCTATTCGATCCCTCTAACCTATCTCCCTGCATCATAGTTGTTATATATCAACACGCGCACACGCGCGCACACACACACACACGCACATATATATATATATATGTAAATAAAATCAACAATGGTAAAGAATCCTGTTGGATCCCTCCAATCTGTCTCCCTTCATCACAAATAGTATATAATCATATAATATGGGTCATCCGCTACTAGGCGGGTATATATAAAAAGCCATCCGCACTAGTGGCGGGAATAAATCCAAACCAACTAATAAAACAGTAAATCATCTAAACATCCAATCAACAACTTATATTAATTTTAAATGTACTGGTTAACCAAAAAGGTGAGTCTAACTCACCGAAACTCCAATTGTCGCCGAAGTGTTTTGGTTTCCATTTAGCTAAAATTCAACTAGCTTTAATTATCGCCAAAAAAATTTCATATCATAAATAACATCCATACGAGTGCAATGCAATAAATGGCATCCGAATGCAACCTCGTACCCAAAATTTATTGCGTATATGAGAAATCGATTTGTTGAATTAACTAATAATTTATCATTAACTTAATTAATTAAAATTTTAAAACTAATTACCTACCTCTCACTCTCGTATACTACCAGGCACGCAAACCTGCTCGATCGCGTCTCTAACGCCTCATCGTCGCCGTCTCCGTTGACTGTACCCCACCACACTCACCATGCCGTCGCGCTTGGCTAAGGCAACCCCAACGCCACCGGCCTCGGCCTTCCATTAGCCGCCATTCGCTAGAAAATGACAATAAAACGTACGTCCTTCATTTTTTTCCCATCGTCACAATTGATCGTTAGCCATGAAACTTCGTCCGAGCCTAGCCCTTCACCTCCCCTACATTTTTCCTTTATAGTCCATCGTCGATCGGTCACCCAAATCACCAGAAACTTCCAAAATACACAACAACGTTCTTTTGAGAACTGCCACCTCCCCGAGCCACCATCCATGATTCCCACCATCCATTGTGCTTAACTCGATGTCCCCAACATATTTCTATTTGGGAACTTCCCAAAATAACGCCGTTAATGGCTCCGATGATCGAGAGCCATTGGATTGAGGAGTTTGAAAAAAAACATGAACCAAAATTCTCTGGTTAGTCGCGATTTATAAAAGAAGAAAGGTATGGGTTTGAATAGTTGAGATGTGGCTAGGGTATGGCTAAAAAGATGGGTATACATATTATTTTAATTAAAAAAATTGGCTCAATCGTTCGAAAAATCTTAATCAACCTCCTAAAGATCTTGCACTTAACCATAATCCTATGGGTGCTACCATCAAAAGTGCTGTCCAAGTGGCTTTATTAAGTTTTATTTCTAGAGAGGCTCCCAATAAGGAAG
Source organism: Allium fistulosum (assembly GCA_030737815.1). Classification (NCBI taxonomy): domain Eukaryota; kingdom Viridiplantae; phylum Streptophyta; class Magnoliopsida; order Asparagales; family Amaryllidaceae; genus Allium; species Allium fistulosum. Next base: position 171,288,997 of record CM060906.1, on the reverse strand, counting down.
TAGCTAAATTTGAAATCAAGTCCAAGTTCCAAGGAAAGAGAAAAGATAGGAGGAATATTAATGATCAAGGCCATGGAAAGAAAGAAGAAGTAACTTGTAATCCATGTCACATGAAGAGACACATTGTTAAGGACTGGCGAGTCAACCTCCAAGTTGAGAAATGTTACAATTGTGATCAACTAGGACATTTCAAGATGGATTGTCATCTATTTCGAAGAGTGGATGAGTAGTCAAAGCCTATGTTATCCAAACTACTCCTAGTTCGAGTACTCCACCAAAGCTTTACAAGGGGGAAAACATCGACATGGAAGGTGTGCTTTCTATTTTTGACATTCCTACACGTGTTTTATTTAATAGGGGATGTTTACATTCTTTTATTGCAAGTCACCTTGTTGATAGTTTCTGCCTAGTGCCCCGTGTTATTGATGACTCCTTGTTGTGTTGAATCCTATTGGAGGGTCAGCACATCTTTTCTTTGATATGTAGAGATGTGTCGACCCTCAACAGATTTGTTAGTATGGTATTGATGTGTCAATGGGATTTAGAGATATGTAGAGATGTGCCCCATGTTATTGTTGATAGTGTTAAGGCCTTACTATGATATAAGATGAACCATTCAAAGTAAAGCACTACTCAAGAAAGGATACATCTTCTTCATTTAGAAGGTTAGTATCACCGTTAATGGTGGTCAACTTAAAGTTAAAATCGCTAGACAGAGTAAATCAATCAATGGATAAATGTTGTCGGCTTGAACCAAGGACTTCAAAGTAGTTTATCTAGTTAACTACATATATTATAAGAGTTTTTGACCATCGACTAAACTCATATATCTTACTAACGACGAAAAAATGGTGCACAAAATATCGCTACAAGGTGTAGCTTGAAAAACATTAGAAATTGGATTTCACCTAAATGATCTATAAGCGACTAAACTTGTACCTGATATTGTATTTCAGTAAAATCCAAATAGGCTTCCGTATTTAAATTGTTTATATATTGATTTAGGATAAAGTTTACACCACGGAGTAAACCCAACCATGTTAACTAATTTTCAAGTTCGGCCGATTTGAAATTAATTTCTAAAAGTTATAAATAATAACAAAATTAGTATAAATGTTGTATTGAATACTTTTGTAGCATTTTAATTAGTTATTTAAAGCCTTAGAACTAATTAAAATAATAAATAACTGTTATATATTAATTTAATTAAAATATGGTCTTGAAATAATTAATTAAATAAAAAAATTATGTGATAAATTGATTAGTCCCAGAACTCCATTAACATAATAATGTATGGTTGACCATCATAGGCTAGAGGGAGGCAAGATGACTTGGTCATCGGATCTGGAGAGACAGGTGTTGGATATATTGGTATCTAGTTGGTTATAAATAGTCCCCTTTCTCTCTAAATATAAAAACATAGAACAAAACCCTAACATACATTGAAATAAATTGGTGAAGCATAGAAGACAAATTTGCACAATATAGTTGAGGACAATGAATTAGGAGTCTGAAGAGAAAACTGCTAGCCACTGATGTATCGATAACCGATAGGATCATAAAAAGGTACATATTTCTTTTTAAACATATACACCGAATAATTAATTCTCATTGTCATATGCTTTAAGCCAACAAAAATAAAATTAGTTTAAAATAAAAATAAAAATATATTAATATAAAATACATACAGAGATACATACATACATATATAGATTAAATTCATTTTTTTTTATAAAATAAAATTACTATTCATGGGTTAGATATGATAGAGTAAAGTGTGCCCCGTTAGGGTTATTACATAATTTTATTGCATAACTTAACTCTTATAGCAAATCTTGTTCGAAATAAAGTATTTGATTTTATTTTTATTGTATATATTTTGTATAGGGATATAAATAATGTTATAAATACATTAAATATATACGAGTAGAAAATCCTTAGGAAAATTATTTAGTCAATTTCAGTTACGAATTTAATAATAATAATGAGTATTGAATCAAATCAAATAAATATCCATCCATAAATGTTTCTAGTGAAGATGTATTAAGAATGATATATCAATATATCCTTTGAGATAAGTGTATGCAATGCTCTTCATATGATGGACGGTGAATTACTCATGACTAGTATGGGCACCAAGAGGTTATTTATGTGTAATTGTTTGGAACAATTATAGAACAACTCACCAAGAGTCTTCTATAGGTTAAAAGACAAGTAGTTGATCTCATGTGATGATGTGCAATAGTCTTTTAACTTGATAATACCGTGAATCTTAAGTGTATAAACTATACTTTGATTATGGTCAATTAAACGACGATGATCGTATTAAGGCCATTGTTGGGTATAAGTCGAACCACTTGAAGTGAAACGTTATTCAAAAGAGGATCCATCTCTTTCAAATAGAAGATACATATCACCATAATTTGTTGTCAACGTAAAGTCAAGGTCTTTGGCCAAAGCAAATTGGTTAATTGATAATTGTTAACAGATCGAACCATGGACTTTAATGTTTTGGACTTCATAATTAACTATGGATATTAACGGAGTTTTGAGCACCGATTGAGCTTTGGATATCTTGTTGATGTGGTGACGATGAAGAGAAAAGGCACAATATACTGTTGCTTAAGGGTGTCGCTTTAATAGATAAGAAATTTGATTTCTCCTAGATAATGTGTAAGCAACAGAACTCATGTAAAACTACTATGCTTCAGCAAAGTCCCTACAAGCTTAAATATATAATTATTCAAATATTACTTATGGTTGAGTTCACATTTAGGAGTCATACAAACCACAACTCTTAGTTTTAGACCAAAAATAATTTATTGAAATAATTTAAAATGGTTATAAATTATTGTTATGGAGAAATTAATGTAATAGTGGTTATTATATTTTTATTATTACTATCGGGTCTAAAATTATATAACAAATATACAATCGTTATATATTTATTTAATAATTTTTAGGCCAATATATTAATTTAAATAAAATAAATAATATATATATTATATCTATATATATTTTATTTTGGTAGTTGGGTTTTTTCAATAGTTTTAAACTAAGGCGGGCCAAAATATATGTAGGTATGAATTAATCAAATGAGTTTAATCAATTAAGTGAGATAAGATCTTATTTATAATGGTCATACCCTAAATGGTGGATCTAGGTCAGATGTTTACATAGCCCATTAGTGCTGCTATGGATATACTTAGATGTCTCCATTCAATTACATAGAAAATTATTCTCTCCTTTACAAAAATAAATTAAAACTTAATGGTGGACTTTGCAACTCCACTATTAATTAGAGATGGGATCTCTCTCAAACGAAATTGATGGTTTAAAGTGTAACGATTGGCTCGATTTTAAACAAAATTTAAAACAGTTTATAAAATTGCTTTTAAATAAAAGAGTTAAAATTTAAAATTATGTTTAATTTTATTTTCCTTTTTACTAAAAAAATATAAATTTGTATTGTGCTATGATCACCGCACCCGTCTACCACTATATCGACAAGGTGTAACAACCGCCTCTCTTGCAATGAAAGACAAGCCATTAAGGGTAGAAGAAAAAGAAAGATAATAAGAAACTACACAATCACAGAATCTCACTGCGAATCAGAACATATAATAGGTAACATAAGATATTACACAATCATTTCTATATGAATAATACATCAGAGTTATTACATTATAACTTTCAACCAGACAGTTATAACTACCTGTCCATACAAAATACATAGATCATACACAAAACACAGCGGAATAAGATAATAATTAGCTAACGGTGAAGCCACCTACTCCATCTCCTTCAAAATGCTTTCGTAAGAAACCAGGATCACTTGGCCACTCATACAAATTTGAGTACCCAAGAGTTTTAGGAAAAGAAAATAAAACTTCGGGTCAGACATGGGTCGGGTGTGAGTAAACTCAAACAACTTAATTTTTACTTTTAGAAAAACGATTTTTGAAAATCAAAGGTATCTCGTAAGACCACGCCGCCCATAAACACGGATGGGTTTTTACCTTATGATAACCAAACCACTTTATATAGAAATCAAGTGATATTATCAGCCGAAATTGTTACATTAATTAAATTCCAACATAATAATTATACAACTAAGATCGAAGGCCTTATTAGGAAATGGATTCCATACAATGACTGGGCTATTGGGTACCGCCCGTCACGGTGCATCTTTAGATAAAGATAACATCGACCTATCGACCCCTGCCACCACTAGATCAACCTAACCTTAACTGGATAGTACCGTATAAGATCACCCCTTAGTTGGGATCAACAACCGTACCGAAGCACGAATGAGTAAATAATAAGGACTGTAAATAGGGATGACCTTACACTCATGGGAGTGACCCACCTAGCCTTGTTACATCTCCCTTGTTTTAGTCATTCCTGAGTGATGAGGCCGGAGGCTATGTTTACCATTATTATAGCATTGCCACATGGAATGATACTATTGCCTTCCATATGTTTACACAATGTCAGCACTCATCCATACAAGCCATTAAGGAGATGAACGAAACGAAGGCACTATCTCCACTACACCCATTTTGGAATCACACTTAGGGTTAGTAGTAAACGTCCCTTACAATTCAAAGTCTTTATCTTGGACCGTGTCTTTACTATCTCCAATTCGAAAACCACGAACCTCAGTAGGAGTCCACGGTTGCTTCCATCCCTAAATAGCTTCAACCTTCACTAGATCCACTGAAATACCTTCTCCCATCACAATATTTCATAAGAATCTTACTTCTGATTATAGCACTTAGAAAATTTCGCCTTCAGGACATGTCTCCTCAATGTCTCCAACACTACTTCCAAATGATGTTTTGCTCCTCCTCAGATTTGGACTAGATAAGGATGTCGTCGATGATAACTAACACAAACTTATTAAGGACATCTCGGAAAAAACCGTTCATGAGATCTACGAAATATGCCGGTGCATTGGTTAGCCCGAAAGGCATAACCAACCACTCATAGAAACAATCAGGGCCTTTAAAAGTAGTTAAAGGTATACTATCTTCAGCCACCCTCAACTGATGGAACCCAGTAGGTAGGTCCGTCTGAGAAAATACCATAGCTCCATGAAGTTGATCAAAAAGGTCATCGATACGGGGTAAGGGATACTTGTTCCAAATGGTCAGCATATTCAGCTCCCTATAATCCATGCACAACCTTAAAGATCCATCAACTTAGCCGCAAACACCACACCTGACCCCTAACTCGAATGACTGGGTCCAATCAACCCTCTTTTTAAAAGGTCATTGGTTTTCTTTGCTAATTCATTCCACTCTTTCGAGGTCGTCCTTCGCTTAGCTTTGAACCACAGGTCTTGCACCAGGGACCAAATCAATACGAAACTCTATCTCTCGATGTGGTATAAGCTATTGTAACGACCTATAATTTGACCACTCTTAAAATTGACATTTAGATGATTTTAAATATAAAATATATAAGGTTATATAATTTAAAAAATATTAGATAGGATTTGGAAAGAGAGGTATACACAAAAATAGTAACATTTGCCTATATCGACAAAATTGACAAAATCCTAATTTTAGAAAAGTAAGTTTCAATAGTTAAATAAATTATTTTAATTAATTTATAAGTGTTTATATTTTTATATAACATTATACAAATTTATTTTGAATTTGATTTACATAAATAAATAGTTTAATTAAAATGTCAAAATATGATCGTAAAACATTTTGTCAAAAATTAACGTTTTTCGATTAAAAGTTGTCGCAACGTTGTCGCACCTTTATTTGTATGTTTTAACATATATATTACACATTTTAAATAATAAAACAATATTACTTTTATTAAACATGATTAGAAAATTCTAGAAAATAATTAAGAAAAGTAAGTAAGTAATTAACAAAAGTAAAAAGTAAACATCACATCAAATCACATCAAATCAAAGCCAACATAATTATGATATTATTTACTTAATACTTAGGTGAAAAAGTCATAAAGTAAGAAGTGAAAGGATGATGTTAAGTATTGAAAAAGTGGAGGTTGCTTTAGGTTGAAGTAAGGTTAGTTTGGTAATTTGATAAGAGGTTATTTTGGTAAATTTACCACTTCTTTCGTTTTCTATAAATACCCACCTCCTACTTCACTTTCACTCACACTTCTTCTTCTTCTTTTCTCAACCTTCTTCACCTTCTTCCTCTCCTCTTTAATGGCTTCCAAGCTATAGAGAAAAAATTAGAAAGAGATAATGTCAGCATGTTTACAAAATATTCAAAAGAAATCAATATCCATTCTCTTCAAAATCAAACACATATTTATCCATATTTTACCTCTCATTCTCTCAGCCATAACTTCTTCAAAACAAAACAAAAATATAAAATTCTTTTTTTTAGATCTTGTATTTTCCAGTGGCTACAACTTTTAAGTTGAGTACTTTTTCCAGTTTTAAGGTTTCCTATACGTGGAACTCAATTCTTTGAAGTGCATTTCCGGGCTTTATTTTTGTCAATCCGACAATACCTCTTCTTCATTCTATCATATATACCTCAAAACAACTTGGATTTAAATGACTCTTTTTTTAAATTCAAGAGAAAATAATTTCCAACAACTTTTCAGTTATTAACTTTTCCAAATTTGGAGATTTAGAGGGTCTAAAATCAGATACAAGATACCTATTTTTTTCGATCTAATTTTAAGAATTCAAGTCAAAGCTCCAAGACTTCTTCTCTATACTTTCGGCCAACCTCCATCTCAAGCCTTGGCCAAGCTATTGGAAGGAAGAGGGTGTTGTTTTGTAGTGTTTAGTAGGAAATAATTTGTGAAGTGTCGGTTGATTAGATTGTTGGTAGGAAGTTTATCGCTTTGGTTTATGGTGAGAAACTCTATTTAATATCTATATCTATATATATATTCATGTTTGATGATATGATATGATTGCTATGGATGCTTATATATGCTTTGATTATCAAGTATTGATTGTTTGATATGATGGTTAAATTGTTTTACCAAGTCAGGTTAATACACGTCGATAAGCGCAAAGAAAATCACTTTCCTTTTGAAAATGAAATGGTGTATATGGAATGCTTAAACCTTTTGGGAATAGTTTTAAAATGAGTTAGAAATGTTTTATAAATATTTAAATATGTTTAAATAAATAAATAAAGAAAATCAAGATTTCATCCTGTATATTTTAAAATATTTCCAAAACAATTTTCCAGAAAAATCGCGCTTTTGCAGTAAAGTGACCAAAATTTAAAATTGATATTTTAAATGTTTTAAAGATATAAAATAAATTCTAAAAATCTTTTAAAATGTCTTAAAAGAGATTTAAGTTGAAAATATGGATTTCCAAATGATATAAAAGTCATTTTGAAGAATATAGCTTTTAAAACACTATTTGCAACACTTTTCGCAACGCTTTTCGCAGCAGTTTTTAATAACTTTTGAAATGTAGTTTTAAACTTAACAATTCTTCCCTAAATATTTTGTGAATGATTTTTAAAAGAATAATTAAGTAATTTAAAGATGATTTGGATGTTTTAATAAGAGTTTGAATAAATGGTTAAGAGGAATTGTTTATACCACTTAAATAAAAAGTGATGAATATTAAATGTAGTAACAAACCGAGTATGCGGAAACGACTAGTACATTTGTCCGACCTGTGAGATCTGGGATGATAAAACAAGGTGTTTAACTAAGGTTAGGAATGGAGAAACTAGTGCCCTGAACTTACATGGCCTATATTTTCTCTTCTTAGGCGAGGGGTGGAACAGATCGAAAGGAAAGCCCGAATGCTCTAAAAAGATCATATTTAAGTTTTTTCCAATATAAAAAGAAAAAAATATTAGAATATTAATTAACTAATTAACATCTTTTTGTCGATGATTAGTACGAAGGAACCGGGATCAGATTCTGGTGATTCCTATCCAAAGAACCGGGATTGGATTTGGGTGATTCCTATCCGAAAATCCTTTCAAACTAATTTTCAAAATAAAACATATTGAAGACAAAGATCTTCATGATGTAGGATTACTTTCCACTAGCCCTTGGGGGTGAAATTTACCATATCTAAGGTGGCAGTAGTACTCTGTTATGAAAATCTTCAATTTGCAAGAATATGATTTGAAGTTAAGAAAGAAATCTTTGATTAAGATTTAATGAATGATTTGGGAATATTTTCACTAAGTTAAAAATTCTAACTTAGATATAAGAAATCTTTGATTAAGATTTAATGAATGATTTGGAAAGGTTTTCCTAAGTAAAAGAGAAAATGATTGGAATTATCTCAAGATCTAAAGAGGTTTAATAAATCAAATGATTTAATAAATGTGGCTTAATGATTCCATATACTCTTGAAAAGAAAATGGAATAAATTGAAAAGAATATATCTAAGAAAGATATTTGATTTAAATAAAAGATGAAGTAATTGATTGATGATTGATATCCACATATGAACTTAACATCTTTTAAAGCGATGATTGGCTTCGAAGGAATCGGGGTCGGATTTGGGTGATTCTTATATGAAAACCACTTCGAACCAATCCACGTGTTCGAAGAATGAAGTTGTGTTGAAGACGGAGATATTGAGATGAATAATAATGAAGGACTACTTGTTGATTATTGAGGATAAACTCCCTATTTACTTATTGTAGGAGTGGTCTCTTTGTTATGAAAAATCTCGAAACCACAAGGACTTCTCGCCTACTAATGGACCAGGAAAGTACCTTCGGTTTCATTCAGTCCTAGAACGAACTTGTATGGATGAGTGTTTGACCTTGCATTCTAATCACATTGAGTGATCTCTATAAAATGTATATCAGTCAGTGGCGGAGAAGACACCTTCTCTTAGCTTAACACCCTTTCCCGAGACATACGAGCTCAGGAAGTTATATATTTGTAGATACCAGTCATGTGAATATGGAATGGCAATGTGGCATTTAAAGTGGAAGAAATTTGTGCTATGTGAAAAGGTAATCGTTGCCTCAAGCCTCGTCGGCCGGAAATGACAGAAACAGTGTAGAAGCAGCAGGGCTAAGTGGGTAGCTCCCAATAGGAGATGTCATCACTCCTCAAGATTACTCTACATAAGTCTAAGTATGTGGTGAATGTATAACTCGGGATCCCATTAAAGGTCGGTAATGACCATGGTGATGGCATATTCTGTACTATCCAGCGAAGGGGTAGGCCCGTTCTGTATTGGTTTAGGCGGGCAGTATCTGCTCCTAGGTGCATCCCTCTAGAGGTGTACTGTATGGAAGGTAGTCTCTTACCTTGCCATTTGTATGAAATCCATTCTCCGATAAGTGCCTTCGGATTTGTTTGTAGAGCCTAGTATCCAGAATTTAATAATGGTAACAATTTCGGCAAAGATTAATAAGTTTATTTGCAAATGTTTTCAAAAAATGTCATTAGAAATAATATCAAGTGTTTTAATATAAAAGTGTTTTAGTTATCATAAGGGAAATACCCGTTTGTGTTTATGTATGGGCATGGTCTTATGAGATACTCTTTCTTTTCAAAGGATTTTATTTCCAAGGCTGATATATGACACTGCCATTTAATATTTGAGTTTTCTCATGTTGGTTTATCAACCCTGATCCGGGTATTTTCAATACTCGGGTCAGATCTGAGTAGTTGCAGGTTTAGTTGAAGACGGTTGGAGTTTCCAGAGGAGAGTTGGAGATATTCATCTATGTATGGACGTATTCTATTATCCGCTGTAGTTGTTTGATGTTTGTCAGCATTTGTAAGGACGGATATTTATAACTGTCCAGGCTAAATCTAGGTTAGACTATGATATTGTATTTTAAATTTTTCCGCTGTAAAGATTATTTATTGAAATAATATATGTTATTCCATTCGTGTAAGATTTTGTTCTGTCTTTATATTCATTTTCACCCCCTAAAGATTCGTCTTTTCGTTCAATCTGGGTTGGACATGTATGGTTTATTGTCGACTCAAACGGTATGGAAAAATGGGCCTTTATAGCTACTGACTTCTTCAAACACATCGGGAAAATTCTTAACAACTTCTACATAACTAAACTCATCTTGGGATGATTCCAAGGCATACAAGAAACAACACATATTAATACCGGGTTCGTTACATGGTGCTTTAGCAATTCTTCCCAACTTAGTTTCTAATGATATAGTCCTTTCAGCATAATCTAAAATAGCACCATATTTCAATAACCAATCCATACCAAGAATAATGTCAAATCCCTTAAATTCCAAGACATACGGGTCATAAGAAAAGTGATGAGAAAGATAGGAAGTTTGCACATTCTCACAAATCATACTCAAATTGGTCACACCACCTATGGAGTTAGACACACGCATTGGGTTTTCTACAATACTAGGGGTAGGGTAAAATTTACCTACTGATTCACAAGAGATAAAACTATGAGAGGCACCAGTATAAAATAATGCTTGAACAAAAATACCATTAATTAGTAAGGTACCTTCAAGGGCGCCTTTTCCCTTCACACTCGTTGAAATATATGGTTCATCCTTAATGGCGTACACCTTGGGCTATGACACCTTCTTTATGAGTGGGCAGTCCATAATCATATGGCCCGGCTGATGACAATTAAAACAAAGCGACTTCAGGACCATTGGAGAGATGGGTTCACTTTGCTGGGTTGGAGCTTCATGGTTCGGACATGACCTTGAAATATGACCTTTATGCTTGCGAAGTTAAATACTAATATTCCCGAACTTGCCTCCTTGACCTTCTGCCTGTTTTCCCTTTCCTTGATTCTTCCAATTCGGATTTAACTTCCTCTTATAGAACCATTTCCATCGGTATTTCAACTAAGTTCTATTGGGGTAGGCTTCTTCTTTTCCAAGGTCTCGTACCTCGGGGCCATATCAACTAGATCCACAAAAGTACCTTTAACATGAGCAGTCATTTTCTTATGGTATTCTTCCCTCATACCAAACAAACATCTCGTTCTTCTTTAATGGGGTGCTGATTAGTTCTGGCCCAAAACAAGACAACTCGTTGAACTTCGTCTCATACTCTGCCATAGATAGATCTCCTTGCTTCAAATTCATAAAGTTCCCGTATTTCCGGGTCCTTCCTACTGCCGGCAAGAATTGGTCTTCAAAAACTTCCTTAAATCGAGCCCACGAAAATTCATCTTCTGGAATATTTGCTGTAAGGAAGTCCCACTAAGCTGTTACTTCCTCTTGCAGTTGCCATGCTGCTAAAAAACTTTTGTGTTCGTCGGATAAACCAAGACCTTTAAAAATCTTTTCGCAAGATCTCAACCAAGCTTGCACTTCCATGATAGACTCAGTTCCCTTAAATGGTTTCCCTACGACCATTTGTAGTTGTATTGCTACCTGGTCCCGTACCTCATCTGCCTCTGTTACTCATGTCTTACTACCTGACATAGTAAGATAATTCTTAGAATAGTTGGATGAGATAAATCTTGATAGAAGGGTACTAATCAAACCTAACAAGCTGATCTGTCTACCATATATATATATATACATGAATAAAAATTACAAATACGCACTCTCGAAGTTGACCCTAAACCAAAACCTAAGTATTCGCTCAACCTGGGCTCTGATACCCAAATTGTAACGACCGCCTTTCTTGCACCGAGAGGTGATCCATTAAGGGTATAAAAAAGGAAAGATAAGAAGGAACTACACAATCATAGAATCTCACCATGAATTAGAACAACATATAATAGGTAACAAAACAATCACAAACAAAAGAGCAATCATGACTCGATACAATCAGACCACGACATAGCATACACAGACAAGACAAACCCCCAACTGGATTAGTCACAACAAATGGCCTATCAACGATATCCGGTTCTAAACCCAACCGGCCTACAAGTTCATTACAAACAAAAGAATGCGTCGCCCTAGTATCGAATAACACTCTAACTAGAACACCACATATGGAAAGAGTACCTTGAACCACCACACTCTTTCCTTTCTCTTCAGCAGTTGGAGCTTTTGAAGATGACGGAACAGCCTCCAAAGCATAAGCTTTCACAATCTGCTTGTCCTTCCGCGGTTCTGGACAATTCTTCTTAATATGCCCCAACTTGTCACAGTTGTGGCATTTCACCGGCACCTTTGGATTCTTGAAATCTTTGTAGAAATGGCCCTTCTGCTGACAATTGTAGCAGGTCACTTCACCCTTCGGCTTCTTCTAACCATCCTTACCCTTTTGTTGTTGCTTCCTCTTCTTGTTTCCACCCTGCTGTGGTTTAGACTCCTCCTTGGTCATAGCAACAACAGATCCTTCTTTAGGAAACAGACTTTCGTGTCTGAGAGCTTTCTCCACAAGCTTCTCAAATGGATCGTCCAAATGATCCACCAACTGCCTCCCAAGATAACTGTCCAAGCCTGTCACAAACTTCTCGTTCTTCTTATATGAAGATTTAATATACGACCGGGCATACTTGGACAAGGCTTCAAACTCAGAAACATACTCAAGAACTGGTCTTCCACCTTGCTTGAGCTCTACAAACATCTTGAACAAAACAGATTTCTGGGCTGTAGAAATGAACTTAGCTTCAAATCTGGCTTGGAATTGCTCCCAAGTAATTTCTTCCTCTGGAGTATCAATGGTGATAGAGTTCCACCAGTCAGAAGCTCTCCCTTGAAGCTGTCTTGATGCAAGCTTCCTTTTAGTTGCATCCTTGATTCCCAAATCACCAAAGATCCTTCTACAAGCATCTATCCACCTCTGGACTTTAATGGTTGACTCTGTTCCCAAGAAAACCTTTCCTCCAAGAGCAGTATAGTCTTTACACAGCTTAGCAAAATCCACCGGTCTTGGAGCTTGAACTTGAATTCCAACATCTACTGCTGACCCCGGAGCTGGCATCCTCCTCATGATCGAAGTCATCATAGCTTCGAACATAGCTGCATAATCAGCAGCCCCCTCAGCAGCACGGCCTTCCCTAGCAGCTGGTCTCCCTCTTCGACTCATTCTTAATATCTATAAAAAGGAATGATTAATACACTTTGAGAAACAACTGCATAAAGGACTCAAATCCTTCTAAGCTACTATATTATATATAGTAATCATCAATCAAAATACAATTACGTCTCTCATACGTAGTTACGTCAGCGAGCGTTGGGTAAAATTGATTAACCAAAGCTCTGATACCAAATGTGACGACCACCCATGACCCCTGCACTAAACATAGAAATAGTGCGCTGATAAGTGTGCCAGACAGCCATGGACGATCACCAAGGTAAATTAAAAACAGCAGAATCTATCGTATTACTCACAGCGCATGGATAAAATACAATAGAGAATATAGATAGTGAAGCATCTCAAAATAGAATCTCATTAATTAAGCTTCATAATAATTGAATACAAACATCTGAATAGTCAATACATCAAGCCTCACTACATATCACTCATAGAATTATACAAAGCAGCGGAACATCCAGTACATATAGTAAGAAAATAATATGCAAGCCTCCAGCTCGTCTTCGTCATCGGCATCGTCGGAAACTAAGAACAGCACCTGTCACCTGCTACCTAGTCTATCCATCCCAAAGCGGATGAACAGCCCAAGGCAATAAGAGTTAAACATAAAGCCTTGAGTCAGACAACAGTCTTAGTGAGCGGTAAATTAACTAACAACATACCAAAAGAGCATAAAGGAAAAAGGAATAGGAATCCAACCCTCTCACTCCACCTCTTTCTACAGTGATAGCCCCCAGACACACTAAGCAGAAGTAAACATAGCAAAGCAGACATTTAAAGTAAAGCAATTATCACTCGAGTCAAGGTCAACATTTTCCAAGTACAAACCCCCAAGGCCTAAACCAAGATCAGATAAGCACCCAGAAAACATTGCTCTTGAGACCGAATGACGATACAACCAAACATCCATGACTCTGGCTATCACTGTTATCTTTGCTTCGATACCACCGTTAATTGAATGACCGGCACATTCTTTCAGCCGTTCGTCAAGGGTTAATGGCAACCCCGGTTCTAGACAGAACTCCGCACATCGTCGCAGCCCGTGCCTAGGACTATCGAATCTGCCCAGAGTACTCTACTACAATCATAGTCTTTAGGGACTATCGAATCTGCCCAGCGTACTCTTGCTTTGAGTCTGCTAGAACCTTCAATAACGATGAAACCTCAGCCTTCTAGTCATCCTCCTCGACGACTATTTCCATACTAGCTCAAGCGCCTCTCAAGCAAACCATTATCCTCAAACCCGAACCATTTCACCGAGTTATCAACATGCTTGGAATGATCCAGTCTGGATTAAACCAAGGCTATCTCATACCATGCCTCTCTTCATCTCATCATAGCAAAGCCTCATCTCAACATCAACATCATCAAATCTATCCATATGAGCTTCATCATCCGCCACATATGCCACGAGCAGCTTTTCCAATTCAAGAGCCTTTCCCTTAGCTTTTGAATCATCTTCGACCATCTTGTCCAAATCAAATCATCAATCAACTAATTTATAACAATCAATCAAGTCAATCATTATCCAAGTAATCAAGCATTCAAACATGATCTAATAAACAATTATAACAATAATGGCAATTTTGTAAATAAAGAGTCCAAATCTAACAAGCATGAAACATGAACAATATCTCTATAACTTGATGAATGAACTTGCATAGATTAACATGTAGTAAAATGGATGTCAAATCATCATGAACAATGGATCTATACTTAAGTTTACGAAAATGCATGGAAATCACTATTTTAACACCAAATCAAGCCATCAATCCGATATACTCCTTTGGATCCGTGTGAGAGATAATCACCACTCACCAAATCACCTAAACACCTCAAAAGCAACACACTTCAGATCTGGACAGCGAAGGATCTAACTCGATTCTCCAAAATTCTGCTACAAACGATGAAATCTCTCTTCGAAGAATGTAGATCTTCAACTTTAGCTCTTGGATCTTCGATTTGGATGGAAGGAATCACAAGATTAGAGTGGAGAAAAGAAGTGAAGAAGTGCAGCACTCGAGCTCTCAAAATGGCAGGACTTCGTCGCTTCAAAATCCGGATCCCAAAAAGTGAGGAAATGGACATGTATTTATATGCTGAAATCTCTAAGTCGTCCGCCCCCTTAAGTCGTCCACGACTTAACAAACCCCACGACTTACGACTCAACAACTCAACGACCTAAGCCTTAGCACAACCTAACCTAACACACATGCGCACGACCTAGCGACTTAACAACATATGTCTTCACGCGACTTAACTAAGATACGACTTAACGACTTACGACCCATCGACTAAGCAGATCCTACGACTCAACACCCATAAGCGGCTTAGCAACAATGCCGACCTACGAGTTAACTGGGATACGACTTAACGCGTGCGCGAAAGTGCTCGACCTAACTACTTATCATAAGTCGTGACCTAACTGTGATGCCGACCTAGCATAAGTCGTTTACGACCTAACCCAGACCCAGGGTCTCACGACCTAAACCCTAACGACTTATCCCAAAATCCTTAAGTCGCTCGAATGACCTACTATAACACGACCTAACTATCACACGACCTAACCCCTTAGGTCGTCTAAACTCTTAAGTCGCCAACTCCTTAAGTCGCACACTTTCTTAGATCGCCTACCCTTCTTAAGTCGTCAATACCTTGAGTCGCTAACTTCCTATAGGTCGCTCCAATCTCTTAAGTCGTCTACCCCTTAAGTCGCTCCATGACCTTCCCTCCTTCACGACCTAAGCTCCAACACGACCAAACTTCTTAGGTCTCTTCTATCTCTTATGTCGCTCCACAACCTAAGCTACCACCCGACTCAACTTCTACACGACTTAAGCTACAACACGGCTTATCTCCAAACGACCTAACTTCTACACGACTCAAGCTCTAGTCGACTTAACAACACTAACAATCTAATAACAACTGTTATAAACATTCGATCCGTAAAAATACGGGTCGTTACATTTACATATAAATGTAAAAAATAAATGTTCAAATTCATATCTGGATAATAAAATATATATGCATATTAAATATATATGTTAATTGAATGGTGGAATTAATTGACATGCCAATTAATGAAACATTACAATGTATAAAATATTAATTAAGGAAATTAACTAATAGGGGTGACATGTTAATCTATTAATGGGGCTATTAATTAAGATTATAACGTAATCAGTAGAAAATGTCAATTAATAAGGAAATGAAATAATAATTGACCTAGATTTGAATGTGTACATATAGGCAGTATATTGCTTCACATAAAAATTAATTGAAGGATCAATTAAGAAGAGGATTAATTAGATAATTGGTGGGCTTCATCTATATAAGAGAGAATGTAATGTAATTCATTCCATCAATCGTCACTTTCCTCATCCCTTTCTTACAGTAAGCAATGGCTTCTTTCTTCATTCTTTTCTCCTATTTCTCACAAATCTTCACCAAATGAATCCAAATAAAATATATGTGAACAAAATAGAGAAATTGCAACAAATTAAATGAGAGAAGTTGTAGAACGGCGTAGTAATTTTAGAAGATAGAGATTTAAAGCTAAGGACGACATGTGAGTGGATTTAATTATATATCTTTTACGTTTATGATATATTATCATTAGATTCCCATTAAATAATTTTATTCAGTATTTATTTCAGTAATTAGTTCCGTTAATTAGTTCTGCTGAGACTATAAATTGTATAAGTGAGCTTATATTTAATTAATATTAGGCTTGATAGTTAGAGAAAGACATAAGCCTAAAAGTAAGAATTTTAATGTTATTTACATCTATTTTAAAGTTGAAATTTAGCCTGTAAATGTTAGCTTCTTTTTATTCCTTTTTACGTGAATAAATTAGTTAAAGAGAAGAATTCGCAAATACGGACTAAAATAGAAGAACACTAGATTTACAGAAATTTGATGTAAAATAAGAAAAGCTGAAATATAATGGGAAAAGTAAAAATTTGTAGTAAATTATGCTAAAACGAGGAAAAATAAATAAAAAGGGAAAACCTAATAACTTGATTTGGAAGTAAGTGATAGATTAATTGGTTGGTTTAGAAAAGAGAATACATTTCTATAGTTTAATATTTAAAAGATAACGATAAACGTAATTGCAAGAATAAAAAGAAAGAAAAAGGGAATTAGTGTAAAATAGAGAAATTACTGTATTTTGCACTATCCAATAAGTAAAGAAATAATACAAGAAATATCTTGTAGTTACGAATTATTGTTTATAACATTATTTAGTATTAAAACATGGAAATGGATTTTTAGCACAGCTTTTTGTAACCAACCAAATAGAATAGAACTACTTCCTAGAATATAAGAAAATGAAGTGAAGAATTAAAGGAATTAAAGAAGGAATCAAGTTAATTATTAGACAAGAATAGAAGCTATAGACAGAAATGTAACTAGATCTGCATTTACTGCGCAGATAATAGAATAAAAGTAAAGCAGTTATTATGATAAGTAAATTTGTGAAGTTGGACGTAGTCCCAAGTCAAGATTGTCATATAATATAAGAGAATTAAAGAGAATTCAATATCATAATAAAAGAAGACAGACTAGAATAGAAAAGAAGACGCTTGTAATTATATTTATAATATATAGATTATAAAAATATACAGTAGTGACAATTGCAAGTAAAATTATAACATCGGTTATAACTAAGTAGAAAGAATAGAAAAGGCTAATTTTAAGACATAAATTAAGTTAATAAGCAAATGGAGTAGAAATAACAGTAGAGGCTTATTTTAATAAACTTAGATCTTGGATTGAGGTAATAAGCAAGATAATAGAAGTGGCCCATACCAACAACATTCCCTTTCAGTCAGAAAATGATGGTATCACGATAGTTTGGTGATGCTGGGACAAGATTATGCTAATTAGGGTAAATAAGTAGCCAACAGAATAAGAAAAGTAAACTAAACGCAAAATAAAAGATTAGACTTAGGGTCTAATAAAAGAGTGAGATGCATTTGGAGCAACCCAAAGGATGAAGAGCCTAACGAAGCTGTTTATCACAGATTTCAGCATAGAGGAAGCACGTCCAACTTAGTTATTTTGGGCTAGAAGGAAGTACGAGACTTCAACGGGACGTGAGGGTACTCTAGGATGGCCCTCTGGGGTAGGCATAGCGAAGCAGTCCTCAGAAGGAAGGTTTGTAGGTATTCCATCAAAAGAGTATGCCTTGACTGCTTTTTGCATGGCAGGACCATTGTAGGCAGTCAAAAGTGGTTGATGTTTGGAGTAGGATATTCGTATGTCCCAATACTTATAAGTAAGTTTTAGTGGGCAGGACCCAAATGGATAGTCACATGCGGATATCGGGCCAGCATCAAAACAAGAAGTGAGTTCGGTAAAGACTAGATTTAAACGTACAATTCAATGATTCTTTCACTATCGAGACATTGGATGAGGGGTGCAGCCAATTGGATGTTTAGATTGTTTGCAGTAGGGCACAACCACTTAGCTCTTTAGAGGTCTTTCGAGTAGTTGAGTGGTGGCTGCGTGGAGCCATAGCCACGATAAGAAAAGGGACAAACCAAGTAGAATATCTATATTGTAGGCCTAACGAGGCAGTCCTTTACATAAATAGAAAATCCCCGACCGAGTTTCGTACAAGGTAGACCTTGTTAAGCGGGACTCAGGGAGTAGACAGTTCGATTACATATAGTCCTCAAGGTACGCACTGGGTGGTACATTATGGATGTCCGAGCATTAGTATAGACTAGTGCGGACGTAGTTTTACATTTTCATAATAGACGACAGAACATCTGTATTGTAGGCCTTACGAGGCAGTCCTTTATAGATATAGTCACAGAACACCATAGAAGCAAGATGATGGAGTCCTTTGCGAGGAGGATACAGAAGGTACTATGGGTAATACCAAGGACCGATGCGGTCATTGGGCTTATAGCTACATATATATCAGTTATTAGGTTTTGATCTACTAGGGATTAGATGGACACGATTCATGCATAGAGGCGAGAGTATTATGAACCCAATGGACCTAATATAACAGTAACTGGAAATAAATCAGTATATGTAGAATTAAGCTTAGAAGTGTATAATTTATCCATTCACCAGAACTTTAATTCTGACCCCCTCTTCATAACATCCTACAGGTTAGGTAGATGGCAGAGAATTTTCAAGTTTTGAGACACTTATTTAGAAAGTTTTATTATATTGGTGAGTATTTACTTACTATTATATTTTAGTCAGCTCCGCTGTGAGATATTTATCTGAGCTCTGATATATTTGTCTTTCCTATTTGCCGGATACCAAAAACCCAACTCGAGCTTTAGTGGGCTTGGATTTTAGCATTTTTGCAAAAAAATCCAGACCCACTGGAATTCGGGTTGTTACAGAGCCTCTAATATGCGAAACAACTCTTCTAGGTGTAAGTATTATCGATTCGTCTCGAATGTGATTGGTGAGGACCGTTGCCTTTTCCATAATGTCTCGGGTGATGCCCTTATTTTGGCTACTGAAGGTGAGCTTGGTGAGAGAAATAAGCAGTTATTTTAAGACTCTACTT
This sequence comes from Allium fistulosum, assembly GCA_030737815.1. NCBI lineage: Eukaryota > Viridiplantae > Streptophyta > Magnoliopsida > Asparagales > Amaryllidaceae > Allium > Allium fistulosum. Next base: position 171,269,499 of record CM060906.1, on the reverse strand, counting down.
AGGATAGAAGTTTCATCTAGTCCGGAGTCCGAGGACTATGTCTAGACCTTGCTCGTCTCTTTTCATGTTACGTAGATGTTATTGGACCCAATCTGTCTTATCTGGGAAGTGACACCTCCTTAGATGAGGAAGGATAGTCAAGTTTTTTTATTCTAGTAGTTAGAGCATTTAAGCTCTACTCTTGAAGTTTAAAGCTATTATTTCTAATAGTTAGAGCAGTTCAACTCTACTCCAGTACTTTAAAGCTATTGTTTCTAATAAAAAGTGGACGAACCACTATAAAAACCGGTTGGCTTTGCAAAAAAATCACATATTAACACTTTAGTTTCCAACTCTTTTAACCCTTACATAGAAGCTCCATTTTACATGCGGTTTTCACTTCTGGGTTTGTATTAGAATTCCGAACAAATTGACATTCTCTAATAGTAATTTGTACACTTAATTCTAATAGTGTAAATTATGCATTGCAATTTTAATATTATTTTTAAATATTTTATATCATCACCATTAATTGAAATTAATATATTAATATGATATTCGTTGAATTTGAATATTTGATATTTGAATCTAGATTAATCATAATCATTTCAATTTATAATATGTATTTATATGATATTAAACTTGGACTAATGTTACTTGAATTGACAATAAATTTATTTTATTATTGTTGTTGATAGTTGTTAGTTGGTGTACACACACACATACACACAACATTATACGAGAAAATTATTTTATTATTAAATTTACAAAATAAGTAAATGTTATTAAATTTGATAACAAATCATCTCGCAATAATTTTAAATAAACAACAACATTGTAAATCGAATTAATATTGTTAAAATAGTGATATTATGATATAACATATAATTCAAATAAAAAAATTTCAATAAAACATTAAATTTGACTTAATGTTAACAACATTATTTATGATAACGCTACAAATGATCAAGCACATTATTACTAAAAAGGAACTTTTATATAAATTTGCCCATTTTACCATGCTGCCCGATGTAGCTGATCCAGCTATGCTATTAGAGCTCATATTGTGTTATTACAATAATAAATAAAACCCGAATTTAAATTTTTTTAATTTAGATTTAGATTTGTAAAGGTTTTGAACAAATTTAAAAATTATTTCAAAATTTGTATTATAAATTTTATAAAATAATTAATTAAAAACCGTGTTAAATTATAGTTAAAATTTATATGGGTTTTGGATAAATTTAGAAGAAATTAAATTTATATCCATAAAGGTTATAAATTAAATTTTTTAAAATTATTTAAATTTGAACTTAGAAAGGTTATAAATAGAAAATTTTAAAATTATTTAAATTTGAATTTGTAAAGTTATATAAATAAAATTGAAATTATTTTTAATTTAATAGTATAAAAGTATAAATAAATGTTGAATAAAAAATTGGCATGACACCCAACAAAAAATAAGAATGAGTAGATCCAAGTAGAATCAATAAGAAAATGGTAAACACAAAAAAAAATATGGTGGTTTAGAGAATTCTACGGCCTACGTCCACTTTAATCTTATCATGGATTGATTGTCACAAGTACAAGAGCATTGCAATTTGATTTTCGATCTAGGACATCAAAAGTTAGCTTTAAAATGACAATGGTATGCAGAGGATAGGAGATGAAGAATTAAATAAAGGCCCAAAAGTCCTTTCATTGTTGCTCTAAGCTTGCTATTTATAGGAGAAACGCCCATCAAAGTCATCAGATCCTGGAAGGCCAGGTAAAGATCGTGATCTAAGAGAATAGGTGGGAAGAAAAGGTCAGTTCGTAGACAAAAATCATGTTGGTGTCGATATGAATTCATATTAGCTTGCACCTTTAAGTCTTCAAGCTCTAGTTATAATTTTACCTATCGATTCATCTCGATACCTAGATGATCTAGCTTATCTAGTACTTTTTCTTTTTTGCATAGCTTCGGAGTTGTTCACCTACTTCTTCAAAGATGGGTCCCAAGATGACCATCTTATGGTTCTAACACTTGATCATAATGCAGTTGCCCAAAATAGCAGCCAAAGTACTCATTACCGACATTATTCATGTCGGTACCAACTTCTTGGACATTTTAGTTGGATCCTCAAACTCCTAGTGGTCCTTTCCATCATTATCTTGAACTTTCCCCTATGTCCTCGAACCATTTTATCATTATCTCGACGTCTAGATTCATTTGAAAGTTGGTTGGTTCAAATACTAGATAACTCTTTCCCCCTAAAGTATGCTTATATTGGAAATGAAGCATGCTTGGGATCGAGACAAGTAAAGAATGGTTGTCTACACAAATTTATCAGTTATCCAAGAGTCACCTCAAAGAGTTGTCTTAGTTGTAAGAGCATCTGGTCAGTCACTTTATATATTTGTTGAACCTTTTTTCGCACCAAGGTCTAGATCAACATCATACTGAAGATTGTTCCATGCCTAGCCAGGTGAGATTTCCTTCTTATTTTTATTCTTTTAAAAAAAACATGTGGTAGCATAAGGTTCATGTCGGCACTGACATGAATTTTCACTTCGATAAGCATTATCTATATATTGTGGACTTAGAGATTCCATTATTACTTTGTACTTACCCTTTTTTTACTCAGCCTGACATCCTTTCCCTTGTAATTTCAAGCCTTCCTATAGCCGCCCATCTCGATTCTAGTGCCAAGCTGCCACCGTCGCTCCTTCAACTTGATGACAATCACTATTACCACTCCAGGTGATTTTCGTTGCCCTAACAAGGAATTCGGCCCTGAAATCAACACCTCCGACTCCTTCTTGATCAGATCCAGATCGAATTGAGTTAGGTTTTTGGGTTTATGCTTCAGCCTCAGATCATTGTAGGGTGATGCCAAGGCCAAACTTAGCCCACCATTATTCAACTGCGGCTAGGGGATTGTCGTCGTTTTTTACTTCTGATCGACCACAATGCCAACACTTTCTTTCAATTCAAGATCCATGTGGCTTTAGAAAACCTCGGGTCTCACACGAAGCTAACACTAACCACTAGCTAGTTTTCATTAGTTGTTCTCGTTCTTGGTGTCGGCCTTCTGTTGTCATAGTTCACACTTCGGGTATTTCGTTGGTCGATTTTAACTTTATGATGGCTTTTAGTTCCTACACATATGAGGTGCTTTGGTTGAATTTGCCAAATTTGGTTGGGCACGAATTGATAGTTTGGCTTCAATAAGATGGTTTTGAGGAAACGTTGCATTAAACGCATTCTGGCATCCAAATGGATCATACAAGCAAATAGTCTGAGTCACCATAGTTCTGTGCACCTGCAAAGAAGGCTCCGCATCGCTACAGATAGCAGTTCCCATGTAGTCCACTCCATGATAATGGGTAAGATCAACCACATAGTTCCACCGTGTGACAAAGCTCGTTTGCCAGCATGAGCGGGTTATCACATAAAGTGTTCCATTCACTGTGCTCTAGACATAGGGCGGACACTGCACAGATTGACAATTCACACTGCCACAGTTGAGAATCATAATCTGATTGGTCCATACACATTGACATATATGGGATTCGGCACGTTAATCACATGGGCTTTTCTAAAGTAAAATTTCAAAATAAGAACTACCTTACCATGTTCGGTATCAGGTTTTCCAATTTAGAAGGACTCGCCACTCGCCTCGTTTGAAAGTTGGTTCTGAACCCTTAACTCCCCCTGATGCTGGCTCTTATATTGCTTAGGTCTCTATGTCCACTCCAACTGGAGCAAGAAGGTCAATCACAACCGAACTTTAAGGGCAACTAGTTCCAATGGCACCCCTCTAGATCTAGCCTCCTTCGTTGAACGAACAACCTGTACTAAGAGCTTCAAACGGCCCTCTAAATCAAACACCATCAATATTAACTACAGAATCACTCCATACAATCTGCTTTCATCATGGAATCTTGGAGGGTGACGTTTTAGTATCAACAATCGATCAGCAGGAGCACAACCATCCTCAGGGATGCACAGTATGCAATAAGTACATGTGCCAAAGTGGAGCCCTCCCGCTTTTCAATAGCTTCTTTTAATTCTTTCAGTAACATATCACGCTAGCTCCAACTCAAGTGCATCTTAATGGATACACCCTTTCTTAACTTTTATATTTTTTTTCATGATGTAACTACATCGACCACCAACCTTCGTGGAGCTGACACATCTTCCTAGTTTCAAGAAGAGTGCTGACTCGCCCTCTTTATTAATCATCGAAGCATGGTATCGCTGCGAAGTTATCTTCACGCTTCACAACAAGCGTTCTGACTTCAAGAGCGTAGAATTTTTTCGTTTGATGGCCCTTTGGCTTCAACTAGCTCTGGTTGTATGGACGTAAGCCTTCTTCCTTAACCCTCTTTTCACGCTTGGATTCTCTTTATCCAAGAGCTTAATTTTGTTTACTTCTCTTCTTAGGACTTCCTGAACGAGATGCTAGCAATGTGCATTCCAGCACCTTGGAAAGTTTGAAAAGCATTAACGCTCAACACCACACCACCACCTATCTACTTACAAATGAAAGGCTTCGCCAATGTGCCCTTCTTTATCCTAAGAGATATGTCATTCCTCTTTCGCTTCCTTCTAAGAAGTCTAAGGCTATTGTCGGGTCTTTTGCCCCCACTTAAGATAGCGACGACGATAATTAATAATGTTATGACGACCAGGGCGGTGAGATAAACATTGATGAAGGAGAGGAAAAAGTGGTGGATGAAAGTTTGGCCAATGTAGGAGGAGAGGAAAGAGGTGAAAAGCATAAAGGAAGGGAAGGAGAAGGTGGAGAAAGAGGAAGGAAAAGAAGGCGAGGAAGGTGAAGAGGATGACGACGAAGATGACTTTGATCTCGAAGACAATGAATCTTACAGAGAAAGTCCCTTGAAGGTGATACTTTTACTTGTTCCACATCGTCTGAAGCGACTGATTATCAAGTCTTCACAATAAGCATTCGTTCCTAGTTTAGCACCGGTTGTAGAAGCAACTTCTCCCATGAGCTTCTTAGAGAATAGTTTTGGCTCCTTGAGCGATCTAGATGTCCTAATTAAGATCAACTTCAATGAGAGTCCTAGGGAGTTCAATTTTCCATCCGGGGATCTCTTAGTCGGGGGAGATTAGACCCTTTCTTTATTAATCACCGAGCAAGGTATGTAGGATACTTAGGGTAGAATTAGCACTTCACTACCACTAGGATCTCGTGCACCAACATCATACACTTGTCCTCAATTCAATATGTTAGTTCTAATATTCCTTTTTCTTCCATTTTAGATACAATGACGAGAGACGTTATGGACTATCACCTCCTGGGCACCAATCATTGTCGCTCGTCTACCCTGGTTCCTCACCCACAATGCCCGAGCACATATTAGGAGATAGAGGAGGAAAGGAGAATAAGAAAGGAGAGAGAAACCATGAGGTTGAGGAGGGAAGGAGGAGATGCTGAATGGAGGAGGAAGAAACCACGCGATTCTCACAATCTCTAGGGCCTATTTCTGGCTCGTCTCACCACATTCTCAACCTCAAGCTCTCTCGCACCATCTTCCATCATTTTTGCCACTAGTCATCACCATGTCGACTCTTAATAAATCTAAAGAAATATCAGGCTATACTGCTCCACCACCACCACTTTTAGGTAAACCCATTATTATTTGCACCAGAATGTAGGCTACTCTACCTGGCTACTACTTAACGGGAATGACGTCAATTACAATATCATAGACATCTTATAAAATTTCAAAGACATATCCCATGAGGATGCCAACCACAGAGTTGAGGAGATAAATGAAATGGTTGAACAGTATTTCGAGTGGAAGAAGCTCGTCAAAGCCCTTTCTGACGTCAATAGAATTAATCAAGCAGAAATTCAGACGTTCAAGAGTGAGGGAAGATCTCAAGATAATATTGTGGTGGGTTACAAGTCCAAGTCGGAATTAATCACAAAACAAAGGATGGCACTTTCTAAACAGCCTGAACGCCAAAGAGCTAACTATAGAGTTGGAAACCACATATACTCTAGATCTCAAAGTTATTAACGACCAACTCATGAAAGCTCATCAAGAGAGTGGAGTCTTTACCACACAAGTTAAGGCCACAGAAGAGGCATTTTAGGCTAAAGAGCTTAAAATACTTCAGGAAGAAGTTGATAGGGTTAGGGCTGATCTAAAAGATGAAATAGACTTCAAAACCCAAGCTCAGATCGATCTTACTATGGCTAAAGTCGAAATCAAAGAGCTTAAAGACCAGGGTAGAAGGAGCAACAAGGAGAAGAATGCCAACCTACTATAATTCTTTGCAAATGTCATATAGGACAAAAACCTGAAATAGCTAGGGGTAGCTACCTTGTTATGCTTGTTGATGCATAGGAGGAGATTCTCCGATAATTAATTGAGGCGAAGAAGGCCTGACTAAAGACCAGCTAAAAGCAAAGTTCCTGGATGAGCAAGACATACTAGCTCTTGAGAAAGGAAAGGCCATCCCGGTTGAGGAGAGTACGGTTGCAGGAAAACCGCAATTGAAGCTCCTACCAGTCCTACAACATTGTATCGAGTAGAACCATCTACTCCAAAATTTGCAGAGCCTGCGGATGTTACTCCTCCGGTGGTGGCCACTTCTAAGGCAACTCATATTTAAATCTTAGTATCTACAACTGTAACTACCATTGAGCCTTACGTCCCACCTTTCATCACTCAACCTATTCAACTGTCCATTGGCGAGATGGCCAAGTTTCCAATCAAAGGAGCTTTAACTGACAAAGATATTTACCTTGTTTCTCTGGTCTTTAAGAAGCCTCAGTTCATGCCCAAGGCCATTACTAATCTTTAGTTAACCGTTTGTGAATTTACAGGTCATATGTCACTTTCTCCTCCGCTAACTATCCCAATCCCTCATTCTAGCTCTGGCCCCGGTCCTGTTTCATAGAAAATAAGGACATTGGAAGGGTTTGAAGAGACCAACCAATATTTGGAGGAAGAAGATATAATTACCAGCCTATAAGACCCAAATGACTACATTGCAATGGCGGAGAGGCTGAAGGTTGACTATGACAAATTTAAAATCAAGCTTGAACCGAGAACCGAAAGGCCTGCTATCGGCACTAATAAACTAAGCCTGATTACCAAGCCTTCTCTCTTAAAAATTAAGCCTTCAAAAGGCCACGGCATCGATGGTTACTCGCTATCTTCCAATCCTTCCATTGAAAAGCCCATAGAACCCCTTAAGATGACGATCGAAGGAGACCTTCCAAGAGGATCACCCCAGAAAAAGGGGAGTCTAAAAACAGGAAGTCCAAAGATGGAAAGGATTTGAAGAACTACCCAATGAAGGATGATCACAAGGGTGGCATAAACGAAGCAAGAAGAAGGCCTCTAGCTTAGTTTTTGCAAAAGCAGCTTCATTGCTTTTTGATGAATTCTGATTTTTCTTTCATGTAGGCTACTAGCATTATGTAGGAGTGGCCCCATTAATCTTTTTTATAAAAGTGATTGTAAATAAAAGACTATTTTATGTACAATCTTTGTCATATTTACATATCTACACTTTTATTTCATTTGTTTATTTACTACTACCTACACATATAACATAATTACTTGTGTTACTTGATCGTTTATATTATACATGCCTTTGTCTGTGCAATTCTATTACTTATTGTAGCTCTGTATGTATAAGTAAATTTCTATGATAGCTCAGTTATACTCCATTGCGCAGTACTATTTATCATTGCCAAAGTATTTCTATTTTGACTAAACAGAACTTGTTATTAATTGGGCAATCTCCATAGCCGACCTTGTTTATTCTTGGTCGAGTTCCGTCGAGCCGTACATAAAGGTGTAGTCAAAGAAGTGTTTAACTTCTTATCGTTTCCTACCACAAGGAAATAACACTTTGAGCGTCTGTCTTTGGATGCTATATTTCAATCTCCCATATCTCCGAGTGTTGGTCAAATTCATTTATTGATCTTCATTACTTATCATCGACAAGGCACACTACAAGAAAATCTAGTATATACAGCACCATGTAATAGCGTTATAATTAAAGTGCTATATAGAAGTCATTAAAGTAAAAAAGCAGTACATTTTGCCATATAAAATGTGTATAAAAAATACTCCGCTATATTTAACCTAGCCCATTTAAAAACGCGGGTGTTGAAATTCTACCTAAACTAATAATTATTACACTTTCATTTTTGATCTCCACTCTCTTAACCTAAATTCTGCCCAACGTTAATTTTTTGATTCACTTTAGAACATCAATCCATTGATTTTTAATTCACTCCATAAATGATTTCAACCGTAACTCCATGCCATCTCAGATTCACTCCTGATACCACCAAATCAACAATGAAGTTATTCGACAGTAGGTAATTTTTTACCCATACCCTTGGTCAATTCATTTATGCAACCTTTCTGTTTCTTTTTTTGTAATCTGACTAGCGATTTTTTCCTTGATTGATTTTTGATGATTTTAAGCTAAAGTATATAATGTTAGTAATTTTTGGTCATGTAGATATCAAAGAGTATATATATGTATTTTAATTTGAATTACCTACATTACTGATGTAGCTTTTCTTTAGATTTGTAAAACGATAAACTGTTGACTTTGCATGAAATGAAGTCATGTCAACGGTTTTCATGCTCTTTACTTTAGCCATTTAGCTGTGGTTAAATTGATTTATGCACAAGGGGTTTATTTAGCAAGGCCGAACATCTTGGATGTAAATAAGAAAAATTAAAGGTTTATGTACTAAGTAATATATGGTACTTTGTTAATTTGAATGTTTGCTTCAAAAAATTACACTTGACAAAATCTTAGATGCTTTTGTAGGGAAATTCAAAAAATTTATTTCAAAAATGTGTTCTTTTGCTAAATCAAGGGCATTCATAACATGTGACTAACCACAATCTATCAACATATTATATTATATATGAATATATACATATACATATATATATATATATATATGTTGGGCTATTTTGTAATGTAGATCTTGGAAATTTAAGGCCGCAAAAGTTTGTTGGTTTGCGGTTACTGCGGGGCTGACACTGACAATTAGTTTAAAAGTTAATCTAAAAATATATTTATGAAGCTGATATCGAAAATCGCTTTAAATTTCCTTATCCTTTTGTACCTGTTTCTAGCCATGGCCATGCTCGTAGATGATCCCCAAATGCATATTGTTATACCATATATATGTCGTATAATGCATAACAAGTATTAGTTACTCATGTTTTTTTTCTTTGATGTATCAATATAGGTGGTGGTTGACTTCACTGCTACATGGTGCCCACTATGCATAACAAGTACCCTTATGTTTTATTCCTCAAGGTTGATGCTAATGCACAATCTATAAGTCTCACTCTTCCTTGTAGCAAAATAATATTTCTCGTTTCCCATTTTTACTCCTTTACAATTTATCCAGTTTTTGCTCTTACAAATTATGTGATAAATCTTGCTATCTCTACTCCACCCTTAGTTATATGGCCATTGATAGTCAAAACGTTATTTATTAGAACTAGAATAACAATAAGAAAAAATGTTATGGAATAAGAAGGGATGTATTGTTTTCGGGATAATGACTTTGGTACTTAGAGAAGTACTTGGGTTATCTCAAAATTCCATAATAACGTCAGTTAAATCCTTCTCCTTCTTGATAAAAAAAATTATTTTCTCTTCTTCTTTCTCTAATTTAACATTGTTAAGATACAAACACTAGTTTTCTCAACTTTGTTTGCAACTTTAGATTTTCAGCGATTGTAACTTACGAATTAGTAAGCCAATTAATTAAACATGGTTGACTCTATTATTTACGATTTGTAAGTACTATATTTTTGTTAATTTTGTTTTTTTTGTAGAATATAGCCTACCTTTAAATTTTTGAGGGATAGTAATTTGATTGTTAAACTTGCTAGTGGTCACATGTAAGAGTTAAATATAAGGTTCAACGGCTCATGTAAGGTTTAATGTCTCTTTCCCTAATAAGCTATTAGGAACCTTGCTTTGATAACTTCAACATTAATATAGCTGGGTTCAAGATTATGTCGCTCATGTAAGGTTGTAATGCTGAATAAGAACATAACAGTCTCACATAAAGTCAACAGGTTATTATTTACAGAAAGGAACTTTTTTATACTGCAATGAGGTGCATATAGTTGGTGGAATGCATGCATCAAGCAAATACATTGCCACTGGAAACACTCACCTATACACAAAATTTATGGTCATGTTAACTAAGCTCTAAGTAAGTCAAAGTATTTTGAAGTTGAATATTTTACAGACATGCCCAGAATAAAACTAAACTAAAAATAAACATAGTCTACTAAAATCTTTATATCATCATTCTATTTAATAGGATTAAAGTGTGGAACTATCAAAACCTTTATTCAAAAATGTGGTAAACACATGCATCGCAAGCGGCAACAAAAGAATATGCATTTTCTCATATGTATTTTGACTATTTATGCATCTTCTTCTTCAGAATGCATACTAAGTTTTATGTTGTTAAAATCAATTATTTTATTGATGGAGCCCATCACCCATTTTGACCATATCCATTTTCATTTGTTCAATTTTGTTAAAAAATTACAGTGTTCCTATTATCTGTGTATAAACACTACATTAGTTTATTTCACATTTATAAGGCAGTTTATTCTTACTAACTTCATTTCTTTGTCATATCTTAATAATTGACCAATGGAAGATAAAAAGTAATTGATGTACACGTATATTTGTGGGATAGTATAAAAAAATTGATTTGAAATCTAGACTAAATCCATTTGTCACAATGTTAGTTCTTGAAAATTTATATTGATCTTAAAATACTTTATTCGTGTATTCAAGTTAACTACTTATTCAAGTGACTATCATTTCTTGTAATAAAGGTAAACTCAAAGTCATAGAAGTTTCTGTCATAGCTACAGTAATATTTATGTAGAAAATCCTACTTGAAATGAAAAAACCACTCGATCATTCATTGTTTGCATTATTAAAACTGACTATAAGTTGTCACTTAGAGAACTTAATTCACTACTAGTTGGCTAGTTGTCATATAGCTATCTTTACTTTGATTCATCATTTTGAGGTTGTTTACTATTGTTTTGTTTTAGATACTTTCAGACATTTCACTCCTAATCAACAATCCAACACTGAATATGTAACGACCCGCCTTTTCGACCCTAAAAAGTCAACATTAATACATCCACGGTATTTACGTGCCAAACATTCAAGTGTCGGAAAGACAGACTAATAGGGAAAAAGAAAAGAAAGACAGAACCGAATCTCACATCATGACGAGTAATATATAATTGTAACAACCTGCATATTTTACGATTTGTATATTTAAATGTTTTATTTAAATATAGAATCGTTAATCGGATTAAAGTCTAAAAGCTACTTTTTGTAAATAGTCGAATGGGGACTCGAGACCGCTTCCATTGAGTCCAAAATGGTGTTTACAACTTTTTTGAGTATAAACTTCAATATGTTTGGAGTTGAGTAAAAATTATGACTTTTTCACTTTGGGCTTGGGTTTGGGTTTCAGCTCATCAACCTTCTAATAACCTAACCCTTCATCCAACTCCTCTTCACTCACTCTATTATTTCCTAACACTCAAGTTAAAAGAAAAATGGGGGAAGAGAAAAGAAATTAGAAATCCCTAAGCCCTAATTGTCACATACCGAAATTTTCGACTTTCGAAAATTCGACATCGATACTCACTTTATCGACTGTCGAGAAATCGAGTGCCGGAAACTCCAATAGTGAGGGTTTAAGAAAGAAGAAAAAGGTAGAAGAAGAAGAAGATAGAAGAAAAAGAAAGAAGAAGAACAACAGAACACACAGAACAGAAACAGAACAATATCAGAATCTCACATATCGCAGCGGAACAATATATATAATAGATAAATGAATATCATTTAAAAACAAAAGAATTATATCATTTTATACATACATCAATCATCAGAGTCAATATACAACAATGGACAGTTATATAACTTGTCCTCATACAGAATACACAACGGAATAAATACTATCAGATACAAATACTACGTCTCGTCATCCAGCTTATCTCCAAAGCTCCAGAATATCCAGAATATCCTGATAATCTAACTCTAGACTGCCCGTGTGGAAATTGGTGGGCACCCAGAGTTTAGAAGGGAACAATAAACTCCGAGTCAGTCATGGTGACTGGTGTGAGATCGTAAAACAGTTATTCTTTCACAAAGAAAATAAAACAAATTCGCAATGCTTTTGGAAAATGAAACTACCATAAGACCTCCCACCACACACACAATGCAAACGCAGAATTGGAGGAGATTTCTTCTTATGATAGTCAAAGATGCTTACTACGCAAAATCAAATCATTTTTGATATTATTATTAGTGCATAGTGTAGAAAACATTTCGAAAGTATAATATTAATCTTAGCCAACATACGACCAGTATCGTATGCCTACTATAGCTACCATCTAAACAGTGGTGACCACCGTACGTAAATGGCAGGTTCTACAACTAATACCGTACAAAGTTCGTATTGGAGTTTGGATTTCCAACAAATGGTCAGGCTAAGGAACTTCCTATCCACGATGGGTACGTCCCTGGAATAGACGACCCGAGAACCTAACCGGATCTCTGCCAACACAAGGCCGGGTTACCTCTGCAAAAATAGGTAACTACTGACACGCGTATGCCATCCCCCGATCGTCACCGATCTTCCCGAGGATCCCCGATTTGCAACAAACCACATAGATAATAATAATGCAGTAACCACAGAGGTTAAGTATCTGGGCTCCATACCATGATACCACCTTTATCCAGAAGGAATGACATACACTAAGGGGCGCTACTCCCTAGAACCTTGCTGCATCCTTCCTGTTTCGACCATTTCCGGGGTGTGAGGCTCGATGAAGTCTCGTCCACAAAGCTACGCTTTCTACAAAGCCCTGCTTCGGGTCAAACAAAAATGATCAACCTATGATCACAAAGATATAAGATCAAACAAATGATCATATCACAAATGATCAAACACTGATCATTTCGCAGCAACACTCAGTATGCCACGTTACCAAATTGGGATATGTCGCTGATAAATTTCAACTACATAACCTCTGAGCTCGTACGTCTCAAAGAAGGGTGTTAAGCTAAGAGAATAAATTCTCCGCCACCAACAGAAATGTATTTGAAAGAAATCAGCTTTATATCTCAAATTGTAACGTCAGACACACAATCCATACAAGTCTGTTCCGGGATCGAACAGAACCGAAGGCACTTCTCACGAAGCCCTTGCATATCCGGATAATTTCAATCACGTCAGGACTTCCCGTCACTAAGGGTGATAAAACCTCTAAATCGGAGATCAGCCGATGTAGAGTAACTCGACGGTAATCCTTCCGTTTTCAAAAATATCCGGTCTTCAACACCGGTCTTCAAATGCGATTCATAACGACGTATCACATATTCGGAATGGGTTATACGACCCCATGGTCCTTTCCCGGCTAACCCGAATAGTGAGCGCTTATTTAAAAATAAGTGTGGCATTCAAATTCATCCAATCCACAACAAATACCTATCTAAAGGTAATTATTGATAGTCGGTTATTTAACTATCAATAAAGATGCGCAACATCATCAGATTCCAAATAATTCTCCAAATTATTTTATCTTCCAAAATATCTTTTACTAGATATAAAATTTCCACACTTCAAAAATAAATCAACGTTTATTTTTCTAAAACAATTTCCCTTTCCTTCATAAATTCCATAGTGAATTTATATTTTCAAAATATCTACTGATATACGATTTTCAAATCGATGTCAATATTCAATTTCAATTTATCTTTAAGAAGATAAATTCTCAAAAACATTTCATTTCATATTGGAAAAGCATTTCCATACTTATTTAATAATAAGTAATTCCCAAATCATTTATTTTCAACATTTGAAAATATTCGATATACTTAAATCAATATTAAGTATATATTCATTCTTTAAGGAAATCATACATTTTAACATCTATTTGAGCCAAAACGAATGTTGCGTAAAACATCGTTACGACGACTCGAAATCACTAGTATAGGGATTCAGATTTAGATAGATATATAAATCCCAATACTACATCAAAACATTTCCTTTCGGAAATCATTTACTATAACAACAGTGTTATAGTCCACCATTTCCTTAAATTTCTCGAAAACGTCTATTTCAACAAGAATTGCGGAAATCTCTGCTTTCGATTTATAATACATTTTAAAACATCTTTAAAATGTTTAACTTCATTTTTCAATATCACTTTCCAAAAACTATCCATTTTACTTAACGATATATTCACTATCCAAAATCGTGAATATACTTTACTATTTACATTTCACTATTTTCTACACGTTTTATTTCAATAATAATTCGCTATCCAAAATCGCGAATATATCTCCTTTGATAATCTTCTATATTTAATTTATCAAATTCAATTGATTGCTTTCCGAATTTATAAAACAACGTTTATAAATTCCATTTTCTATTTTCTATAACAACTCCGGTTTATAAATCTCATTTTAATAACTTCAAAAATTCACTGATAAGAATAAGTGATTTCGGATTTATAAAACAACGTTTATAAATCACATTTGTACTTTATAACGATTTCAACTTATAAAAATCATTTCATTTTGCAATTTCTATTTATATCCCATCTAAGTGCAAAAGTCAAATTTATAAGTAAATTTCTTATAAATCTTTTTATTCTACAGTATCTATTTACTTTATAACTTCACGTTATAAATCTATTAATTTCATTCACTTATGAAATCCATTTATACTTCTTTTCAACACTTATAAAAATTCGTTTTATAAGTCCAATATTTTGATTTATAAAATATCCATTTTATAAATCTTCCTATACAAATCGTTTATAGTTATTCAAAATCCCAACTTAACCCATTTCATAAATAAATCGACTTTTATTTCAAAAACGACACTTCGGTTATATTTCACTAAAAATTATAACTTTTATAACTTTAAAATTTTACGTTTATAATCGATTCAAAAATTCCATAAAACGTATATTTTCAACAAAAATCACTTTAAAAACCCTTTTAAAGTACAAGTCGTTATTTTTACATTTCAAAACTGAATCCGATGATGCCACAACACCAATCAGTCCATCACAACAGTCAAATATCATATATCATCATATGATAACAGAATATATCAAAATATCTGTAAATAATCAATACGGTGAGGAATCCAGTTGGATCCCTCCAACCTGTTTCCCTGCATCCACAGATGTTAGCACAATACCAATTCCGCTCCAGTACGGAATTATCGCGGTATATGGGTTTTTATAAATCCGCTTACTAACGGCGCAATAGGGTCTCATCCGCTATACGAGGCGGGAAATCATCAATCCAATATATACATATGCCAATATGTATATATTGCTATATATAGATATATCCTATAATATCTAATATCAACAATCCAAACAGACAATCAAATAATAACTAAAAATTCCACTTTTCAATTTGAGTGAGAAAATAATCTCACCTCGAGTTCAATTCCGATTCCAGCGTTTATTTTCGAATAAAATAAACAGACGTTTGATTTCACCCAAAATTTACACTAGCTCCAATTAACTCCAAATTAGTTGCATTGCGAAGTACATGTCGAGACGATTCCAACGCAAGTCGTTTCGTCGAAATCTGATAATGTATGACCAAGATACATCTTTTTAAACTTTAACGAATTTTTATAAAATTAATTTACAATTTCTTTTATATTTTCTTTATACCATTTACATCTGGACCGTTCGTTCCAGTTCACGAAATCAAGGCCGTGCTTTTGCCTTTCTTCCCAATCGTGAAAATCGTTCACGTATCTAACCCATACTGGCCGCCTCCAAGCCCTAGCTAACGCCACCTCCCTAGTCGCCGTGACGTCGATCAAACTCCTCCGCTCCAAAGCCCATCACCACGCCTACCTTCGCCGTGAGTACGGCCAAGCTCGGTCGAGCAAACCCACCAGAAAACGCGTGCAAACGGAACCCCTATCGACCACGATAACTTCCTCCACTCGATGCTAAAACTCATCACAACCGTATAGATAGAAAACCCTTACAACGCTCTTCAACTTTGTAGTTAGTAATTTTTGATGAATGTCAGCGGATTAGAAGAGATTTGTGGAAGAAGATGAACAATTTTCGGCCCTTGATTTTAATGGTGGCGGCTGGTCATTAGAATTAGGGTTTAGGGTTTATTTTCTTCAAAAGGAGATAAATGAAGTGCTATATATAGAATTTTGACGAACACTATTCATTCCGGTTTTCTGAACTCCGATTTACGCGCGGTCACTATCGTTTCTAGGGTTTATTCCGCGTTCCGAACGCAATGGAACAGGTTTCGGAAGCTAATTCGGACATCTGTGCGAGATACGGAGAAAAACGATCAATTTAAATTAAACCGATTTAAATCGATTTCGAGGCGTTTTGGCTTGCCCCGGACAAACGGTACATCCAAAAATTACGAAATTTGAAATCTTACAATAATATCATGTTACGGATCCGATGAAACTGGTTTCGTCGAAATCCAAGACATTTTGAAAAATGACTATTTTTAACTCGCCGAATTAAAATTAAAACGATATCGATGCGTTTCGAGCTGCCACGGTCAAACGACAACTCTGATTGATACGAAAATTGAAATCCGATAATAACTAACTATTACGGATCCAATGGAACAGGTCTCGTTCAATTCTGAGACTGTTCGAAAATTGGCTATTTTTCAGTCGATAATTAAATATTAAAATATTCAATTTTCACAGATTAACTCCCAATTCAATTCTGAAAGTTCTATAACCTTTCTATAACTTCAGTATGATTAAATAAAATTTTCCAAATCATTTCCAGCCCATTAAACCCATACTTCAATTATTTCTGGAATTTCAATTATAAATT
Organism: Allium fistulosum; assembly: GCA_030737815.1. Classification (NCBI taxonomy): domain Eukaryota; kingdom Viridiplantae; phylum Streptophyta; class Magnoliopsida; order Asparagales; family Amaryllidaceae; genus Allium; species Allium fistulosum. Next base: position 171,252,585 of record CM060906.1, on the reverse strand, counting down.
TATCGATTTAATTATCAAATTAAATCCAATATTCGAATAATAAATTATTCGACTTCTTAAATTCATTTATTAATATTTAAAATCAACTAAATATTCGAATTTTAATTATCAAAAATTCTGGGTCGTTACAGACTTCCCCCCTTAAAAGAATTTCGTCCTCGAAATTACAAGGTAGGAAGAAGATACAAAATCCGTTAACTTTCCAAAACAAACCGTTCAAATTAGATTTTCAAATCTGTTAAGTGTTTAACTTCTCCAAAATTCATAGTTAACTTCTCACAAAATCTTTACTAAGTTTTCAAAATTTTCAAATTTCTCTAAAATATTCTAACGCCTTAAATTTTCAGAAAATTTCGCCAGCGTCTCCTTTGCGCGGCTCGATCCGAAAAAAAAATGACAGTGTATATATATCACAAATATACATCCCATCAAGTGATGAGGCATCCCGTAGGGAAAAAGTGTAAAAGTACAATATTTAATCCGAGATATGTACCTTATTATATTTTTAGCGAGCGTATACGGCTAATATAGCGCGAAAGCGAGCTCCAAATGCGAAGCAACGCCATCCGCACCTACTAAACACTCAACAAACCATATGAGAACATGTAGATATGAAAATAAAATCAATATACATCGTATAGCAACATAATACTACATATGTCAACATAGCAAATGCAACAAACAACAAATGCATTCAGAAGCAACAATGCAACCATCAAACCATCATCATCCAATAAACATTCAACAAATCCATACCGAATCAATATTCATTCATTTCTCATTAATATCCATTGAATTGGTTTTCAATTTACTCACATTTGATTTGCTAATATTGGATTTAACTAACATTCATTCATTTGTTTCCAATTAGTTTACATTCACTAATTTACATTCATGTTGGTTCATTTTCAATTTGAATCAAATTCATTTCTATTCAAATTTAAATATTATCAATTTGAATTTAATCACTTTGCTTCCAATTTGTCGATTCAATTTCATTAACCCTTAATGAATTACATGAAATCAACTAACAATCAATCTAACAACCAATGTATAACCAATCATAACCAAATTTATTCAATTTACATTTCTTTACATTCAATTTGGTTCAACACTTTAAGTTTCAATTTGTTGATATTAAATTGATTTCCATTCAATTATTCAATTCCTTTAGCTTCTAATGAATTAACACTTATATTCATTGCTTCATATCAATTATTTATATTCAATTGATTGACATTCAATCCATTTATTAATTCAATTGCTAATTCATTTTAACAAATAAAATTGAATTTTATATAACTCATGTTCACATTCATTTAATAAATTCACTTTATTAATTTCTTTGATATCAAAATAAACTTCACTTCAACATCACTTAAGTTATTTTCCATTTCAAACATCATTTGTTCAACTTAACTTAAGTTTCCACTTATAAATCCAATTCAGATTTCGTTTTTCTTAACAAAATTCATTTAACCTTTTACCAAAATCAAATTTCATCAATCATTCAAATTTATATCACATTTGACTTTCTTTTAGTTAAATTTCACATCATATTTCATTATGCTACTCAAATTCATTAACTTTACCAAAGTTAAATCTATTATCTCATATCATAAGTATAAATCTTCTTTCACTTATATTTACCATATTTAAATTTGGACTTAAATTTTCAAATTTGTTTATCACAACAAAACCTCAATTTCCAATTTACTATGGTAGCAAATCAATCACACAGAAACTCGAAAATGATACCGATGATGCTGCAGTCATCACCCTTATTATTTCCCAGCAACAATAGTGAAATCAGTGCTTAAATTCTTTCAAAAATTTCCTTTTATTCATAAATCACATTTATAAATCTCTTTGCACTTAATTTCACTTCTTACATATAAGATTATTTTACCATTGTAAATCATTTTAATTATAACTTCATACATTACAATTGTTGTTTTCATTTACTTATTCAAACAACTTAACAATCAATTCATATACACTTTAATAATTCTGAAAAATTATTTCTTTATATACAAAATATAATTCAAGGTAAAATTATTTCATTTACCCAATTTAAAACAATATCGTGTCGAATTATTCTGAACAAGTGTTTAGAGATTCCTATCGATTGAGTTGTACGGACAATACCGACCAGAATCCATATACCACTCAACAAACCAATCATCACAATATAAAACAATTTTATATTAACTAACAAATACGCACTCGTATCTATTATTACACTCAACTCATTCTAGAGTACTACTGACTCTATCTCTAATGAGTAACACCCAACAGAGCAGGGTTGTCGCTTAACCATATGCTCTGATACCACTTTGTCACATACCGAAATTTTCGACTTTCGAAAATTCGACATCGATACTCACTTTATCGACTGTCGAGAAATCGAGTGCCGGAAACTCCAATAGTGAGGGTTTAAGAAAGAAGAAAAAGGTAGAAGAAGAAGAAGATAGAAGAAAAAGAAAGAAGAAGAACAACAGAACACACAGAACAGAAACAGAACAATATCAGAATCTCACATATCGCAGCGGAACAATATATATAATAGATAAATGAATATCATTTAAAAACAAAAGAATTATATCATTTTATACATACATCAATCATCAGAGTCAATATACAACAATGGACAGTTATATAACTTGTCCTCATACAGAATACACAGCGGAATAAATACTATCAGATACAAATACTACGTCTCGTCATCCAGCTTATCTCCAAAGCTCCAGAATATCCAGAATATCCTGATAATCTAACTCTAGACTGCCCGTGTGGAAATTGGTGGGCACCCAGAGTTTAGAAGGGAACAATAAACTCCGAGTCAGTCATGGTGACTGGTGTGAGATCGTAAAACAGTTATTCTTTCACAAAGAAAATAAAACAAATTCGCAATGCTTTTGGAAAATGAAACTACCATAAGACCTCCCACCACACACACAATGCAAACGCAGAATTGGAGGAGATTTCTTCTTATGATAGTCAAAGATGCTTACTACGCAAAATCAAATCATTTTTGATATTATTATTAGTGCATAGTGTAGAAAACATTTCGAAAGTATAATATTAATCTTAGCCAACATACGACCAGTATCGTATGCCTACTATAGCTACCATCTAAACAGTGGTGACCACCGTACGTAAATGGCAGGTTCTACAACTAATACCGTACAAAGTTCGTATTGGAGTTTGGATTTCCAACAAATGGTCAGGCTAAGGAACTTCCTATCCACGATGGGTACGTCCCTGGAATAGACGACCCGAGAACCTAACCGGATCTCTGCCAACACAAGGCCGGGTTACCTCTGCAAAAATAGGTAACTACTGACACGCGTATGCCATCCCCCGATCGTCACCGATCTTCCCGAGGATCCCCGATTCGCAACAAACCACATAGATAATAATAATGCAGTAACCACAGAGGTTAAGTATCTGGGCTCCATACCATGATACCACCTTTATCCAGAAGGAATGACATACACTAAGGGGCGCTACTCCCTAGAACCTTGCTGCATCCTTCCTGTTTCGACCATTTCCGGGGTGTGAGGCTCGATGAAGTCTCGTCCACAAAGCTACGCTTTCTACAAAGCCCTGCTTCGGGTCAAACAAAAATGATCAACCTATGATCACAAAGATATAAGATCAAACAAATGATCATATCACAAATGATCAAACACTGATCATTTCGCAGCAACACTCAGTATGCCACGTTACCAAATTGGGATATGTCGCTGATAAATTTCAACTACATAACCTCTGAGCTCGTACGTCTCAGAGAAGGGTGTTAAGCTAAGAGAATAAATTCTCCGCCACCAACAGAAATGTATTTGAAAGAAATCAGCTTTATATCTCAAATTGTAACGTCAGACACACAATCCATACAAGTCTGTTCCGGGATCGAACAGAACCGAAGGCACTTCTCACGAAGCCCTTGCATATCCGGATAATTTCAATCACGTCAGGACTTCCCGTCACTAAGGGTGATAAAATCTCTAAATCGGAGATCAGCCGATGTAGAGTAACTCGACGGTAATCCTTCCGTTTTCAAAAATATCCGGTCTTCAACACCGGTCTTCAAATGCGATTCATAACGACGTATCACATATTCGGAATGGGTTATACGACCCCATGGTCCTTTCCCGGCTAACCCGAATAGTGAGCGCTTATTTAAAAATAATTGTGGCATTCAAATTCATCCAATCCACAACAAATACCTATCTAAAGGTAATTATTGATAGTCGGTTATTTAACTATCAATAAAGATGTGCAACATCATCAGATTCCAAATAATTCTCCAAATTATTTTATCTTCCAAAATATCTTTTACTAGATATAAAATTTCCACACTTCAAAAATAAATCAACGTTTATTTTTCTAAAACAATTTCCCTTTCCTTCATAAATTCCATAGTGAATTTATATTTTCAAAATATCTACTGATATACGATTTTCAAATCGATGTCAATATTCAATTTCAATTTATCTTTAAGAAGATAAATTCTCAAAAACATTTCATTTCATATTGGAAAAGCATTTCCATACTTATTTAATAATAAGTAATTCCCAAATCATTTATTTTCAACATTTGAAAATATTCGATATACTTAAATCAATATTAAGTATATATTCATTCTTTAAGGAAATCATACATTTTAACATCTATTTGAGTCAAAACGAATGTTGCGTAAAACATCGTTACGACGACTCGAAATCACTAGTATAGGGATTCGAATTTAGATAGATATATAAATCCCAATACTACATCAAAACATTTCCTTTCGGAAATCATTTACTATAACAACAGTGTTATAGTCCACCATTTCCTTAAATTTCTCGAAAACGTCTATTTCAACAAGAACTGCGGAAATCTCTGCTTTCGATTTATAATACATTTTAAAACATCTTTAAAATGTTTAACTTCATTTTTCAATATCACTTTCCAAAAACTATCCATTTTACTTAACGATATATTCACTATCCAAAATCGTGAATATACTTTACTATTTACATTTCACTATTTTCTACACGTTTTATTTCAATAATAATTCGCTATCCAAAATCGCGAATATATCTCCTTTGATAATCTTCTATATTTAATTTATCAAATTCAATCGATTGGTTTCCGAATTTATAAAACAACGTTTATAAATTCCATTTTCTATTTTCTATAACAACTCCGGTTTATAAATCTCATTTTAATAACTTCAAAAATTCACTGATAAGAATAAGTGATTTCGGATTTATAAAACAACGTTTATAAATCACATTTGTACTTTATAACGATTTCAACTTATAAAAATCATTTCATTTTGCAATTTCTATTTATATCCCATCTAAGTGCAAAAGTCAAATTTATAAGTAAATTTCTTATAAATCTTTTTATTCTACAGTATCTATTTACTTTATAACTTCACGTTATAAATCTATTAATTTCATTCACTTATGAAATCCATTTATACTTCTTTTCAACACTTATAAAAATTCGTTTTATAAGTCCAATATTTTGATTTATAAAATATCCATTTTATAAATCTTCCTATACAAATCGTTTATAGTTATTCAAAATCCCAACTTAACCCATTTCATAAATAAATCGACTTTTATTTCAAAAACGACACTTCGGTTATATTTCACTAAAAATTATAACTTTTATAACTTTAAAATTTTACGTTTATAATCGATTCAAAAATTCCATAAAACGTATATTTTCAACAAAAATCACTTTAAAAACCCTTTTAAAGTACAAGTCGTTATTTTTACATTTCAAAACTGAATCCGATGATGCCACAACACCAATCAGTCCATCACAACAGTCAAATATCATATATCATCATATGATAACAGAATATATCAAAATATCTGTAAATAATCAATACGGTGAGGAATCTAGTTGGATCCCTCCAACCTGTTTCCCTGCATCCACAGATGTTAGCACAATACCAATTCCGCTCCAGTACGGAATTATCGCGATATATGGGTTTTTATAAATCCGCTTACTAACGGCGCAATAGGGTCTCATCCGCTATACGAGGCGGGAAATCATCAATCCAATATATACATATGCCAATATGTATATATTGCTATATATAGATATATCCTATAATATCTAATATCAACAATCCAAACAGACAATCAAATAATAACTGAAAATTCCACTTTTCAATTTGAGTGAGAAAATAATCTCACCTCGATTTCAATTCCGATTCCAGCGTTTATTTTCGAATAAAATAAACAGACGTTTGATTTCACCCAAAATTTACACTAGCTCCAATTGACTCCAAATTAGTTGCATTGCGAAGTACATGTCGAGACGATTCCAACGCAAGTCGTTTCGTCGAAATCTGATAATGTATGACCAAGATACATCTTTTTAAACTTTAACGAATTTTTATAAAATTAATTTACAATTTCTTTTATATTTTCTTTATACCATTTACATCTGGACCGTTCGTTCCAGTTCACGAAATCAAGGCCGTGCTTTTGCCTTTCTTCCCAATCGTGAAAATCATTCACGTATCTAACCCATACTGGCCGCCTCCAAGCCCTAGCTAACGCCACCTCCCTAGTCGCCGTGACGTCGATCAAACTCCTCTGCTCCAAAGCCCATCACCACGCCTACCTTCGCCGTGAGTACGGCCAAGCTCGGTCGAGCAAACCCACCAGAAAACGCGTGCAAACGGAACCCCTATCGACCACGATAACTTCCTCCACTCGATGCTAAAACTCATCACAACCGTATAGATAGAAAACCCTTACAACGCTCTTCAACTTTGTAGTTAGTAATTTTTGATGAATGTCAGTGGATTAGAAGAGATTTGTGGAAGAAGATGAACAATTTTCGGCCCTTGATTTTAATGGTGGCGGCTGGTCATTAGAATTAGGGTTTAGGGTTTATTTTCTTCAAAAGGAGATAAATGAAGTGCTATATATAGAATTTTGACGAACACTATTCATTCCGGTTTTCTGAACTCCGATTTACGCGCGGTCACTATCGTTTCTAGGGTTTATTCCGCGTTCCGAACGCAATGGAACAGGTTTCGGAAGCTAATTCGGACATCTGTGCGAGATACGGAGAAAAACGATCAATTTAAATTAAACCGATTTAAATCGATTTCGAGGCGTTTTGGCTTGCCCCGGACAAACGGTACATCCAAAAATTACGAAATTTGAAATCTTACAATAATATCATGTTACGGATCCGATAAAACTGGTTTCGTCGAAATCCGAGACATTTTGAAAAATGACTATTTTTAACTCGCCGAATTAAAATTAAAACGATATCGATGCGTTTCGAGCTGCCACGGTCAAACGACAACTCTGATTGATACGAAAATTGAAATCCGATAATAACTAACTATTACGGATCCAATGGAACTGGTCTCGTTCAATTCTGAGACTGTTCGAAAATTGGCTATTTTTCAGTCGATAATTAAATATTAAAATATTCAATTTTCACAGATTAACTCCCAATTCAATTCTGAAAGTTCTATAACCTTTCTATAACTTCAGTATGATTAAATAAAATTTTCCAAATCATTTCCAGCCCATTAAACCCATACTTCAATTATTTCTGGAATTTCAATTATAAATTTATCGATTTAATTATCAGATTAAATCCAATATTCGAATAATAAATTATTCGACTTCTTAAATTCATTTATTAATATTTAAAATCAACTAAATATTCGAATTTTAATTATCAAAAATTCTGGGTCGTTACACTAATTCTCTTAGGAATTATCATCTTCAAGCTAGAAATCAAAGAAAAGCTTAGGTAAGCATCCTCTTCATCTTCTCCATCTCAATCCCTCTTTAATTTTCAGAAATTCCTATAACCTAACTTAGGAAAAACTTCACCTTTGATATTAGATTGAAGATTCTAGAGGTGGTATTGAAGAGAGATCAACCTATTGCTTGTTCTAGAGCTTATCATTGTGTTTGGGGTTTAAAGGTGAGTTTTTGAACTCACATCTTTGTCTATTTCTATCGTTGTTGTTAGGTATGAATTCCTAACATCTATTCATCTTCATTTACTTTTAATTTGAATTGATTTGGTGAACATTTCAATTTTTGATGTATTGAAGTCAAAACTTTAAAAATCCTAGTTTTGATGTATGAACATGCTTTTGGTGGTGTATCAAAGAGCCTATAGGGCTGGGTTGTCGATTGACATAAACCCCTAATGCCCATTGCTCGTCCAATCGCAAATTGTTGAGATTTTGCCTTCATTGGGCTAGGCTGGAAGTACTGGAAAACAGGGTCCAGTCGACTGAACTCAGAGTCCAGTCGACTGACTGGGAACCCGAGAGTTTTCCAGGCTCTGTCTAGTCGACTGGCTCTCTAAGTGCAGTCGACTGAACTGGAACCCGAGAGTTTCCAGGAATTAGGCCAGTCGACTGAACTCAGAGAGCCAGTCGACTGAACCTGCTGTCTCAGCCAGATTTGCATATTTGCCTACTTCTTTTTGGTGAATTACCATTGTTTATCGATTTTTGTTGATCCTTTTAGTTGTTATCACCTTTGTCGACTTTGATGACTTCTTTTTCGGGATTTTTTTGAGAATATCCATTTTGATGGATTCGGTATCGATTTCTTTGGATTTGATTCACGTCTTCGTATGTGAATTTTTGGTGATTGATTGTTTCTACAATCATTTCTGTGACTTGTCACTTTAAATTACAAAGGTTTCTATACTAGTAGTAAATATTCAAACTCTTTTACAAAGATGATTTCAACTCTATTTTTAATACAAAGCTCGTTTATAAAACCGTTTTCTAATCTAATAGTATATACAAACCTTTACCTCATTCGTATGAGAAAATCTAATTAAACGGCTTAGCAAAACAAGTGGTATGAAACGCTTGCGTTTACTTCGTCGGTTAATTTTTGGACTTGTTCGATTGAAAATCTTGTGACAATTTTCGAGTGGAAATCTACAATTTGTTCGTAAATATTTAAGTTAAGCTAGTGGTTATGGGACATGAAGCTAAACTCTTATATTTACTAGGTTAGTGTAATTCACACTTTTTATTGATCGATGATGATCATTTTGTGATTTAGACTAGCGATGTGCGATGTCTATTTGTTTGTGTGGGGACTAAAAAACCCCGTTTGTGGAACTTCTGTTCAATTTGGTGGGGTAGCGACCCATGGTCTTCGCGCCGTTTGTGGAGCTTCGGCTCAAAATTTATGGTTAGCGACCATGGAATAGCGTTCCGTTTGTGATAGACGTGTTGGTGAGTTTTCATGCTCCTGTTTGTGATAGGCCTTCCCCCCTTTGTGATTTCTGGATTTCTAATTGATGATTTCTAGAATTTGTGTTTCACCAACTTTTGCGATTGGCATTGATATGTCTGTCAATATTTATGGTTTGGTGAATAAAATAAAGAATATGACATTCTTTTTGGTGCTTTGAGATTCTTAAGATATTGTATGATTTCGTCGTTGTTTAAAGTATACTTGTCACTGTATGAAATTATTATTATCATACGCTTTTGCTATATCTCTACTTATATCTCATTTCATAAATGATAATTATAGCTAGACTGATCCGTTTATTATTTTCTTATTAAATAATACTTGGGTCAGACCGAGATGTTACAGGTGCTTCTGCTTGACTCCTTATCTGGGATCATCTTCTGACTTTTGTCTAAATACATTAGATTGGTAGTTTTTGTTGTTATACATTTGAGATATAGACTCCTTGATGTATAGATATTCTTTTGTCTAGCACTTGTATCTATTCTTTTGTGATATTGTGGATCTTGTTTGACCACTACTCTGATTTACACTTCTATGTGTTATATTCATATATGTTTCTGTCTTTGAGATATGAACATATGTGACTGATTTGTGTTATGTTTATTTCTATATTTGTTTGTCCACTTAGCCACTGTGTGGTAGCTTTGAGTTTGAAATTGATATGTTGGATTTCCTCATGAAATGAAATGCATGTTATACTATCTGACATATCGGTACTTGCACAAAGCAATTACACGGATGGTCGCTCCTCAACAGCCTTATTCTTCGCGCTAGTCGACGGCATTACCCAGTAGTGTCCTTGGCTAGTGTGAGTATAGAGGTGGGGCGTCACAATAATATACAACAAATCTTTACAAAAGAAAAACTACAATATACGTACATCAAATAGAGTACACTAATCTATCATCAGCTTGGACGGTTATAACAACCTATTCTCACAATTGCTGATAAATACAACTAACAAATGCAGTGGAAAATAAAATATACGTGAGTACGTCAACGAGACCTCCAGCTCGTCTCCTGAAGCTCCAAAGTATCTATAGCTAAATCTGAAAATATGCTCGGTCTAACCCTAGCATTTCAAGAAAATAACACTGGTTCAGTTTGGTAAACCACCGTGAAAAACACACTTCAAATGGATTTTTAATGTTTTAAAACTTTTCAACATAAAGGTATCTCATAAGACCACATCGCACATAAATATGGACAGGTTTTTACCTTACAACAACTAAAGCATTTCATAGGAAATCTTCTGATATTATGATAATGTCTAGAGTTTAAAATAAGTATCGAATCATAGCCAAATTGTTGCATTAACTAAATTCCAGCATTATAGGTATACAACTAAGTCCCAAAGGCACTTATTGGATAATGGATTCCATACAATTACAAGGCTGCTGGGGTACCGTCTATCATAGTACACCTCTAGAATATGTACCAAGGTTGAAACCTTTTGACCCCTGCGAATCAGTGCCAGCCTATCCCTTACTGGATAGTACTGAATATGTCACCACCCCAGTTGCTTTGCAACATTTTCCCGAGAGCTTTCATGCACAACCAAATCCATAAATAATTACATACACACACACACAAACACACACACACACACACATATATATATATATAAGGGTGATGACATACCCTAATGGAGCGAACTACATAGCCATTCCCGGTTATTGAGGCTAGAGGCTATGTTTTAACGTTTTTTATAGCTAATCCCACTTGGAATGCTAACACTACCCTCCAAGCGACAATGCAATGCCAACATTCGTCAATACAAGTTATTCAGGATATGAACAAACCGAAGGCACTACTTCTACTGCATCCTTTTTGGAATCACCATCAGGATTAGTAGTAACTAGCACTTGCACTTCAAAGAGCTCCATCTTCAATCATATAACGATCCAAAATTTTGGTTATTATATTTTAAATGTTTAACTAATTTTAAATATTTAAAATAATTGAATTTTGGAATTTAATAATTTATAATTCAAATGTAGGGAATAATTAAATATTTGAATTGTGAATTAAATATTAATTAAATGGATTTAATAATTTTATTTAACTCCTTTTAATTATAAATAATATTAATGAATTCGATTTGTGAATTTATATACAAATATAAATAAATCAGATTTAAATATCAATAATTAAATATTTAAATCTATGAAATTAGGCTTCCGGGGCACAGTCTCGGATTTTGACGAAACCAGTTTCATTGGATCCGTAATAGTGAATTATATTAAATCTTCGAATTTTACAGCAATCAAACGTATCGTTTGGTCGTGCGGGATCGAAACACGCTGAAATTAATATCGAAAATTTGATATAATAACTGGGTTTAAAAAGCTATCTTCTACATATGATCAAATTAGGCCTTGAGACTAGTTCCATTGTGTTCGAAATAGGGGTATAACATAGAGAACGTCAGGCGGCATGCCTCTTTTGGAGATCGAAATTTTCGGGTTTGTTTTATTGAAAAAAATTTAATAAAATAAACATAAGTCAACATCATATGCCAACACTTAACACAGCCCATAAACATGTTGGATAGCACGAGAAGTCCTTTTGTTTTTAGAAAAGCAAATATAATCATTTTGTTGTCAAGTGATTTTATTATAAAATCAAAATCAAATGAATTGTCTCTGAACCCATTTCCCCTATTTTAGTTTCATGATTTCCCTCTTTCCTTCTTTATCGTTCCCTCCTCCTTTTATTTCAGCACTTCCAACAAATCGAAAAAAGTCCTAAATCTTTAAAATTCGAAATAAAATCCTACACTCCACCTAAAATCATAAAATAAGGAACTTTGTACTCGTAGAACTGTGATCTTCGTTTGGGTATAGGTTTTACAGTGTTCGTCAATGATTTGGAGGTAGCCGTATATGGTAGTAAACTTGGGGTTAGACTTTAAGCTCGATTTAATGGAAGATAGGCGTGGTTGAGGGTGTATTCGAGTACATGATGACAACAGGCATCGACGGTGATGTTTTGGTATGGGGCGATGCACGCTTGGGCATCACGACTTTTTCCTGCAGACGAACCATGGTTGGTCACAAACCACAAAACACAGTCGGAGGAGCAATCGAGTGTGCTATTTGATTTGTGGTCAGAAGGGATGATGTTTGGCAGTGGTTTGGAGCACTCTGGTGTGCTAAGGCGATTTGCGGCATTTGGGTTCGACTGGCCTGGGCATTAGGTCACATTGGGTTCTGGGATGTTATGCGTTGGGTTTTAGGGTCCGTGACGGAGAGCCAGTTGAGGGGAGTTCAAAGGCGATGAAGACACTTGGTTTCCTCGACTGGGTAAGTGATGGAGGGGTGCGTGTACAGGCTTGAAAAGGGACATGCATATCAGTAGTTTAGGGGAGTCATTAGCGATTGGGGAAGAGGAGATTTTAAAGAAAAGAGAGGGTAATTGTGATTAATTAAGAAATTAGGGTATTTAATTGTTTAATTAATTCGAAAATCTTATAAAAGCAATTTCTAACTCATACGAGGTCGAATTGGAATGCAGGAAGTTGCATTGTACTCGTGGAAGCAATATCTTCGTTATGGAGTTGGTTTGGTTGGATTTGGAGCAAGTGACGATTTAGGCTAAAATCGGACGACAGTTCGGTTTTAGTCCGAAATCGGAGTGTTTGGAAAACATTTAGTAATGATGTTATAAACATTTATTGATCGTTTGGATGTTAGTTAAATTGTTTGAATGCTTGTTTTGTTGAATTTCTGTTTGGAAAATGGATGACATATTAAATTGATCGTTATAAACCTATATGATCAACTATTTACTATCCATAACCATTGTTTTGCAGGGAAAATCTGTAGAGAGACCCAAAGGGGTTTTCTCGGCCATAAATTATTTTATTTACATCCATATGCTGTTATTGATGGTTTATTGAAATTAATTATTGATATTCCTTTTTATAGTTTAAATGTTGTTATAGTGATTTTCGCTATATCGTCATTTATTAAATTTCAACCCAAAAACCCAGTCATATGAACTTGAGCTTATATTTCCGCTAAAATGAATATTGAAAATTTATTAATCATTTCGGTTAATGATAGTTTAAATTAATTTATCTTTTGAATTAATTAATTTGAGATTAATTAACCAGTTTAATAAATGATGATTAAAAATTAATTTATCATTAGATTTTATTTATCATTTTTGCTAATGATGCTTTATAATTAATTAATCGTTATAACTAATGATTATTTGAGTTTAATTAATTCTTTTAATTAAGGATAATGGAGTTTAATTAATTTGTAGGACTCAATTAATTATTTTAATTAATGATAATGGGATTAAACTAATTATTTCAATTAGGGATAATTGAAATTAATAATTATTTAATGATATTTAAAAGTAATTAATCATTTTAAATAATGATAATTGAATTTTATTAATCATTTTAATTAATACTTATTTTAAATTTAATTAATTGTTTAACTAATGATTTTTGAAATTTAGTTAAATCATTTTAATTAATGATGTTTTATAATTAAATAAACCATTTTAACAAATGATGTTTTAATTAATCGGGTTGACTAATGAAGTTTGGATTTAATTAATCCGATTAATTTATAATTATTTTAAACTTAATTAATTTGTTTAATCAATGGAATTTAGAATTACTTATCATTTCAATTAATAATGTTTGAGATTAATTATTTATTTAATTAATGGCTATTTGAATTTAATAAATCTTTTTAATTAATTTATTTAAAAATGGTGATTAAAGTAGGTTAACTAATATAATAAAAATTTCTTTAATAAACTGATTTAAAGTTAATAGACTAATTTAATAAAGATTTTAAAGTTAATTTACCAATGTTATAAAGTGTTTGGAAATATTTATCTATTTTATTATTGATAATGAATTGTTTATTTAAAGGGATTTTAAGTCGGATTAATTATCTTTTGGGATAATTAATATTGTTTTTAAAGTTAAAATGGATTTGGGACTCGATTATTGGGATGTTAAGTTAGATAATCTTCTGGGTGTTCGGTCTAATGTTGGTTTAGGCCTTCGGGATCGTGCACTTCGAAAAATTATTCTCTTAACGTTTTAACAATCTGGGACTAATTCTAAAAGTGTTTTACCGATACAAAAATCAAGCCAAAAATTTTAGTTCATTTTTAAAAAGAAAACGTTTGATTCATTTATGGAAATGAATTATTTCTGTAAAGCGAATCACTTATATGGAAACAATTTATTTGTATAATTATCACTAAACATCGAAGAAGTAGACTTGTCGCTATTTCGAAAATTAAGAATAATCGTGTGACATGACTTTAAGGTAACACTACCTTGACTTGTCCGGTATTATTGTTAACCTACAAATAGTACAAGTTTGAATTTAATGAGTGGTGATAAGTATACAAGACTTAATTTCCATATTCGATCGCTATGTCCTCGATAGTTGGTATCTCAGCTACCAGTTACTTCAGCCACTTTATTATGTCACTCTAGGATGATGTGTTGCTCGTTTGAGCTTTGTTATCCTTTGTCGGAAATTTCTAAAACCAAAGAGCAAGTGGGGGCCAAGCTATATGGGGTTGCTCACATTAGGGTATCTTCACATCCACTCTAGATTGGATTCGGTGTTGCGCATTGAGATGTGAAATACTCGGATACTCGGTAACAGTTGGCGGGGTCCGTCTTGGAGGTTTCCGAGAGCCATCAGAGTTCTCAAGTATATTTCTAGATTTATACTTTCGGTGAGGGGGGAGCACCCTCCTAGTCATTTGTTGGAAAATTTCATTTCCTTATTTGATTTGTATCCATGAATATGTTTTAGCTTTAAAATTGCCACGAGTAGAGCCAACTCCTCATCACGGCATTTAAGTGTTTATTTAGTCCATTCTATCGAGTTTAGATGTTACTTTATTTAGCCCATTCTATTGAGTTTGGACTGTTACTTTATTTAGCCCATTCTATCGAGTTTGGACTGTTACCCTATTTAGTCCATTCTATCAAGTTGGACTGTTTTTCCTTGTTCTATCCATTCTTTCTAGTTTGGATTTTACTCAGTTTATTTCCATTCTTTCAAGTCTGGTTTAATATTATTTATGCTTAATCATATTTGGATTTGTTTCCTGATATTTATTTCTACTCTTGCTTGTGTGGATGTTATTCCTGTGAGGTAAAAACCCGTTCCGCGTTGGAATTGGTATTATATATGTATATTTGGAGTGATTGATTTCCCGCATTATATAGCGGATGAGACCCTATGCGCCGCATAATAGCGGATGATTTATAAATCCCATATACCGCGATATTCCACCTCGAAGTGGAATGGGTATTTAATTGTTGTGCTAATATCTGTGGATGCAGGGAAACAGGTTGGAGGGATCCAACTGGATTCCTCAAATTGTATGAATTTGTTTCATATGTCGTGTGATGATTTATTGATAATCTGTGAATGATTATATTGATGATTGAATTTGTTGAAGTGTAACATCCCGTATTTTTAAGCCATTGAATTTGAACATTTAATTCATTTTAAATGTTTAATATGGGTTTAAGATTCATTTTGAACTAAAAGGAATTGGTTTAAACTAAAACAACAAGTGATAATTTCTAATGTGGAGGTTTAATTTGAGATTGGATAATAATAATTAAATATTCGAAATTGGGATAAAAGGTGAATTTGGGATAAATGATTATAAAAATGGTGTTTACATGTATTTCTAAGTTCAATTGGTTATAAACAATAATGTTGGATTTTTAGATGAATTTAAAAGTCGATAAATTATTATTTGGAATTTTATATTAATTTAAAAATGAATTTAATATTATTAAAATGCAATACAATCAGGTTTTGATCTGGATTGAACCAGAATGATTCTAAATGTGGTTATACATTTTATATGATTTATTATTAAGTTAACAAAATTTTAAAAGTGAAATTTGAAGCGTTTTCGACGATTTTCAGAAATCGTCTGATTTAATAGACGAGTAAAATAGCCTTTCGGGGCACAGTCTCGGAATTCGACGAAACCAGTTCCATTGGATCCATAATAGTTAGTTATTATCGGATTTCAATTTTCGTAGCAATCGGAGTTGTCGTTTGATCGTGGCAGCTCAAAACGCATCGAAATCGATTTAACCGATTTAATTTTAAATTGATCGTTTAATTCCGTATCTCGCGCATACGATCAAATTAGCTTACAAAACCTATTCCATTGTGTCCGGAACATGGAAAAACCCTAGGGATGCCTGGCGGCACGTCAGATTTGGAGTTCGTTTGTAAATGTTCATTATTATTAAATTTAATATTAAATAAATAATGTTATACGTATATATTCACGTTTAAGGAACCCTAACCCTAAGACATTTTCCTCAGCCGCCACGATATACTCCAATGGCCGAACTCTTCCCACCTTCTTCCCTTAATCTCCACTCATCCACACAATGTTATCGAATGATTTCAACATGGAAGTTGAGGAGAGCGTCACGATCTACAAATCTGTACGGTTGAGATGTTGGTTAGTCGACTAGAGGAGGCACTTAGGGGCCGCGTTTGGGTAGGAGTCATGCACGATTTTCGGCGCTTTAGGGAAGCCGAGCTTGGTCGCCTTCTGGCCATAGGCGCGCGCGACGTAGAGCGTCGAGATGGAGGCGTTTGATCGACGTAGCGACGATCGATGGTGGTGGGGTTCGAAGCCATAGATTAGCCGATGTTGGGTTTCGTTCTTCCTGAAGTTGCGTTGCGTGAGGAAGATGGCTTCGGCCTTGTTTCTGAAACATGATCAACGGTCATGATTTGGTAATTAAAAAAAAACCAAAATAAAAGAAGAAATTGTTTTTAAAATACAATTCAAAAGCTTTAAAATTTAATAACTTTTCCAAACGATTTCAGATTGCGATGAAACTGGATGCATTGGAATCGCAGAGAAATGTACTACGTGATGGTGTAGATCCGGAGTCATTCCGGGCAAGTGGAAATTTGGGTTAAATCGGACACCGTCCGGTTTAATTTAAATTTCGAACGCTTGCCGAAATTCAAGGTGAGTTTTTCTCACTCACATCTGGATGCTAGGCATTTTAAATAGTTAATATTTAAATATCTGTGTGGATGGCTGAATATAATTGTTATTATCAGTCTGGATTGATATTTATATTGTGATGTGCTAATATTTGTGGATGCAGGGAGAAACAGGTTGGAGGGATCCAACTGGATTCCTCACAATTGTAGCAATTATTTTATAATTGTTAGTGAATACCTGTTTATATATTGTGATTGATAAATCTGGAAATTTAATTGTGTTGTGAAATTGTTGTATAAATCATAATTTTAGAATTTAATTTATAAATGGACAAAATTGGGTTTTTACGAAATAAGTAAATTGTTAAATTAAGAATTTTTGAAAAATAGAATTTGAAATCTGGTTTGGAATGGGAAATGAAAAAAATTGGTAAAATTGGGATTTAATATTGTGGGAAAATTTATCAATCGATAAATATGAAATATGAATTTTCTGGAGATTAAATTTATGAAATTATAAATTGTTTAAAATAACGGTGTTTATTTTAATAATGACTAATGTTATCCGGAAATTAAAAATATGTTAAAATGGAGTTTCCGATTATAAATTAACAAGTTCAAATGAAAAATAGAATGTTTTGAAATGCCGTATTTCATTGGAATTTAATTAAGTGAATTGGAAATTTGGCTTCCATTGAAAATTCACCAAAATGTTTAAACTATATTTAAAAATGAATTTCCGGAAATGAAAAATTGTGATTTAACTTCGGAGGAAGTTATAGTTAAGTATGGAATTGGAAATTTATGTTGAAATCATAAATTGACTTGAAATAAATTAGTGGATTTATATGAAAGAGTACTTTGGAATGTTTTAGAAACGGGAAAGTGTTTCCCTGGGAAAACCAAGTAAATGTTTATAAAAAGATTTTATTTAACTAAGGTTAAGTTTTAAATCGTTTTAAAAGTATTTTTAAGAAATCGTTATTTTTAAAGAAATAAATTAATAATTTTTAATACCGTAATAATTTGGGAGTATATTAGCAATTATTTTTACAAATGGATTTATTTAAAAGTTGGTTTTAGCTTAAGTTGTTAAAATTAGCATTTTTCTTCTTATAACGCTATTTTGAATTTAGTGAAACTAAAACCCTTATCTTTAAATCAAAGTTTATGTGTTAATAACTAGTTTTCTTCACATATTTTAAATTTATATTTTGAGTAAATAAATAGAAGTAATTTTCATATTTTAAAGTATATTTCAGTATAAGTATTTTTTACTGTTTTAAATGCAAATTGTTTTATACTTGGTTATTTCCGATGGGAATAAAGGGTAAAAGATTTACCTTGTAAAGGAAGAGTGGAAAATTGTTTTCAAATGAGTTTTGAAAATGTGAAAATATATCTTTGAAAGATATTAGAAGAAAATAAATAATATGGAGATTATTTATTGTGTGATGGATGTGTATGGATGTTTGTGAACATTAATTGATAGTTAAATCACGGACTATCAATATTGGCCAAATGCGCTGATCGTTTCGAAGAGACCGGGATCGGGTTTTCGTATACCGGGATTCTAGGTCTGGAGACTCGAATACCACTTCGATCCGGTTTGTACGTTTCGTGTAACGTGTTCGGAGTCGAAGATGGAGCAGTGAAGTGCAAGGGCTAGTCGCTACTAATCCTGAGGATATTTCCAAAATGGATGTAGTAGGAGTAGTGCCTTCGGTTCCGTTCGGACCCGGGACGGACTTGTATGGACGAATGCTTTCGTGACATCGTCAGGTGGACGATGGGCATTCAAAGTGAAATGTTCTGTAAAGGTAACGCTAAGCCTCAAGCCTCATCAACCGGGAATGACTGAAAATCAGGGGATATGCAGCAAGGCTTCGTGGGTAGCCCCCACTTGAGAGTAAGGTCATCCCTGTCTAGATGTCCCTTTTATTTCGGCTTAGTGGTGCGGTTGCTGATCACAACCGTGGGGTGATTTTACTTGGAATTATCCAGTAAGGGATGATTCCGGTCTTGTGTTGCAGGGGAGCGGGCGTACTCCTCGGTACTGTGATCTAGGCCACGTACTGTGACAGGTGGTACCCCAGTGCCTAGTCATTCGTTGGAAATCCATTCTCCCTACGTGCCTTGTACGGTATTTGTTTGTATACCTAGTATGCTGGAATTTAATCATGTAACAATTTCAGCTATTTGAATAAGTATTTGTATCTAGACACTATTATAATATCAGAGGATTTTTATAAAAAGTGTTTTAGCTATCGTAAGGTAAAAACCCGACATGTTTATTTGTGGCGTGGTCTTACGAGATGCTTTTGTTTTCAAAGGATTTTGAAACTTTAATAATCAATTGGGTGTATTTATGATGCGCTGGTATTCCAGACTGACTCGGGTGTTATTTTATTATAATGCTCGGGTCAGACCGAGTATATTTACAGGATAGGATGCTATGGAGCTCAGGAGAGGAACCGGAGTTCGAGACGTATTTCTCGTACTTGTATTATTCCGCTGCTGTGATTGTTGTATTGACTGATTGACTGCATATTGATGATTGTATTATAATATACTCTGATGATGATGTATTGTATATAAACAGATATAGTTTTCATTTGTGTAAAGATCTGTTCTATATATTATATTTTATCCGCTGCGACTGTGAGGTTCTGATTTTGTTTAGTTCTTTCTTCTTCTATCTACTTTCTTATTCTTCTACAATCTGTCTTTTCCGGCGTTCGATTGTCGGCATACTATACTGTGGGGTATTTTGTGTCGATTTTCGAGGGTCGAGAAGAGCGGGTCGTCACAGTGGTATCAGAGCTTAGGTTGGCGACAACCTAGGCATTGGTTGGGAAAATTTCTCATTTTAAATAGAGTCAGAAGTACTCTATGATGAGCTGAGTGTAATAATAACTATGAGAGCATACTTGTTAGTGGATATAAAATTGTTTTTGTACTGTGTTGACTTATCGGTTGAGTGTTTATGAATTCTGGTCGGTACGGGAAGTACAACCGTATCGATAGGGGTTTCTAAACTCTTAAACAAGATATACCGACATAGTATTGTTTTTAAAGTGGGTAAATGAAATAATTTTACCCAAAATTGTATTTTGATATAAAAGGAAATAATTTTCTAAATTATTATATGTATTGGATGCTTGTTTGGTTGTTTCTTCTATAATCAAATAAGAAATTAAAACACATGATCTAAAATTTGAAATGATATATATAAGAAAATAAGAAGTTAAAATATTAAAATGGTTTATAACCAAATGGAATTGACTGGATATGTTTTAAATAAGAAAAGTAAAAATTAAAATTTGATTTAAACTAGAATTTTGACCCCGGAAATTTTGAATGGGATTTCAAATGGAATTAAACAAAGTTTTGGGAGTTTGACTTTGTGGAAATGTTAGAAATGTTTTCAAAAGCATTTGTAAGAATGGAGTATATTTTGGGGAAATATTTTTGAATAGAAATTGTTTTGAGGTGGATTTTGGAAGTGGAAAGCATTGAACTCACTTCAGTCGCTGGAAAATAATCCTAATGATGCTGGCCACATCATTAGAATTCATTTTCGAGTTTCAAAAGTGATGGATTGCTACCAAAATAGTTGGTTATGACATTGTTTGGACTTGTTTGGGAAACAAGTGATTTTGGAATTTTCAAAGGAAAATTGTTTGGTAAAAGCAGTTTGTTTTGGAATTTGGTATTTGATTTGAATATCAAAAGAGAAATGTGTTGATTTTTATTTCGAATTGGTTTTGAAATAAATCCGGGTAAATTGAATTCTGGAAATTCTATTTTAAAATAAAAATGTGAAAGTTGAAATGATTCAACTACATAACTTATAAAGGAAAGTTGATTTAAAGAAGAATTGAGTATATATGGAATGTAAATTTACTTTGAATAAATGAAGTTATTGAAGTGAATAGAAATTTGAATCTAACTTGGGATAAGTTAAAGAAATTGGAAATTGGAATTAAATTGATTTGGGTTAAGTTGAAGGATAAAATAACTTTGTAATTATGGGTCGTTGTGTAATAAATTGTACCCATAAGCTATTAAGTATTATACTTACAAACTAAAGTTTGTGAATTCAAAATGGTGCAAATAACTTCATATTCTTAAGTTATAAAGTGTTATAATTTGAAGTTGTGATTAAATGGAAAGAGACTTAAATGGGCAATCTAAACCCTTAAATAGAAGTGAAATTGAAGTTCATTAATGGAAATAGCTGCATGGTGAGGCAAATTCAAACTTAATCCTAAATGGAATGTAAAG
This sequence comes from Allium fistulosum, assembly GCA_030737815.1. NCBI lineage: Eukaryota > Viridiplantae > Streptophyta > Magnoliopsida > Asparagales > Amaryllidaceae > Allium > Allium fistulosum. Next base: position 171,231,026 of record CM060906.1, on the reverse strand, counting down.
CAAGATAAGGTAAAGTGAGATATAAAAGATGTGGATAAACTTAAAAATGGTAAATGAGTTTTGAATTTATTTATGGAGGAATAAATGGAAGTGAAATTCAAAATTCAGTTGCATTATAAACAATATTGAATGTAATTCAATTCTTATTGAAGTAGTAAAGGAAGTGGAATGGATTTAATTTGGCTAAATAAAATTTAGTTAAACTTGGAATAGATTTGGATAAGAATCAAATTGAAAGGAAATTTAATTTAGTTGAGATGATGTTGACTGGAACAAATGCTTACTCAATTGGATCCAAAATAATTGTTGGAAATGAATTTTGTGTAAGCTAAATTAAATGGAATGTGTATGGTAATGAATAGAATTTTGACAGTTTGGTCAAATTTGAAAGGTAAATAAAATCCAGTTTTGGGATGGGATTTAATTTTGGTAACAGGATATTGGAAAGTATGAATGGATAATGAAATTAGATTATAGTAAATGATGATTTGAATTGGAAGTAAATTCAAATGAGAGAAATAATTTAAATGGTCTCTTTGTTAATAAAATAAATCTAAAATGGATTGGATAAATAAACGAAGAGCATTAAACTTTGTAAATGAATTGAAATTGGTTGAATGAGAATCAGATGGAAATAAAATTAAATAGATAATGGTAATATTGTGAAACTACTTAAGCAAATTGAAAGAAACAAATGATTGTGGATGAGCTTTATTAAGAAATTTGAATTGAATTTGTTGGATAATAAAATTGAATTGAAAGTGAAATGATATTCATTAATTATTGTGGTAAATTAAGAATGTATGAGTTGAATATAACCCAGGATCGAATGATATTAATATAAACTTGAATTTGGTTAATGGAAATAAAGATGTAAGGGAAAAATTTAATTTAACAATTGCATTGGAAAGAGAAAATACTTGGATTGTGAACCATGCAAATGGAATAAAAATTTATATGAATCTAAGTTGGGAATTAATTTTAAATGGTTATAAGCTTAAGTGGTGATTATTTTGTTTGAATAACGTGAAATTGACATGTATTCGGAGTTGAGTTGTTTAACAAGCAATTGAAATTGATTTTTGAATAAATTGATATGGATTGAAATCTAATTCAAAGAGTTGTAAATGAATGCAAGTGAATTGGTTTTAAGTAGCAAATGGAATGAATTTAAAATCAATTGGAATGAATTGACATTTTAATAAGTAACGTTTGCATAAGAATTGAATTGAGAATCGATTTGGAAATAGATCATAAAAGAAGTGTAAATGCTTCAGATTTAAAATAAGAATTGGTTGGTGAATCAATTTGGAATTTGGATTAAAATAGATTGACGTTTGTGAAGCACATGTTAACCATATGTTAAATAGAAATGAATTGGAAGAGAAAAATTTGGATTGTATGTTGTCACGTACGGGAATTTTCGACTTTCGAAAATTCGACATCGATACTCCCTTTATCGACTGCCGAGAAATCGAGTGCCGGAAACTCCAATAGTGAGGGTTTTAGAAAGAAGAAAAAAGTAGAAGAAGAAGAAAAGAGTAGAAGAAGAAGAAAAGAATAACAGAACAACAATAGAAACAGAAAACAATATCAGAATCTCACATATCGCAGCGGAACAACATATAATAGATAAATGAATAATCTTTAAATCAAAGAACTATATCATTTTATACATTACATCATCATCAGAGTTTGCACAACAATATACAACAATGGACAGTTATTTAAACTTGTCCTCATACAGAATACACAGCGGAATAAAATAAACAATTACGGATATACGTTTCGCCATCCAGCTTGCTTCCAAAGCTCCAGAATATCCAGAATATCCTGATAACCTAACTCTAGACTGCCCGTGTGGAAATTAGTGGGCACCCAGAGTTTAGAAGGGAAACAATAAACTCCGAGTCAGTCATGGTGACTGGTGTGAGATCGTAAAACAGTTATTCTTTATAACAACAAAATAATTTTTAAAGTCAATTCGAAATGCTTTTGGAAAATGAAACTACCATAAGACCTCCCGCCACACACACAATGCAAACGCAGAATTGGAGGAGATTTCTTCTTATGATAGTCAAAGATGCTTACTACGCAAAAATCAAATTCTTTTTGATATTATTATTAGTGCATAGTGTAGAAAACATTTCGAAAGTATAATATTAATCTTAGCCAGCATAGACATTCCGAACTATGCCTACTATAGCTACCATCCAAACAGTGGTGACCACCATAAGTGAATGGCAGGTTCTACAACTAATACCGTACAAGGCTCGTATTGTTTCTTTGGATTTCCAACAAATGGTCAGGCTAAGGAACTTCCTTTTCCACGATGGGTACGTCCCTGGAATAGACGACCCGAGAACCTAACCGGATCTCTGCCAACACAAGGCCGGGTTACCTCTGCAAAAATAGGTAACTACTGACACGCGTATGTCATCCCCCGATCGTAACCGATCTTCCCGAGGATCCCCGATTTCCAACAAACCACATAGTAATAATGCAGCAACCACATAGGTGAAGTATCTGGGCTCCATACCATGATACCACCTCTATCCAGAAGGAATGACATACACTAAGGGGCGCTACTCCCTAGAACCTTGCTGCATCATTCCTGTTTCGACCATTTCCGAGGTGTGAGGCTCGACGAAGTCTCGTCCACAAAGCTACGCTTTCTACAAAGCCATGCTTCGGGTCAAACAAAAATGATCAGCCTATGATCACAAAGATATAAGATCAAACAAATGATCATATCGCAAATGATCAAACACTGATCATTTCACAGCAACACTCAGTATGCCACGTTACCAAATTGGGAGTATATCGCTGAAAAATTTCAACTACATAACCTCTGAGCTCGTACGTCTCAGAGAAGGGTGTTAAGCTAAGAGAATAAATTCTCCGCCACCAACAGAAATGTATTTGAAAGAAATCAGCTTTATATCTCAAATTGTAACGTCAGACACACCATCCATACAAGTCTGTTCCGGGATCGAACAGAACCGAAGGCACTTCTCACGAAGCCCTTGAATATCCGGATAAATTTCTAATCACGTTCGGACTTCCCGTCACTAAGGGTGATAAAACCTCTAAATCGGAGATCAGCCGATGTAGAGTAACTCGACGGTAATCCTTCCGTTTTCAAAAATATTTGGTCTTCAACACCGGTCTTCGAATGCAATTCATAACGACGTATCACATATTCGGAATGGGTTATACGACCCCATGGTCCTTTCCCGGCTAACCCGAATAGTGAGCGCTTATTCAAAAATAAGTGTGGCATTCAAATTCATCCAATTCACAACAAATACCATTCAGGGTAATTATTGATAGTCGGTTATTTAACTATCAATAAAGATGCGCAACATCATCAGATTCCAAATAATTTTCCAAATTATTTTATCTTCCAAAATATCTTTACTAGATATAAAATTTCCACACTTTAAAAATAAATCAACATTTATTTTTCTAAACAGTTTCCATTTCTTTTATAAATTCCATATTGAATTTATATTTTCGAATATCTACTGATATTCAATTTTCAATTGATTTCAAAAATTCATTTTTCGATTTATCTTTAAGAAGATAAAATCTCAAAACGTTTCATTTCGTTTTGGAAAACATTTCCATACTTATTTAATAATAAGTGGTTCACAATCTATTTATTTTCAACATTTGAAAATATTCAATATACTTAAATCAAATTTAAGTATAAATTCATTCTTTAAGGAAATCATTTATCATAACAACATTTATTTGAGTCAAAACGAATGTTACGTAAAACATCGTTACGACGACTCAAAAATCACTAGTATAGGGATTCGAAATTAAGATAGATATGTAAATCCCAATACTAGATAAAAACATTTCCTTTCGGAAATCATTTACTATAACAACAGTGTTATAGTCGACCATTTCCTTATTTCTCGAAAACGTCTATTTCAACAATGAATGTTGAAATCTATGTTTTCGATATTTAACACATTTTTTTAAACATCGTTAAAAACAATTTAACTTCATTTTTAAAATATCACTTCTTCAAAAATGAATCCATTTTACCAAACAATATATTCACTGTCCAAAATCGTGAATATAATTCACTTAACCCAATTTCAATCATTTTTACACATTTTTATTTCAATAGAAATTCGCTATCCAAAATCGCGAATATATCTTCTTTAATAATCTTTTATATTTAATTTATCAAATTCAATCGATTTCGAATTTATAAAACAACGTTTATAAATTCTATTTCTATTTATAAAAACTACAATTTATAAATCTTCTTTATTAACTAATTCACTTTTAAATCTAAAATCGGATTTCAAATTAATTTCTAATCCTACTTCAATTCCAAATCAATTACAAATTGATTTCTAAATTTATTTTCACTACTAAAATAAATTCCTTATTCTTTTCAAATTATTCAATATCCTGTTTTTAAATGGATTCTTCAAATTGAAATCATTTTACATTGATTTCCCAAATTATTTCAATTTACCAATTAAATTTCTAGTTGGATTTCCAACTTATCTTCTTTTAATAAATTCCTTTTTAAGGAAATAAATTTCAATCGTTTCTTTCAATCTATTTAAAAAATCCAAATTCTTAAATTAAATTCTTCAAATTATAATCACTATTTTACGAAATTCATTTATTTAACATTTTCACTTGATTCTGAAATTAATTCAATAAGATTGTAAAAAATTAATTTTTTATACTTTAAAAATTCCTTTCTTCAAAATTTATTCAATTTCTAGAATTAATTCACTTAGAAATTTCTATTTTGATTTCAAAAATTCAATTTCGTTTATTTTTTTGAAATCCAATGATATCAAACATCCATTCAGCTAAATTTTAGCTTTCAAACAATTTCCAGACATCAATTCAATAACATCAATAATCATTCACAGATTATCACATCATAGTAGAAATAAATTCAATCAATGTGAGGGGTCCAGTTGGATCCCTCCAACCTGTTTCCCTACATCCAAAGACGTTAGCACAATACCAATTCCACTTTGAGGTGGAATATCGCGGTATATGGGTTTTATAAAAATAATCCGCTTACTAACGGCGCAATAGGGTCTCATCCGCTATACGAGGCGGGAAATCAATCAATCCAATATATACATATGCCAATATGTATATATTGCTATATATATAGATATATCTTACCATATCTAATATCACATCCAAGCAGTCAATCAATCAATCAATAACTGTAAAAGAAAATCCACTTTCATTTGAGTGAGAAGATCTCACCTTAGCTTTTTATTTTTTCATTCCACTCCAAATCCAGATTTATTTTTCTTCATTGTATTCGACCTTGTATAAACAATTTATACATTTATTAATATTCGAACAGATCGAATAACAAATTTTCATTTGCTAATTTTGATTCATCGGTGATTTCATTTTTAATAGTTAAATTTACTAATAGTTTTACTTAAACCAAGCTAATAAATTAAAAGTGTATACTTGCATATTTATCTTTACTCTGAAAATCCTTTGGGTACTTAGAAAAATTAATCAGGTCAACTTAATAATTTTATTTACCAGTTCCATTATCTCAATTAACCAATTTCTTTTAACAAATTAATTACAACTTTGATTTCTAAAAGTCATCACTTTTAAATTAAACAAATTTTCTTCTTCATCATTATTTTCCTTTTTAAACAAGTCTCTGTTAGATAATTGATTTAACTAAACATTTTAATTTTCAAACTAACTTTCCTTTTAAAACCATTTTGCAACGTAAATAAATTTATCAGTTTAGTTTAACAAACTAACCCAATAATATTAAAACAAACACATTTTATTTTATTTTTATTTTTATTTTACAGCAATTTAAATTTTTAATTAACTTTACTGTTAATCTCCTACTGATATATGTAAAAATAAAATAGAGAAAAACCTCACCTTAAATCGCTCGACATCGCCACGGAGACTCCAGAAACCCCAGACGCCATCGCCTGCAGCACTGGCCTCCCAGCTCTTCCTCCCCGCGTGCGCGACCACGTCTTTGCCCTAATCGAGTTCGAACAACCCCAAACCTCGCCGCTATTGCCTCGCGCACCATCGCTCAGCGCGCCTCCGGTCGCGACATGAATCGCTGCCACCATCTACGAAGACCAACCCCCAAATCGAACCCGCATTCGCGAGCCTCCTTGTCGCCATCACACTCGCTGCCCTCGAAGTCGTGAGTATCACCATCAGCCATCGTCCAATCGCGATGCGCGCGCGCTACCGTCCCTACTCCCTACGCCGAGATCGAATTGTCGATGACCCTCCTCCTGGCCGCGATGTTGAGCACGAGTATCCTACCACAGCGACCGCGCTGCCCCCTTTTTTTTTCAATTCGAGTCGATTTTCAGATTGTTCGATTTTTTTTTCTTTGAAGATAAAAAGGGAAAGAACGAGAGAATGGCACAAGGTTCAGATAAAAGAATACTCGTTCGGCCAAGACTTGATTTTCGAACAAAAGTAAGGCCATTGTTATCTCTGGCAAATTTGATTTCGTTGTCTATGGAGAATAGGGGGAAAGACGAACGAGTTAGAAAGAGAGTATCGGCCATTTTAAATTTTCTTTGTTCCTGCTTCTGAAACGAACTTGCGTGATGATATCTAAAATGAAACGAACGGGGTACGAATGAGACACAAGGGAGGCGGATGGTACTTATGGTCGGATAAAAGAAAAAGCAACATATTTTATTTAGATCCATTTCGTCTCGGTATAAATTGCTATGCGTTTATATATCGTACGCTCACAAGACAACTCAAATCACTACGAAAATTGAAACTCGATAATAATTCAATATTACGGATCCAATGGAACTGGTTTCGTCGAATTCCGAGACTGTGCCCCGGACGGCTATTTTTAAATATCGATACGAACGATTTAATTCAAAACTGAACAGAACAGTTTCAAATTCAATTCTGAAAGTTCTATTACCTTCAGAATTATCAATACGAATTTTAAAAGCTTTTGAAATATTTTTAATCGGCTTACAATTGAAGATACCCATTTTATTCAACTTACAATAGATTAAATTTTATAATTTAATCACCAAATTCCAAGTTATATTCGAGATTCAAATTAAATCATCGTTTAAATATTTAAAATTAATTAAATATTCTCAATTTAATTTGTTCAAAATTCTGGGTCGTTACATATGTAGTGAACTTGAATTTAAATCATTCAAGCGAAATAAAAAAATGAAGTTTGGGTTTGTAAAGAGGATTTAAAATGATGTCGAAATTGGGAAATTGTTTATAAGATGGTTAACATTGTTAAATGATGAAATTTCTTGGTTTGGTTATACAATGGGTATGTTTAGCTTACATTTACATTGGAAATGTGAAACATATGTTATTAATATTGGAGTAAATATGAATTGGAAATAGCAAACGTGTATGTAAATCGTTTGTGTGAAATAAAATGGAATTTGGAAGTTAGAAGGAAACCCTGTATATGTTAAAGCATGATTTATGTATGAATTATGCAAACTATTGATTGGATTATGAAATGGATATGTTTGGCTTGCATTTATTTTTGAAATGTTATTAAAGTGCTCATATCTTGAAACTGACGAAGTTGCTTGAGCTTAGTACAGGTGCGGGAGGCGTTCGAGAGAGTTGGAGCACGTATATGCGTTATATTAGCCGCTCGCTATTAAAATTTGCTAAAAAGGTACGCCTACGCAAATATAATTGGGAAAATGATATATATTTTGTGATATATTTTGGTTTCCGGCCATGTGAGCCGATGTATATATATTTGTGTATCCTGCGATATCGCAGAAGCTCCTCCGTGCAAAGGAGACTCTGCCAAAATTTTTCGAAAATTTTGGGAGTTAGAAATTTTTGGGGTTTTGGGAAAATTTTTATTAACTAGTAAGTTATTTGAAAACAATGTTGCCACAAAAAGCTTTTGAATGTAAATGAAGCAAATGAATGTGGAATTGGGCTGAAGGGTTTTGGAAAGTGAATAAAAGCTTTTAACTAAGCAAATTTGGAAATAAATGGGTTGGAGAGTATTTTCTACCTTAGCAAATTTAGGGGACGAAATTTTTATAAGGGGGGAGGAATGTAACATCCCGTATTTTTAAGCCATTGAATTTGAACATTTAATTCATTTTAAATGTTTAATATGGGTTTAAGATTCATTTTGAACTAAAAGGAATTGGTTTAAACTAAAACAACAAGTGATAATTTCTAATGTGGAGGTTTAATTTGAGATTGGATAATAATAATTAAATATTCGAAATTGGGATAAAAGGTGAATTTGGGATAAATGATTATAAAAATGGCGTTTACATGTATTTTTAAGTTCAATTGGTTATAAACAATAATGTTGGATTTTTAGATGAATTTAAAAGTCGATAAATTATTATTTGGAATTTTATATTAATTTAAAAATGAATTTAATATTATTAAAATGCAATACAATCAGATTTTGATCTGGATTGAACCAGAATGATTTTAAATGTGGTTATACATTTTATATGATTTATTATTAAGTTAACAAAATTTTAAAAGTGAAATTTGAAGCGTTTTCGATGATTTTCAGAAATCGTCTGATTTAATAGACGAGTAAAATAGCCTTTCGGGGCACAGTCTCGGAATTTGACGAAACCAGTTCCATTGGATCCGTAATAGTTAGTTATTATCGGATTTCAATTTTCGTAGCAATCGGAGTTGTCGTTTGACCGTGGCAGCTCAAAACGCATCGAAATCGATTTAACCGATTTAATTTTAAATTGATCGTTTAATTCCATATCTCGCGCATACGATCAAATTAGCTTACAACACCTATTCCATTGTGTCCGGAACATGGAAAAACCCTAGGGATGCCTGGCGGCACGTCAGATTTGGAGTTCGTTTGTAAATGTTCATTATTATTAAATTTAATATTAAATAAATAATGTTATACGTATATATTCACGTTTAAGGAACCCTAACCCTAAGACATTTTCCTCAGCCGCCACGATATACTCCAATGGCCGAACTCTTCCCACCTTCTTCCCTTAATCTCCACTCATCCACACAATGTTATCGAATGATTTCAACATGGAAGTTGAGGAGAGCGTCACGATCTACAAATCTGTACGGTTGAGATGTTGGTTAGTCGACTAGAGGAGGCGCTTAGTGTAACGACCCTAGATTTTATTTAATTTAAGTTAATAATTAAATAAATTTTTGGATAAAAATAGTAAAATAAAACGATAAATGGAGAGAGTTTCCCCGATATTCGAATCAGGAATATATTTAAGTTATAGATTTGAAAATTAGTATATATTGATTTGAATTTAAATTTCAAGTAAATGGATTTTAAAATAAATATAATTGGTATTAATGTAAAAATATTAATAATAGATAATTTAAGCTAGAAATATAAGATAAATATAAAAAGTAAATAATGAGCAAATGAAGTATAAGAATCTAACTAAAACAACTCTATGAAGTATACCAAGGAATTAAACAAACACTAATATATATTCATGTATGAACAGACGAAATTTTATAATATTTACTAAAATAACAATACAACATCATCACAAAGTAATAAATTTCAAGACAAAGAAAAATAAAAACAAAAGAATACAAGTATGCAATACAAGGCAGCAAGTGTATATATATATATATATATATATATGTAAGCAAGAAACAAGACACATGTGCAAACATCAAGACAACAAAAATATATGCAAGTATAAAACCAGATATTCAAGTATGCAAATATCTTACAAAAACATTTCAGCCGAGACCAATGCAAGACAAGGAAATAAGAGAAAAAAAAATCTAAGTACAAAGCAAATTGATTTGCTGTAAATAAAATGAGGAACATAAGGGTACAACATAATAAATGCAGCACCCAAATTCTCTTCTCACCAGCCTCCACAAAGAAAAATATCACTGCTACAAGTTTGTACAAATAAATATTATAACCCTGTACAAATTTTAATGCCTGTACACTTCTTTTCTTTCATATATACATCCATATTCATCCCATTCGTTCATTTAGAACCTGAGCAAAGAAAAAAAATTAAACAACACCATATTTCTAAACTCGAAATCAAATAACAAAAGCTGCAAGATCAAGTGAAAAGATTTCAACTTGCAAGGTTCAGCCTGTTTCAAAGTAAAAGCAAGCTCAACTCTGTTCTTTCCTGGAAATAAAGTGAGTGACATATTTTTCTTAACTTTTAAGGGTATAAATCTGTTGTTCACATATACATATCTCTGTGAATAAACTCATTTAGATATACATGGATTCTCTGAATACATTTAAGAAAAACTGGAAGTATGTGTATTTGCTTGTATACATCCTCTGCTCTGGAAATTTTAGATGCCAGGCTTTGATTCAAAATTTTTCTCACCTGATCTACTTGATGATTGGAGTTAGTGTTAAAACAAGAATTGTTTGTTATAGCATATACTAGAGTACACAATTTCATTTCAGCCAAAATAAGTTAGCACTGGCTCGGGAACTCAAGAAACTCAATATCACCTTGAAATTGTTAAAAATTTGAATTTCTAAATTTTTAAATTCAGGGATGTAAATTGAATCCTCAACACAAAATATGATTTTTAAAACTAAAATGGTGTATTTTAGTTGAGTAGGCAGGGAGCAGTTCATTGTTGAACTGAAAACGCAAAAATGGGTTTTTCTGGTGATCTAGTTGCCTGGGAGGTCTGGGATTCTCAGTGATGGTGGAGGAGTGATCAGTGTTGAAGGAAAAAATGGTGAGTAGTGTTAAACTTCGTCGAGGAGGCAGCGGTGGCGAATTTTCTCCTGTAAACCTAGTTTTTGTTATGGTGGTATTTTGGTCTCGTTCGGTGACCAGAGGTGATCGAGTTCAACGAGGGTTTGGGGATCGGTAGAGGGAAGGTTGGCGAAGCAGTAGCCGGAGGTGGTGGTACTCTGGTGGCCGGAGTTGTGATCGCGAAGCGTTTTGGGTTGGTAGTCTGGGTGGAAGTTACTCGAGCTATGCTCGATTTTGTTTGGAAGCAAATTTATGACTTAGGATGGTCGGAGCTTGGTTAGTGGGTCAGCGTCGATTTGCTCGTCGATGTCGCGTTGAACGGAGGTGGCGAACGGAGGTGTACACGTGCACGAGCACGTTGGTTGGATTTGGGCTGTTTCGTTTGGGTGTTTCAGATTGTTCGCGAATTTGGCTCGGGTAATCTGACATTCTACTCGAAGTTTTAAAACGAATTACCCAAAGTCATTCTGTCTGACTCGAATGAATTGTTGTTTTGAGTTTCTATTTAAACCTGTCAGTGTTTAAGCTTTTAAACTTAAATAAATGTAAAGTGTAAAAGGAGTTTAAAACAAAAGATTTTGAAACAAGTTAAACCTGAGTCTGTTTTCTGTTTTGAAAATTAAAACTAAATTTAAAATTTTAATCAAGTTTTAAAACTAAGTTTAAATTAAAGTTAAAAATATAAATCCAAGTGTAATTTGAAACTTAGTCTGGAAATAAGGTTTTAAATTAAATTGTCTTAATTAACTAAGTTTTAAAATGATTTAAAGATATACATAAACTTTTATTTTGAAAAGTTTAACTCAATAATATTAAGGACTTATTAAAGAATGTTGAAATGGTTAATTAACTCTTAAAAGTTTTTGTTAAATTTATGTGTTAAACGAAGTTAATTACTTGAAGTTAATGACTTAATAAAAGTGATTAAGATAAATTAATTAATCAATTTTAAGTTAGATTAATCAAGAAATTAATGAAAAATTAATTTAAGGGTAATTAATTACTTAAAGATAATTACTAAATAACAGTAATTAAGGATGGATAATTAACGATTTAAAGGTCGATTAATCAAGTGTTAAAAGGTTAATTAAATTTATGAAATCGATTAGGGATGATCACTCATTATAAATAAATTAAAGAATAATTAATTAAAATGGTTTGTAATTAATTTATGTTAATTAACCAGGATTAGTAAGTGATTAATTTGATTTAAGTTAATCAGGTAAATAAATTGATCTTACTTATGAATGTTTGGATTCTATTGGATGATTTAATTGTTTAATATCCCTGATATATGATGCTTTGAGATACATCCTGATTTATGTTGTGATCTGTAGTTTACTTATCTGTGACCTTTATATATCTACGATCTGTGAATGAACGATAAGCGTTGTTCTTATACCGCTTATCGAATTATATTTCTGTATTCTGATATGTGATGATTCCTTGTGTTGCACTGCTGTGTGAAACCCCTGGACTACACCTTTACACACACAAATATGGATTTCACGAGGAAATCGATTAAGTCACAGATTTTTGAAATTAGTTTTGAATTTATATTTTTAAATTCAAATGTTTTGGAAACGGATTGGGTTTAAATGTGAAAAGCTTTTGAGATAGAATTTCAAAGATAAAAGTTATTTTGAATAACTTAATCGAGTTTTAAAATTTAAATAATTTGATTTAAATTTGAATTCAAGTTTGGAATTGAATCCTATGATTTGAAACTAGGGATTAAAGATGATATAAATGTGTTTACATGAAGTTAAACCATTTAAAAGTATAATTTTGAGAATTTGGATTTAACCCAAGGATTTCCACTCGTATGAATGAATCAGATTTTCTGAAATGAAACTATTTGTTTTCAAAAGAATAAAAGCTTTCAGATAAGAAATGAAATTCCAATTTAATTAAAGGAATTTCAATATTGAATTGAAAAGTGGTTTTCCAAGTTATGAATGAATTGTTTTGAAAAGCTATGATTTGAACCTGTTTTTTTTTAACAGATTTAAAATAATGATTGGTTTAAACCATTCGAAATAAAATTGTTTTGAAAGCTATAAGTTAAATCTTGATTTAAAGGTTTAACGAGTTAATCAAATTGAAATGGAAATTAATTTGGAAAATCTGTGAATCAATCTTTTGTTTAAAGGATTAAAGTGTGGAAACTGTTTAAACCGTAAAGATTGAATCTTTTTGTTTAAAGATTTGAAAATGGTAATTTGTTAAACCATTTGAAAAGGAAGTTTGGGTTTAAGTTGTGACTTAATTGAAATCCCATATCCATATGTTTTTAAATATTACGCTCACTATTCGGTTTAGCCGGGAGAGGACCTTTGGGTCGTATAACCCATTCCGAATATGTGATACGTCGATATGGATGGCATTTGATGACCGGTGTTGAAGACCGGATATTTTTGAAAACGGAAGGATTACCGTCGAGTTACTCTGCATCGGCTGATCCCCGATATAGAGGTTTTATCATCCTTAGTGACGGGAAGTCCGGACGTGATTGGAAATTATCCGGATTTGCAAGGGCTTCGCGAGAAGTTCCTTCGGTTCTGTTCGATCCCGGAATAGACTTGTATGGATTGTATGTCTGACATTACACTTTGAGATATAAAGCCGATTTCTTTCAAATACATTTCTGTTTGGTGGCGGAGAATTTATTCTCTTAGCTTAACACCCTTCTCTGAGACGTACGAGCTCAGAGGTTATGTAGTTGAAATTTATCAGCGATATATCCCAATTTGGTAATGTGGCATGCTGAGTGTTGCTGTGTGATGATCAGTGTTTGATCATTTGTGATATGATCATTTGTTTGATCATTTATCTTTGTGATCATAGGTTGATCATCTGTTGACCCAAAGCATGGCTTTGTGACAAAGCGTAGCTTTGTGGACGAGACTTCGTCAGGGCCTCACAACCCGGAAATGGTCGAAACAGGATCGTTGCGGCAAGGTTATGAGGGTCGCGCCCTTTAGGGTATGTCATTTCCTTCTGGAAAAGGGTGGTATCATGGTATGGAGCCCAGATACTTACTCATGTGGATACACCTTCTTTATGATGTGTGATGATGGTTACGAGCGCTCGGATAAAGGTCCCAAAGGACCGGGAGGTGGCATATTCGTGAGTTACCTGTTACAGGGGTAACCCGGCCTTGTTTGGCAGAGAGCAGTTTGTTTCTCGGGACGTCCCGCCAGAGGCGATCCCATGCGGCGGAAGGAAGTTCCTTAGCCTGACCATTTGTTGGAAATCCATTTCTCCAATACGGAACTTGTACGGTTTTAGTTGTAGAACCTGCCATTTACGTACGGTGGTCACCACTGTTTAGATGGTAGCTATAGTAGGCATACGATACTGGTCGTATGTTGGCTAAGATTAATATTATACTTTCGAAATGTTTTCTGCACTATGCACTAATAATAATAATTCAATGATTTTGCGTAGTAAGCATCTTTGACTATCATAAGAAGAAATCTCCTCCAATTCTGCGTTTGCATTGTGTGTGTGGCGGGAGGTCTTATGGTAGTTTCATTTTCTAAAAGCATTGCGGATTTCAATGTTTAAAACCTTTTGTGTTTGTGTAAAGATAAACTGTTTTCGTTGCTCACACCAGTCCCATGACTGATCCGGAGTTTATTGTTCCCTTCCTAAACTCTGGGTGCTCATAATTTTCCACACGAGCAGTCTCGAGTTGGGTTTCTTTTCAGATATTCAGGTTTAGTAGATTATCTGGAGCTAGTTCATTCATCGGAGTTGCTTATCTTGGAGTTGTGGATTCATTCTTGTCTGAAGATCATTTTGGAGTTATCACTTCTATTGATATTGTTCCACTGCTGTTGTTATCTTTTCTTTTCCGCTGCTATTTGTTGTATCATATCTCTGATGTATATTGATATTCATTGTATCATTCTGTTGTATCAGATATTGTATATCAATGTATTATTCATTTCTTCCGCTGTGTTATTTACTTAATTGTGTTATAGCTCCGGCGAATCGGATTTGAACGGTCGAATCTGCGGCATTCTAGTACAATGTGAAGTACGGATGTTGATTTTCGAGCGGGCAAAACCCGAGTCGTTACATTTGGTATCAGAGCTAAGGTTGAACTTTAGCTCAGGAGTATAACACATTAAGTAGCTCATTAGAGATAGAGTGAAGTAAACTCTAGAATGAGTAATTCTCAAATATCCGTCCTTATGCCTCAGTAAATTCTCTTACTATCCACTGGTAGTGAGTATGAGTGCAAGAAGAGGATGAGATAGGGGACAGGGGAATACGACTGTAAATGGTCAATACCCTATAACAACAAGGAAGTAAACTTTTTCTCTATCGATCTCTTTTGTTCGTCATTTTTTTTTCTCAATTCTTTGGTAGTTTCTGGTAGATCCAGAAAGGAGATTCGATATATTAAAATGGGACATAAACTTCAGATAGGCCAAATTGTTTGTTTGGATGTATTGATTGCCTTGGTTGTTTTGTTTGCTATGGCTAATAGGTATACTTTAGTTCTAAACTGAAAATTTCAAAATCGTATCCATGTATCTATCTATTCTTTGGGTTCCGATATGTTCTACGAATGGTTAGTTATCCCTTCGAACTAACCAATGCCACTGCATTCTTCGTAGATCTGGATAACCCGAATATTTTGTGAAGTTTTAAACAGATTCGTTCTTGTATCTGTTATTGATATTCTGATTTGGTAGACCGAATGCAGAACAGATGTTCAGTTGATGAAATATTCTTCATCTATCTTTTTGTCTCCTTGGTAATTTCGAGGACGAAATTCTTTTAAGGGGGGAAGTCTGTAACGACCCTAGATTTTATTTAATTTAAGTTAATAATTAAATAAATTTTTGGATAAAAATAGTAAAATAAAACGATAAATGGAGAGAGTTTCCCCGATATTCGAATCAGGAATATATTTAAGTTATAGATTTGAAAATTAGTATATATTGATTTGAATTTAAATTTCAAGTAAATGGATTTTAAAATAAATATAATTGGTATTAAAGTAAAAATATTAATAATAGATAATTTAAGCTAGAAATATAAGATAAATATAAAAAGTAAATAATGAGCAAATGAAGTATAAGAATCTAACTAAAACAACTCTATGAAGTATACCAAGGAATTAAACAAACACTAATATATATTCATGTATGAACAAACGAAATTTTATAATATTTACTAAAATAACAATACAACATCATCACAAAGTAATAAATTTCAAGACAAAGAAAAATAAAAACAAAAGAATACAAGTATGCAATACAAGGCAGCAAGTATATATATATATATATGTAAGCAAGAAACAAGACACATGTGCAAACATCAAGACAGCAAAAATATATGCAAGTATAAAACCAGATATTCAAGTATGCAAATATCTTACAAAAACATTTCAGCCGAGACCAATGCAAGACAAGGAAATAAGAGAAAAAAAAATCTAAGTACAAAGCAAATTGATTTGCTGTAAATAAAATGAGGAACATAAGGGTACAACATAATAAATGCAGCACCCAAATTCTCTTCTCACCAGCCTCCACAAAGAAAAATATCACCGCTACAAGTTTGTACAAATAAATATTATAACCCTGTACAAATTTTAATGCCTGTACACTTCTTTTCTTTCATATATACATCCATATTCATCCCATTCGTTCATTTAGAACCTGAGCAAAGAAAAAAAATTAAACAACACCATATTTCTAAACTCGAAATCAAATAACAAAAGCTGCAAGATCAAGTGAAAAGATTTCAACTTGCAAGGTTCTGCCTGTTTCAAAGTAAAAGCAAGCTCAACTCTGTTCTTTCCTGGAAATAAAGTGAGTGACATATTTTTCTTAACTTTTAAGGGTATAAATCTGTTGTTCACATATACATATCTCTGTGAATAAACTCATTTAGATATACATGGATTCTCTGAATACATTTAAGAAAAACTGGAAGTATGTGTATTTGCTTGTATACATCCTCTGCTCTGGAAATTTTAGATGCCAGGCTTTGATTCAAAAATTTTCTCACCTGATCTACTTGATGATTGGAGTTAGTGTTAAAACAAGAATTGTTTGTTATAGCATATACTAGAGTACACAATTTCATTTCAGCCAAAATAAGTTAGCACTGGCTCGGGAACTCAAGAAACTCAATATCACCATGAAATTGTTAAAAATTTGAATTTCTAAATTTTTAAATTCAGGGATGTAAATTGAATCCTCAACACAAAATATGATTTTTAAAACTAAAATGGTGTATTTTAGTTGAGTAGGCAGGGAGCAGTTCATTGTTGAACTGAAAACGCAAAAATGGGTTTTTCTGGTGATCTAGTTGCCTGGGAGGTCTGGGATTCTCAGTGATGGTGGAGGAGTGATCAGTGTTGAAGGAAAAAATGGTGAGTAGTGTTAAACTTCGTCGAGGAGGCAGCGGTGGCGAATTTTCTCCTGTAAACCTAGTTTTTGTTATGGTGGTATTTTGGTCTCGTTCGGTGACCAGAGGTGATCGAGTTCAACGAGGGTTTGGGGATCGGTAGAGGGAAGGTTGGCGAAGCAGTAGCCGGAGGTGGTGGTACTCTGGTGGCCGGAGTTGTGATCGCGAAGCGTTTTGGGTTGGTAGTCTGGGTGGAAGTTACTCGAGCTATGCTCGATTTTGTTTGGAAGCAAATTTATGACTTAGGATGGTCGGAGCTTGGTTAGTGGGTCAGCGTCGATTTGCTCGTCGATGTCGCGTTGAACGGAGGTGTACACGTGCACGAGCACGTTGGTTGGATTTGGGCTGTTTCGTTTGGGTGTTTCAGATTGTTCGCGAATTTGGCTCGGGTAATCTGACATTCTACTCGAAGTTTTAAAACGAATTACCCAAAGTCATTCTGTCTGACTCGAATGAATTGTTGTTTTGAGTTTCTATTTAAACCTGTCAGTGTTTAAGCTTTTAAACTTAAATAAATGTAAAGTGTAAAAGGAGTTTAAAACAAAAGATTTTGAAACAAGTTAAACCTGAGTCTGTTTTCTGTTTTGAAAATTAAAACTAAATTTAAAATTTTAATCAAGTTTTAAAACTAAGTTTAAATTAAAGTTAAAAATATAAATCCAAGTGTAATTTGAAACTTAGTCTGGAAATAAGGTTTTAAATTAAATTGTCTTAATTAACTAAGTTTTAAAATGATTTAAAGATATACATAAACTTTTATTTTGAAAAGTTTAACTCAATAATATTAAGGACTTATTAAAGAATGTTGAAATGGTTAATTAACTCTTAAAAGTTTTTGTTAAATTTATGTGTTAAACGAAGTTAATTACTTGAAGTTAATGACTTAATAAAAGTGATTAAGATAAATTAATTAATCAATTTTAAGTTAGATTAATCAAGAAATTAATGAAAAATTAATTTAAGGGTAATTAATTACTTAAAGATAATTACTAAATAACAGTAATTAAGGATGGATAATTAACGATTTAAAGGTCGATTAATCAAGTGTTAAAAGGTTAATTAAATTTATGAAATCGATTAGGGATGATCACTCATTATAAATAAATTAAAGAATAATTAATTAAAATGGTTTGTAATTAATTTATGTTAATTAACCAGGATTAGTAAGTGATTAATTTGATTTAAGTTAATCAGGTAAATAAATTGATCTTACTTATGAATGTTTGGATTCTATTGGATGATTTAATTGTTTAATATCCCTGATATATGATGCTTTGAGATACATCCTGATTTATGTTGTGATCTGTAGTTTACTTATCTGTGACCTTTATATATCTACGATCTGTGAATGAACGATAAGCGTTGTTCTTATACCGCTTATCGAATTATATTTCTGTATTCTGATATGTGATGATTCCTTGTGTTGCACTGCTGTGTGAAACCCCTGGACTACACCTTTACACACACAAATATGGATTTCACGAGGAAATCGATTAAGTCACAGATTTTTGAAATTAGTTTTGAATTTATATTTTTAAATTCAAATGTTTTGGAAACGGATTGGGTTTAAATGTGAAAAGCTTTTGAGATAGAATTTCAAAGATAAAAGTTATTTTGAATAACTTAATCGAGTTTTAAAATTTAAATAATTTGATTTAAATTTGAATTCAAGTTTGGAATTGAATCCTATGATTTGAAACTAGGGATTAAAGATGATATAAATGTGTTTACATGAAGTTAAACCATTTAAAAGTATAATTTTGAGAATTTGGATTTAACCCAAGGATTTCCACTCGTTGAATGAATCAGATTTTCTGAAATGAAACTATTTGTTTTCAAAAGAATAAAAGCTTTCAGATAAGAAATGAAATTCCAATTTAATTAAAGGAATTTCAATATTGAATTGAAAAGTGGTTTTCCAAGTTATGAATGAATTGTTTTGAAAAGCTATGATTTGAACCTGTTTTTTTTTAACAGATTTAAAATAATGATTGGTTTAAACCATTCGAAATAAAATTGTTTTGAAAGCTATAAGTTAAATCTTGATTTAAAGGTTTAACGAGTTAATCAAATTGAAATGGAAATTAATTTGGAAAATCTGTGAATCAATCTTTTGTTTAAAGGATTAAAGTGTGGAAACTGTTTAAACCGTAAAGATTGAATCTTTTTGTTTAAAGATTTGAAAATGGTAATTTGTTAAACCATTTGAAAAGGAAGTTTGGGTTTAAGTTGTGACTTAATTGAAATCCCATATCCATATGTTTTTAAATATTACGCTCACTATTCGGTTTAGCCGGGAGAGGACCTTTGGGTCGTATAACCCATTCCGAATATGTGATACGTCGATATGGATGGCATTTGATGACCGGTGTTGAAGACCGGATATTTTTGAAAACGGAAGGATTACCGTCGAGTTACTCTGCATCGGCTGATCCCCGATATAGAGGTTTTATCATCCTTAGTGACGGGAAGTCCGGACGTGATTGGAAATTATCCGGATTTGCAAGGGCTTCGCGAGAAGTTCCTTCGGTTCTGTTCGATCCCGGAATAGACTTGTATGGATTGTATGTCTGACATTACACTTTGAGATATAAAGCCGATTTCTTTCAAATACATTTCTGTTTGGTGGCGGAGAATTTATTCTCTTAGCTTAACACCCTTCTCTGAGACGTACGAGCTCAGAGGTTATGTAGTTGAAATTTATCAGCGATATATCCCAATTTGGTAATGTGGCATGCTGAGTGTTGCTGTGTGATGATCAGTGTTTGATCATTTGTGATATGATCATTTGTTTGATCATTTATCTTTGTGATCATAGGTTGATCATCTGTTGACCCAAAGCATGGCTTTGTGACAAAGCGTAGCTTTGTGGACGAGACTTCGTCAGGGCCTCACAACCCGGAAATGGTCGAAACAGGATCGTTGCGGCAAGGTTATGAGGGTCGCGCCCTTTAGGGTATGTCATTTCCTTCTGGAAAAGGGTGGTATCATGGTATGGAGCCCAGATACTTACTCATGTGGATACACCTTCTTTATGATGTGTGATGATGGTTACGAGCGCTCGGATAAAGGTCCCAAAGGACCGGGAGGTGGCATATTCGTGAGTTACCTGTTACAGGGGTAACCCGGCCTTGTTTGGCAGAGAGCAGTTTGTTTCTCGGGACGTCCCGCCAGAGGCGATCCCATGCGGCGGAAGGAAGTTCCTTAGCCTGACCATTTGTTGGAAATCCATTTCTCCAATACGGAACTTGTACGGTTTTAGTTGTAGAACCTGCCATTTACGTACGGTGGTCACCACTGTTTAGATGGTAGCTATAGTAGGCATACGATACTGGTCGTATGTTGGCTAAGATTAATATTATACTTTCGAAATGTTTTCTGCACTATGCACTAATAATAATAATTCAATGATTTTGCGTAGTAAGCATCTTTGACTATCATAAGAAGAAATCTCCTCCAATTCTGCGTTTGCATTGTGTGTGTGGCGGGAGGTCTTATGGTAGTTTCATTTTCTAAAAGCATTGCGGATTTCAATGTTTAAAACCTTTTGTGTTTGTGTAAAGATAAACTGTTTTCGTTGCTCACACCAGTCCCATGACTGATCCGGAGTTTATTGTTCCCTTCCTAAACTCTGGGTGCTCATAATTTTCCACACGAGCAGTCTCGAGTTGGGTTTCTTTTCAGATATTCAGGTTTAGTAGATTATCTGGAGCTAGTTCATTCATCGGAGTTGCTTATCTTGGAGTTGTGGATTCATTCTTGTCTGAAGATCATTTTGGAGTTATCACTTCTATTGATATTGTTCCACTGCTGTTGTTATCTTTTCTTTTCCGCTGCTATTTGTTGTATCATATCTCTGATGTATATTGATATTCATTGTATCATTCTGTTGTATCAGATATTGTATATCAATGTATTATTCATTTCTTCCGCTGTGTTATTTACTTAATTGTGTTATAGCTCCGGCGAATCGGATTTGAACGGTCGAATCTGCGGCATTCTAGTACAATGTGAAGTACGGATGTTGATTTTCGAGCGGGCAAAACCCGAGTCGTTACACTTAGGGGCCGCGTTTGGGTAGGAGTCATGCACGATTTTCGGCGCTTTAGGGAAGCCGAGCTTGGTCGCCTTCTGGCCATAGGCGCGCGCGACGTAGAGCGCCGAGATGGAGGCGTTTGATCGACGTAGCGGCGATCGATGGTGGTGGGGTTCGAAGCCCTAGATTAGCCGATGTTGGGTTTCGTTCTTCCTGAAGTTGCGTTGCGTGAGGAAGATGGCTTCGACCTTGTTTCTGAAACATGATCAACGGTCATGATTTGGTAATTAAAAAAAAACCAAAATAAAAGAAGAAATTATTTTTGAAATACAATTCAAAAGCTTTAAAATTTAACAACTTTTCCAAACGATTTCAGATTGCGATGAAACTGGATGCGTTGGAATCGCAGAGAAATGTAATACGTGATGGTGTAGATCCGGAGTCATTCCGGGCAAGTGGAAATTTGGGTTAAATCGGACACCGTCCGGTTTAATTTAAATTTCGAACGCTTGCCGAAATTCAAGGTGAGTTTTTCTCACTCACATCTGGATGCTAGGAATTTTAAATAGTTAATATTTAAATATCTGTGTGGATGGCTGAATATAATTGTTATTATCAGTCTGGATTGATATTTATATTGTGATGTGCTAATATTTGTGGATGCAGGGAGAAACAGGTTGGAGGGATCCAATTGGATTCCTCACAATTGTAGCAATTATTTTATAATTGTTAGTGAATACCTGTTTATATGTTGTGATTGATAAATCTGGAAATTTAATTGTGTTGTGAAATTGTTGTATAAATCATAATTTTAGAATTTAATTTATAAATGGACAAAATTGGGTTTTTACGAAATAAGTAAATTGTTAAATTAAGAATTTTTGAAAAATAGAATTTGAAATCTGGTTTGGAATGGGAAATGAAAAAAATTGGTAAAATTGGGATTTAATATTGTGGGAAAATTTATCAATCGATAAATATGAAATATGAATTTTCTGGAGATTAAATTTATGAAATTATAAATTGTTTAAAATAATGGTGTTTATTTTAATAATGACTAATGTTATCCGGAAATTAAAAATATGTTAAAATGGAGTTTCCGATTATAAATTAACAAGTTCAAATGAAAAATAGAATGTTTTGAAATGCCGTATTTCATTGGAATTTAATTAAGTGAATTGGAAATTTGGCTTCCATTGAAAATTCACCAAAATGTTTAAACTATATTTAAAAATGAATTTCCGGAAATGAAAAATTGTGATTTAACTTCGGAGGAAGTTATAGTTAAGTATGGAATTGGAAATTTATGTTGAAATCATAAATTGACTTGAAATAAATCAGTGGATTTATATGAAAGAGTACTTTGGAATGTTTTAGAAACGGGAAAGTGTTTCCCTGGGAAAACCAAGTAAATGTTTATAAATTTTTTTTATTTAACTAAGGTTAAGTTTTAAATCGTTTTAAAAGTATTTTTAAGAAATCGTTATTTTTAAAGAATTAAATTAATAATTTTTAATACCGTAATAATTTGGGAGTATATTAGCAATTATTTTTACAAATGGATTTATTTAAAAGTTGGTTTTAGCTTAAGTTGTTAAAATTAGCATTTTTCTTCTTATAACGCTATTTTGAATTTAGTGAAACTAAAACCCTTATCTTTAAATCAAAGTTTATGTGTTAATAACTAGTTTTCTTCACATATTTTAAATTTATATTTTGAGTAAATAAATAGAAGTAATTTTCATATTTTAAAGTATATTTCAGTATAAGTATTTTTTACTGTTTTAAATGCAAATTGTTTATACTTGGTTATTTCCGATGGGAATAAAGGGTAAAAGATTTACCTTGTAAAGGAAGAGTGGAAAATTGTTTTCAAATGAGTTTTGAAAATGTGAAAATATATCTTTGAAAGATATTAGAAGAAAATAAATAATATGGAGATTATTTATTGTGTGATGGATGTGTATGGATGTTTGTGAACATTAATTGATAGTCACCGACTATCAATATTGGCCAAATGCGCTGATCGTTTCGAAGAGACCGGGATCGGGTTTCCGTATACCGGGATTCTAGGTCTGGAGACTCGAATACCACTTCGATCCGGTTTGTACGTTTCGTGTAACGTGTTCGGAGTCGAAGATGGAGCAGTGAAGTGCAAGGGCTAGTCGCTACTAATCCTGAGGATATTTCCAAAATGGATGTAGTAGGAGTAGTGCCTTCGGTTCCGTTCGGACCCGGGACGGACTTGTATGGACGAATGCTTTCGTGACATCGTCAGGTGGACGATGGGCATTCAAAGTGAAATGTTCTGTAAAGGTAACGCTAAGCCTCAAGCCTCATCAACCGGGAATGACTGAAAATCAGGGGATATGCAGCAAGGCTTCGTGGGTAGCCCCCACTTGAGAGTAAGGTCATCCCTGTCTAGATGTCCCTTTTATTTCGGCTTAGTGGTGCGGTTGCTGATCACAACCGTGGGGTGATTTTACTTGGAATTATCCAGTAAGGGATGATTCTGGTCTTGTGTTGCAGGGGAGCGGGTGTACTCCTCGGTACTGTGATCTAGGCCACGTACTGTGACAGGTGGTACCCCAGTGCCTAGTCATTCGTTGGAAATCCATTCTCCCTACGTGCCTTGTACGGTATTTGTTTGTATACCTAGTATGCTGGAATTTAATCATGTAACAATTTCAGCTATTTGAATAAGTATTTGTATCTAGACACTATTATAATATCAGAGGATTTTTATAAAAAGTGTTTTAGCTATCGTAAGGTAAAAACCCGACATGTTTATTTGTGGCGTGGTCTTACGAGATGCTTTTGTTTTCAAAGGATTTTGAAACTTTAATAATCAATTGGGTGTATTTATGATGCGCTGGTATTCCAGACTGACTCGGGTGTTATTTTATTATAATGCTCGGGTCAGACCGAGTATTTACAGGATAGGATGCTATGGAGCTCAGGAGAGGAGCCGGAGTTCGAGACGTATTTCTCGTACTTGTATTATTCCGCTGTTGTGATTGTTGTATTGACTGATTGACTGCATATTGATGATTGTATTATAATATACTCTGATGATGATGTATTGTATATAAACATATATAGTTTTCATTTGTGTAAAGATCTGTTCTATATATTATATTTTATCCGCTGCGACTGTGAGGTTCTGATTTTGTTTAGTTCTTTCTTCTTCTATCTACTTTCTTATTCTTCTACAATCTGTCTTTTCCGGCGTTCGATTGTCGGCATACTATACTGTGGGGTATTTTGTGTCGATTTTCGAGGGTCGAGAAGAGCGGGTCGTCACATGAAGGCTATAATTTAGGCGAATGTATTTTTGGTATCGTTGGATACCAGAAATAAATAAAATTGGATTTTTGAAATTAAAGTAGGAAATTTTAAGTAAATCCCTTTTGAAAGAATTGGGTGAATTTAAAAGAAGGAATTTAAAAGCATAAAGTTGATTTTTGAAATCTTATCGAATTATTTCCAAAATATGGGAAAAGATATTAATAAATGGGTTTTGAATAATATTGTTTAAAAGTTGAAGAATTTATTGAAAATGGAATTTTAAATAATTTGGAAAGGATAAAGGGATTTATTTAAAAGGTGATAAATTTTTTTGAAATCCATTTGATAATTGATTTGGTATTGGAAAATAAATCTTTGGAAAATCAATATGAAAATTGATTTGGTGTTTGAATGAAAAATTGATTTTGTGTTGAAAATTAATTCGGAAATCGATTTGCAAATGTTTGTTATTTGGAAATATTTATACTCTATCTACTAATTTTATTAGTTTGGACTTGAAGTTTTATATGAGATATTAGTATAATATTTTCATAACTAATATTTAAGTAAGAGTTTAAAGATAGTTTTATTTTAAAATATTTCCAAGTATATTTTGGATAAATGATTTAAATTACTATAAAGTATTTGGACTTGGCAGATTTCCAATGGAACTAAATAATATCGGGAATTTTATTCCGGGAGTGAAAAGTGATTTGAAATTGGTTTTCAAAGTGATGAAGTGTGGAAAATATATATCTTGCAAAGATATTTTGAAATTTAATAATTTGGAAAAATTATTTAGATTGGATGATTATTATGAATATTGCTTGATAGTAAAATATCCAACTATCAGTATAAACAATTTGGGGAAATTATTGAGGCTTGATTGTTGTGAATGTTGTTTGATAGTTAAATAACCGACTTTCAATATTTGCCTTAGAAATGGCACTTGAATTTGTTTTTAAAACAAGCGCTCATTATTCGGTTTAGCCGGAAAGGACCTTTGTGTCATATAACCCATTTCGAATAATGATACAACGCTATGGATTGCAATTGAAGACCGGTGTTGAAGACCGGTTGTTTGCGAGAATGATAGGATAACCTATCGATTGTCTCTGCACTGAGTTGCTCTGGTATAGAGACCTCCATATGTGATGGGAAGTCCGATCAGGATTGTGAATACCCGGATTGCAAGGGCTTCTTTGGAAATGCCTTCGATTCTGTTCGAACCCGGAACAGACTTGTATGGTCGTATGTCTGACACTACACTTTGAGATATAAAGCAGATTTCTTTCAAATCCATTTCTATTTGGTGGCGGAGAATTTATTCTCTTAGCTTAACACCCATCTCTGGGACGTACGAGCTCAGAGGTTATGTAGTTGAAGGTTATCGGTGATATACTCCCAATTTGGTACTATGGCATGCTAAGTGCTGCTGTGTGTTGATGATTATTTGTTGATCATTCATGATCAAAGCATGGCTTTCAAGTAAAGCATAGCTTTGTGGACGAGACCTCATCGGATCTCATACCCCGGAAATGGTCGAAACAGGAAAGATGCGGCGAGGTTATGAGGGTCGCACCCTTTAGGGTATGTCATTTCCTTCTGGAAAAAGGTGGTATCATGGTATGGAGCCCAGATACTTTACCTACGTGGTTGCTGCAATCTCATTTACTGTGTGGTTGTTGCTTTGTGATCGAGGGCCCTCGGATAAAGGTCGCAAACGACCGGGGGGTGGCATACTCGAGTAGTAGTTACCTAGTTACAGAGGTAACTCGGCCTTGTGTTGGCAGAGAGCCGGGTAGGTTCTTGGGACGTCCCTCCAGAGGCGTACCCATGTGGCATAGGAAGTTCCTTGGCCTGACCATTTGTTGGAAAATCCAAAGAAACAATACGAACCTTGTACGGTTTAGTTGTATAACCTGCCATGCAGCGTGGCGGTAACCTGCCACAAAACATGGTAGCTATAGTAGGCATACAATAATGGTTGTATGCTGGCTAAGATTAATATTATACTTTCAACATGTTTTCCACACTAGGCACTAATGATAATATTAAAAAGATTTTGCATATCAAGCATGTTTGACTATCATAAGGCGAAATCTCCTCCAATTCAGCGTTTGCATTGTGTGTGTGGCGGGAGGCCTTATGGTAGTTTCATTTTCCAAAAGCATTGCGGATTTCTTTTTAATACCAATAACTGTTTTTAAGATCTCACACCAGTCCCATGACTGACCTGGAGTTTATTGTTCCCTTTCTAAACTCTGGGTGCCCATAATTTTCCACACGGGCAGCCTAGAATCAAGTTATCAATTGGATATGGACGGATTGCTGGGGAGATCTGTAGGCGAGCTGGATGGCGAGACGTATCACTTATACTAGTATTATTCCGCTGTGTATACTGTTATGTGGACAAGTTTATATAACTGTTATGTGGAGATCTGTAGGCGAGCTGGATGGCGAGACGTATCACTTATACTAGTATTATTCCGCTGTGTATACTGTTATGTGGACAAGTTTATATAACTGTCCAGTGATGTGTGTTGTTGTTGTAAACTCTGATGATGTATTGTATAAACTGATATAGTTCTTTGTTATAAAGATTATTCATTCATCTATTATATATTGTTCCGCTGCGAATGTGAGATTCTGATATTGTTTCTGTTTCTTTTTCTTTCTTTCTTCTTCTATCTCTTTCTTTCTTTAACCCTAACAATTCGGTTTTCCGGCATTCGATAGTTCGGCAGTTGATAAAGTGGTTGTATTGATGTCGACTTTCGGAAGTCGAAAAATCGGGTCGTTACAAAAAGTGGATATAAATACAAATAGAATTTACATTCTAAAAACATTTAATTTGCATTTAACAAATCGATCAACAAATTAGTCATTGAAGGGATATCAAAATTGCTGAAAATAGTATTTGGAAAACTCAAGTTATCATTATCAATCTTTATTTTGATCAAGGTTTTAAGTTTCAGATTTCAGTCACGTTTCGTCTCGAAGATTTTAGGGACCTGATCTTGTATCGGACGATATCTCAAACGAGATAAATGTATATCGGGCATCCATCTCGGATTTACATCTCGGGTCCTAAAGTTTATCTCGGAGCAATCTCGGAATATTTGGTATCTTTAATATTAAATAGCATACAACTAAATGTATAAATACTAATTAAAATAATAATTTAATTGATTTGATTTGTAGTAATAACACTTTCGTCATGAGTAGCCTGAAAAAACATCCACACTATATAATGTAAATAAATAATGAGGATTTATGAATTTAACATATAATATCACAACAAGATGAAGCAAACATGAAACATAATGTCACATAGGCATCCCACTTTCATTTATTCAAATATTTACTTGACTTCTCTACACTGTAAACAAATAATTGTCAATAACATTACTAATTGTTTTCTTACATTATATATATTTCATAGTAGAAACGAAATATAGAACTATCCTACATTTACAAATAAACATATGATTAAAGCTCCAAGCTCCAAACATGTAAAAGATCTTGGTATTCATTAGTCAACAAAATTAAATCAAGCATTCCACTAGTTATATTTTAATTACAAAAATGACTAATTTAACCATATGAAATGTAGCTTAAACTAAAAAAGGATGGAAACACCATTAATTTGTGCGTATGAAATGAAATATAGTAACTAGCTTAACATGATACTATGAATTAAACTGCAACGAAATGCATTAGCGACCGAAATAAATGTAGAGGATGAAAGAATGTATTGTATTAAGTAAAGGTAATAATTTTATGGACGTTGGGCCAAGCCCACTAAAAAAATCAAAATTTTAAAAACACATCATTTCAGCCGAGATCTCGCAAATAGATCTCGACCGAGATGTAATGACCCGGAATATTCGATCCCGAAAATTCCAGATAGTTAGAAAAAGAAGAAGAGATAGAAGAAGAAGAAGAAGAAGAAGAAGAAGAAACAAAAACACATCACGGATTCTCACATTCGCAGCGGATAAAATATAATATCAAATAATAGCAGTTTACAAAAGAGTACCATATCTGGCAATTTTCACTTTAATACATTAGAGTTACACACATACACAAACACGGAACATATACCAATCAACCTATCTCAGATAAACAGAAATATATCACAGTAGAAACAATCCATACGTTCCTGCCATCCAGCTTACCTCCTGAGCTCCAGAACGTCCTTACTTGAAAATCTGTAATACTCGGTCTGACCCGAGCATTACATCAAAGTAACACCTGGGTCAGGCTGGAAACTAGCAAGAGTAAACCCATCAAACATGAAATTCTAGTCCATAAAAACTTATTTAAACCTAGGGTTACTTGTATCAATTTACAAATTCATAAGTCGTTAAAGACATCATTTACACCACACATCAATTTCAAAGTTCCGAAACATAGATTAAATGGTTCAATTCACATTTCTGGAATTTACATAGAGTAATTAGCCTTAATTAATCTTAAAATAATTATTCATTAATCAGCCTTAATTACTCACATTTAGTAATTAATTTCTCTTATTTAATTACATTATTTAATTGTCTTCAAATAACTTTATTAACCAATTCTTAAATTAATTACACTAAGTAATTAATTATTAATTACTCCCCCTAAGAAATTACCCTTCTATTTAATTACACAAGGTAATTAAACCCAAATCATTCTCATTAAAATTACCATTCCAATTCAATTAACATTCAGTAATTATCCATTAATTACTTCACTAAGTAATTATACTATATTAATTGCATTAAGTAATCACTTTAACAAATCATCCAGTGATTATTTAAATTAATTAATTAACCTAAACTAATCATATGTAAACTAAATGAATTACAATTGAGTAATTAATACCTTAATTACTTTCATTAAGTAATTATACTTACCAATTCCACAAATGATTTTCCTTAATTAATTAATCTAATTAATTATTAAATAAATCACATTAATTACTTATTTAATAATCCCAAGTTAATGATCTTCATTAACTATTTATAACTCTATAATTAATTCTCTAAGTAATTAAGCTAAATTAAACATTATTAATTTCAAGTTAATTACATCTAACTTTACAAGTTAATTAATTTCTACTTACCTAATTAATTTCTTAATTTTTTAATTTTTTTGATTAACTTATATCTAATCATTAGTTAATAACCCAAACTTATCTAATTAATGATTCTTAAATTACAAATTAATTTACCCTTAATTAATACCCTTAATCCTAAATTAAGTAATTTAAAACCCTTAATAACCTTATTAATTAAATTCTAAATTAATGTACTTATTAATTTAATGAAATCTCAAATCATTAAATCAAAATTAGCTTGAAGAAAATCATTTCCTTTATTAATGATTTTATCATCATTTTCAAAAGCTTTTGGAAACACTTTTACATTTAAATTTACATTTGGATTTCATTTCAAATCAAAGATTTGAAATGATTAACAATTTTAACTTTAACAAATTTAAACCAGGTTAAAACTTTTTAAAATCAAATGTTAAAGAAACATTCATCATATAAGTAGTTTATATAATGGGTTTAAACCAAATCATTTAAATTCAAATTCATTTAAAAATATACCTTACCCCATTAAGTTGTATAAATATTTTAAATTTTATAAACTTCATTTTTTTTCAAACTAGGATTAAAAAGTAAATTTGAATCCCATCTTTAACTTCTGATTTCAAACTTTGTTTAAAAATCCTGTTTTAAAATTTAAAACCAGTTTAAAATTTAAAACAGATAGGTTTTTAAAGAAAACCTGTAACAAATCAAAATGACCCGAGGCCAACCTAACTTACTTCGAGTCACAAACCTTCCTACTTCGGCCAACCCTTCAAATTTCTCGAGTAAAACTCGAGTACAACTCTGCTCAAAACCAAAAAAAACAACATCACCAGAAAATGTGCACAGTGCACATGCACCGACCATCCACCAATCTCCGATCAACCATGATGACCTAAACAAGTCATCGATCACCATCACATCTCACTACGATCATCAGATCGTTACAACACACTCGAAATCAAATTCGAGCCTCACAATCAAAACCTGGAACAAGTAACGAAAACCACCACAAACTTGTCAGCGCCTCGTCCTCGAAGCTCTGACCACTGGAAACTCTACAACTTCGGCCATGCCCTCGTCAACCCAACAACTTTCAACACCCAAAGCCTCGTTGCACTCGATCCACTGAGGATGTCAAACCAAAACAAAACTCAACCCACATAAAAACTAGGGTTCTAAACTTAATCGAACAATCTTCATCACCACAGTGATGCTGATCAACTTCTGGCAATTTTTCCATCATCTACGATCACTCCTCCATCATCACCCAAGATCCCGACCTCTCCAAACACTTGGATCACCAGAAAACCCAAAATTTCATTTCCAGTTCATCCCAGAACCGCACCTTCATTCCCAAACTAAAAATCCTGATATTAGTTTTAAAAATCATGTTTTCGTTTATATATTCAATCTATAATAGTGAATTTATAAATTACAATGTTTGAGTTTTGACTTATATTTACATGCACTGTTGTTTTTGGTTTTACAGAGACACTCAGGCTTTAATTTGACTAAATTAAATTTTTAAATATTAATATGAAATAAATCAAACAATTTTGGCTTGTAAATTAAGTCCTAACAACAATTGATTCAAGAGAATATGAATTTTAAATCAAAAACAATAAAACTGGAATTATAAACAAAGAGTATTCCTATGTAACAAGCATGCATACCAATCATCGATATATATACACAACATACTTCACAATACATATTCATTTCAA
Organism: Allium fistulosum; assembly: GCA_030737815.1. Lineage (NCBI taxonomy): Eukaryota > Viridiplantae > Streptophyta > Magnoliopsida > Asparagales > Amaryllidaceae > Allium > Allium fistulosum. The sequence goes on along the minus strand of CM060906.1, from coordinate 171,199,688 downwards.
CACACTAGCATGCAACTAAATTTTTACTTTAAATTTTAAAAGTGAAGTTACTCACAGATTAGTATAAAAAGTTAGTTTACTCACCTGTGAAAATAATTTGAATAGAGAACAACTTCTGTGTTGAAAAGAAAAATTGCTAGCTTGATTTTCTGGTAAATCTTCTTGCTTACTTTGCTTAGTTGAAATGATGTTTAAGTTTGTATTTGAGTTTGTACAGGGTGATGTTTACCTTTTTCTGGTTTTGCTTAATTGTGAACGAGCAGGAATAAGAATAGATGTATATATAAAGAGAAGAGTTTTTTTTACAGGGGTAGGAGTTTTCTGGTGCAAGCTTAATCTCTTTGGTCAGAGATATTTCTTTGACCAGCAAGATTTTTTTTCTTCTTTTCAAAACTGAAATGATGTACAAAGGCTACGAAATGACTTTGTGTTTGTGCTAGAAATGATAGTTTTTAATGCATGTCTCCTTACAAGTTAACATACTTATCCTATTTCCTTTGTATGTACATAGATTTTTGTATTTGCCTTGCATATCTATACTCTCAGAAAACATACATTCCTTTGCTTACTTTTATTTATACCCTTGTGCTTAATTTAAAATTGTTATAGTTATTGGTATATGTTTATCTTATGTTGCATACACACAAAACCCACTTATATACTTATTTTTAACATAAATCTTTATTTTTATTTCCATTTTAAGCTTAAACTACCAAATACTTAATCTATATTCATATTTTTTTTATTTAATTAGATTAGATGCTTATTAAAATAATATTGCCAAAACCCCGGTTCGTCACATTCCTCCCCCTTTTGAATCTTTTCGTCCTCGGAAAGGAACGAAGCCAGAATAAATAAAATGCTTAAAATCAGATAAATTTTCTTTGATCATTTTTACTTTAAAAACCTATATAATATTACTCCAAAGTGGTTTTTATAAAGATATTTTTTTATAACTCGACATTTCAACAAGTCCATTCTTGTTCTCATAGAAATTCGGTCATACGTTGATCAGACGTAGGACTGAAAAACTATAAGTACTTGGTAAACCCGTTTCAATACCCAGTGAAAATACATGGAAAATAATTTTATTGAAAATATAGAAATCGTTTTTGAAATTGAGAAAACTTCTTTAGTGAAAATGCTCGTGAAATCATCACCCCCATCCATGGTCGCATTTACATCCTGGGTTACGTTGCCATCACAGCAAAATTCCATGTAATTGTAGGCACTCCGCGCTCCTCGATTACGCCATTGAACCCACAACAGATCGCAGTTACATTCCAGGTTTACGTTGCCATCACAGCAAAAGTCCATGTAACTGTAGGCATCAGCGCCCTCGATTTTCGCTCCCAAAAATGAAACTTCTCTACCCCCACATAGGTCGCAGTCTATCGATGTAAAATCAAACGTAGACCGTTGGCTCTCAGCAGCACACACGACTTTCGCTATGTTACCATAGGTCGTAGTCTACCGATATAAAATCAAACGTAGACTGTTGGCTCTCAGCAGCACACACGACTTTCGCTATGGTGTGCAGTAGATCGCAGTGACATCGAGTTACACTATCGTCACAGCATAACCCAAATGCCCCTGTAGGCATCAGCGCCCTCGACTTTCGCTACCAAATAATCCTCAGGAACTAATTTTGTCCAGACTCTTCACAGGATTAAATTTGGTACCCCCCCTTAGGGTTCAAGGCAGTACCACCTTATGGCACTCCTGAGAAGTTCATTCAAGGGAGCGGCCCTTTTTCCCAGAGCCCATCTCAAACACTTTATACTATACACAAATAGTATTTTCCAAATCATACACCTAGTATGAATTCATATAAAGCTCCTTTACAAAATCGATTCCCAAAATCGATAATTTTCATATTAGGCTTTTCCAAATTCCAATATTGATTTTACCCAAAAAAAAAATCAAAAGCCTTTCCAAATGCCATAGGTTCCCAAAACCTTTCCTCAAAATCATTTTCATAAATCCTTTTTATATATACATATATATAATAATCTTGGAAAATCTTTGGTTCAATTCATACTTGTATAAATTTCCTTTTTATACTTTAAATATTTTCAAAACCCTTTTCTTCTGGAAATAAATTCAACTAGGGGAGTTTTCCATATATAACAAAGATATATAACTTGTTTAGTCCAAATCAAATATTCAAACCCTTTTATAAAGTTATTAACCACATTACTTTTCTTCATAAAGTGATTCTTTAATCATAGAAATTTCCAATTCCCATTTTACCTCATCATATATTTCACAAAATGTACCTTTCAATTCAAAGACCATTTTACCGTTCTTATCCATAAATTTTCAATATAAATTTCACTCAAACCCGTACGATGTACACATATCATTTGTATGGCACATAAATCTGATCGCTCTTTGATCACACAATTTCTTTTCCGTACTAGTATCGTCCACCCGACTTCCTAGTGCGGACTCAGATCCGGTTTCTTGATCAAAAACCGTCATCCTCCTTGCATAGTCACAACTATGATAGAGAATATCCAGTACCAATCAAAAATCCATATCCAAGTTCGCCATCAAAAATCAAGTGAAAAATCCTAACTCGGATCGATAATACTATCTCGAAATTATGTGCTTGAATCTGGTCAAATCACTATGCGAATAGAATAATATACGTACATCCTACATAATTATCTTCATTGATTATTAGTTAAATCAATTTTCATTCTATTCATCCCTACTTTAATTTTACTCACTTGTTCACATTTGCCTTAATCCCCATTTGGATTATCACCTCAATTCTTACCTCACTTGGGTATTTAAATCAATAACAGTTTGAACTCTGTCCAGCTTAGATTTAGAAAATAGCTTAAAAAGTTTAAAACAGATAAGTAGTTGAAAAGTAATTATTAGTTTGTAAAAGCTGTAAAATAGTTAAGTATTTGTAAAATGGTTGGAAAGTAGTTAAATAGTTATAAAACAGTTAGATAATGGCAAAATAGTTGCAAATTGTAATTAGTTATAAAACAGTTGAAAAACAGTAATTAGTTTATAAACAGTTGTAAAATTGTTAAGTGGTACCAAAAGCAGTTGTTAAATAAATATAAGGTAGTCTTGGAAAAGAAAAGTTGTATAGTAAATAGTTAGGAAAATAGATTTAAAACAGTTTATATCAAAATGATTTATTTAAAAATAGTCCAGAGCCAAACTGTTCAATTTCCCATCAATTCAATTTAAATTCCCTTTCATTTAAATTGACCCAATTCTAATTTGAATAACTTCAATTCCCTTGAACTTATTTTATTCCCAATTCAAATCAAATTAATCTCAATTTCTTTCCAGATTCAAATCAAATTCCATTTGATTTCTTCAATTACAATTTCAAATTATTCAAATTAATTTAGACTAACTTCAAATTGAATCCACTTCAATTTCAAATCATTTAAATTTCTATATGAATTAATCCCAATTCCATTTGAATTTGAACTCATTCAATCTTCAATTTTATTTCAAATTAACCCAATTCAAATTTTCCATCTGAATTTTAAACTTATCCATCTTAAAATCACAATTCCCATTAATTTAAATCAATTCAGTTTGAACTAATGAAATCTAAATCTCAATCTTAAACCATCTCGACTTATATAAATTCGAGTTAAATCTTCAAATGTTGATTTAACCCCTTAAATCAAATTAATCAATTTTTTAACTCAACAATTAAATTCTTTAAATAATTTAATTCTTAGTTCAAATTTTCAAAATTCCATTTAAATTATCTTTACTTAACTTATTTCAAAGTCCAAATAAGAGTTCAAAATAAATTTATCTTAATAATTCAATTTATTACTCAATTTTATCTTCCAGTTTTGAAACCAGTTCTTAAACACTTTTAATTTACAAGTTCAATTATTCAAATTTTCAGTTCAAAGTAATTCCATATCCATAATTTCAAATTAAAGTTTAATTTCCCTTTTATCTCAATAATGGATATATTACCACACTTCATTTCTTATTCATTTAAACAAATCCAATTCACAATGTAAGGATTATTAATAACAATAGGATGATATCACTCAAAAACATCCATCCATTTCCAATTTTCTGATCTCAATCCCATTTTGAGATCACACAAACTCCCAATTCAAATTAACCATGTAACTGCCCAAGTAAAATCCCAATTTCAAATTTTAAACTTCACATTAATAATCTTATAAGTTCAAAAACTTATCCCCTTGGGTATCACACCTCATTTCAAATTTAAACTCAACATTTAGAGTTTAGTTCAAATTATCTTTGATATTATATATATCCTTTATATATAGACAAGGTTCTTTCCTTTGTACACCTTAAAATTTTAAACCACTTTTGGTTTTAAATCAAAACAGTTTCCTTTAAAGCCTTTAACAACTCTTATTTGAAATAGGACCCTTTTCAATCAAATACATTAAATAATATTATGGGACAGTTTGGCACAGGTCCCTAATAAGTTTCAAAATACACAAAAACCCCAGTAAAATAAAGTTTGTAAATTAGGTCCCTAGAATTAAGTTACTGAATAATGACATACACTTATGCAATTATTCAGTGAATAATTGCAGACATTTATGCAATTATATCAAAAAATTGCGGAAAATTCCGCAATTATTCATCCAAAAAATTGCGGAAATTTATGCAATTTTTTTAAAAAATTGCGAAAAATTCCGCAATTATTCACCCAAAAAATTGAGGAAATTTACGCAATTTTTTCAAAATGTTGCGGAAAATTCAGCAATTATTCACAAAAAAATTGCATAACTATATGCAATTACTTAGTAACTTAATTCTAGGGACCTAATTTACACACTTTTTTTTACTGGGGTTTTTGTGTATTTTGAAACTTACTAGGGACCTGAGCCTAATATTCACTAATATTATTATTGTTTCTTTATCACTTTGAAACAAATTTCAAATTTCTGGACCTAGATTTAAAACTTCACAAATTAGATCGTCTTCTACTCCAATTTATAAGTCATACTTGCCTAAATGTTTTACTTCCCTAAAACATTTCATTTTGCATGCTTATTAATGCATAAACACAACTATGATAATGACCAAGATTATCATATGAGGAAACCAATTCATTATTATCTTATTCTGGAACCCTTTCCCAAATTCAAGATTTTAATTTCAGTTTGAATCCATTTCAAATTTATCTTTATTTAATTTCAATTTGGTTGTATTTCTATTACCACTTAATTTAATTCCAATAATTTAACAACCAATTACCTTAATAGAAATATTGCTTTATATATCAAATATAATTTTATATAAAATCATTTACCTTTAAAACCATTTAAAATCTTTATATAGGAAAATAACAAGTACGTTCTCTCATATATATTACACTCAACTCATTCTAGGGTACTATTGACCCTATCTTTAGATGAGTACACCCACCAGAGCCAAGGTTTTCGCTTAACCTCGCTCTGATACCAACTGTAACGACCCGGAATATTCGATCTCGAAAATTCCAAATAGTTAGAAGAAGAAGAAGAGATAGAAGAAGAAACAGAAACACATCACAGATTCTCACATTCGCAGCGGATAAAATATAATATCAAATAATAGCAGTTTACAAAAGAGTACCATATCTGTCAATTTTCACTTTAATACATCAGAGTTACACACATACACAAACACAGAACATATACCAATCAACCTGTCTCAGATAAACAGAAATATATCACAGTAGAAACACTCCATACGTTCCTGCCATCCAGCTCACCTCCTGAGCTCCAGAACGTCCTTACCTGAAAATCTGTAATACTCGGTCTGACCCGAGCATTACATCAAAGTAACACCTGGGTCAAGTTGGAAACCAGCGTGAGTAAACCGATCTAACATGAAATTCTAGTCCATAAAACTTATTTAAACCCGGGGTTACTTGTATCAATTTACAAATTCATAAGTCGTTAAAGACATCATTTACACCACACATCAATTTCAAAGTTCCAAAACTTATATTAAATGGTTCAATTCACATTTCTGGAATTTACATAGAGTAATTAGCCTTAATTAATCTTAAAATAATTATTCATTAATCAGCCTTAATTACTCACATTTAGTAATTAATTTCTCTTATTTAATTACATTATTTAATTGTCTTCAAATAACTTTATTAACCAATTCTTAAATTAATTACACTAAGTAATTAATTATTAATTACTCCCCCTAAGCAATTACCCTTCTATTTAATTACACAAGGTAATTAAACCCAAATCATTCTCATTAAAATTACCATTCCAATTCAATTAACATTCAGTAATTATCCATTAATTACTTCACTAAGTAATTATACTATATTAATTGCATTAAGTAATCACTTTACCAAATCATCCAGTGATTATTTAAATTAATTAATTAACCTTAACTAATCATATGTAAACTAAATGAATTACAATTGAGTAATTAATCCCTTAATTACTTTCATTAAGTAATTATACTTACCAATTCCACAAATGATTTTCCATAATTAATTAATCTAATTAATTATTAAATAAATCACATTAATTACTTATTTAATAATCCCAAGTTAATGATCTTCATTAACTATTTATATGTGACGTCCCGATTTTTCCGAAGCCCGAAAAATCGAACCATCAGGATTAAAGAAAAAAGAGGTAGAAGAAGAAAATAGAAAATCAACATCAGATTCTCACAATTGCAGCGAAATAATATATAATATATAAATGACTGATCTTTACACAAAAAGAAACTATATCTGTTTTATACATTACATCATCAGAGTACAACACAATCAAACAAATATTGGACAGTTATATTAACTTGTCCTCATATAGCTGACTATACAGCCATACTACACAGCGGAATATACTTCAAATACGAGTGATACGTCTCGCCATTCAGCTCGTCTCCTGAGCTCCACAGCATCCAATCCGGTATCTGTAACACCCGGTCTGACCCGAGCATTATAATAAAATAACACCCGAGTTAGTCTGGAAAACCATCGTGAGAAAACACACTCAATTGGATTATTAAAGTTTTCCAAAACCCTTTGAAATCAAAAGGCATCTCGTAAGACCACGCCACAAATAAACATGTCGGGTTTTTACCATACGATAGCCAAAACACTTTTTATCAAATCCGTCTGATATTATAATAGTGTCTATAGAAAGTAAAATAGAATCTAGCTGAAATGCTTGCATCTCACGTTTCAGCAATAGTTGGGCACAATCAAAACCGTACAGGCGCGTAGGGAGAATGGATTTCCATCAATGACTAGGCACTGGGGTACCACCTGTCACAGTACCTGGTCTAGATCAGTGTACCGAGGACCACGCCCGATCCCCGGCAACACAAGACCAGAACTACCTAAGGGTAATTCCGAGTAAGATCACCCCATGGTTGGGATCAGCAACCGCACCACTAAGCCGAATATAAAAGGGACCTCTAGACAGGGATGACCTCACCATAATGTGCGCTACCTACATAACCTTGCTGCATAACCCCTGATTTTTAGTCATTCCTGGTTGATGAGGCTCGAGGCTAAGCGTTACCTTTAGAGAACATATCCCTTAGAATGCCCACCGTCCACCTAACGATGTTCTGAAAAGCATTCATCCATACAAGTCCGTTCCGTGTTCGAACGGAACCGAAGGCACCATTCCATCTTCGATTTCAAACTCGTTTCCCCACGAAAACGTACAAACCGGATCGAAGTGGTTTTCGAGAAATTAATCTCGATCCCGGTCTCTTCGAAACGATCAGCGCATTGGCCAATGTTGATTGTCAATTGTTTAACTATCAATTAACATCTACAAACATCCATCAAAAAATAAAAAATTTTCCAAATTATTTATTTACCTCACAAAAATCTTCGCAAGATATATTTCCATTTTCAACCCCTTTGAAAACGGTTTCAAAACCACCTTTCTCCCACGGAGTAAATTTCCAAAATATTATTTATTTCCACTGAAAATACCAAGTCCAAACACTTTAGATTTCTAAAATAATTTTAAATACTATATTATAAAATATACTTTAAACACAACATTTAAATTAAACTACTTTAATACTTTATTCAAAGATATATATACTTTAAGAATATCTAAACAAAGCTACTTAATAAAATATAAAACTAACTTTATCTTTAAAACATGATACCCATTTAACCTTTAAATAATTACTACAAAATAAATTTGAAAAATACTTACTTTAAAATTTAAACAATTTAAAAATAATAATTTTCCAAACATACTTTGGACTTTAACTTATACTTAAGAATTTGCTTTGAAACGTACTTTAGATTTTAAAAATAACTTAAAACACTTTATTATAAAATATACTTTGAACATTTTAAAAATAATAAATTTTCTAAAACCTTTCTTTATAACAAAATTTTAAAAACTTTAACTTATACATAAAAGTCTCCTTTAAAATATACTCAGTTTTCCAGTGAAATACACTTCCATTTCCATACCTTTAAAAATAAATCACTATTTATTTTTAAACAAATTCCCATTCCTTTATAAAATTCCCACCGTGCAATTTATACTTTCAAATATCCACTAATATCCATTTCACTTTATAAACCCAGTTTATAAATTTCACAGTCTTATCTTTCTTTTAAAATTCCAATTTCCAAACGCTTAAATCAATTTTCAAATTGATTTTCAATTTACTTCACTTTGAAATAAGTTCCTTTACTTACACTTTTTTTTCAAACTTTTTAACTTCAGATTTTTAATTCTTAATTATAATTTAAAATCTTTTAACTGAAAATACAAATTCCAGATTTCCCAAATTCCTTTTCTTTTCCTTTTAATTAAATTTTAAACCTTGAATTCCAAAGTAAATTCTTTATTTCTTGATATAATATCACTTAAGTTTAAAATTTAATATTTCTCTGTTCATTAAAAAAAATTCCCTTTCCCTTACTCGGAATTTATTTATTAAAATTTTAAAATCACTCTTATTCTTTCCCAATTCATTCTTTAATTTATTCAAAATCTCTAGAATTATTTTACTTAAAATTCTCCCTTTATTTTCTTTCAAAGATCCACTTCTATAGATTTTGATAACTCAGTATACAAAATACATTAAATCAAACCATAACTTCCATCATTTCCAATTACCAATGTAATATATCACAGATCACCAAATATATCATATCACAGAATAATAAAATAATCTAAATAAATTTGAGGAATCCAGTTGGATCCCTCCAACCTGTTTCCCTGCATCCACAGATGTTAGCACAATACCAATTCCACTTCGAGGTGGAATATCGCGGTATATGGGATTAATATAATATCATCAACTATTATGTGGTGCATAGGGTCTCATCCGCTATATAGTGCGGGAAATCAATCACTCTAATATATATATACTATATATAATATACCACGTCAAAACAATTCAATCATTCAACCAAATATTAAATTTAACTATTTAAATTTTAATAACAAACCAGATGAGTGAGATTATATCACCTTTGATTTTTGATTTGCAATCCATTCCATCACGACTCGTTTTCCTTACGATTTCTGACTGTAAAATTAGATGATTTTTATTAATATTTGAATTAATTATTATTTATTATTTAACAAATTTAATTTACTAATAATTTAATTTAATTTAATTAATACTAATAATTTCCCTTTAAAAATAACTTTCAGTAACTAAAATAAATCAAATAAGTTTATTTAACAATTTAATCACCAAATCCATTGTTTAAAATAAACTAGTAGATTTAAAAATGAATACATGTATATATATATTTCATTTCTCATTCAGAAACTACATAAGTATATTTACAAAAATAATCCATATGGGTTTTTAAAAAAAAATCAAAATTTCCTATAAATTCCTATCTTTCAAAACTTTATCTATTTATAAAAATCTTTCTATATATAAAAAAATCTGTATATATTTAAATTAAATTAAGATTAGCTTAACATTTTAAAAAACCGTTTAACAGATAAATTTCCCTCTTTATTGTATATATAAATATATATATATATATATATATAAATCTTTAACTTGAAGAAAAAATAGTTTTGTATGCTTTACTGTAATCATTTTTTTCCTGCTTACTATGAATATATTCTGAATAAAAGAGTTATTATTTTTTATTTATTAAATCAAATTTACCAAAACTGGGATTACCTCACTGCCTCCGGTCGAACTCGAGATACTCAAGCCTTCATTACTTCGCCTGTTAGAGTACGATCGCCCACGAAGCTTCGCCAACGCCCTAAACGACCACATCCATCAAACTAATCGAATGTAGTCGCGTTCGTTCCCCTCCATCGAAGTTCGCGACTCCACCACATTCGATGTCGCGTACTGCCGAGCACGACTTCATCCAATTTGATCAACGTTGCGGCCTTCCTTCGTCTTGCTTCGACCCTCACGAGATATCGCGATTCGCTTAAACCCTAGATTTCAAACGAAGAAGAATTGGGGTAGCTGGGTTTATAACGAGACACTGCGTTCGATTTTGACTTTCGAATCGAGCAGTGGAAGAGGGAAGTTCAATTTTGATTTTCGTTTGAACGAATAACTTGAAAGGGAAACTCCGTTTTTATTTTTCTCTCCTTTGATTTGAACCCAGGGAAATAAGTTTAAATGTGATACTGAATAAAAAGTGGCGTGCAGGAGAAGATTAGCCACAGTGATTTGAAAAGAGGTGAGAAAGTTCTGGTGTGAAGATGTTTGACTATTCAACAACAAACAATATATATAATATTATTTAAATTTAAATGTCTCGAAATCGTAACTCAAAATTTTGACATCCTATCGAAGTGTGCCGCCAGGCGTTTATAATGTTATACCCCTGTTTTGAACGCAATGGAAAAGGTTTCGAGTCCTAATTTGATCGTATGGAGAAGATAGCTTTTTAGACTCAGTTATTATATTGAATTTTCAATATAGATTTCAGCGCGTTTATATATCTTACGCTCACACAACAACTTCGATCACCACGAAATTTGAAATCCGATAATAATATAATATTACGGATCCAATGAAACTGGTTTCGTCAAATTCCGAGACTGTACCTCGGAAGGCTATTTTTAAATATCAATTTAAACGATATATTTTCAAAACTGAACAAAACACCTTTAAATTCAATTTTAAAAGTGTTATTACCTTCAGTATTATCAATATAAATTTTACAAGCCTTTAATTTATTTTTAACAGGCTTAAAACCCCAGATTCACTATTTTACCCAATTTCCAATTATTAAATTCAATATTTAATTATCCAATAAATAGAGATATTTGAAATTTAAGTTAAAATTAACCTTTTAAATTTTTAAAATCAATTAAATATCCCAATTTCAAATATCTAAAAATTCCGGGTCGTCACATTCCTCCCTCCTTAAAAGAATTTCGTCCCCGAAATTACTAGTTAGGAAGAATGATCCATAACCCATTGACTATTTACTCAACCAAAATAATTTTAACCACTTCCCAAAAAATCCTTTTAATTAAGACACGATATCCCTCTTATTAACTTTTCAAGCTTATCCACAAGTCCCAAACAATATTACTTACTTAACAATTCAAATTTAAATTTGAAACCAAATTTTGAATTATCAAAATTTTCTCAAAATTTTCCTAACTCCTTATGTTTTCGAAATTTTTTGCCAGCGTCTCCTTTGCGCGGCTAGCTCGGTACAACTACAAAATGCCTCCATAGGCCCCCAAATTTCAAAAGAAAACAAAACGTCAAGTGGCTATATCAAAAAACCCAATCAAATTTCATATAGAAATTCAAATACATACCTTTTGTCGGGCAATTCAAATTTATCTTCGAAATCAAAATCCAATCCCATTTTCCTATAGCCTTTATAATCCCTGTGTACTTTACTTAACAACAATGGCCAAATTCACTTAGTGTATTCCAAACACCAAATTTACTTAAGAATTCCACCATTCATTTCTTAATTTTAAAATAAGCATTTCGTATACTCATATTGTTACTCTACCATTTTAGTCTTTATATCCACTTATTTTAAAACTGGATTTCCAATTTCATATGAATTCCATTTGCTTCATCTTAGATATTGAATTCTATTTACCTTATCTCGATTTCAAATTTGAAATCATTTGTCGTTACTGAAAATTTTCAAAAATTCCAAATTTTTCTAACTCCCAAAATTTCTGAAATTTTTTGGCAGAGTCTCCTTTGTACGGAGGAGCTTTTGCAATTTGACAAGAGATATAAATATATATACATCGACCCACACGGTCGGAAAAACAAAAACAGTTCATATTTCCTATTTTTATTGCGTAGGCGTACCTCTATTCAGCATTTTTAAGCAAGCGGCTTATTATTTTAGAAATTTGGGCATCCACAATCTCGCTAAATGGTCTCCCGGTACCTGTACTTACTTAATTTAAACATATAAGCACTATATATAAGAAGTTTATAGCATTTCACTTATACTTAAATAGCTAAAACATGGATTCTATAAACAATGCATGTTATATACTTCCATAAGCACATATGTAATGTTTTTCGACACTTATTTTAATTGCTTTCAATCAATATTCAAACCATCCTCTTCAATTTAAGTGATTTTACAACTCTCTTACTTAACTTCAATTCATTTTTAAGTCCAAACAAACCCATTTCAATTGAATTGATTTCAAAATCAATCTATTCCACTTCTATCAATTTATAGTATTTTATTCAGATCCGTTCCATTCTAATTTATTCATAACCATTTTATTTAGCTTGACACATTCCAAGCTTTTATACTACTAATCATTTCCAAATTAAATTTAACCCAAACTTTTATTCAATGGACTTCCATTTTTATTCGAAGCCAAGTTCTCATTAATATTAAACTTAAGTTAATTTACTTCAAATGATTCTAATTTCATAATTTAAGTTCATTTTCATTTGCACATAAATCCCCTTTCAACTTAACTTGTGAAATGACCCTCCTATTTTACCTTAATTTCACAAGGATTTTTTTTACTGAATACTAGCTCAATTGAACTTAGTATAAATTTCTCAGGGTCACTTTTCTTTTCAAACAATGTGTTCTGGATTTAAATTTTCTACCAATATAAACATATCAGTTCAGTCATAGAAATATACACATACATATGATGATATATGTGTTCCTCTTGTTTAAAATCAGAGTTTATCATTTTTTTTGACAAGAGCTAGTCTGTCCGATTTGAATTTGAAATGAACCTACTCATAATTTGAATTCCCATGTTCTTTGATATTCACATCATATAAGTGGGTCTTGTTCATATTTATTTTTACTTGGATTTGATTATGTTAACCATTTTTTTCCAGGTAATCTTAGAACACTAGAGTTCATTTATTTATTTATATTTTTTTTGCATAGTTCAAATGTTTGTTATTTTCCTAAGTACCAGAAAATGATATCTGCATTTATCACTTTCAATTTATGTATTTTCTTTGAAGCCTATCTTATTCTTTACTTATACAATTTGACATAACATAAGTAATTCATTTATGTTACTGATTTCTAAGTTTTCTATAATAAAAGTACTGGACTTTAAAGACGTTTTATTTTTATTTTTTTTAAAAGAACAACCACTTTGTTTCAAGTGAACCAGATTTTGGATTCAAAATTATTCCTGAAATAACAATACCAATCAGTTTTAAATGCATGTTTGTCATTCAACATTTGAAGAAGATTCTAACATAACATTTAACAAAAGGATGTAAAATACTTTTTTGTTCTTAAATTGCAGACCAACATGCTCAACCAAGACCCCATTCTTTGAAGCTAGTTAAACCATATGGCTGTGCTAACCACACACTTGATCATGGTAATTTAAATGTTATTCGGTTACTAAGTGCTAAAAGCTTTCTTCAAAAAAATTCATTTCTTAAAGCAACACACACAAATGAGCTTGAGTTCTCTTGCAAAATATTTTAATAAAACAATTAAATGTCTGAAATATACTTCAAATTTGAAGTCAGGTTTTCACTTCATAGCTCAGTGACTTTAAATGATTCAAACCTGGCTACATCAGGTTATAAATTTTGTATGAAGATTACTTAAATGCAAATACACTTCTTCTTCAGATTTTCAAATTCTACCACATAACAAAAGTCAACTGTCTAACACTGATTTAATCAAACAAAGGAAGTTCATTACATATTTAATCATAACTTTCTAATGAATACATGCAGATAAAATCATCATAGGCTCTTATTAAAACTAGCTAGCATGTTCATTCACTCCTTCTCATTAGCCATAACTTCTTTTTCTACTTAGTTCCAGCATTACCTGAAAGGGCATTAGTGACTACCTCATTTTTAAAATGAGACACCCCCATATGCCATGAGCAAACAAGGGTCAGATCTATGATCTGGTATGAATAACATCATTATACTCATGATATTAAGCAATTGAATGATGCATAAGTTTTAGCCAGTTACTTGAGTAACTTATCAAAACATCTATATTCTATGTTCCAGGTTAGACTGTCATGCAAGTGTAATAACTTCATAAGTCAACTAATTGCACAATCATAATCATACATTCATTCACATCAATCTACAATACTTAGATGCTCTGGAGTAACCATGTTTCCATTTCAACAAATCTAAGTAACACTCATATCTTTTGCTTCTTGGTTTAGGAGTTACCTATAAGTATATACATGTCAATTTATGTTTCAGCCTCATCTGCTATTAAGGAATCACTGGGACACATTGCAATAAATTAATTCACATTATTGCACAAAGATTTCAAGGCTTAAACAAACCATGTGCCAATTTGCATACTTCAAATATAACAAGCATTCCAGCAGCCTTCTTGGCTCATCATCCCTAGTTTATCTACTGGAAGCATTTGTTTAATTTTTATCATCAGATATTTAGATAAAAAGAAATGCCACTGCATACATGAAAGCATCCCATGCATCTTGTAAGCATAATTTCCAGAAACAAATAAATAATTATTTTTAATGATGTTGTCAAGAGATATCTGGGGCTTAGATCCATACAAGAATCTTTACAACTATAAATAGAGATATGGCATGTTGGGTTTATTTTGATCTGCAAGTAACTATGGTTGAACCAGATTCACAATCTAGCTTAATCATAATTTTAACTTGTGGGTTTTATTATTTTTTTTCTCTCTTTTTTTTATCAGGGGTTCAGCACTCAAGTACACCCATAATACACTGTTCTAAGCCTCAGCACTTATACATAATATAAAGCAGCTCATAATGTTTTCTCCTAATAAAACTTTTCATGCCATAGATTCAGATTAGTTGTGAGTATTCTTGCCTTGATTCTAAGGATTTATGCATTTACTTTTCTAGGTGTAATGAAACAGTAAGTTGCACATCCAAGACAAACATCATAATAGATCAAAGATCACCCAAAACATCCATAATAAAATCATGACAGACCCAAAACATCCAAAGAACATTGATAAAACCATATTCAACAAAACTAAAAATAACCAAATAACAATATTAGAATTGGATGCCTCATCTCAGGTCTTAATGCCATGAATTTGGTGAGGTTACCCAACTAAATATCTCCTTCTAGTTAATCCAAAAGATCCCTGAGTATTATTTTCTCCTTCTCCTCTAGATGTTTTCTTTCTTATTTTAAGTATCTCGGGTAAACTGATTCCCCTGGCAACAACTACTCATTTATAAGCATTTTACTAGGGTTTTATCAAACAAAATTCCATTTTTGTCCTGACCAATATCATGCATTTTGCATTTATATTTTAACATTCCTATTTTCAGTTACCCCGGCCATATTTCTTTTATTAAAGGTAGCATTTTCTTTTTCCTACTTTTCAAGAAATGGCCAGTCTACCTAAATCATGTTAAAAGTGTGATCAAGCACATTTGTTTATTTATGGGAATCCCCATTTTCCTATTTTTACCCATACATAATGTACTTACTTATTTTATATTTCATGCTATTTTAATGTTATCATTATTTTCTTGCTCAGTTTCAATATATTTCTTCTCACAGAAAATATACATG
The DNA here is from genome assembly GCA_030737815.1 of Allium fistulosum. Classification (NCBI taxonomy): domain Eukaryota; kingdom Viridiplantae; phylum Streptophyta; class Magnoliopsida; order Asparagales; family Amaryllidaceae; genus Allium; species Allium fistulosum. Next base: position 171,183,695 of record CM060906.1, on the reverse strand, counting down.
TGTATAGGTATATAAATATTTATTTTATTTAATTTTTCCCCTGTTTCACAGAAAATATGTTTAAGCACATATTTCATTTTTAACTTGGGTTATGCTTCAGTTACATTCCAATGCCTTAAATAAAGAATTTAATCCTTTATTTTAAATATTTAATTTGATCAATGATTCACATTTCAAGATCATACCTGAAATGCTTCCTTCCTTTGTTTATTTATTTTATTATCATCATTATATTATTATTATTTTTTTCAGAAATTTTTTAAATCTCTTCCTTGTGCCATTTCCAGTGTGCATGTGCACACATATCCCTGCACATCATTCAATTCAGAAACTCCATCAACATTTGATCCAATATATATATATATATATATATATATATTTTAAAACTGAATTGTTTTAATTTTTTTCCCTAAAATTTTTTGGGGCATTTCATTCACCCCTCCTTTTAGAAATTGTGTCCTCACATTTTTTTTTTCCTCTTAGTACTTGTAACAAGCATTCACTGACTTTGGAAACATTTATTAAGCATATGCATAAACAAACATATTCAATCATATCAACCATGCATATTAAATTTTCCAGAAATTAAAAATTACCTTTAATTTGCAAAAAGCTTAGGGTAATCCATCCTAATCTTATCTTCTAGCTCCCATGTACAATCATTAGGATCAACACTCCATTGGACCTTCACTAGTTTCAAAATTTTGCTCCTCAATTTCTTTTCTTCTTTAGCTAAAATCCCTACTGGTTCCTTTTCATAAACCATATTAGGATTTATTTGAATTTGGGTAGGCTTTTCCAGAATTTCTTCTTTATCATGTACCCACCTCCTAAGTTGTGACACATGAAAAACATTATGCATTGCTTTCATTTCCTCTGGTAATTCCAATTTGTATGCTAAAGAACCTATTCATTCCAGAATTTTATAGGGTCCAACATACCTTGGTGTGAGTTTACCTTGTTTACCAAATCTCAAGACTTTCTTCATAGGTGAAATCTTGATGAAAACAAAGTCTCCTATTTCATATTCCACCTGCTTTCTCTTCCTGTCTGCAAATTTCTTTTGCCTATCTTGAGCTGCTACTATTCTTTTTCTTATTAACCCAATTTTCTCTGTAGTTTCTTTTACATATTCAGGTCCTAGAACAGCCCTTTCTCCTGTCTCTACCCAGCATATAGGTGATAAACATGGCTTGCCATATAAGGCTTCAAATGGTGCCATCCCTATGGTGCTTTGATAACTGTTATTGTATGTGAATTCTGCTAAATGGAGGTGGTCTTCCAAGTTGCCTTCAAAGTCCAGTGCACATGCTCTCAACAAGTCCTCTAAGACTTTGTTCACCACCTCAGTTTGTCCATTTGATTATGGATGGTAGGCAGTGCTTAAGCACAATTCACTCCCCATGGCCTCTTGAAAACTTTTCCAAAACCTTGAGGTGAAGATGGTATCCCTATCACTCACAATGGTTTTGGGAATGCCATGCAATCTCACCACCTCTTTCATGAATATTTGAGCCAATTTTGGAGCATTTCTTTCTGATTTAACTGGGATAAAATGTGCTACTTTAGTTAGCCTATCCACTATTACCCATATACTTGTGTTTCCTCTCTTAGATCTAGGCAGACCATCTATGAAATCCATAGATATATCCTCCCACTTCCACTGTGGTATACTAAGGGGTTGCAACAGTCCTGATGGCCTTTGTGTCTCTGCCTTGACTTGTTGGCAAGTCACACACTTTGCAACATGTTTGGCCACATCTGACTTCATTCCCTTCCACCATAGATTTCTTTTCAAATTTTGATACATCTTGGTACTGCTTGGGTGTATGGAGTACTTACTCCTATGGTATTCATTTAATATTTCCTCCTTCAATTCTATGTTTTCTGGAACACATATCCTATTCTTGTTCCTTAAATAACCATCTTTATCAACTTGATAATTTATTACTTCTTCCCCTTTTAATAAGAGCATTTTCTTTTCCAATAGGTTTAGGTCTTGTTCCTGCATTTTCCCAACCTTTAGAAGTAAATTTGATTGCAGAGATACCATACTCAATTTCCCTTTACTTTCATCTTCTTCAATGGGTACCATTTGTACCTCACTGTTTGCCTCAATTTCCAAATCAGTAAGTATAGACAGATCCTTAAACTCTTCCATCATCAACATGGCCACTTTAGCATGTTGTCTACTCAAGGCATCTGCAACTTTATTTGCCTTACCTGGTGTATAAAGTATATCTAGGTCATAGGCAGCTAGGAACTCCACCCATCTATGTTGCCTCATGTTAAAATTTTTTTGTGAGAATAAATATTTCAGTGCCTTATGATCAGTGTACAAAATAAATTTGGCACCTAACAAATAATGTCTCCAAAGTTTCAAGGCATACACAACTGCTGCTAGTTCAAGATCATGGGTTGCATATCTTGTTTCATGTGGCTTTAATTTCCTAGATGCATAGGCTACCACCTGGTCTTGCTGCATCAACACAGCCCCTAGCCTAGAGCCACTTGCATCAGTATACACAATTAAGTTTTCATTTCCTTCTGGCACCCTCAATACTGGTGCATTAATTAAAGCTCCTTTTATTTTGATAAAAGCTTGCTCACATTTTTCTGTCCATACAAAGGCTTGGTTCTTTCTAGTTAAATTGGTAAGTGGTGATGATATTTTTGAAAAATCTTTTATAAATCTCCTATAATATCCTGCCATCCCCATAAATGATCTCACCTCACTTACTGTGCTAGGCCTTTTCCATGCTTGGATAGCTACTACCTTATTGGGGTTTACTGAAATTCCTTTGGCATAGATAAAATAACCAAGAAAATGTACTTCTTCTTTCCAAAATGCACATTTTGAAAATTTTTCCTTTAAATCATTTTCTCTTAATCTTGACAAAACTAAATGCAAATGATTTTTATGCTCTTCCACTGTTTTGGAATAAATCAAAATGTCATCAATAAAAATCAGTACAAACTTGTCTAAATAATCTCTGAATATTCTATTCATTAAATCTACAAAATATGAAGGAGCATTTGTCAAGCCAAATGGCATAACCATAAATTCATATAAGCCATATCTGGTGTTAAATGCAGTATACTTAACACTTGAGTCTTCAACCTTCATTTGATGAAATCCTGATGCTAAGTCTAATCTAGAAAATATTTTAGCTTCACTGAGTTGGTCAAAGAGATCATCTATTCTAGACAATGGGTATTTGTTCTTGATGGTTACTTTATTTAGTTCCCTGTAATCTATGCACATTCTCAAAGTACCATCATGTTTTCTTACAAACACTACTGGAGCACCCCAGCTGTGCAGTTAAAGCGCTCGGTAGATTCAAAGCGGTGGAGGTGCAAAAAATCATAGCGGGGATACAGCGAGGATATAGCGGGATATAGCAGATGACTCTAAAATAGCATATAAAACTCGTACTAAATGTTTTTACTAATATATAAATGGTAATTAAATGAAAAATTATCATTCAATTGAATTATAATTAATATATAAATAATTTTAAATAAAAACATGTGCGAATGTACTTTAAATAAACGTAAAAATGTTATATAACATAATTGAATTTAGTAAAATATTAGAGTATTTTCATTTCTGAAAATATATTAAAAATTAAATCAAACAAATTAGTTTCATATTTTTTATAATGTATAAATCCAATTTTTCAATTCATTTTATTAAAGAAGATATAGCGGAAATAACGAAATATAGCGGGAATAACGGGATATAGCGGAAATAGCGGGGCTTAAAGCGGAAAGGCTATATTTTGGGGCTATATGGAAAAATCGTAGCGGTAGAAATCCGATATGAGATATAGCGGGGTTATAGCGGGGTAATAACGGGGCATTAACTACACAGCACCCCAGCATGAATTACTTGGCCTTATAAATCCTTTGCCTTCTAATTCTTCCAACTGATTTTTCAATTCCTTCAACTCACTTGGCCCCATTATAGTGGTTTTCTTGGCACACATATCCCTGCACATCATTCAATTCAGAAACTCCATCAACATTTGATCCAATATATATATATATATATATTTATTTTTAAAACTGAATTGTTTTAATTTTTTTCCCTCAAAATTTTTGGGGCATTTCAACTTGATTCTATTTCAAACAAATCCATTTCATTTATTAATTAACTCAATTAGTTCATTTATTTAATTTATTTTAAATCTTAATTTCCACCCTCAATTTATCTCGAGTTTATTTTATTAATAAGCAATATACACAAAACAGTTTTTCATAAGCAATTAGTAAGGTCTCCATATTAATTCAATTGCTTTTACTCGATTTTTATATCATCCTATCCAGATCGGAACGATTTCCACTACATTCAATTTTATTTGTAATCCAAACAAACTCGTATCCATTGTAATTGATTCAAAAATCAATTTTATCTACTTCTATTAATCCATAGAATTTTTATTTACTTCCATTTACGTCGAACGACCAATTTATGCAATTCGACGACATCCATTCAAACAAACAATTCCAAATTAGTTTACTTTCACTTTCAAGTCAATATTTGATTTTTATTACAAAACTCACTTCATTACCTATCTTGAGTTCAATTCTATTTTGTAATTCAAGTTTGGATTTCTATTTCATTTCTAAAATACAAAACAATTTTATTTTGGCTTATTTAGTCCACTTTTAAAATTTTCACGCTTACATCCATTTACACTCAATCGTATTCATCTTTCATTTTTAGTTCAGGATCTTACCTTTATTAAGCCAAGTATACTTTATTTCAAGCGTTTAAATTCTTTTGATAAGCCATCGAAGTTTATTTATTCAAATTTTATTAAGTAAGAGCTTAATTTTATTTAATTGGTTTATCTTTCTAACTTTATTAACTTTTTGCAAGTTAATTTCATTCCAGGAAATTTTTAAACTTTATAAATTTCCAAACCTGTTTATAATCCATAACATTTTAAAACCAATTCCAGGGTCTTCAATAATCACTTTAGTATTTCAAAAATCGTTTGAAATCAATTAATTATATCCAAAATTCTTTGGTAAATTCAATTATCTTTTTGAATTTCAAAATCAAACCCAGTTTTGCAAACAATTCTGATTTAAAACAATTTGGTAGCAATTTCTCTCTTGGAAACTCGAAAATGAACATCGATGATGCTGCAGTCATCACCGTAGTTATTTTCCAGCGACCCAAAAGAGTTCAATGCTTTTATTTCTTTAAAAAAACGATTCAAATATTTTCAAATTTCCAAATCTCTCCAGATTTCAAATCCAATTCAAAATATTTTCGAATAATATCACCATTATTTCTCCAAAGCCTTTGAAAACTATTTTCAACCCAAGGAATTTAAACTCCCCAAAATTTCAAATTCCAAATCTATCTAATTTAGATTCAAACATTACTCTGGAATTTTTATTTCAATTTTAATTATAAATCACATTTATATTTTACATTTACAAATTCCATTCTGTTATATAAATTTATTCCTTAATTTTGGTTGAATTTTCAGTTCCTTATTCAATTTCTACATTATGATAATAATTTAATATTATCATTTTCTAACAACCAAGCAACCATATATATCTATAATTATTTCTGAAAATTATTTCTTTCATATATAAAAATAATTTGGGTAAAATTATTTCATTTACCTATTTTAAAACAATACTGTGTCGAATTGTTCTATTAAAGTATTTAGAGATCCCTACCAATAACGTTAATTACTCGTATTGACCAGAATCCATAAACTACTCAATAAACCAACCAACACAATATAAAACCATTTTATATTCACTAACAAATACGCGCTCTTATCTATTAATACACTCAAACTCATTCTAGAGTACTACAGACTCTATTTCAATGAGTAATCCCACCAGAGCCAAGGTTATCGCCAGACCCGGCTCTGATACCACATGTGACGTCTCGATTTTTCCGAAGCCCGAAAAATCGAACCATCAGGATTAAAGAAGAAAGAGGTAGAAGAAGAAAATAGAAAATCAACATCAGAATCTCATAATCGCAGCGAAACAATATATAATATATAAATGACTGATCTTTACACAAAAAGAAACTATATCTGTTTTATACATTACATCATCAGAGTACAACAGAATCAAACAAATATTGGACAGTTATATTAACTTGTCCTCACAAAGCTGACTATACAGCCATACTAAACAGCGGAATATACTTCAAATACGAGTGATACGTCTCGCCATTCAGCTCGTCTCCTGAGCTCCACAGCATCCAATCCTGTATCTGTAATACTCGGTCTGACCCGAGCATTATAATAAAATAACACCGGAGTTAGTCTGGAAAACCAGCGTGAGAAAACACACTCAATTGGATTATTATAGTTTTCCAAAACCCTTTGAAATCAAAAGGAATCTCGTAAGACCACGCCACAAATAAATATGTCGGGTTTTTACCTTACGTTAGCCAAAACACTTTTTATCAAATCCGTCTGATATTATAATAGTCTATAGAAAGTAAAATAGAATCTAGCTGAAATGCTTGCTTCTCACGTTTCAGCAATAGTTGGGCACAATCAAAACCGTACAGGTGCGTAGGGAGAATGGATTTCCATCAATGACTAGGCACTGGGGTACCACCTATCATAGTACCTAGTCTAGATCAACGTACCGAGGACCACGCCCGATCCCCTGCAACACAAGACCGGAACTACCTAAGGGTAATTCCGAGTAAGATCACCCCATAGTTGGGATCAGCAACCGCACCACTAAGCCGAATATAAAAGGGACCTCTAGACAGGGATGACCTCACCCTAATGGGCACTACCCACATTGCCTTGCTGCATATCCCTTGATTTTCAGTCATTCCTGGTTGATGAGGCTCGAGGCTAAGCGTTACCTTTAGAGAACATATCCCTTAGAATGCCCACCGTCCACCTGACGATGTTCCGAAAAGCATTCATCCATACAAGTCCGTTACGGGTTCAAACGGAACCGAAGGCACCATTCCATCTTCGATTTCAAACTCGTTTCCCCACGAAAACATACAAACCGGATCGAAGTGGTTTTCGAGAAATTAATCTCAATCCCGGTCTCTTCGAAACGATCAGCGCATTGGCCAATATTGATAGTCGGTTTTTTAACTATCAATTAACATCCACAAACATCCATCAAACAATAAATAATTTTCCAAATTATTTATTTACCTCACAAATATCTTCGCAAGATATATTTCCATTTTCAACCCCTTTGAAAATGGTTTCAAAACCACCTTTCTCCCACGAAGTAAATTTCCTAAATATTATTTATTTCCATTGAAAATCACCAAGTCCAAACACTTTAGATTTCTAAAATAATTTTAAATACTATATTATAAAATATACTTTAAACACAACATTTAAATTAAACTACTTTATTCAAAGATATATATACTTTAAGAATATCTAAACAAAGCTACTTAATAAAATATAAAACTAACTTTATCTTTAAAACATGATACCCATTAACCTTTAAATAATTACTACAAAATAAATTTGAAAAATACTTACTTTAAAATTTAAACAATTTAAAAATAATAATTTTCCAAACATACTTTGGACTATAACTTATACTTAAGAATTTGCTTTGAAACGTACTTTAGATTTTAAAAATAACTTAAAACAGTTTATTATAAAATATACTTTGAACATTTTAAAAATAATAAATTTTCTAAAACCTTTCTTTATAAAAAATTTTTAAAACCTTTAACTTATACATAAAAGTCTCCATTAAAATATACTCGGTTTTCCAGTGAAACACACTTCCATTTCCATACCTTTAAAAATAAATCACTATTTATTTTTAAACAAATTCCCATTCCTTTATAAAATTCCCACCGTGCAATTTATACTTTAAAATATCCACAGATATCCATTTCACTTTATAAACCCAGTTTATAAATTTCACAGTCTCATCTTTCTTTTAAAATTCCAATTTCCAAATGCTTAAATCAATTTTCAAATTGATTTCCAATTTACTTCACATTGAAATAAGTTCCTTTAATTACACTTTTTTTTTCAAACTTTTTAACTTCAGATTTTTAATTCTTAATTATGATTTAAAATCTTTTAACTGAAAATACAAATTCCAGATTTCCCAAATTCCTTTTCCTTTCCTTTTAATTAAATTTTAAACCTTGAATTCCAAAGTAAATTCTTTATTTCTTGATATAATATCACTTAAGTTTAAAATTTAATATTTCTCTGTTCATTAAAAAAAATTCCCTTTCCCTTACTCGGAATATATTTATTAAAATTTTAAAATCACTCTTATTCTTTCCCAATTCATTCTTTAATTTATTCAAAATCTCTAGAATTATTTTACTTAAAAATTCTCCCTTTATTTTCTTTCAAATATCCACTTCTATAGATTTTGATAACTCAGTATACAAAATATATTAAATCAAACCAATGCATCCATCATTTCCAATTACCAATGTAATCTATCACAGATCACCAAATATATCATATCACAGAATAATAAAATAATCTAAATAAATATGAGGAATCCAGTTGGATCCTTCCAACCTGTTTACCTGCATCCACAGATGTTAGCACAATACCAATTCCACTTCGAGATGGAATATCGCGGTATATGGGATTAATATAATATCATCCGCAATTATGCGGCGCATAGGGTCTCATCCGCTATATAGTGCGGGAAATCAATCACTCCAATATATATATACTATATATAATATACCACGTCCAAACAATTCAATCATTCAACCAAATATTAAATTTAACTATTTAAATTTAAATAACAACCCAGATGAGTGAGATTAACTCACCTTTGATTTTTGATTTGCAATCCATTCCATCATGACTCATTTTCCTTACGATTTCAAACTGTAACATTAGATGATTTTTATTAATATTTGAATTAATAATTAATTATTATTTAACAAATTTAATTTACTAATAATTTAATTTAATTAATACTAATAATTTCCCTTTAAAAAAACTTTCAGTAACCAAAATAAATCAAATAAGTTTATTTAACAATTTAATCACCAAATCCATTGTTTAAATAAACTAGTAGATTTAAAAATGAATACATGTATATATATATTTCATTTCTCATTCAGAAACTACATAAGTATATTTACAAAAATAATCCATATGGGTTTTTTAAAAAAATCAAAACTTCCTATAAATTCCTATCTTTCAAAACTTTATCTATATATAAAAATCTTTCTATATATAAAAAGAATTTGTATATATTTAAATTAAATTAAGATTAGCTTAACATTTTAAAAACCGTTTAACAGATAAATTTCCCTCTTTACTGTATATATAAATATATATAAATCTTGAACTTGAAGAACAAATAGTTTTGTATGCTTTATTGTAATCAATTTTTTTCCTGCTTCCCATGAATATATTCTGAATAAAAGAGTTTTATTTTTTATTTATTAAATCAAATTTACCAAAACTGGGATTACCTCACTGCCTCCGGTCGAACTCGAGATTCTCAAGCCTTCATCACTTCGCCTGTTAGAGTACGATCGCCCACGAAGGTTCGCCACCGCCCTAAACGACCACATCCATACAACTAATCGAACGTAGTCGCAATCGTTCCCCTCCATCGAAGTTCGCGACTCCACCACATGCGATGTCGCGTGCTGACGAGCACGACTTCATCCAATTTGTTCAACGTTGTGGCCTCCCCTTCGTCTTGCTTCGACCCTCACGAGATATCGCGATTCGCTTAAACCCTAGATTTCGAACGAAGAAGAATTGGGGTAGCTGGGTTTATAACGAGACACTGCGTTTGATTTTGACTTTCGAATCGAGTAGTGGAAGAGGGAAGTTCAATTTTGATTTTCGTTTGAACGAATAACTTGAAAGGGAAACGCCGTTTTTATTTTGCTCTCCTTTGATTTGAACCCAGGGAAATAAGTTTAAATGTGATATTGAATAGAAAGTGGCGTGCAGGAGAAGATTAGCCACAGTGATTTGAAAAGAGGTGAGAAAGTTCTGGTGTGAAGATGTTTGACTATTCAACAACAAACAATATATATAATATTATTTAAATTTAAATGTCTCAAAATCGCAACTCAAAATTTTGACATCCTATCGAAGTGTGCCGCCAAGCGTTTATAATGTTATACCCCTGTTTCGAACGCAATGGAAAAGGTTTCGAGTCCTAATTCGATCGTATGGAGAAGATAGCTTTTTTGGACTCAGTTATTATATTGAATTTTCAATATAGATTTCAGTGCGTTTATATATCGTACGTTCACACAACAACTCCGATCACCACGAAATTTGAAATCCGATAATAATACAATATTACGGATTCAATGAAACTGGTTTCGTCAAAATCCGAGACTGTGCCTTGGAAGGCTATTTTTAAATATCGATTTAAACAATATATTTTCAAAACTGAACAAAACACCTTTAAATTCAATTTTAAAAGTGTTATTACCTTCAGTATTATCAATATAAATTTTACAAGCCTTCAATTTATTTTTAACAGGCTTAAAATCCAAGATTCACTATTTTACCCAATTTCCAATTATTAAATTCAATATTTAATTATCCAATAAATAGAGATATTTGAAATTTAAGTTAAAATTAACCTTTTAAATATTTAAAATCAATTAAATATCCCAATTTCAAATATCTAAAAATTTTGGGTCGTCACATTATAACTCTATAAATAATTCTCTAAGTAATTAAGCTAAATTAAACATTATTAATTTCAAGTTAATTATATCTAACTTTACAAGTTAATTAATTTCTACTTACCTAATTAATTTCTAAATTTTTTTAATTTTTTTTGATTAACTTATATCTAATCATTAGTTAACAACCCAAACTTATCTAATTAATGATCCTTAAATTACAAATTAATTTACCCTTAATTAATACCCTTAATCCTAAATTAAGTAATTTAAAACCCTTAATAACCTTATTAATTAAATTCTAAATTAATTTACTTATTAATTTAATGAAATCTCAAATCATTAAATCTAAATTAGCTTTTAAGAAAATCATTTCCTTTATTAATGATATTATCATCATTTTCAAAAGCTTTTGGAAACACTTTTACATTTAAATTTACATTTGGATTTCATTTCAAATTAAAGATTTGAAATGATTAACAATTTTAACTTTAACAAATTTAAACCAGGTTAAAACTTTTTAAAATCAAATGTTAAAGAAACATTCATCATATAAGAAGTTTATATAATTGGTTTAAACAAAATCATTTAAATTCAAATTCATTTAAAAATATACCTTACCCCTTTAAGTTGTTTAAATATTTTAAATTTTATAAACTTCTTTTTTTTCTTTCAAACTAGGATTAAAAAGAAAATTTGAATCCCATCTTTAACTTCTGATTTCAAACTTTGTTTAAAAATCCTGTTTTAAAATTTAAAACCAGTTTTAAATTTAAAACAGATAGGTTTTTAAAGAAAACCTGTAACAAATCAAAATGACCCGAGGCCAACCTAACTTACTTCAAGTCACAAACCTTCATACTTCGGCCAACCCTTCAAATTTCTTGAGTACAACTCTGCTCAAAACCCAAAAAAAAACATCACCAGAAAATGTGCACAGTGCACATGCACCGACCATCCACCAATCTCCGATCAACCATGATGACCTAAACAAGTCATCGATCACCATCACATCTCACTACGATCATCAGATCGTTACAACACACTCGAAATCAAATTTGAGCCTCACAACCAAAACCTGGAACAAGTAATGGAAACCACCACCAAACCTATCAGCGCCTCGTCCTCGAAGCTCTGACCACCGGAAACTCTACAACCTCGGCCATGCCCTCGTCAACCCACCAACTTTCAACACCCAAAGCCTCGTTGCACTCGATCCACTGAGGAAGTCGAACCAAAACAAAACTCAACCCACATAAAAACTAGGGTTCTAAACTTAATCGAACAATCTCCATCGCCACAGTGATGCTGATCAACTTCTGGCAATTTTTCCATCATCTACGATCACTCCTCCATCATCACCCAAGATCCCGACCTCTCCAAACACTTGGATCACCAAAAAACCTAAAATTTCATTTCCAGTTCATCCCAAAACTGCACCTTCATTCCCAAACTAAAAAGCCTGATTTAAGTTTTAAAAATCATGTTTTCGTTTATATATTCAATCTATAATACTGAATTTATAAATTACAATGTTTGAGTTTTGACTTATATTTACATGCACTGTTGTTTTTGGTTTTACAGAGACACTCAGGCTTTAATTGGACTAAATTAAATTTTTAAATATTAATCTGAGATAAATCAAACAACTTTGGCTTGTAAATTAAGTCCTAACAATAATTGATTCAAGAGAATATGAATTTTAAATCAAAAACAGTAAAACTGGAATTATAAACAGAGAGTATTCCTATGTAACAAGCATGCATACCAATCATCGATATATATACATAACATACTTCACAATACATATTCATTTCTACACACTAGCATGCAACTAAATTTTTACTTTAAATTTTAAAAGTGAAGTTACTCACAGATTAGTTTAAAAAGTTAGTTTACTCACCTGTGAAAATAATTTGAACAGAGAACAACTTCTTTGTTGAAAAGCAAAACTGCTAGCTTGATTTTCTGGTAAATCTTCTTGCTAAATGATGTTTAAGATTGTATTTGAGTTTGTACAGGGTGATGTTTACCTTTTTCTGGTTTTGCTTAGTTGTGAACGAGCAGGAATAAGAATAGATGTATATATAAAGAGAAGAGTTTTTTTTATAGGGGTAGGAGTTTTCTGGTGCAAGCTTAATCTCTTTGGTCAGAGATATTTCTTTGACCAACAAGATTTTTTATTCTTCTTTTCAAAGCTGAAATGATGTACAAAGGCTACGAAATGAATTTGTGTTTGTGCTAGAAATGATAGTTTTTAATGCATGTCTCCTTACAAGTTAACATACTTATCCTGTTTCCTTTGTATGTACATAGATTTTTGTATTTGCCTTGCATATCTATACTCTCAGCAAACATACATTCCTTTGCCTACTTTTATTTATACCCTTGTGCTTAATTTAAAATTGTTATAGTTATTGGTATATGTTTATCTTATGTTGCATACACACAAAACCAACTTATATACTTATTTTTAACATAAATCTTTATTTTTATTTCCATTTTAAGCTTAAACTACCAAATACTTAATCTATAGTCATAGTTTTTTTATTTAATTAGATTAGATGCTTATTAAAATAATATTGCCAAAATCCCGGTTCGTCACACGAGATTTCAGTCGAGATTTGAATATCTCGGCCGAGATTCACTATCAAGGAAGCAAAGCAATAATTAAAGAGGATATAGAAAAGTCAAAAGGTATGATTAAAGTCAACAGACGCAGATGCAGAGGTGGAGGCAGAGGCAAAAGTTGATCAACAAAGGTGCTGATTATTCAAAACTATAAAAACAACTTTGATATAAATAACTCTATACCAAAAAATAAAATAAACATAAGAGGTTGTCGAAAATAATCTCAAGTAAGGAGGGTGCAAACTATTACATAAAAGGTAACACAATAAATATTTGTCAATCTTCAATGTATATAGGAACTAAATCTTATGATTTATGAGACCTCATCAATCAAAATTTGACGATTCACTAATTACATGGGGCATTTTTTTGATGAAATTACATGGGACATTTGAAACATGTTCAACTTAATAATTAGTGAAATATACATCATATTTGACAATTCATTAATTGCATAGGGCATTAAAAATATGCTATATAAAGATTTCTAACTTTATATTACGTAAAATAAAAGGGTAGTATAATCTTGCGTTATTGGTATTATTAATTCATTTTTAAGGCGATAAAGTTATTCGGTTGAAGAATATACATGGCAACTTTTAAAAAAAATCAATATGACAACCAAAAATCTAATTGAAGTTTCATTAATTAGGAAAAGAGCATGAACAAAAAAAGGGAAATATAGAAGCCTATGTATGTAGCCTTCCGAGAAAATGTATCACATATTTGTCATTTTATTAATTACTTCTACTTCAAAATGAGAAGTTATAAATGCATTGAAGATGAGTTTCCCTCCAACACCTAGAAATTAGTTGACACTAATGTAGGATAATTAACTGCAAAATTTGATTACACTGCAAAAAATTACTGTCATTGAATGATTATGTTTGTTTATTAGTGAAAAAGAATATTGATTAAAAAAGAATGAAATTTTGTCATATCCATTTTATACTGTATAGAAACATACCCATTCAGGATAGTTGTGCTTGAATTGTATTTTAGTTTATTTGCATACCCAAAAGTTTTATAGTTCCAGCTTCCAGACATTATATTCAACTATTACAAAGTATATTAATTTGTAAATCTTATGAACTGCTAAAATTTGAAGAAGAAAAAAGTTACCATGGTGTGATCCATAATGCGATATGAACTCATGTTATGAGAAGAGCGATCCCAGCCCATGCAATCCATTATCATTGTAATAGCCCGCTTTTTCGTACCCCTTGAATAGACACTAATCTCCATCTATTTACTCAAGGTGAACGAAAAACCGAACCATTAGGGTTTTAAAAGAAGAGGTAGAAGAAAAAATAGAAGAAAAGAAAAGAGAAAGAAGAAACAAAAGAACAACATCAGAACAGAGACAATATCAGAATCTCACATATCGCAGCGGAACAATATATAATAGATAATTACTAGCCTTTTTAAAACAAAGAACTATATCAGTTTATACATACATCAATCATCAGAGTCAATATACAACAATGGACAGTTATATAACTTGTCCTCATATAGAATACACAGCGGAATAAATACTATCAGATACAAATACTACGTCTCGCCATCCAGCTCATCTCCAAAGCTCCAGAATATCCAGAATATCCTGATAATATAACTCTAGGCTGCCCGTGTGGAAATTGGTGGGCACCCAGAGTTTAGAAGGGAACAATAAACTCCGAGTCAGTCATGGTGACTAGTGTGAGATCGTAAAACAGTTTATCTTTAAAATAAACAACAGAACAACTTTAAAGTAATTTCGCAATGCTTTTGAAAAATGAAACTACCATAAGACCTCCCACCACACACACAATGCAAACGCAGAATTGGAGGAGATTTCTTCTTATGATAGTCAAACATGCTTACTACGCAAATCATCTTGATATTATTATTAGTGCATAGTGCAGAAAACATTTCGAAAGTATAATATTAATCTCAGCCAGCATAGACATTTCGAACTATGCCTACTATAGCTACCATTTAAACAGTGGGGCGCCACCATAAGTAAATGGCAGGTTCTACAACTAATACCGTACAAGGTTCGTATTGGAGAAATGGATTTCCAACAAATGGTCAGGCTAAGGAACTTCCTTTCCTTCTGCCGAATAGGATCGCCTCTGGCTGGACGTCCCGAGAGACAAACTGCTCTCTGCCAAACAAGGCCGGGTTACCCCTGTAACAGGTAACTCACGAATATGTCATCACCCGGTCCTTTGGGACCTTTATCCGAGCGCTCGATATCCAACATCACACATCATAAAGAAAGTGTATCCACATGAGTAAGTATCTGGGCTCCATACCATGATACCACCCCTTTCCAGAAGGAAATGACATACCCTAAAGGGCGCGACCCTCATAACCTTGCCGCAACATTCCTGTTTCGACCATTTCCGGGGTGTGAGGCTCGACGAAGTCTCGTCCACAAAGCTACGCTTTCTCAAAAAGCCCTGCTTCGGGTCCAACAAAATGATCAACCTATGATCACAAAGATATAAGATCAAACAAATGATCATATCACAAATGATCAAACACTGATCATTTCACAGCAACACTCAGTATGCCACGTTACCAAATTGGGATATATCGCTGATAAATTTCAACTACATAACCTCTGAGCTCGTACGTCTCAGAGAAGGGTGTTAAGCTAAGAGAATAAATTCTCCGCCACCAACAGATATGTATTTGAAAGAAATCAGCTTTATATCTCAAAGTGTAATGTCAGACACACAATCCATACAAGTCTGTTCCGGCATCGAACAAAACCGAAGGCACTTCTCACGAAGCCCTTGCATTTCCGGATAATTTTCAATCACGTCAGGACTTCCCGTCACTAAGGGTGATAAAACCTCTAAACCGGAGATCAGCCGATGTAGAGTAACTCGACGGTAATCCTTCCGTTTTCAAAAATATCCGGTCTTCAACACCGGTCTTCAAATGCAATTCATAACGACGTATCACATATTCGGAATGGGTTATACGACCCCATGGTCCTTTCCCGGCTAACCCGAATAGTGAGCGCTTATTCAAAAATAAGTGTGGCATTCAAATTCATCCAATTCACAACAAATACCTATCTAAAGTTAATTATTGATAGTCGGTTATTTAACTATCAATAAAGATGCGCAACATCATCAGATTTCAAATAATTTTCCCAAATTATTTTATCTTCCAAAATATCTTTACTAGATATAAAATTTCCACACTTAACCGTTTGAAAACAATTTCAAATCAATTTTCACATTTCATTTTATCTTTGAAGATAAAATCTCAAAACAGTTCATTTCATATTGGAAAAGCATTTCCATACTTATTTAAAAATAAGTATTTCACAAATCATTTATTTTCAACATTTGAAAATATTCGATATACTTAAATCAAAATTAAGTATATATTCATTCTTTAAGGAAATCATTCTCTTTAAACACATTTATTTGAGTCAAAACGAATGTTACATAAAACATCGTTACGACGACTCAAAATCACTAGTATAGGGATTCAAATTTTAGATAGATATATAAATCCCAATACTACACTAAAACATTTCCTTTCGGAAATCATTTACTATAACAACAGTGTTATAGTCCATCATTTCCTTATTCTCTCGAAAACGTCTATTTCAACAATAAATGTTGAAATCTATGATTTCGATAATTCACACGTTTTAAAACATCTTTTAAAATAATTACTTCATTTTATAATATCGCTTTCCCAAAACATATCCATTTTATTTAATAATATATTCACTGTCCAAAATCGTGAATATAACTCCTTAAATTAACTTCTGCAATTCACTTATCAAAATAAGTGATTTCGGATTTATAAACAACGTTTATAAATCACAATTCTATATTTTATAACAATTTCAACTTATAAATTCCTTTTATTATCCAATTCAATTTATAACTCAATTTTCTAACAAAAGTCCATTCTATAAGTTAAACACTTATAATTCGTTTATTTACAAAAATCGTTCTTTTAGGACTTCACAAATCATTTATTCTGTCCTTTATAAAACCCATTTTAACATCATCTAAAACGTCTTTAAAACTCCTTTATAATTTCATCACTTTGATTTATAAAAATCAAATTTTATAAATCTTATATATAGAGCTTTCATAATAAATTCAAAAATCTCTATTTAGACCATCTTATAAATAAATCGACTTTTATTTCAAAAACGATACTTCGGTTATATTTCACTAAAAATTATAGCTTTTAAATTTTACGTTTATAAATCGATTCAAAAATTCCATAAAACGTATATTTTCAAAAATCACTTTAAAAATCCTTTTAAATTAAAAGTCGTCATTTTTACATTTCAAAACTGAATCCGATGATGCAACAACACCAATCAATCCATCACAACAGTCAATATCATATATCATCATATGATAACAGAATATATCAAAATATCTGTAAATAATCAATACGGTGAGGAATCCAGTTGGATCCCTCCAACCTGTTTCCCTGCATCCACAGATGTTAGCACAATACCAATTCCGCTCCAGTACGGAATTATCGCGGTATATAGGTTTTATAAAAATCCGCTTACTAACGGCGCAATAGGGTCTCATCCGCTATACGAGGCGGGAAATCATCAATCCAATATATACATATGCCAATATGTATATATTGCTATATATAGATATATATCCTATAATATCTAATATCACATCCAATATAGCAATCATATCAATCAATAGTAACTGCAAAAATTCCACATTCGATTTGAGTGAGAAGATCTCACCTTGATTTTAATTCTGATTTCAGCGTTTATTTCGAATAAAATTAAACACGCGTTTAATTTTACCCGAAATTTTCGCTAGCTCCAAATGGCTTCAATTCAGTTTCATCACGTAGAGCTCGTCAATATGAAGCCAACGCAACTGGTTTCGTAATTTTTCAACCTCGTATGAACAAGATATCAAATTTTAAACATCGCATAAATTAAATTACAATTTAATTTACATTTCTTTTATTTATTTTCACCTAAACCCCATCTGGACCGTTCGTTCCTCCCCAACAAATCACGGCCGTGATCTTCTTCTTCCCTCTACCAGGCAACGCACGCGAATTTGAACCCAACAGCCGCCTTTAAAACCCTAACTGACTCGACTCATTCGACCATCTAGAGAACGATCAAGTGCTGGCATCTCGAAGCTACTTCCCCCACCTACCATCGCCGGCGATCCCATGAAGCTCGGTTGCCCTATTGCGTGGAAAATCGTGCCCGTTCGTGTGACATTCGAACGAGTTTTGCTGTTGATCCACTCGCTTAAAATAGATCATACCCGTATAGATTTCGAGATCTCATCACCCTCTATCGTTTTGTAGTTGAAGATTTTAGCTATAAGTGGATGGATTTGAAACGATTGAGAGGAGAAGTTTGGAACGATTTCGGCCATTGATGTTCTAAGAGGCGGCTGAAGAAAATATTAGGCTTAGGGTTTTATTTCTCAAATTTGTGAAACATTTGTCTATTTATAGAAAATATCGAACACTATTCATTCCGGTTTTCTGAACTCCGATTTACACGCAGTAACTGGCGTTTCTGGGGTTTAACCCACGTTCCGGACTCAATGGAACAGGTTTCGAAAGCTAATTCGATCGTATGTGTGAGATATGACAATAAACGATCAATTTAAATTAAACCGATTTAAATCGATTTCGAGGCGTTTTGGCTTCCCCCGGACAAACGGTAAATCCAAAAATTACGAAATTTGAAATCTTACAATAATATCACATTACGGATCCGATGAAACTAGTTTCGTCGAAATCCAAGACCGTTTGAAAAATGACTATTTTTAACTCGACGTTTTAAAATTAAAACGATATCGATGCGTTTCGAGTTGCCACGGTCAAACGACAACTCCGATGGATACGAAAATTGAAATCCGATAATAACTAACTATTATGGATCCAATGGAACTGGTCTCGTTCAATTCTGAGACTGCTCGAAAATTGGCTATTTTTACAGTCGATAATTAAATATTAAAATATTCGATTTTCACAATTTAACTCCAAATTCAATTTTAAAAGTTCTATAACCTTTCTCTAATTCCAGTATGATTAAATAAAATTTTACAAATCATTTTCAATCATATTAAACTCAATTTTCAATTATCTCTGGAATTTCACTATTTAATTTATCGATTTAATTACCCAGGTAAATCCAATATTCGAAAAATAAATCATTCGACTCCTTAATTCCACTTATTAATATTTAAAATTAATTAAATATTCGAATTTTAGTTATCAAAAATTCTGGGTCGTTACAGACTTCCCCCCTTAAAAGAATTTCGTCCTCGAAATTACAAGTTAGGAAGAAGATACAAAATCCATTAACTTTCCAAAACAAACCGTTCAACTTAGATTTTCAAATCTGTTAAGTGTTTAACTTCTCCAAAATTCATAGTTAACTTCTCACAAAATCCTTACTAAGTTTTCAAATCATAACTTAGTTTTCAAAATTATCAAATTTCTCAAAAATATTCTAACGCCTTAAATTTTCAGAAAATTTCGCCAGCATCTCCTTTGCGCGGCTCGATCCGAAAAAAAAATGACAGTGTATATATATCACAAATATACATCCCATCAAGTGATGAGGCATCCCGTAGGGAAAAAAGTGTAAAAGTACGATATTTAATCCGAGATATGTACCTTATTATTTATTTAGCGAGCGTATACGGCTAATATAGCGCGAAAGCGAGCTCCAAATGCGAAGCAACGCCATCCGCACCTACTAAACACTCAACAAACCATATGAGAACATGTAGATATGAAAATATAGTCAATATACATCATATAGCAACATAATACTACATATGTCAACATAGCAAATGCAAAAACAACAAATGCATTCAGAAGCAACAATGCAACCATCAAACCATCATCATCCAATAAACATCCAACAAATCCATACCGAATCAATATTCATTCATTTCTCATTAATATTCATTGAATTGGTTTTCAATTTACTCACATTTGATTTGCTAATATTGGATTTAACTAACATTCATTCATTTGTTTCCAATTAGTTTACATTCACTAATTTACATTCATGTTGGTTCATTTTCAATTTGAATTTAATCACATAGCTTTCCAATTTGCTAATTCAATTTCATTAATACTTAATGAATTTATACACAATCAACTAACAATCATCAAACAATCAATGCATATTCAACATAACCATTATTATTTGATTTCCATTCAATTTAGTTCAACACCTTTAATTTCAATTGACTTACATTCAATTTATTCAGTTTCTTCAATGAATTAACATTTACATTCAATTGATTCATTAGTTCAATAGCTAATCCATTTCACATTTCATGTTGAAGTTCATTTATATAACTCAAGTTCATATTCATTTAATTCATTTTGATTATTTACTTCGACACCAAAATCAATTCCAATCAACACTTAAGTTATATCCCATTAAACATCGTTTGTTTAACTTAACTTACATTTCCACTTATAAATCCAAATTCAAATTTTAATCCTATTTAACTTTTACCAAGGTCAAATTTCTTCACTTATTCAAAATTCATATTAAATCCAGATTTCATATTCCACAATTTCAACTTAGATTTAATTGATTCACTTATACTTACTTTAATTCAACTTAAAATTTCTTAAGTTAAATTTATTCAATCTAAATTCACAACAAATTGTATAAGTTATCAACTTAATAATATTTCATAAATATGGTATCCCAGAGTCTTACCAACATTTCAAAAACCATTTTTGAAAACGGTTCAAACTATTCTTTGAATTTTCTAAAACAAAACCCAAATTTTCAAAACAATTTCCATTTAAAACGATTTGGCAGCAATTCCTCTTTTGGAAACCCGAAAATGAACACCAACGATGCCGCGGTCATCATCGAAGTTATTTTCCAGCGACCGAAAAGAGTTTAGAGCTTTTCATTTCTCCAAAATACTTTTCAAAACCTTCGAAATTCATTTTCAAATCAAAAATGATTTAAACTTTTCAAATCTCCAAAATTTTCAAATCATTTTCAAAACATTTCCAAATACTTCTCTGGAATTCCATTTCAAATTATAAGTCACATTTATAATTTACATTCTTAAATTTCATTTGTATATGGATTTATTTCTTAACTTTGGAGTTACGATTTAAATTTCTTATTCAATTTCAATGATGATAATTCACTATTATTACTTCCTAACATCCCTGCAACCATATACTATAGTACTTTATAGAAAAACATTTCTTTTCTATACAAAAATAGTTTTGGGCAAAATTATCTCATTTACCCTATTTAAAACAATATTGTGCCGAATTGTTTTATACAAGTGTTTAGAGATCCCTATCGATAGAGTTGTACGGACAATACCGACCAGAATCCATATACCACTCAACAAACCAATCATCACAATATAAAACAATTTTATATTCACTAACAAATACGCACTCGTATCTATTATTACACTCAACTCATTCTAGAGTACTACTGACTCTATCTCTAATGAGTAACACCCAACAGAGCAGGGTTGTCGCTTAACCATATGCTCTGATACCAAATGTAATAGCCTGCTTTTTCGTACCCCTTGAATAGACACTAATCTCCATCTATTTACTCAAGGTGAACGAAAAACCGAACCATTAGGGTTTTAAAAGAAGAGGTAGAAGAAAAAATAGAAGAAAAGAAAAGAGAAAGAAGAAACAAAAGAACAACATCAGAACAGAGACAATATCAGAATCTCACATATCGCAGCGGAACAATATACAATAGATAATTACTAGCCTTTTTAAAACAAAGAACTATATCAGTTTATACATACATCAATCATCAGAGTCAATATACAACAATGGACAGTTATATAACTTGTCCTCATATAGAATACACAGCGGAATAAATACTATCAGATACAAATACTACGTCTCGCCATCCAGCTCATCTCCAAAGCTCCAGAATATCCAGAATATCCTGATAATATAACTCTAGGCTGCCCGTGTGGAAATTGGTGGGCACCCAGAGTTTAGAAGGGAACAATAAACTCCGAGTCAGTCATGGTGACGGGTGTGAGATCGTAAAACAGTTTATCTTTAAAATAAACAACAGAACAACTTTAAAGTAATTTCGCAATGCTTTTGAAAAATGAAACTACCATAAGACCTCCCACCACACACACAATGCAAACGCAGAATTGGAGGAGATTTCTTCTTATGATAGTCAAACATGCTTACTACGCAAATCATCTTGATATTATTATTAGTGCATAGTGCAGAAAACATTTCGAAAGTATAATATTAATCTCAGCCAGCATAGACATTTCGAACTATGCCTACTATAGCTACCATTTAAACAGTGGGGCGCCACCATAAGTAAATGGCAGGTTCTACAACTAATACCGTACATGGTTCGTATTGGAGAAATGGATTTCCAACAAATGGTCAGGCTAAGGAACTTCCTTTCCTTCTGCCGAATAGGATCGCCTCTGGCTAGACGTCCCGAGAGACAAACTGCTCTCTGCCAAACAAGGCCGGGTTACCCCTGTAACAGGTAACTCACGAATATGTCATCACCCGGTCCTTTGGGACCTTTATCCGAGCGCTCGATATCCAACATCACACATCATAAAGAAAGTGTATCCACATGAGTAAGTATCTGGGCTCCATACCATGATACCACCCCTTTCCAGAAGGAAATGACATACCCTAAAGGGCGCGACCCTCATAACCTTGCCGCAACATTCCTGTTTCGACCATTTCTGGGGTGTGAGGCTCGACGAAGTCTCGTCCACAAAGCTACGCTTTCTCAAAAAGCCCTACTTCGGGTCCAACAAAATGATCAACCTATGATCACAAAGATATAAGATCAAACAAATGATCATATCACAAATGATCAAACACTGATCATTTCACAGCAACACTCAGTATGCCACGTTACCAAATTGGGATATATCGCTGATAAATTTCAACTACATAACCTCTGAGCTCGTACGTCTCAGAGAAGGGTGTTAAGCTAAGAGAATAAATTCTCCGCCACCAACAGATATGTATTTGAAAGAAATCAGCTTTATATCTCAAAGTGTAATGTCAGACACACAATCCATACAAGTCTGTTCCGGGATCGAACAGAACCGAAGGCACTTCTCACGAAGCCCTTGCATTTCCGGATAATTTTCAATCACGTCAGGACTTCCCGTCACTAAGGGTGATAAAACCTCTAAACCGGAGATCAGCCGATGTAGAGTAACTCGACGGTAATCCTTCCGTTTTCAAAAATATCCGGTCTTCAACGCCGGTCTTCAAATGCAATTCATAACGACGTATCACATATTCGGAATGGGTTATACGACCCCATGGTCCTTTCCCGGCTAACCCGAATAGTGAGCGCTTATTCAAAAATAAGTGTGGCATTCAAATTCATCCAATTCACAACAAATACCTATCTAAAGGTAATTATTGATAGTCGGTTATTTAACTATCAATAAAGATGCGCAACATCATCAGATTTCAAATAATTTTTCCAAATTATTTTATCTTCCAAAATATCTTTACTAGATATAAAATTTCCACACTTAACCATTTGAAAACAATTTCAAATCAATTTTCACATTTCATTTTATCTTTGAAGATAAAATCTCAAAACAGTTCATTTCATATTGGAAAAGCATTTCCATACTTATTTAAAAATAAGTATTTCACAAATCATTTATTTTCAACATTTGAAAATATTCGATATACTTAAATCAAAATTAAGTATATATTCATTCTTTAAGGAAATCATTCTCTTTAAACACATTTATTTGAGTCAAAACGAATGTTACATAAAACATCGTTACGACGACTCAAAATCACTAGTATAGGGATTCGAATTTTAGATAGATATATAAATCCCAATACTACACTAAAACATTTCCTTTCGGAAATCATTTACTATAACAACAGTGTTATAGTCCATCATTTCCTTATTCTCTCGAAAACGTCTATTTCAACAATAAATGTTGAAATCTATGATTTCGATAATTCACACGTTTTAAAACATCTTTTAAAATAATTACTTCATTTTATAATATCGCTTTCCCAAAACATATCCATTTTATTTAATAATATATTCACTGTCCAAAATCGTGAATATAACTCCTTAAATTAACTTCTGCAATTCACTTATCAAAATAAGTGATTTCGGATTTATAAACAACGTTTATAAATCACAATTCTATATTTTATAACAATTTCAACTTATAAATTCCTTTTATTATCCAATTCAATTTATAACTCAATTTTCTAACAAAAGTCCATTCTATAAGTTAAACACTTATAATTCGTTTATTTACAAAAATCGTTCTTTTAGGACTTCACAAATCATTTATTCTGTCCTTTATAAAACCCATTTTAACATCATCTAAAACGTCTTTAAAACTCCTTTATAATTTCATCACTTTGATTTATAAAAATCAAATTTTATAAATCTTATATATAGAGCTTTCATAATAAATTCAAAAATCTCTATTTAGACCATCTTATAAATAAATCGACTTTTATTTCAAAAACGATACTTCGGTTATATTTCACTAAAAATTATAGCTTTTAAATTTTACGTTTATAAATCGATTCAAAAATTCCATAAAACGTATATTTTCAAAAATCACTTTAAAAATCCTTTTAAATTAAAAGTCGTCATTTTTACATTTCAAAACTGAATCCGATGATGCAACAACACCAATCAATCCATCACAACAGTCAATATCATATATCATCATATGATAACAGAATATATCAAAATATCTGTAAATAATCAATACGGTGAGGAATCCAGTTGGATCCCTCCAACCTGTTTCCCTGCATCCACAGATGTTAGCACAATACCAATTCCGCTCCAGTACGGAATTATCGCGGTATATAGGTTTTATAAAAATCCGCTTACTAACGGCGCAATAGGGTCTCATCCGCTATACGAGGCGGGAAATCATCAATCCAATATATACATATGCCAATATGTATATATTGCTATATATAGATATATACCCTATAATATCTAATATCACATCCAATATAGCAATCATATCAATCAATAGTAACTGCAAAAATTCCACATTCGATTTGAGTGAGAAGATCTCACCTTGATTTTAATTTTGATTTCAGCGTTTATTTCGAATAAAATTAAACACGCGTTTAATTTTACCCGAAATTTTCGCTAGCTCCAAATGGCTTCAATTCAGTTTCATCACGTAGAGCTCGTCAATATGAAGCCAACGCAACTGGTTTCGTAATTTTTCAACCTCGTATGAACAAGATATCAAATTTTAAACATCGCATAAATTAAATTACAATTTAATTTACATTTCTTTTATTTATTTTCACCTAAACCCCATCTGGACCGTTCGTTCCTCCCCAACAAATCACGGCCGTGATCTTCTTCTTCCCTCTACCAGGCAACGCACGCGAATTTGAACCCAACAGCCGCCTTTAAAACCCTAACTGACTCGACTCATTCGACCATCTAGAGAACGATCAAGTGCTGGCATCTCGAAGCTACTTCCCCCACCTACCATCGCCGGCGATCCCATGAAGCTCGGTTGCCCTATTGCGTGGAAAATCGTGCCCGTTCGTGTGACATTCGAACGAGTTTTGCTGTTGATCCACTCGCTTAAAATAGATCATACCCGTATAGACTTCGAGATCTCATCACCCTCTATCGTTTTGTAGTTGAAGATTTTAGCTATAAGTGGATGGATTTGAAACGATTGAGAGGAGAAGTTTGGAACGATTTCGGCCATTGATGTTCTAAGAGGCGGCTGAAGAAAATATTAGGCTTAGGGTTTTATTTCTCAAATTTGTGAAACATTTGTCTATTTATAGAAAATATCGAACACTATTCATTCCGGTTTTCTGAACTCCGATTTACACGCAGTAACTGGCGTTTCTAGGGTTTAACCCGCGTTCCGGACTCAATGGAACAGGTTTCGAAAGCTAATTCGATCGTATGTGTGAGATATGACAATAAACGATCAATTTAAATTAAACCGATTTAAATCGATTTCGAGGCGTTTTGGCTTCCCCCGGACAAACGGTAAATCCAAAAATTACGAAATTTGAAATCTTACAATAATATCACATTACGGATCCGATGAAACTAGTTTCGTCGAAATCCGAGACCGTTTGAAAAATGACTATTTTTAACTCGACGTTTTAAAATTAAAACGATATCGATGCGTTTCGAGTTGCCACGGTCAAACGACAACTCCGATGGATACGAAAATTGAAATCCGATAATAACTAACTATTACGGATCCAATGGAACTGGTCTCGTTCAATTCTGAGACTGCTCGAAAATTGGCTATTTTTACAGTCGATAATTAAATATTAAAATATTCGATTTTCACAATTTAACTCCAAATTCAATTTTAAAAGTTCTATAACCTTTCTCTAATTCCAGTATGATTAAATAAAATTTTACAAATCATTTTCAATCATATTAAACTCAATTTTCAATTATCTCTGGAATTTCACTATTTAATTTATCGATTTAATTACCCAGGTAAATCCAATATTCGAAAAATAAATCATTCGACTCCTTAATTCCACTTATTAATATTTAAAATTAATTAAATATTCGAATTTTAGTTATCAAAAATTCTGGGTCGTTACAATCATTCTAGGAATTGATTGATAAATAGAATCTAGTATTTTCATGGTAGATTAATTTAGCGATATTGATCGTTGGTTAATTTTTTTCAAAAATCTTGATTTGATGAATTTAGATGAAATATAGGAAAGGAACCTTTCTCATTTTTAGAAATAGAAACTTGAAAATTGATGAGTACTAACATAACCGCAGAAAATAAACGAGTATATCTCATACCTACCTTTCTTTTCTTTATTATTAGATGGTTAATTTTGTCCAAAAATCTTGATTTGATGAATTTAGATGAAATATAGGAAAGGAACCTTGCTTATTTTTAGAAATAGAAACTTGAAAATTGATGAGTACTAACAAAACCGCAGAAAATAAACGAGTATATTGTTGTTACGACTACACCCAAGACCACTCGAATACAATCGCAACGCGCAATGCGGAAAAGCCAAATCGTGATAGCTAGTGCAAAACAACCGATTACCTAACTCAACCAAACTCCAACCAATACCAAATAGCCCAACACAAGATCACAACACCAATACAAGCAATATATGAATGCAATAACAATAAGTAAATCACACACGATTTTATAGTGGTTCCACTAACGTTGTGTTAGTGTACATCCACTTGAGAGAGCTTTTATTATATCACCAATAGAAGAGTACAAGAGATTGTTAACAATGATCACAATATTCTAGCAAGAATATAATTTTGTGGAGATTAGAATTGAAGAAATAGGATTTGCCTAAACCCTAGATTTGGAGGATGAAAACCCTTGATTTGGAATTAGATTAGGTTCTGTTTTTTCTACATCAGAAAATAGCACATATACTGTGGTAGGAGACCAAGGCAAATCCCCAAAATGCCCTTAGCTAATGACCCAAAACAGCTGCACCAAGCCCAGGCCCGAAGCCTCTGGAAACGCTATTCAGTCGACTGGTTGGCTCCTACCAGTCGACTGGTCCAGATACTGAATTCTGGATCAGTCCCAGTAGTCGACTGGTGGATGTCATCCAGTCGACTGGTCACTGAAAGGCAGTTTCTGTTTCCAACCAGTCGACTGGTGACTTCCAACCAGTCGACTGGTCACTGCTTCTGCACAGCAGTGCACCAACAAACCTCCGCAACTTCTCCCCCCGAGCTCCGATTCTCCAACCGCTTCCTCCTACGCCAAGCTACTTCCATCCTCTTCAACTCTCCTATATATTGTGTCTCCAAATTTCAACACTCCACCTCGACACTATATCCATCTCCATCGCCAATGGTACCATACCATCACTTCTACCTTTACCAAAGATGAATGCTTCCCCAATGGGTTCCGGCAAGGCCACCCCCCATTGCACTTCATCAACGAGTTCAGGCTACGCCCCCACCCGCCAACAAAGTGTTGAAAATATCCAAATCCAAAACCGTCTTACCAAAGACTTGAACACATAAGAGTGTAAACTAGTGCTCACCTATAGATAGAACCACAAACTCATACCCATACTCTTCCACATCTACAATCAAGCTACTCTCTCACCCGTGCCACCTAGTGGCACCTAGAACTTCTCCAAGCGAATCAAGTTCGAGCAATGCTCAGAACTTCCCAAACGGAAATGTCTTCGTGAACATATCCGCCGCATTATCCTTTGTGTGCACTTTCCGAAGACATACTTGCTTATCCTCATCCATGGCTACCAAGAATGACTCCCTCACTTCAATGTGCTTAGTACGTGAGCTAAACGCCAAATTCTCTGCCAAGTGAATAGCACTTTGGCTATCACATTGAACATTGATGCTATCGTGTCCAATCCCCAAGTCACACAACAAACGCTTCAAATAGAGTGCCTCCTTAGCCGCCTCCACCGCGGCTATCAACTCCGCTTCCGTAGTGGATAAAGCTACTACGGTTTGCAATCTCGATCTCCAACTTATGGTCGTACCACCTAGTGTGAAGACATATCCGGAAGTTGATTTTCTCCTATCCCTATCACTGGCGTAGTCCGAATCACAATAACCAACTAATTTGCAATTCATTCCTCCACTACCACCAAAAACAAGACCATGAGATGACGTACCTTTTAGGTATCTCAATATAAGCTTCACGGCTTCCCAATGCGATTTTCCCGGGTTAGACATAAAACGACTAACCACCCCGATGGCATTTACAATATCGGGTCTTGTACACACCATAGCATACATCAAACTACCAACCGCACTTGCATATGGCACCTTTGCCATATAAGCCTTGTCTTTCTCCAAGATAGGTGAATCCTTACTCGAAAGCCTCACATGCAAAGGTAATGGTGTATTTGACACCTTTGCATTCTCCATGCTAAACCGGCAAAGCACCTTCTTTACGTACACCTTTTGAGTCAATTTCAACTCAAAACGCTTTCGGTCCCTTTCAATCTCCATGCCCAATATCCTCTTTGCTTCTCCAAGGTCTTTCATTTCGAATTCTGACTTTAATTTCAATTTCAACTTGTTGATTTCATTCTTGTCCTTCGAAGCAATGAGCATGTCGTCCACATACAAGAGCAAGTACACCCAACAATCATTTCCCAACTTCTTGAAATAAACACATGCATCTTTGATGCTCCTATCAAAACCACTTTCAAGCATAAAATGATCAAATCTCTTGTACCATTGCCTAGGTGATTGCTTCAACCCATATAGCGATTTCTTCAACTTGCACACCATATTTGACTTACCATTTACAACAAACCCTTGCGGTTGCTCCATGTAAATGTCTTCATCCAAGTCACCATGCATGAAGGCGGTCTTCACATCAAGTTGCTCCAACTCTAAGTTGTGAATAGCAACTATGGCAAGTAATATCCGGATAGAAGTATGGCGCACAACCGGTGCGATTATCTCATCATACTCCTTTCCTTTCCTTTGTGCAAACCCCTTAGCCACTAGCCTAGCTTTGTATCTTCCATCGTCCTTCACCTTGTAAATCCATTTGCACCCAATAGCACGGTTTCCTTTAGGAAGTGGAACCAAACTCCAAGTTTGATTCTTCATCAATGATTGCATCTCATCCTCCATGGCACAAATCCACTTCGAGCTATCACTCGAATTCATGACATCTTCAAGGTCCATAGGCTCATCTTGGACTACATTGAGAGCATAGTCCAACCTATCACAAAAGCTAAGATAGTTCCAATCACCGTATCTTTCGGGTGGCCTTATAGCACGACGACCAACCCGAGTAGCAATATTATCACCCAAACCCCTTTCGGCTCCACCTTGAACCGAATCTTCTCTAGGTTCGTGTACATCACCAACACTACTAGAGGCACCTTGTGGACTATGTGATGTATCATCAACCGCTTTCTCCTCACAAGCATATTCAACTAATCTACTCCCTCTACTACTTGGAAAAAATGTGGTAATAACTTCCTTCTCCTTCGATTCATCACGAACCAAGACCGGAATATCCGATGAGCTTTCATTCTCCTTGAACATAGCCGACTCATCAAAAGTAACATGACGAGAGTTGATTACCTTCTTCGTTTCCGGATTCCAAATCCGATAGCCTTTCACTCCATCCGTATAGCCAAGCAAAACCCCTTTGAAAGTTCTAGGTTCAAGCTTATCATTTCCCAAATCATGCACATAAACCGGACTTCCAAAGACACGAAGATAGCTCAAGTCAATACTCTTTCCCTTCCACACTTCCTCCGGAATTTTTTTGTCAATAGCCGAGCATGGAATTCGATTAATAATATGCACCGCGGTTGACAAAGCTTCGGCCCAAAATCCCTTAGACAAACCCGATGTCAATCTCAAGCATCGAGCTTTCTCTAGTAGAGTATGATTCATCCTCTCCGCAACACCATTTGATTGCGGATCTCCTGGTGTAGTAAAATGTCTCCGAATGCCATGATGCTTGCAATACTCCAAGAATTCTCCAGAAACATATTCTCCGTCATTGTCGGACCTAAGAACCTTCAAAGACTTATCACTCTCATTCTCAACAAGAGCCTTCCATACTTTGAACTTAGCAAATGCCTCCGACTTAGCCTTCATTACTGATGCAGCGCGAGTTAAAAATTTACAAGGTTTAGGTCGTTCACGACCTAGTGAAGAAGTCTTAGGTCGCTCACGACCTAAGAAGGGGAAGTCTGAAGCATACAAGCAACCAACCGAGTTAACTCGGATACGACCTAAGAAGCTGAGAGATAGCTCGTTGGAACGAGCTAAGTTGTTAAAAATTGAAGTCTTAGGTCGCTCACGACCTAATGGCTTCTTAGGTCGCTCACAACCTATTGAAGATGGGCTACGAGCTAACGGAACCGACGCTCAGAAATGCGTACGACCTAAGGAACTAAGGCATAAGTCGTGGGAACGACCTACCGTGTCACCAAGGAAAGCGCTACGACCTAATTTGTTGAAAGCTGAAGTTCTAAGTCGCTCACGACTTATGGAAGGATGCCTACGACCTAACGAGTTGGAAGGAAGAACGCTGGAAAGACATACCGAGTTAAAGGTGTTACGAGCTAAAATGGAACGACCTAAGTTAGGTCGCATAAAGCTTAGGTCGCAAAGTGCTGATGCCGCTTTTATCTTAAATCGCGAAGTCCTGGATACCATTGATGTGTCTGCCGAGTTAATCTCTGCCTTTGATTCCTGATGCCGCTTTTGTTTTAGGTCGCAAACTACGGATGCCGTCCATTCTTTAAGTCGCTGAAATATGATGACCGTTGATTTCTTTAAGTCGCCGCATGGTTTAAGTCGCTGAAGGCAAGTGTTGTAACTGTTTGTCTTAAGTCGTCGCCGTGTTAGGTCGTAGGTCGTTGCCGACCTAAGTACTTGTAATATTTTTAAGTTTTTCTGAACTTTGTGTTGTAAGTAGTATACGACTTATGTTAAGTCGGAGATGTTGTTAAGTCGGTTGCCGACTTAGGAGTTGTATTTTTTTCTGCTTTGCGTGTTGTAGCCTATAAATAGGCGAGTTGTTTCATTTGTAAAGGTTGTTGATTTTTGAATAAAATTCTCTTTTGATTGCTTTGTGCTTTCATTCCAAATTGGTAGTTGAGTGTAATCTCCTATCTCCTCTTTCGGTTAATCGAGTGCGCTCGATTCAACGATTGTAGAAGCCGATTCACGGAATCAACTGCGCTTGATCAACGCTTGAAGAATTGAAGATCTTTGAACCCGGTATCGTGCGCGATCAACGAGTTCGAGATAGCTAGAGTTCGGTATCTTTGGATCAACGAATTCGGGCAATTCAGGATTCATCAATCCATCGACTGCTACTTTCACCGATCTACATCATTTTTGTAATATCCGCTGCGTCAGTTTGGTATCAGAGCTTGTTCTAGCCAATCATAGCTAGATCGAGACTTGGAGCCTATTCATTTGAAGTTTGAAGAGATTTGCCGAGCTTGAAGGGAAGGTTTGGGTTTGTGTTTATCACGGCCGAGAGTAAGAGGAAGAAGAGTCATCATTATTCG
The DNA here is from genome assembly GCA_030737815.1 of Allium fistulosum. Classification (NCBI taxonomy): domain Eukaryota; kingdom Viridiplantae; phylum Streptophyta; class Magnoliopsida; order Asparagales; family Amaryllidaceae; genus Allium; species Allium fistulosum. The sequence goes on along the minus strand of CM060906.1, from coordinate 171,151,366 downwards.
AAGATTGTTTGATCGAATTTGCATTGGAGGCCGAAACTTTGTCCATCGTGTTCATCGCGATTTGCTACAAAGTGGAAGTTTTCGATCCGTTTCATTTTGGATCAAAATCCGGAAAGTGTTTGAATTTGAAGTGTTGAAGAATTTGTGAAGTTTTCGAGTATGCCGCCCAGAAGAGCTAATCGCCACCAAAACGTAGAAGCTTTATATCGAAGAGAAGAGGCTGATGAGATGGAGCAAAGAATCAATGAGAATTTTAGTGAAAAGCTTAACGAAGGAATTGGCCGGTTAGAAAAGCTTATGACGGAGATGAATCAAAATCGGAGAAGGGTTTCACCATAATCTAACCATGGAGGTAGTAGAGTCTCGCCACATTCCAATCGAGACCGAAGTATTGAAAATGATCAAGGGCGTGGGAGGAACGTGAATGATCGTGAACGGAGGAATGTTGATAGGAGGGATGATGGTGGAAGACGCAATGGTAGTAGAGATGTTGGTGGTCAGAATCGACATCGTTATACATCTGATTTTGAAGAGGAGTATGCTGGTGGTAGTATTCAAGGAAGAGGTTAAGGAAGAAACTATTCTGAGTATGATCACAAGTGGGAATCGGGGATGAAGACAGAAATTCCTGAATTCAAAGGTGGTATGCAAGCGGAGGAGTTTCTAGATTGGGTAGCTAATGTTGAAGAGATTTTTGACTTTAAAGAAGTTCCAGAACATCGTAGAGTGAAGTTGGTTGCTACGAGGCTGAGGGGTAGAGCTTTGGCATGGTGGCAGCAAACCAAGCTTACACGCGAACGTATGGGGAAGTCAAAAGTTTAATCTTGGGAGAAGATGAAGAAATTGATGAAAGCAACGTTCTTACCTTACAATTATCAATCTTTGATGTATCAACGTTTGCAAAACTTGAGTCAAGGCACAAAGACAATTAATGACTATGCTGATGAGTTCTATCAACTTATTGCAAGGAACGATATTATGGAAACGAAAGAGCAGTTGACATCTAGATTCATTGGGGGATTGAGAATGCAGATTCAGGATATGGTTAATATGTTCGATCCAAGATCTGTGGCAGAAGCACATCAGAAAGCATTGGCTTGGGAAAAACAAGGGAGACGAGGAAGTGGTGTGTTTACTAATTCTAACAATCAAGCGAAGGGTGTTGGAGGAAGTTCTAATGTTTCTAAACCTATCAGTAGACCAGTGGTGAAGGAGGTTGAGAAGACAAGGGTTAGCAATGGTTTCAAATGTTACAATTGTCAGGAATTGGGTCATAAAAGCAGTGAGTGTCCAAAGCCAAAGAAGAGAACCATGATTGCAGAAGTTGAGGATGAGGATGAAGAAGCTGAATGCTCTAATTCTTTACCAGTTGAGGAGGAAGACTTACTGTCAGGAGATGATGGGTACGCATTGATGATGAGGAGAAGTTGTTTAACACCGAAGCAAGAGGAGGAAAGTAGTTGGTTGAGGAACAATATCTTTCAATCTACATGCACTATTCTGGGAAGAGTTTGTAAATTTGTTATTGATGCTGGGAGTTGTGATAACATTATCTCTACAGAAGCGGTGAAGAAGTTGGAATTGAAAATCGAGAAACATCCTAAACCGTACAAGTTAGCTTGGTTGAGGAAGGGAGGAGAAGTGAAAGTTGGACGTAGAGCTTGTGTGAAGTTTTCAATTGGGAAGAAATACAAAGATGAAATCTGGTGTGATGTTGTAGATATGGACGTTTGTCATTTGTTGCTGGGAAGACCGTGGCAGTATGATCGAGCGGTGCAACATGATGGGCGTACCAACAGTTACAGTTTCATGTTTGAAGGCACAAAGATTACTCTAGTTCCGAAGAAACAACAATAGAAGGAGAGTAAGCTGGAGGAAATTGAAGAGCTTAAAACTTTGTTATCATTGAAGGAATTTGTGAAGGAAGTAGAGGAGGAACCTGAAGTGTTTTTGTTGATTGGACGGGAGAGTCAGGAAGTGGTTGAAATTCCAGAAGAAATTAAACCAGTTTTGAAAGAATTTGACGATGTATTTCCAGAAGAGTTACCAACGGAGTTGCCACCGTTGAGAGATATACAACATCAGATAGATCTTGTTCCAGGTGCTGTGTTGCCACACAGACCACATTATCGAATGAGCCCGAAGGAACATGAAGAGTTGCGGAGGCAGGTAGAGGAATTGCTTGAGCAGGGGCGTGTGCAGGAGAGTCTGAGTCCTTGTGCTGTACCAGCTTTATTGGTACCCAAGAAGGATGGGACGTGGAGGATGTGCACTGACAGTCGAGCATTGAATAAGATTACCATGAGATATAGATTTCCAATGCCGAGGTTGGATGACTTGTTAGACCAAATAAGTGGAGCTACTATCTTCTCGAAGATTGATTTGAAGAGTGGATATCATCAAATTCGTATCAGACCAGGAGATGAGTGGAAAACTGCTTTTAAAACCAGGGAGGGTCTATACGAATGGTTGGTCATGCCATTTGGTTTATCCAATGCACCAAGTACTTTCATGAGGGTGATGAATCAGATTTTTCGACCATTCATTGGGAAATTTGTGGTGGTGTATTTCGATGATATTCTTATTTACAGTGGGAGTCCAGAGGAACATTTGAATCATCTTAGAGAAGTGCTGATGGTACTACGACAAGAACAGTTTTATGCTGCAACGAAGAAATGCGTGTTCATGACGCATAGCGTTTTATTTCTGGGGTATGTTGTTTCAGAGAAAGGAATACATGTTGACCAAAGTAAAGTTGAAGCCATTAGAGATTGGCCACAACCCAAGACGATAACGGAAGTTCGTAGTTTTCATGGGTTGGCTTCATTTTATCGAAGGTTTATTCCACACTTTAGTAGTGTGATGGCACCTGTTACAGATTGCATGAAAGGTAAACAATTTGCATGGACAAAGGAAGCAGGGAGTGCTTTTGGGAAGATCAAGGAATTGCTGACGTCGGCACCAATTCTAGTGCTACCTGATTTTCAGTTGGTGTTTGAACTACATACTGATGCATCCAAGGTTGGGATTGGAGGGGTGTTGAGTCAGAAGGGACGTCCAATTGCCTATTTCAGTGAGAAGTTGTCAGGAGCAAAGATGCGATACAATACATATGATATGGAGTTTTATGCTGTTGTACAATCTATTAAACACTGGAGACACTATCTATTTCAGAAGGAGTTTGTTCTTTACACTGATCATGAAGCATTGAAGCATTTGCAAGGGCAAGACAAGATTTCAGCGAGACATGCATCGTGGATTGCATATCTGCAACAGTTTACTTTTGTTGTGAAACACAAGTCAGGGGTGACAAATCGTGTGGCTGATGCTTTGAGTAGGAGGAGTCATTTGTTGACTACGCTAAAGGTTGAAGTGACGGGGTTTGAAATATTGCCAGAGTTATTCACTGATGATCCTTACTTTGCAAAATTTGTTGAAAAAGTCAAGGAGGGAGAGACGGATGATTTCGTGATAGTAGATGGTTTTCTGTTCAAAGGAAATCGATTGTGCATACCGGAGGGTAGTCTGAGGATGAAAATTATCAAAGAGTTACACGAAGAGGGACATGTTGGGAGAGACCGTACTTTACAGTTGATTTCACAGTCCTACTTTTGGCCATCGATGAGGAAAGAAGTAGAGAGGTTTGTGGAGCGTTGTCATATTTGTCAAGTTTCGAAAGGAACTGCGACTAATGCTGGTTTATATATGCCATTACCTGTACCTGTAAAACCATGGGTGGATATCAGTATGGACTTTGTGTTGGGTTTGCCGAGAACGCAGCGTGGTAATGATTCCATTTATGTGGTGGTTGACAGATTTTCGAAAATGGCACATTTCATTGCTTGTAAGAAGACGGTGGATGCTGTTCATGTTGCTCAATTGTTTTTCAAGGAGATCTATCGACTTCATGGATTGCCAGAATCTATTGTGTCGGATAGAGATACTCGATTTCTGAGTCACTTTTGGTTGAGTTTGTGGAAAATGGTGGGAACAAAGCTGAAGTTTAGTAGTGCTTATCACCCGCAAACTGATGGACAAACAGAGGTGGTTAACAGATCATTGGGAAACTTGTTGAGGTGTCTTGTTCAAGATAATCTGAAGAGCTGGGATGTGAAGTTATGCCAGGCAGAATTTGCTCATAATCATGCTATGAATCGAAGTACTGGGTTCAGTCCATTCCAGATTGTCTATTCGAGCTTACCGAAAGGACCGTTGGATTTAACTGCGATACCACACTCAAAGGGGACAATTAAGAAAGCTGCTGATTTTGTTGAAGGACTGACGGAATGTCATAAAGTCGTTCAAGAACGATTAGAGAAAGCAAATGTGAAGTATAAACAGTCTGCTGATTTGAAACGACGAAATGTTGAGTTTAATGAAGGAGATATGGTTTATGCAGTGTTAACAAAAGATCGTTTTCCAGTAGGTGCGTACAATAAATTGAAAGCCAGGAAAATTGGTCCTGTAAAGGTCGTACAACGAATTAACGAAAATGCTTATAAGTTGGAGCTGCCAGAAGATGTATACACTTCTGATGTATTCAATGTTAAACATCTCGTACCATGTCATGAGGATAAACGAGCTGATGAGAACGAATGTACAAATTCAAGGTCGAATTTTTCTCAACCTGGGGAGGATGATGCAGCGCGAGTTAAAAATTTACAAGGTTTAGGTCGTTCACGACCTAGTGAAGAAGTCTTAGGTCGCTCATGACCTAAGAAGGGGATGTCTGAAGCATACAAGCAACCAACCGAGTTAACTCGGATACGACCTAAGAAGCTGAGAGATAGCTCGTTGGAACGAGCTAAGTTGTTAAAAATTGAAGTCTTAGGTCGCTCACGACCTAATGGGTTCTTAGGTCGCTCACAACCTATTGAAGATGGGCTACGAGCTAACGGAACCGACGCTCAGAAATGCGTACGACCTAAGGAACTAAGGCATAAGTCGTGGGAACGACCTACCGTGTCACCAAGGAAAGCGCTACGACCTAATTTGTTGAAAGCTGAAGTTCTAAGTCGCTCACGACTTATGGAAGGATGCCTACGACCTAACGAGTTGGAAGGAAGAACGCTGGAAAGACATACCGAGTTAAAGGTGTTACGAGCTAAAATGGAACGACCTAAGTTAGGTCGCATAAAGCTTAGGTCGCAAAGTGCTGATGCCGCTTTTATCTTAAATCGCAAAGTCCTGGATACCATTGATGTGTCTGCCGAGTTAATCTCTGCCTTTGATTCCTGATGCCGCTTTTGTTTTAGGTCGCAAACTACGGATGCCGTCCATTCTTTAAGTCGCTGAAATATGATGACCGTTGATTTCTTTAAGTCGACGCATGGTTTAAGTCGCTGAAGGCAAGTGTTGTAACTGTTTGTCTTAAGTCGTCGCCGTGTTAGGTCGTAGGTCGTTGCCGACCTAAGTACTTGTAATATTTTTAAGTTTTTCTGAACTTTGTGTTGTAAGTAGTATACGACTTATGTTAAGTCGGAGATGTTGTTAAGTCGGTTGCCGACTTAGGAGTTGTATTTTTTTCTGCTTTGCGTGTTGTAGCCTATAAATAGGCGAGTTGTTTCATTTGTAAAGGTTGTTGATTTTTGAATAAAATTCTCTTTTGATTGCTTTGTGCTTTCATTCCAAATTGGTAGTTGAGTGTAATCTCCTATCTCCTCTTTCGGTTAATCGAGTGCGCTCGATTCAACGATTGTAGAAGCCGATTCGCGGAATCAAGTGCGCTTGATCAACGCTTGAAGAATTGAAGATCTTTGAACCCGGTATCGTGCGCGATCAACGAGTTCGAGATAGCTAGAGTTCGGTATCTTCGGATCAACGAATTCGGGCAATTCAGGATTCATCAATCCATCGACTGCTACTTTCACCGATCTACATCATTTTTGTAATATCCGCTGCGTCAATTACATACACCCAAACTTTACGAGAAAAATCATCAATAAAAGAAATATAATACCTTGCTCCACCTAAAGAAGCTACCGGTGCCGGTCCCCAAACATCTGTATGCACATACCCAAGAACTCTTCTTGAATCATGTTTTCCTTCACCGAATGAAACCTTTGTTTGCTTCCCCATGACACACTCTTCGCAAAACTCTAGCTTGTTGAAACTCTCACCACCAATCATCTCCCTTTTCCGAAGAATATCCAAACTCCTCTCCGAGACATGTCCTAACCTCAAATGCCACAATCTAGTTGCATCTAAGTCGCGAGAACTATCAACCCCAATGCTAGCTTCACCTTCTATGGTCACACCTTGAAGCAAATATATACCATGAGCCCTAGCACCTTTCATAACCACAAGCGCCCCCTTCGAAACCCTCAAGCCATCTCTCTCAATAGTGTTCTTGCATCCCAAAGAATCTAATTGCCGCAAAGAGATAAGGGACTTCCTAAGTCCCAGAACATAGCGCACATTAGTGAGAGTACGAACTACTCCGTCAAACATCCTAATTTGCACGGAACCAATGCCCTTCGACTTACAAATAGCACCATTTCCCATAACAATCGAATTTCCCTCTCTAGCTTCGAAAGAAGAAAAACAATTCCTATTCGGCGTCATATGTAAGACGCCTCCGAATCGAGAACCCATTCGCTACCCGAAACATTTGATGCTACCGCCGTCAATACATCCATATCTCCCTCACCAACACCTCTCTCCACCGTGACCGATGAAGATGCTACTTCCTTCTTGGCCTTCTCCTTGTCCGGACACTCATTCTTCCAATGACTGGGCTTCTTACAAATATAGCACTTGCCTTTCTTTTCCTTCGACTTTCCTCTCCAACCGGGATTCCTAGATTTGGAATGCCCCTGATTCTCCTTCTTTGCATATCTCTCCTTCTCCACAAACAAACCTTGACCATTTCTGGCACTAATACCACCAACACTCAACTCCTTCATTTGATCTCTCAACTCCTCACTAAGAAGACCCGTCTTGACATCATCTAACGTCAATGTATCCCGGCTATAGATCAAGCTATTCGAGAAACCCGTATAACGGTCCGGCAACGAACATAACAATATCATCGCCTTTTGCTCTTCCTCAATCTTCAAATCTACCGCCTTCATCTTCATTAGCAAATCATCAAACACATTCAAGTGTGCCTTAAGCGAACTCCCCTCTTTCATCTTATACGTGAAAAACGTTCGCAACAAGATCAAACGATTAGTTAGAGACTTCTTCATATACAACTCCTCTAACTTGTCCCAAATTCCCTTAGCGGTCGTCTCACCACTAATTTCGGAGATCACATTCTCTCCCATAGCTAGTTGAAGTGTAGTAAATGCCCACTCTTCCATTTCCTCTCTCTCAACATCCGAGATGTCCGCCGGCAACAAATGTGTATCAAACACTACCATATGAACTCGATTTCTCCTTAAAACCGCTTTCATCTTCCATTGCCACTTTTCAAAATCATTATCGCCATTCCACTTGTCGATTACCAATTGAGATCCCGAGGCCACATACGATCCACGTACATAAGGCGCAATACCACTTGGACCAATCATTGATGGACTATTAGAGTTATCCGATTCTGGCATTTCTACAACCACCTACCAACACCAAAGCTCTGATACCAAAGGTTGTTACGACTACACCCAAGACCACTCGAATACAATCGCAATGCGCAACGTGGAAAAGCCAAATCGTGATAGCTAGTGCAAAACAACCGATTACCTAACTCAACCAAACTCCAACCAATACCAAATAGCCCAACACAAGATCACAACACCAAAACAAGCAATATATGAATGCAATAACAATAAGTAAATCACACACGATTTTATAGTGGTTCCACTAACGTTGTGTTAGTGTACATCCACTTGAGAGAGCTTTTATTATATTACCAATAGAAGAGTACAAGAGATTGTTAACAATGATCACAATATTCTAGCAAGAATATAATTTTGTGGAGATTAGAATTGAAGAAATAGGATTTGCCTAAACCCTAGATTTGGAGGATGAAAACCCTTGATTTGGGATTAGATTAGGTTCTGTTTTTTCTACATCAGAAAATAGCACATATATTGTGGTAGGAGACTAAGGCAAATCCCCAAAATGCCCTTAGCTAATGACCCAAAACAGCTGCACCAAGCCCAGGCCCGAAGCCTCTGGAAATGCTATTCAGTCGACTGGTTGGCTCCTACCAGTCGACTGGTCCAGATACTGAATTCTGGATCAGTCCCAGTAGTCGACTGGTGGATGTCATCCAGTCGACTGGTCACTGAAAGGCAGTTTCTGTTTCCAACCAGTCGACTGGTGACTTCCAACCAATCGACTGGTCACTGCTTCTACATAGCAGTGCACCAACAAACCTCCGCAACTTCTCCCCCCGAGCTCCGATTCTCCAACCGCTTCCTCCTACGCCAAGCTACTTCCATCCTCTTCAACTCTCCTATATATTGTGTTGCCAAATTTCAAAATATATCTCATACCTACCTTTCTTTTCTTTATTGTTAGATGGTTAATTTTGTCCAAAAATCTTGATTTGATGAATTTAGATGAACTATAGGAAAGGAACCTTGCTCATTTTTAGAAATAGAAACTTGAAAATTGATGAGTACTAACATAACCGCAGAAAATAAACGAGTATATCTCATACCTACCTACCTTACTTTTCTTTATTGTTAGATAATAAGTTCTCAATGTTTCCACTTCATTGGCTATTGCAATATTCTTAAAATAGGTTAATAGAGAAGAAATTTGTTTATTTATTATTTGCATGTATTGCAACTCAAATTAAAATGTAAATGACTTCTTACTAGGGATTTATGGTGTAAATTAATCATTAGGGTATTATTTAAAGCCGAAAAATGTACAAAAAAATTCCAATGCATTTAAATAGAAAGTAAATACTGAATAAATTACCAGCTTAGGACAATGCAAATGCTCAAATCATCCAAAATATAAGTTGTAAGGTGGTAAAACTTAGTTTTAATTAATCAATTAAAATTTTAATTAAACGGTAAAATCTGAAATGAGGTGAGGATCCATGTGTAGTTAAACCACTCTAAGTTGCATACATTGACCTCAACAGTTGCTTAATTAAATGGGTACATGCATCTCTTTTTGGCCAATTACATGGGGCAGTTCAAAGACAAAATCTGATATGAGATGAGAATGAGGATCTATGGTTAATAAAACCACCCCATGGTTGCATATGTCAATCTTAACTATTAGTGGCATACTGGCATAGTGGTTTGTGCATGTATCTCTTTTTGTTCAACTACATAGGGGATTGAAAAAATGCTAAAGTTAATAAATAATATTTGGCAATTCATTAGATATATATATGACATTATAAATATGTTAAATATAATCTTATATTATACATATGAAAGTCTGATTTCACTTAAAATATGGAGAATTAAATATATGATATATAAATATTTATGAGTTTATAACTTAAAAGCATAATAGAAATCTTGCGTTAATGATATTATTAACACAAAGGTGTTAAAGTTAACTAAGGAAAAAACAAAATAGCATTTACATGTGAACATGAAATAATAAATCCAAATTTCAGTTCAACTGCAAAAAGTTTGAATAGATTTTACAAAACTAAAAACATAAACAAAATACTAAAAAATAACATTAGGTATGGGCATGGTAGTAAGGCAAGGTAGTAGGGAAATCCAAAGTAGGAAAGACAAGAAAGTCTCAAAGAGAGGGTGGGGGGAGCACATATAAGCCTTGCAAACCTCTCATAGAAAGCGATCCGAGTAAACATAATAATCCAAAAGTGGAAGATAATATTCCTTCAACCTATTGAAAAAGGACTATAAATATAAATCCATACAAACGTGAGCAATATTGTTATTAATTCAGTCTCAGCCCAATTTGAATGATACTGTAGGAGGTGAGAAAAAAAACTAATGAAATACGACTTCAGATAATTTGTTGACAACTTTACATATTTGAATAAGCATTGTATATTTCCTAAATATATACAAAAGTACCAAAAATAATAGAGATGTATAGATTAATCATTTTCTATTTACCCTTTTATTTGTTGGAAAGTGTATTTGAATGCAGGCTACTCTACCTGGCTATTACTTAACGGGAATGACATCAATTACAATTTCATAGACATCATATAAAATTTCAAAGACATATCCCATGAGGATGCCAACCACAGAGTTGAGGAGATAAATGAAATGGTTGAACAGTATTTCGAGTGGAAGAAGCTCGTCAAAGCCCTTTCTGACGTCAATAGAATTAATCAAGCAGAAATTGAGACGTTCAAGAGTGAGGGAAGATCTCAAGATAATATTGTGGTGGGTTACAAGTCCAAGTCGGAATTAATCACAAAACAAAGGATGGCACTCTCTAATCAGCCTGAATGCCAAAGAGCTAACTACAGAGTTGGAAACCACATATACTCTAGATTTCAAAGTTATTAACGACTAACTCATGAAAGCTCATCAAGAGAGCAGAGTCTTTACCACACAAGTTAAGGCCACAGAAGAGGCATTTTATGCTAAAGAGCTTAAAATACTTCAGGAAGAAGTTGATAGGCTTAGGGCTGATCTAAAAGCTGAAATAGACTTCAAAACCCAAGCTCAGATCGATCTTGCTATGGCTAAAGTCGAAATCAAAGAGCTTAAAGACCAGGGTAGAAGGAGCAACAAGGAGAAAAATGCCAACCTACTATAATTCTTTGCAAATGTCATATAGGACAAAAACCTGAAATAGTTAGGGGTAGCTTGTTGTTATGCATGTTGATGCATAAGAGGAGATTCTCCGACAATTAATTGAGGCCGGAGAAGGCCTAACTAAAGACCAGCTAAAAGCAAAGTTCCTGGATGAGCAAGACATACTAGCTCTTGAGAAAGGAAAGGCCATCCCAGTTGAGGAGAGTACGGCTGCGGGAAAGCCGCAATTGAAGCTCCTACCAGTCCTACAACATTGTATCGAGTAGAACCATCTACTCCAAAATTTGCAGAGCCTGCGGATGTTACTCCTCCGGTGGTGGCCACTTCTAAGGCAACTCATATTTAAATCTTAGTATCTACAACTGTAACTACCATTGAGCCTTACGTCCCACCTTTCATCATTCAACCTATTCAACTGTCCATTGGCGAGGGCGAGATGGCCAAGTTTCCAATCAAAGGAGCTTTACCTGACAAAGATATTTACCTTGTTTCTCCGGTCTTTAAGAAGCCTCAGTTCATGCCCGAGGCCATCACTAATCTTTAGTTAACCGTTTGTGAATTTACAGGTCATATGTCACTTTCTCCTCCGCTAACTATCCCAATCCCTCATTCTAGCTCTGGCCCCGGTCCTGATTCATAGAAAATAAGGACATTGGAAGGATTTGAAGAGACCAACCAATATTTGGAGGAAGAAGATATAATTACTAGCCTAAAAGACCCAAATGACTACATTGCAATGGCGGAGAGACTGAAGGTTGACTATGACAAATTTAAAATCAAGCTTGAACCGAGAACCGAAAGGCCTGCTATCGACACTGATAAACTAAGCCTGATTACCAAGCTTTCTCTCTTAAAAATTAAGCCTTCAAAAGGCCACGGCATCGATGGTTCCTCGCTATCTTCCAATCCTTCCATTGACAAGCCCATAGAACCCCTTAAGATGACGATCGAAGGAGACCTTCGAAGGGGATCACTCCAGAAAAAGGGGAGTCCAAAAACAAGAAGTCCAAAGATGGAAAGGATCTGAAGAAGTACCCAGTGAAGGATGATCACAAGGGTGGAAGAAAACGAAGCAAGAAGACGTAGGCCTCCAGCTTGGTTTTTGCAAAAGTAGCTTCATTGCTTTTTGATGAATTCTGATTTTTCTTTCATGTTGGCTACTAGCATTATGCAGGAGTGGCCCCATCAATCTTTTTATAAAAGTGATTGTAAATAAAAATCTGTTTTATGTACAATCTTTGTCATATTTACATATCTGCACTTTTATTTCATTTGTTTATTTACTACTACCTACACATATAACATAATTACTTGTGTTACTTGGTCGTTTATATTATACATGCCTTTGTCTATGCAATTCTGTTACTTATTGTAGCTCTGTATATATAAGTAAATTTCTATGATTGCTCGGTTATACTCCATTGCGCATTACTATTTATCATTGCCAAATTATTTCTATTTTGACTAAACAGAACTTGTTATTAATTTGGCAATCTCCATAGCCGACCTTGTTTATTCTTGGTCGAGTTCCGTCAAGCCGTACATAAAGGTGTAGTCAAAGAAGTGTTTAACTTCTTGTCGTTTCCTACCACAAGGAAACAACACTTTGAGCATCTGTCTATGGAAGCTATATTTCAATCTCCCATATCTCCGAGTGTTGGTCAAATTCATTTATTGATCTTCATTACTTATCATCGACAAGGCACACTATAAGAAAATCTAGTATATACAGCACCATGTCATAGCGTTATAATTAAAGTGCTATATAGAAGTCATTAAAGTAAAAAAACAGTAAATTTTACTATATAAAATGTGTATAAAAAATGCTCCGCTATATTTAACCTAGCCCATTTAAAACGCGGGTGTTGAAATTAAGGTGGTATTTATTTTAACAAAGTAAAAACCAAGGCCGCCTAAACTAATGATTATTACTCTTTCATTTTTGATCTCCACTCTCTTAACCTAAATTCTGCCTGACGTTTATTTTTTGATTCACTTTAGAACATCAATCCATTGATTTTTAATTCACTCCATAAACGATTTCAACCGTAACTCCATGCCATCTCAGATTCACACCTGATACCTCCAAATCAACAATGAAGTTATTCGACAGTAGGTAATTTTTTACCCATACCCTTGGTCAATTCATTTATGCAACCTTTATGTTTCTTTTTTTGTAATCTGACTAGCGATTTTTTCCTTGATTGATTTTTGATGATTTTAAGCTAAAGTATATAATGTTAGTAATTTTTGGTCATGTAGATATCAAAGAGTATATATATGTATTTTAATTTGAATTTCCTACATTACTGATGTAGCTTTTCTTTAGATTTGTAAAACGATAAACTGTTGACTTTGCATGAAATGAAGTCATGTCAACGGCTTTCATGCTCTTTACTTTAGCCGTGTAGCTGTGGTTAAATTGATTTATGCACAAGGGGTTTATTTAGCAAGGCCGAACATCTTGGCTGTAAATAAGAAAAATTAAAGGTTTATGTACTAAGTAATATATGGTACTTTGTTGATTTGAATGTTTACTTCAAAAAATTACACTTGACAAAATCTTAGATGCTTTTGTAGGGAAATTCAAAAAATTTATTTCAAAAATGTGTTCTTTTGCTAAATCAAGGGCATTCATAACATGTGACTAACCACAATCTATCAACATATTATATTAAATATGAATATATATATATATATATATATATATTTATGCCGGGCTATTTTGTAATGTAGATATTGGAAATTTAAGGCCGCAAAAGTTTGTTGGTTTACGGTTACTGCGGGGCTGACACTGACAATTAGTTTAAAAGTTAATCTAAAAATATATTTATGAAGCTGATATCGAAAATCGCTTTAAATTTCCTTATCCTTTTGTACCTGTTTCTAGCCATGGCCATGCTCGTAGATGATCCCCAAATGCATATTGTTATACCATATATATGTCGTATAATGCATAACAAGTATTAGTTACTCATGTTTTTTTTCTTTGATGTATCAATATAGGTGGTGGTTGACTTCACTGCTACATGGTGCCCACTATGCATAACAAGTACCCTGATGTTTTATTCCTCAAGGTTGATGCTAATGCACAATCTATAAGTCTCACTCTTCCTTGTAGCAAAATAATATTTCTCGTTTCCCATTTTTACTCCTTTACAATTTATCCAGTTTTTGCTCTTACAAATTATGTGATAAATTGTCACATACCGAAATTTTCGACTTTCGAAAATTCGACATCGATACTCACTTTATCGACTGCCGAGAAATCGAACGCCGGAAACTCCAATAGTGAGGGTTTTAGAAAGAAGAAAAAAAGGCAGAAGAAGAAGATAGAAGAAAAAGAAAGAAGAACAACAACAGAACAAGAGAACAGCAACAGAAACAGAACAATATCAGAATCTCACATATCGCAGCGGAACAATATATAATAGATAAATGAATATCATTTAAAAACAAAAGAATTTTATCTGTTATTACATTACATCACATCATATCATCAGAGTCAATAAACAACAATGGACAGTTATATAACTTGTCCTCATACAGAATACACAGCGGAATAAATACTATCAGATACAAATACTACGTCTCGTCATCCAGCTTATCTCCAAGCTCCAGAATATCCAGAATATCCTGATAATCTAACTCTAGACTGCCCGTGTGGAAATTGGTGGGCACCCAGAGTTTAGAAGGGAAACAATAAACTCCGAGTCAGTCATGGTGACTGGTGTGAGATCGTAAAACAGTTATTCTTTCACAAAGTAAATAAAACAAATTCGCAATGCTTTTTGGAAAATGAGACTACCATAAGACCTCCCACCACACACACAATGCAAACGCAGAATTGGAGGAGATTTCTTCTTATGATAGTCAAAGATGCTTACTACGCAAAAATCAAATCCTTTTTGATATTATTATTAGTGCATAGTGTAGAAAACATTTCGAAAGTATAATATTAATCTTAGCCAACATACGACCAGTATCGTATGCCTACTATAGCTACCATCTAAACAGTGGTGACCACCGTACGTAAATGGCAGGTTCTACAACTAATACCGTACAAAGTTCGTATTGGAGTTTGGATTTCCAACAAATGGTCAGGCTAAGGAACTTCCTTTTCCACGATGGGTACGTCCCTGGAATAGACGACCCGAGAAATAACCTAACATTACGGTTAGATCTCTGCCAACACAAGGCCGGGTTACCTCTGCAAAAATAGGTAACTACTGACACGCGTATGCCATCCCCCGATCGTCACCGATCTTCCCGAGGATCCCCGATTTCCAACAAACCACATAGATAATAATAAATGCAGTAACCACAGAGGTTAAGTATCTGGGCTCCATACCATGATACCACCTTTATCCAGAAGGAATGACATACACTAAGGGGCGCTACTCCCTAGAACCTTGCCGCATCCTTCCTGTTTCGACCATTTCCGGGGTGTGAGGCTCGATGAAGTCTCGTCCACAAAGCTACGCTTTCTCAAAAAGCCCTGCTTCGGGTCAAACAAAATGATCAACCTATGATCACAAAGATATAAGATCAAACAAATGATCATATCACAAATGACCAAACACTGATCATTTCACAGCAACACTCAGTATGCCACGTTACCAAATTGGGATATATCGCTGATAAATTTCAACTACATAACCTCTGAGCTCGTACGTCTCAGAGAAGGGTGTTAAGCTAAGAGAATAAATTCTCCGCCACCAACAGAAATGTATTTGAAAGAAATCAGCTTTATATCTCAAATTGTAACGTCAGACACACAATCCATACAAGTCTGTTCCGGGATCGAACAGAACCGAAGGCACTTCTCACGAAGCCCTTGCATTTCCGGATAAATTTCTAATCACGTCAGGACTTCCCGTCACTAAGGGTGATAAAACCTCTAAATCGAAGATCAGTCGATGTAGAGTAACTCGACGGTAATCCTTCCGTTTTAAAAAATATCCGGTCTTCAACACCGGTCTTCAAATGCGATTCATTACGACGTATCACCTATTCGGAATGGGTTATACGACCCCATGGTCCTTTCCCGGCTAACCCGAATAGTGAGCGATTATTCAAAAATAAGTGTGGCATTCAAATTCATCCAATTCACAACAAATACCTATTTAAGGTAATTATTGATAGTCGGTTATTTAACTATCAATAAAGATGCGCAACATCATCAGATTCCAAATAATTTTCCAAATTATTTCATCTTCAAAAATATCTTTACTAGATATAAAATTTCCACACTTCTAAAATAAATCGATATTTATTTTCAAACGACTTCGCTTTCTTTTATAAATTCCATAGTGAATTTCTATCTTTCAAAATATCTACTGATATACGATTTTCAATCGTTTCAAATATTCAATTTCAATTTATCTTTAAAAAGATAAATTCTCAAACGTTCGGTTCATATTGGAAAAGCAATTCCATACTTATTTAATAATAAGTATTTCACAAATCATTTATTTTCCACATTGGAAAATATTCGATATACTTAAATCAATATTAAGTATATATTCATTCTTTAAGGAAATCATAAATTTTAACATCTATTTGAGTCAAAACGAATGTTGCGTAAAACATCGTTACGACGACTCGAAATCAATAGTATAGGGATTCGAAATTAAGATAGATAGGTAAATCCCAATACTATATAAAAACATTTCCTTTCGGAAATCATTTACTATAACAACAGTGTTATAGTCCACCATTTCCTTATTTTTCGAAAACGTCTATTTCAACAATAAATGTTGAAATCTATGCTTTCGATTCATAACACATTTTAAAACACCTTTAAAATGTTTAACTTCATTTTTAAAATATTACTTCTTCAAAAATGAATCCATTTTATTCAATAATATTTTCACTGTCCAAAATCGTGAATATATCTTCTTTAAATAATCTTCCATATTTAATTTATCAAATTCAATCTATTTCAAATTTATAAACACATCTATAAATTCTATTTCCATTTATAAAAACTACAATTTATAAATCTTCTTTATTAACTAGTTCAATTCATAACTCAATTTTTATACTAACGGTCCATCTTATGAGTTAATACTTATAATTCATTTATTTTCAAAAATCGTTCTTTTAAAACTTTACAACTGTAAAGTTTACCCTTTTATAAACCCATTTTTAACATCATTTCCAAATACTACATCAATTACAGATTGATTTCCAAAATTTCATCATTTCTAAATAATTTCCTTATTCTTTCCGATTTATTCAATATTCTATTTTTAAAAGAATTCTTCAATTTGAAATCATTTTTTTACATTGATTTCCCAAGTTATTTCAATTCATAAATTTAATTTCTAATTGGACTTCCAACTTATTTCATTTTAAATAAATTCCTTTTGAAGAGAATAAATTTCAATTGTTTTCTTTCAATCTATTTTAAAAATCCAAATTTTAAATTAAATTCTTCAATTTATAATCACTACTTTACGAAATCCATATATTTAACATTTTCACTTGATTCTGGAATTTATTCAATACGATTATAAAAATTCACTTTTTATACTTTAAAATTCCTTTCTTCAAAATTTATTCAATTTCAAACATTGATTCACTTAGAAATTTCTACTTTGATTTCAAAAATTCAATTTCGTTTATCTTTGGAATCCAATGATGTCAAACATCCATTCAGCTAAATTTTAGCTTTCAAACAATTTCCAGATATCAATTCAATGACATCAATAATCATTCACAGATTATCACATCACAGTAGAAATAAATTCAATCAATGTGAGGGGTCCAGTTGGATCCCTCCAACCTGTTTCCCTGCATCCAAAGATGTTAGCACAATACCAATTCCGCTCCAGTACGGAATTATCGCGGTATATGGGTTTTTATAAATCCGCTTACTAACGGCGCAATAGGGTCTCATCCGCTATACGAGGCGGGAAATCAACAATCCAGTATATACATATGCCAATATGTATATACTGCTATATATATAGATATATCCTATCATATCTAATAGCACATCAACATAGCAATCATATCAAACAATAAACAACTGAAAATTTCCACTTAAATTTTTGAGTGAGAAAAATCTCACCTTAGCTTTTAATTTGCCATCCATTTTGAATCCAACTTGTTTCTTCACAGTTTAACCTTGTATAAGCAATTATACAATTTTATTAATATTCGAATTAAATCGAACTATAAATTTCCATTTGAAAATTTCAATTCACCGATGATTTTATTCTAAACCAGTTTCTTTTAACTAAATTTATTTTCTAACAACTAAAAGAATTTAAATAACCTTATCAAACAATTAAATTATCCTTACTGTTTCAAAATCAAAACTTTTCTTTGTTTTATAAATTTAAAACATTACATATATTTTTTCTTTAAACAGTTCTGTATTTGAAATCTCACTTTTTTTTTTTTTTTTTAAATGTCAACGGATTCAATTCGAACATATGAACTAGTCGAGAATACCTTACTGTTTCTCGCAACTCAGATTTTATCGAGATCGAACTCGACATTTTCCAGAGACCAGCACCATCCTCATTGCAAATCGTCATGCCCAGATTGCTCGAACTCGAGCTCGACTGCCTGCTTCCATTCGCGAAGCTCGTCGCGATGCTTGTGACTCCACCTTCCAATTGAAGACGCCACCTCCTCCAGATCGATGATACTCATCTTCACGAGAGCCAAGCTCGTGCCCACGCGACATTGCCCGCAACCCCCACCATCCATTCGAACTCGCGACATCCTCCATCGCCTCCCACTCGAACGCGCGTGCGCCGCCCACTAAAAATCATCGCGACCCATACACGTTCGAACCCATGACTCTCGAGCTCACCGACATCGACTTTCCCCCACGCCGCCTCACGTTCGCACGCACTACTTCGATCTGCCCCCATTTGAACGAGCGCGCTTCCGTGATGGCTCCAGTCGCCATTCCCTAATCTCGATTTCGTGAAGGGTAGTGATTTGGGGAAGAACGAAAGGATTTAAAATGTGAACGAGGCAGGCTAAAGGATTTAGGAAAAAAAAAAAGAACGAGTTTATTCGAAAGAGGCAAATCGATTTTTTTCTCGAACGGGAAGTGGCCATGATTTTGTATATTTTAATTTCGAACGAATTGAATTGAGGAGGAAAACTGTCGTTCAGCTATTGATAAAAAGAAGATGTCTTGCGTGAATTTTTTTTTTGTAAAGCAATGGGGAGACAAGGAATCGTGATTCAGCAGAGAATAGGTCTGCTTACTCAGGAGTAGGGTGGCAGTGATTTGATTTTACAAAAATTTTAAATTAAATTTCAGTTTAATTCTTAACGCGTTTATGTGTCATACGCTTACATAACAACTCCGATCACTGCGAAATTCGAAATCCGGTAATAATTCAATATTACGGACCCAATGGAACTGGTTTCGTCGAATTCCGAGACTGGGCCTCGGACGGCTAATTTTAAATATCGGTCGAACGATATAAATTTCAAAACTGAACAAATTGTTTTCCAAATCAATTTCTGAAGCTTCTATTATTTTCAGAATTATCAATATATATTTTACAAGCGTTCGAAATATTTTTCTTCAGCTTTAAATTGAAGAATTCAAATTTTTATTCAGCATTCAATCGATTAAATTTTAAAGTCTAACCGCAAATTCCAAAGTTATATCGGGAATTCAAATTAAATCATCGTTCAAATATTTAAAATTAATTAAATATTCTCAATTAAATTTGTTCAAAATTCTGGGTCGTTACAGACTTCCCCCCTTAAAAGAATTTCGTCCTCGAAATTACAAGTTAGGAAAAATGGTCCTTAACTCGTCTACTATTTTTCACAATCTAAATAGTCTTATCAACTCATCAAAACAAATCTCTCTACTAAAGATTCGTTATTAATTCATCTAAATTTTCAACTTCAATTACAGATTTCAAACAACATTGTTTTACTTCAAAATTCAAATTTAAGTTTAAATTCAAATTTCAACTTCAAAATTTTCTCAAAAATTTTCTAACACTCGAAATTTTTGAAAAATTTCGCCAGCGTCTCCTTTGCGCGGCTAATACGGTACGACTACAAAACGTCCCTACGGACTCTCAGATTTCAAAAAGAAAAAGAAAAAGCCAAGTGTCTAGAAAGAAATCATCAAAAACTCATATTAAAACTCAAATACGTACCTTTTTCGAGCAATTCAAATTCATCTTTGAAGATCAAATCCAATTTATAACACCTGTATATCTACTATCCATTATATCTAGTTACAACATTCAAATCATTTTGCAAATTCAATTACAAATTTTCAATATAAACTACTTATATCATCTTTTAGTTCAATATTGAAGTTATATCCATTATCTTCAATTTCACATTTCAAATTTTATTTGAATTCAATTTCACATTTCAATTTCTCATTTGAGTTCAATTCACAATTCCAATCTAATTTGGATTCAATTTACTTTCAATTCTGAAATATTGAATTTTATCAATTATCTGTCATTTACAACTGCACTATCTTAAATTAGTTCCAATTACTAATTCATTCGTCTTCAATTTGAATTCCACTCCAATCAGATTTCAAATATTCTATAAGTTAACAACTTATTTACATCTTGATTTATACAATCATTTATACATTCACCTTCACAATTCCATTTTATTAAGGAATTTTATTTTCAATTATCTTTTTTGGAATTCTATTTTCATTTATGAATCATATTTACAATTCGTATTCCTAGTTTTCGTTCAATATATGAATTTATTTTCTTATACTTTCAATTCACATTTATAGATTTCATTTGTTAATGAACTTTAATTCCAATCACATTTACATATTTTACATTAACAATTTCTATTTGTATAAGTTATCAGCTCATTTATTTTTCCCATAAATATTTTAAATAGGATTCCAGAGTTTACCAACATTTCAAAGCCATTTTGAAAACAATTCAAATCATTCTTTGAATTTCTAAAACAAAACCCAAATTTTCCAAACATTTTCCATTTAAAACAATTTGGCAGCAATTCCTCTTCTGGAAACCCGAAAATGAACATCAGTGATGCTGCAGTCATTACCGAAGTTATTTTCCAGCGACCAAAAAGAGTTTAGAGCTTTTCATCTCTTCAAAACATTTTTCAAAACCTTCGAAATTCATTTTCAAATCAAAAAGGATTTAAACTTTCCAAATCACCAAAATTTTCAAATTCTTTTCAAACATTTCCAAAAACTTCTCTGGAATTTCGTTTTAAATTACAAATCACATTTATAATTTGTATTCTCGAATTTCATTTGTATGTGAATTTATTTCTTAACTTTGGAGTTACGATTTGAATTTCTTATTCAATTTCAGTGATGATAATTCACTATTATTACTTCCTAACATCCATGCAACCATATACTATAGTAGTTCATAGAAAATTATTTCTTTTCTATACAAAAATAGTTTTGGGTAAAATTATTTCATTTACCCTATTCAAAACAATACTGTGCCGAACTGTTCTATTCGAGCGTTTAGAAACCCCTTCGATACAGTTTTGCAAGACTGTGCCGACGAAGGTTCATATGCCACTCAATAAACCAATCATCACAATACAAAACAATTTTATATTTAAATAACAAATACGCGCTCATATCTATAATTACACTCAACTCATTCTAGAGTACTACTGGCTCTATCTCTAATGAGTAACACCCAACAGAGCAGGGTTGTCGCTTAACCATATGCTCTGATACCACTTTGTCACATCCCGAAAGAAGCGGTCACAACCGGTAGGCTTTTCAACCATCCCGGCCCCACCGTGGCTGACAATGGTACCCCAAACTTGCTTTTACGGCCAGCCTCTCGACTGTCACGGCATCTGCCTAACCAACCCATCCCTCTCAGGGACATGTAGGGGTAAGAGTCTCCCGTTCGCCACCAAACCGCGAAGCGAGAATCCCCTATCATGCTGTAATATAGCAAGACTGGTGTGAGATCGTAAAACAGTTATTCTTTCACAAAGTAAATAAAACAAATTCGCAATGCTTTTTGGAAAATGAGACTACCATAAGACCTCCCACCACACACACAATGCAAACGCAGAATTGGAGGAGATTTCTTCTTATGATAGTCAAAGATGCTTACTACGCAAAAATCAAATCCTTTTTGATATTATTATTAGTGCATAGTGTAGAAAACATTTCGAAAGTATAATATTAATCTTAGCCAACATACGACCAGTATCGTATGCCTACTATAGCTACCATCTAAACAGTGGTGACCACCGTACGTAAATGGCAGGTTCTACAACTAATACCGTACAAAGTTCGTATTGGAGTTTGGATTTCCAACAAATGGTCAGGCTAAGGAACTTCCTTTTCCACGATGGGTACGTCCCTGGAATAGACGACCCGAGAAATAACCTAACATTACGGTTAGATCTCTGCCAACACAAGGCCGGGTTACCTCTGCAAAAATAGGTAACTACTGACACGCGTATGCCATCCCCCGATCGTCACTGATCTTCCCGAGGATCCCCGATTTCCAACAAACCACATAGATAATAATAAATGCAGTAACCACAGAGGTTAAGTATCTGGGCTCCATACCATGATACCACCTTTATCCAGAAGGAATGACATACACTAAGGGGCGCTACTCCCTAGAACCTTGCCGCATCCTTCCTGTTTCGACCATTTCCGGGGTGTGAGGCTCGATGAAGTCTCGTCCACAAAGCTACGCTTTCTCAAAAAGCCCTGCTTCGGGTCAAACAAAATGATCAACCTATGATCACAAAGATATAAGATCAAACAAATGATCATATCACAAATGACCAAACACTGATCATTTCACAGCAACACTCAGTATGCCACGTTACCAAATTGGGATATATCGCTGATAAATTTCAACTACATAACCTCTGAGCTCGTACGTCTCAGAGAAGGGTGTTAAGCTAAGAGAATAAATTCTCCGCCACCAACAGAAATGTATTTGAAAGAAATCAGCTTTATATCTCAAATTGTAACGTCAGACACACAATCCATACAAGTCTGTTCCGGGATCGAACAGAACCGAAGGCACTTCTCACGAAGCCCTTGCATTTCCGGATAAATTTCTAATCACGTCAGGACTTCCCGTCACTAAGGGTGATAAAACCTCTAAATCGAAGATCAGTCGATGTAGAGTAACTCGACGGTAATCCTTCCGTTTTCAAAAATATCCGGTCTTCAACACCGGTCTTCAAATGCGATTCATTACGACGTATCACCTATTCGGAATGGGTTATACGACCCCATGGTCCTTTCCCGGCTAACCCGAATAGTGAGCGATTATTCAAAAATAAGTGTGGCATTCAAATTCATCCAATTCACAACAAATACCTATTTAAGGTAATTATTGATAGTCGGTTATTTAACTATCAATAAAGATGCGCAACATCATCAGATTCCAAATAATTTTCCAAATTATTTCATCTTCAAAAATATCTTTACTAGATATAAAATTTCCACACTTCTAAAATAAATCGATATTTATTTTCTAACGACTTCGCTTTCTTTTATAAATTCCATAGTGAATTTATATCTTTCAAAATATCTACTGATATACGATTTTCAATCGTTTCAAATATTCAATTTCAATTTATCTTTAAAAAGATAAATTCTCAAACGTTCGGTTCATATTGGAAAAGCAATTCCATACTTATTTAATAATAAGTATTTCACAAATTATTTATTTTCCACATTGGAAAATATTCGATATACTTAAATCAATATTAAGTATATATTCATTCTTTAAGGAAATCATAAATTTTAACATCTATTTGAGTCAAAACGAATGTTGCGTAAAACATCGTTACGACGACTCGAAATCAATAGTATAGGGATTCGAAATTAAGATAGATAGGTAAATCCCAATACTATATAAAAACATTTCCTTTCGGAAATCATTTACTATAACAACAGTGTTATAGTCCACCATTTCCTTATTTTTCGAAAACGTCTATTTCAACAATAAATGTTGAAATCTATGCTTTCGATTCATAACACATTTTAAAACACCTTTAAAATGTTTAACTTCATTTTTAAAATATTACTTCTTCAAAAATGAATCCATTTTATTCAATAATATTTTCACTGTCCAAAATCGTGAATATATCTTCTTTAAATAATCTTCCATATTTAATTTATCAAATTCAATCTATTTCAAATTTATAAACACATCTATAAATTCTATTTCCATTTATAAAAACTACAATTTATAAATCTTCTTTATTAACTAGTTCAATTCATAACTCAATTTTTATACTAACGGTCCATCTTATGAGTTAATACTTATAATTCATTTATTTTCAAAAATCGTTCTTTTAAAACTTTACAACTGTAAAGTTTACCCTTTTATAAACCCATTTTTAACATCATTTCCAAATACTACATCAATTACAGATTGATTTCCAAAATTTCATCATTTCTAAATAATTTCCTTATTCTTTCCAATTTATTCAATATTCTATTTTTAAAAGAATTCTTCAATTTGAAATCATTTTTTTACATTGATTTCCCAAGTTATTTCAATTCATAAATTTAATTTCTAATTGGACTTCCAACTTATTTCATTTTAAATAAATTCCTTTTGAAGAGAATAAATTTCAATTGTTTTCTTTCAATCTATTTTAAAAATCCAAATTTTAAATTAAATTCTTCAATTTATAATCACTACTTTACGAAATCCATATATTTAACATTTTCACTTGATTCTGGAATTTATTCAATACGATTATAAAAATTCACTTTTTATACTTTAAAATTCCTTTCTTCAAAATTTATTCAATTTCAAACATTGATTCACTTAGAAATTTCTACTTTGATTTCAAAAATTCAATTTCGTTTATCTTTGGAATCCAATGATGTCAAACATCCATTCAGCTAAATTTTAGCTTTCAAACAATTTCCAGATATCAATTCAATGACATCAATAATCATTCACAGATTATCACATCACAGTAGAAATAAATTCAATCAATGTGAGGGGTCCAGTTGGATCCCTCCAACCTGTTTCCCTGCATCCAAAGATGTTAGCACAATACCAATTCCGCTCCAGTACGGAATTATCGCGGTATATGGGTTTTTATAAATCCGCTTACTAACGGCGCAATAGGGTCTCATCCGCTATACGAGGCGGGAAATCAACAATCCAGTATATACATATGCCAATATGTATATACTGCTATATATATAGATATATCCTATCATATCTAATAGCACATCAACATAGCAATCATATCAAACAATAAACAACTGAAAATTTCCACTTAAATTTTTGAGTGAGAAAAATCTCACCTTAGCTTTTAATTTGCCATCCATTTTGAATCCAACTTGTTTCTTCACAGTTTAACCTTGTATAAGCAATTATACAATTTTATTAATATTCGAATTAAATCGAACTATAAATTTCCATTTGAAAATTTCAATTCACCGATGATTTTATTCTAAACCAGTTTCTTTTAACTAAATTTATTTTCTAACAACTAAAAGAATTTAAATAACCTTATCAAACAATTAAATTATCCTTACTGTTTCAAAATCAAAACTTTTCTTTGTTTTATAAATTTAAAACATTACATATATTTTTTCTTTAAACAGTTCTGTATTTGAAATCTCACTTTTTTTTTTTTTTTTTTTTAAATGTCAACGGATTCAATTCGAACATATGAACTAGTCGAGAATACCTTACTGTTTCTCGCAACTCAGATTTTATCGAGATCGAACTCGACATTTTCCAGAGACCAGCACCATCCTCATTGCAAATCGTCATGCCCAGATTGCTCGAACTCGAGCTCGACTGCCTGCTTCCATTCGCGAAGCTCGTCGCGATGCTTGTGACTCCACCTTCCAATTGAAGACGCCACCTCCTCCAGATCGATGATACTCATCTTCACGAGAGCCAAGCTCGTGCCCACGCGACATTGCCCGCAACCCCCACCATCCATTCGAACTCGCGACATCCTCCATCGCCTCCCACTCGAACGCGCGTGCGCCGCCCACTAAAAATCATCGCGACCCATACACGTTCGAACCCATGACTCTCGAGCTCACCGACATCGACTTTCCCCCACGCCGCCTCACGTTCGCACGCACTACTTCGATCTGCCCCCATTTGAACGAGCGCGCTTCCGTGATGGCTCCAGTCGCCATTCCCTAATCTCGATTTCGTGAAGGGTAGTGATTTGGGGAAGAACGAAAGGATTTAAAATGTGAACGAGGCAGGCTAAAGGATTTAGGAAAAAAAAAAAGAACGAGTTTATTCGAAAGAGGCAAATCGATTTTTTTCTCGAACGGGAAGTGGCCATGATTTTGTATATTTTAATTTCGAACGAATTGAATTGAGGAGGAAAACTGTCGTTCAGCTATTGATAAAAAGAAGATGTCTTGCGTGAATTTTTTTTTTGTAAAGCAATGGGGAGACAAGGAATCGTGATTCAGCAGAGAATAGGTCTGCTTACTCAGGAGTAGGGTGGCAGTGATTTGATTTTACAAAAATTTTAAATTAAATTTCAGTTTAATTCTTAACGCGTTTATGTGTCATACGCTTACATAACAACTCCGATCACTGCGAAATTCGAAATCCGGTAATAATTCAATATTACGGACCCAATGGAACTGGTTTCGTCGAATTCCGAGACTGGGCCTCGGACGGCTAATTTTAAATATCGGTCGAACGATATAAATTTCAAAACTGAACAAATTGTTTTCCAAATCAATTTCTGAAGCTTCTATTATTTTCAGAATTATCAATATATATTTTACAAGCGTTCGAAATATTTTTCTTCAGCTTTAAATTGAAGAATTCAAATTTTTATTCAGCATTCAATCG
Source organism: Allium fistulosum (assembly GCA_030737815.1). Taxonomy (NCBI): domain Eukaryota; kingdom Viridiplantae; phylum Streptophyta; class Magnoliopsida; order Asparagales; family Amaryllidaceae; genus Allium; species Allium fistulosum. The sequence goes on along the minus strand of CM060906.1, from coordinate 171,124,881 downwards.
ATTAAATTTTAAAGTCTAACCGCAAATTCCAAAGTTATATCGGGAATTCAAATTAAATCATCGTTCAAATATTTAAAATTAATTAAATATTCTCAATTAAATTTGTTCAAAATTCTGGGTCGTTACATAAATCTTGCTATCTCTACTCCACCCTTAGTTATATGGCCATTGATAGTCAAAACATTATTTATTAGAACTAGAATAACAATAAGAAAAAATGTTATGGAATAAGAAGGGATGTATTGTTTTCGGGATAATGACTTTGGTACTTAGAGAAGTACTTGGGTTATCTCAAAATTCCATAATAACGTCAGTTAAATCCTTCTCCTTCTTGATAAAAAAAATTATTTGCTCTTCTTCTTTCTCTAATTTAACATTGTTAAGATACAAACACTAGTTTTCTCAACTTTGTTTGCAACTTTAGATTTTCAGCGATTGTAACTTACGAATTAGTAAGCCAATTAATTAAACATGGTTGACTCTATTATTTACGATTTGTAAGTACTATCTTTTTGTTAATTTTGTTTTTTTTGTAGAATATAGCCTACCTTTAAATTTTTGAGGGATAGTAATTTGATTGTTAAACTTGCTAGTGGTCACATGCAAGAGTTAAATATAAGGTTCAACGGCTCATGTAAGGTTTAATGTCTCTTTCCCTAATAAGCTATTAGGAACCTTGCTTTGATAACTTCAACATTAATATAGCTGGGATCAAGATTATGTCGCTCATGTAAGGTTGTAATGCTGAATAAGAACATAACAGTCTCACATAAAGTCAACAGGTTATTATTTACAGAAAGGAACTTTTTATACTACAATGAGGTGCATATAGTTGGTGGAATGCATGCATCAAGCAAATACATTGCCACTGGAAACACTCACCTATACACAAAATTTATGGTCATGTTAACTAAGCTCTAAGTAAGTCAAAGTATTTTGAAGTTGAATATTTTACAGACATGCCCAGAATAAAACTAAACTAAAAATAAACATAGTCTACTAAAATCTTCATATCATCATTCTATATAATAGGATTAAAGTGTGGAACTATCAAAACCTTTATTCAAAAATGTGGTAAACACATGCATCGCAAGCGGCAACAAAAGAATATGCATTTTCTCATATGTATTTTCACTATTTATGCATCTTCTTCTTCAGAATGCATACTAAATTTTATGTTGTTAAAATCAATTATTTTATTGATGGAGCCCATCACCCATTTTGACCATATCCATTTTCATTTGTTCAATTTTGTTAAAAAATTACAGTGTTCCTATTATCTGTGTATAAACACTACATTAGTTTCTTTCACATTTATAAGGCAGTTTATTCTTACTAACTTCATTTCTTTGTCATATCTTAATAATTGACCAATGAAAGATAAAAAGTAATTGATGTACATGTATATTTGTGGGATAGTATAAAAAAATTGATTTGAAATCTAGACTAAATCCTTTTGTCACAATGTTAGTTCTTGAAAATTTATATTGATCTTAAAATACTTTATTCGTGTATTCAAGTTAACTACTTATTCAAGTGACTATCATTTCTTGTAATAAAGGTAAACTCAAAGTCATAGAAGTTTCTGTCATAGCTACAATAATATTTATGTAGAAAATCCTACTTGAAATGAAAAAACCACTCGATCATTCATTGTTTGCATTATTAAAACTGACTATAAGTTGTCACTTAGAGAACTTAATTTCACTACCAGTTGGCTAGTTGTCATATAGCTATCTTTACTTTGATTCATCATTTTGAGGTTGTTTACTATTGTTTTGTTTTAGATACTTTCAGACATTTCACTCCTAATCAACAATCCAACACTGAATATGTAACGACCCGCCTTTTCGACCCTAAAAAGTCAACATTAATACATCCACGGTATTTACGTGCCAAACATTCAAGTGTCGGAAAGACAGACTAATAGGGAAAAAGAAAAGAAAGACAGAACCGAATCTCACATCATGACGAGTAATATATAATTGTAACAACCTGCATATTTTACGATTTGTATATTTAAATGTTTTATTTAAATATAGAATCGTTAATCGGATTAAAGTCTGAAAAGCTACTTTTTGTAAATAGTCGAATGGGGACTCGAGACCGCTTCTATTGAGTCCAAAATGGCGTTTACAACTTTTTTGAGTATAAACTTCAATATGTTTGGAGTTGAGTAAAAATTATGACTTTTTCACTTTGGGCTTGGGTTTGGGTTTCAGCTCATCAACCTTCTAATAACCTAACCCTTCATCCAACTCCTCTTCACTCACTCTATTATTTCCTAACACTCAAGTTAAAAGAAAAATGGGGGAAGAGAAAAGAAATTAGAAATCCCTAAGCCCTAATTCTCTTAGGAATTATCATCTTCAAGCTAGAAATCAAAGAAAAGCTTAGGTAAGCATCCTCTTCTTCTTCTCCATCTCAATCCCTCTTTAATTTTCAGAAATTCCTATAACCTAACTTAGGAAAAACTTTACCTTTGATATTAGATTGAAGATTCTAGAGGTGGTATTGAAGAGAGATCAACCTATTGCTTGTTCTAGAGCTTATCATTGTGTTTGGGGTTTAAAGGTGAGTTTTTGAACTCACATCTTTGTCTATTTCTATCGTTGTTGTTAGGTATGAATTCCTAACATCTATTCATGTTCATTTACTTTTAATTTGAATTGATTTGGTGAACATTTCAATTTTTGATGTATTGAAGTCAAAACTTTAAAAATCCTAGTTTTGATGTATGAACATGCTTTTGGTGGTGTATCAAAGAGCCTATAGGGCTGGGTTGTCGATTGGCATAAACCCCTAATGCCCATTGCTCGTCCAATCGCAAATTGTTGAGATTTTGCCTTCATTGGGCTAGGCTGGAAGTACTAGAAAACAGGGTCCAGTCGACTGAACTCAGAGTCCATTCGACTGACTGGGAACCCGAGAGTTTTCCAGGCTCTGTCTAGTCGACTGGCTCTCTAAGTGCAGTCGACTGAACTGGAACCCGAGAGTTTCCAAGAATTAGGCCAGTCGACTGAACTCAGAGAGCCAGTCGACTGAACCTGCTGTCTCAGCCAGATTTGCATATTTGCCTACTTCTTTTTGGTGAATTACCATTGTTTATCGATTTTTGTTGATCCTTTTAGTTGTTATCACCTTTGTCGACTTTGATGACTTCTTTTTCGGGATTTTTTTGAGAATATCAATTTTGATGGATTCGGTATCGATTTCTTTGGATTTGATTCACGTCTTCGTATGTGAATTTTTGGTGATTGATTGTTTCTACAATCATTTCTGTGACTTGTCACTTTAAATTACAAAGGTTTCTATACTAGTTGTAAATATTCAAACTCTTTTACAAAGATGATTTCAACTCTATTTTTAATACAAAGCTCGTTTATAAAACCGTTTTCTAATCTATTAGTATATACAAACCTTTACCTCATTCGTATGAGAAAATCTAATTAAACGGCTTAGCAAAACAAGTGGTATGAAACGCTTGCGTTTACTTTGTCGGTTAATTTTTGGACTTGTTCGATTGAAAATCTTGTGACAATTTTCGAGTGGAAATCTACAATTTGTTCGTAAATATTTAAGTTAACCTAGTGGTTATGGGACATGAAGCTAAACTCTTATATTTACTAGGTTAGTGTAATTCACACTTTTTATTGATCGATGATGATCATTTTGTGATTTAGACTAGCGATGTGCGATGTCTATTTGTTTGTGTGGGGACTAAAAAACCCCGTTTGTGGAACTTCGGTTTAATTTGGTGGGGTAGCGACCCATGGTCTTCGCGCCGTTTGTGGAGCTTCGGCTCAAAATTTATGGTTAGCGACCATGGAATAGCGTTCCGTTTGTGATACACGTGTTGGTGAGTTTTCATGCTCCCGTTTGTGATAGGCTTTCCCCCCTTTGTGATTTCTGGATTTCTAATTGATGATTTCTAGAATTTGTGTTTCACCAACTTTTGCGATTGGCATTGATATGTTTGTCAATATTTATGGTTTGGTGAATAAAATAAAGAATATGACATTCTTTTTGGTGCTTTGAGATTCTTGAGATATTGTATGATTTCGTCGTTGTTTAATGTATACTTGTCACTGTATGACATTATTGTTATCATACACTTTTGTTATATCTCTACTTATATCTCATTTCATAAATGATAATTATAGCTAGACTGATTTGTTTATTATTTTCTTATTAAATAATACTCGGGTCAGACTGAGATGTTACAGGTGCTTCTGCTTGACTCCTTATCTGGGATCATCTTCTGACTTTTGTCTAACTACATTAGATCGGTAGTTTTTGTTGTTATACATTTGAGATAGAGTGTAACGACCCCGAATTTTAATTAAATTTAAATTGATAATTAATTTTATTTTTGAATAAAAATTGTGAATTAATTGGTAATTGATATTAAATATCGGTTAAATTATGAATTACTTGAAATGTATGTATTTGAATTAAATTTGAATTGGAAATTTAATTTAAATATTTTAGAAAACAAATTTGTATTTGGATTTTGGATATAATTAAATTTGATGTTAGATAATTAAACTTTAAAAAGAATTAAAATAAGTGTTGATGTTAAACAAATAAATTTATAATTATATAACATATGAAATGAACATATTAAATAATTCTAGAATTTTATAAACTATAAAAATGAATATTATAAAGTAAAGCAAAATTAAAATGGAAATTTATTTTATATTAAAGTGATATTGCAAAAGAAAAAAAATATACATTCAAGTATATTCTAGTGTGAATAAATATACATAGCTATGTATATACACTTGCAAAAGAAAGCATATATTCAAGTGTAAACAAATATATATATCAATCTATGTACACATAAACAAAACAATGATAACTAATGCCATATCATATCAGCCGAAAGAAAAGAAGAAAAAAATGAATTTGTACAAAGTAATTAATGCTAGCACCACAACATTATCATCTCAACCAAGACAAGCAAGTAAAGGAAAATAAAATAAGTGTAGATTGTACAAAACAATTAATACAAATCATCTCATATATGTACAGCTGAGAGAAAGGATAAGTATATTAGTACAAAGCTAATTAATGCAAGCTATCTTCAGCCATCACAATAAATTATGTCAGCCCCCAAAGAAAAAGAAAGATCTCTAGTATTTGTACAAACAAGCAAAATAATATATATCACTTGTACAAACCAATAAAAATATACATTACCTTGTACAAATATCATAATCAACCTGTAAATGTAAACTCTTTTCTTTATATCAACTCCTCATTTCAATTCGTTCCTTCAAACTAAATGTTAACCCTTAATTTTCTTCGACTCAAAAGGTATACGACTCATGGCCCAGACGACTTAACGAGTTAACACTATCAACGGCCTACGAGATAAGGAGTGAACGACTTAAGTTATGTCACGACCTAACGAGTTTAAGAGCTAACGACCTAATTGCTGAACGGACTTACGAGTTAGCAGGCCTACGACTTAAGGGGGGTCTCCGACTTAACACTCAACGGGTTAAGCTGTCTACGACTCAACGAGTTAAGGTCTGTACGACTCAAGAGGATCTTACGACTTAAGGGCCTTACGACTTAAGGATCTTACGACTTAAGGGCCTTACGACTTAAGGATCTTACGACTTAAGGGCTTTACGACTTAAAGGTCTGTACGACTCAAGAGGATCTTACGACTTAAGGGCCTTACGACTTAAGGATCTTACGACTTAAGGGTCTTATGACTTAAGGGTCTTACGAATTAAGGGTCTTACGACTTAAGGGCCTTACGACTTAAGGGCCTTACGACTTAAGGATCTTACGACTTAAGGGTCTTACGATTTAAGGGTCTTATGACTTAAGGGTCTTACGACTTAAGGGTCTTACAACTTAAGGGTCTTACGACTTAAGGGTTTTACGACTTAAAGGCTATCAGGTTAAAATCCAGAGTCCGGGCCTATCTGCCTTTATCTGGTAAGTTGGCCACGACTTAGCACTTGTCTTCGACTGAGCCACAAGATGAACCCAGTAAGGCGCCCACGAGTTACGACTCATCTTAGGTCAGCTACGAGTTACGACTCATCTTAAGTCAACTACGAGTTACGACTTATCCTAAGTCGGTCATGACTCATGACTTGGCGAAAAAACTAGAGTTCAGAATTTGACTCCTATAAATAGACCACCACATCCAACATGGAGAGGACTTTTGGCAAATCATTTCTTCAAGCGTCCATACTCTGCTGCACTCACAACTCATTCAACAAGCAAAGATCTTCCAACACTCAAGGCACTACAACAAGCTTCGTGAAGGACTTCATTCATCCGACACGGATTTAGCAAGATTCATCACCGAAGTTTGAGCTAGTAGTCGAGATTGTTGTGTGATAAAGTTGCATTGTATTTGACAAGTGATTTGTATCGAATTGTAACCGAATCAGCAATAAAAGACTATAAAGTGGACGTAGGCTCAATTACGGGCCGAACCACTATAAATCTGTTGTTCATTTACTGCTTTTCTGCTATTTTCAGCTTATATTCTGTTCCCGTACCAACGGGTGGTGCTTTCACAATTCTATTACACACACCGGGTGTTAGCGTTCACTTTTTAGCGTTAACATTTTGGTGCTTTCACTGAGAATCCAACTCAGGCAATCATCCACCGTGCTTTGCAAATATTCATAAAAAGAACCTCTCTTAAAAACCAGATCCGAAATATTGGCTCCTGGAAGAAGAGGTAGACCTATCAGATCCAGAAATGCTCACGAAGGGACTTCCGCTTCCCCAGCAACAGACCAAGCGACTCCTACCTTTGGAGTCACCAGGGCTGAATTGGACGACGCAGTTTCTGGATTATACCAACAGATTAAAACCCAAAATGCTTTGATGATGGATAGATTAACTGCTCTGCTCAGGGCAAATCGTCAACCTGAAAACCATCAAACTACTCTTCCTAAAATGCCACCATTCCAAGCCAATGGTTCTATGCCGCAACCAACTTGTCATGAACATATGCCCGGGCAAACTTCCGAGGGAAGAACTGATGCTTGCCCGGAGGTGTCTTTGAACAATAAAGAGTACCTGTCTGAAATGGTTGGCCGCATCATGAAAGAGAGCATGCAAAGGGAAGAGGATGAGGCTGACTGGGGATTCACGCCAAGCAGAACTCCGTTTACTGAAAGGATCCTGAGAGCGGAGTTTCTAAGGAAATTTGCACCTCCTATTATCCAAGCCTATAGGGGAACCAGTGACCCTAATCATTTCCTATACAAATACGATTGGCATATGACCGGTGCAAGAGCATCAGACGAGATCAAGTGTCGATACTTTCCAGTATACCTGGAAGGTGTGGCTTTACTTTGGTTCACAAAGCTTCCAGTTCGGTCCGTAGATAAGTTCTCCGACTTGACGCAAAAGTTTAAAGAACAGTTCAGATTGTATGCTTCAAAAGCTAAGGATATAATGTCACTGTCTAACCTTGAACAAGTGCCCGGAGAATCAATCAAATCTTTGTTGAGCCGTTTCAATATAGCTTTAGCCGAAGTAGAAAATGCGGAACCACGCATGATCCTGACTTATTTGATGCGAGCCATTGATAAATCGAGTAAATTTGGAATATGGCTAAAGATGAAGGAACCGAACTCACTTGAAATTTTTTATAAAAAGGCCGACGAGTTCATTCGCCTTGAAAGCCTTTCTACGACATCGAACGTGGTTGCTGCCCAAACTAATAATAACAATGTCCCGTCTAATAAAAGAGAATCTGAAAGTCAGAAAAGGGAGAATGAAGGAGGAAAGAGCCAGGGAAATGAAAAGAAACCTCGCCGCTTTAATCCTTCGGATTATACTCCTTTAACTGATACACCAAGAAATATCTTTTTTGCAACAAAGGACGTTGTCAGGTATCCTAAGCCACCTGAGATGACGAGAGGTGCAAAGCATAATGGAAAATTCTGCCAATTTCACAATCAACCTGGCCATGACACTGACCAATGTCGCCAATTAAAGAATGTAATTGAAGAATTGCTGGAGCAGGGTAAACTCCAACAATACGTTAAGAGAAGCGGAGTCGCTCCAACCTCATCTACTCGGGATCAACAACGTCCTACCCATCAATCCGATTCTCTCAACAACACTGCGGTGCAAGATTCAGAAAAGCTTGTCATTAATGTTGTCACAGGAGGTCCACACCCAGCAGGCAGAAGTTGGGACGACTACTAATTACCCACAAAACTGCGGCTGGGGCATCTCTCACTTTCTCTGGCGTAAAAATCAAAAAGCTATGAATCAAGCACAAATGGAAATCTAGCTTGGAGATTCAGAAACAACAATCACTAGCATCCATTTTTTTTTGCTTAACAAGCGTTGCTTAAATTTATAAAAAATGATGATGGATGTGTAACTTCTGCATTGTAAACCGCTGAGAAATCAGCGTGACTGAATAATGAAAAACTATGCATTCTGTGTTTTCTATTATAAAATGCCTGTTATATTTCGATGTGTAAATACTCTAAATGTATTGCTAAAATGTCGATCTAATATTGCAGGTCATTAAAGCAAAGCTCACCCATCGCAAAGCTAAGCGAGCCTTACAAATCATTTATTAAAGCAAATACCAAGCAACAAAAAATTCCATATTCAAATCCTATACAAGAAGAAATTCACATAAAAAGTTGGCAACTCCACTGGGGCAAACCTTCGTTAACCGGTTGTGATCGTCAATATGAACAAACACCCAGCTAGGTAACTCGCGTTTGTCCCATGAAGTTATTCAACAGTGAAGTCCACTTCTTCGGATAAGGCAATTTACTTACAAAAGGAACGAAGATACGCTTGGAAATGATAATAAAAGATCGCTAATGGGCAAATGGTGAGAGAACATGGCCAAGCAAGCACGGAAGCAACCAAAAGGAATTTTGCTCCTCAATAAAAGGGCCGGTAGAACCACCGAAGGGACACCTTCCCAAGCAGAAGGAACAGGGCCCTTGCTAACTGATCGTGATGCATCCGATCAGGAAGCTTGCGTCCGTCCCGTGGATCTACTCGCCCCTGAGAAGCAACCTTCCTGGCACACCAACCAACCGATGCTCCTTCCCAAAGGTCAACAAAGCCCTCTGACGAGGCACGCCAATAAATGAAAGTGCTTCTATCAATAACAAGATTGGTGGAACCACCGGAGGGGCACCTTCCCAAGCTGAAGGAACAGGGCCCTTGTTAATTGATTGCAATCGTTTGTGCAAACGAACATCCAATCAAGCAACTTGCGTCCGCCCCGTGGATCCACTCAACCATGAGAAAGTAACTTCCAGGCAATTTCAAGACCTCTTCGGAGGCAAAAGCCCTCTTCGGAGGCACATTTCACCCGTGTAGAAGTGCAAAATGCTCCTCTTCGGAGGCCCACTTCACCAGTGATGAAATGCTAAAAAGCCCTTTTCGGAGGCACATTTCACCCGTGTAGAAGTGCAAAATTCTTCTCTTCGGAGACCCACTTCACCAGTGATGAAATGCAAAAAAGCCCTTTTCGGAGGCACATTTCACCCGTGTAGAAGTGCAAAATGCTCCTCTTCGGAGGCCCACTTCACCAGTGATGAAATGCTAAAAGGCCCTTTTCGGAGGCACATTTCACCCGTGTAGAAGTGCAAAATGCTTCTCTTCGGAGACCCACTTCACCAGTGATGAAATGCTAAAAAGTTCTTTTCGGAGGCACATTTCACCCGTGTAGAAGTGCAAAATGCTTCTCTTCGGAGACCCACTTCACCAGAGCTGAAATGCCAAAATTGCTTCTCTTCGGAGACCAAAATTGCTTCTCTTCGGAGACCAAAATTGCTTCTCTTTGTAGACCAAAATTGCTTCTCTTCGGAGACCAAAATTGCTTCTCTTTGGAGACCAAAATTGCTTCTCTTCGGAGACCAAAATTGCTTCTCTTCAGAGACCAAAAGACCTCTGCAGAGGCGTACTTCACCTTGCTTGAAGTACCAAAAATAAACAAATAAAAGTGATCATTCCCAAAAGTCGAAGTGTTCTTCTGACAGAAAGAGAAAGTAAAAATTTCTCCAAAAACGAGATATATTCTATTAAAAACAGAATGATTCCTTCCTCAAAAGTGGAATAGTTATTCTCTAATATAAGAGTATCAGTCTTGTAAAAGTGAGAAATATTGCAATGCACTTGTGGTATGGGGGCAACATTATACAATTCAGTTACATTAAATATACAAGCGACACACCACAAGTTCATTGCAATATCACATAAAGAAGATGTGGAATAAATGCGTTCTTGAAACACAGACAAAAGTTTGTACAAGTAAAAAGAATCGTTTACTCTACACTTCAAAAGAGAAAACAGATGCGTTCTCACATACACAAGAATTTGTACAAGTAAAATTACTGTTTTATTTAGTACTATGAAAATTCTTTTACATGTGCAGATATCTCAAAAAAGCAAAAGCAGGGACTGGTACCCGCACAATCTCCGGTCTATACATGTAAAAGGCAAAATAAGAAGTAGAAAGTTCAGCTTGTCACTCCTTCTTTCCGCTACCCTTGGAGCCTTTGCTTGGTCTAATAGTTAATTTCGGAATCCGATGTGGGCGGGACGGAGAAGGAGGAGTGGTTGGGTCTTCTTCTGTTTTGTCTTCCCCTGTCGAAGCACCTCTCTTCTTTTTCCTTATGGCACGCTTCCCCTTCCTCTTCGAAGAAGATTCGCTCCCCGGAGAAGTAAGCAATGTTGAAAGCTTCGTGTCATCATCTAGAGACCGTTTCGGGGTCTTCTCGACGTCTTCAAGATCCTCCGCCTTCTGCTCCTGCGAAATAGCCGGATCGTCCAGGCCTTGAAGAGCTTCGATTTTTTCTGCCTGCGATCCCGGTTGGGAAGCAGAAGGAGGAGTAATCTGAAAAGATGGAGGTACAGCAACTGAGGGAGTGGAAACTTGTGCAGTGTTTGGTGCCTCCGCTGTAGAAGAAAAGAAGTTAAAATCAATATCTCCCGAAAATAGAGAAGGTATCGGTTCGCCAAAGTTTAAGTAACAAGTAAGAAGGTCATCAAACTCGGTTAAATCAAATAACTGGTTCATTGGGTTCGGGACGACGCAAAAATTACCTGGAGGAGTTGGCTTCGCAAGGTCAATCTCAAATTTCTCGGCTTCAGTATCGTCCGGTGCCTCATCCTCAGTAGGAGTGGTCGCAGTTTCTTGGGCAATTTTAGCTGGGAGTGAAGAATGGGAGCCGGAATCCATAATGTTTGCATCAGCCGAAGTGGAAGTATGAACAGGGGCGGGTAAAGGAGCTTCCTCTTTTGAAAGTTCTTCTCCCAGTGATTCAGCCCGTGCTTTAGCAAGCTGCTCCTTCCCTTTAGCAAGAGCGGCGCGAGCCTCATCATCAAGATAGCGAGCCTCGAATTTTGCTTCCTCGAATTTTGCTTCATCATAGCCGGCACCTTTAAACATATCAAGTGCGGCTTCCCACACTTCGGCCAGAGTGATTTCGTAATCAGGACCCAGAAAAGCGAGACTCCCACGACCCAGAACACTGTGTAAATAAAAGTCGAATAAGGTAGAGCTGATGTTTGCTTTCGTCGCCTCATGTGATCGCTCAGCCACTTCCTTTTCGGCAACGGCAGCAACCCGACCAGCAATAGCCGCATCACGCTCTGTCTCAGCTTTAGCGAGTCGAGACTTTAGTAACTCAATCTCTACGTTCTGAGAGGTGACCTTTTCCCCGCAGTTCAGCGTTTTCTGTGCGATATTTCTCAGTAATGTGCTGTTCGGCGGCAAGCTTCATTTCGACATCTCTTTGTGCAGCATGTGCATCCCGCACTTGCTTCTGAAAGACTTCTTCTTTTTGAGTGTATGATGCAGAAGAAGAAGCGAGATTTTCCTTAAGCTGCTTAACTTCAGATCCAAGCTTTGCATTATCGTCTGCAATGCTCGCCATCTCCGCATCATGCTGCTTACGCCATTTGTCCCATTCTGATTTGTCGTTCTCCATGGTCATCATCGCCTCAAGATTCAGGTGGTTGACCCTTTGAAGTTCGTCGACAAGTTTCCGCCATTGCGACATCCTCTCAATATTAAGCCTGACCGCGTCAAGACTTTTAAGCATGTCTTGCTTATCAATCGGAACCAAATCCAAGTCAAAGCGCACTCCTTTTAGGCACCAATTCGGAAATCGGCTCTGAAGCGTTGGAGGGTCGTCTTTAACTTGATATTGTGGCCTGTTAATGATTGTTTGAATATCAGATTCCTTTAGAGGAGGAGAGCCGGCCGGAATATCAGAAGGAATGGGAGCGTTAGTCTTCTCAAAAATAGCAGACGCGTTACTTGGCCTAGACCGTTTGCTCGATTTATCAGTAATATGAGTCTTCCCTTTGTCATCATAAGACTTTCGCTTATGAGAATCGTAAGTTCTGTAAGAAGAATCATATCGATCAGCATCTCTTCTTCTCTGCTGCTGCTCATAATCCCATTTTTCTTGAGCCTTCCTTTGGGCCCGTTCCTCATCTGTCTCTCTCTGGTCGCCGAGATATCTCCTAAAGTCATAGGATCCACGACCTCCATGGCGCTGAAATGAGTCATAGTATGAGCCGGAGCGCCCCATCGGAGAATCTAAAAACGGAAAAGAAGTAAAGTTTAGAAATTTCCAGAAAGAAAGAGTAAATGCTTATAAGTGCAGAAAAAATCCTAAGTGTGTGCGGCGTGCGAACTACGTGCATCAAACTACAAACCACGGTTTAGTGCGGGAACAGAGACGGCAGGTGTAGAAGGCGTTGAAGTCTGTTTCAAAGAGGAAGTCGCTTCAACGACGGGAGAATTCGCTTTTGGAAGATTATCCTTGAAAAGCTCTTGAGAAGTTATCATTATGTCACTCAGGCCATCAAAGGTGTCATCACCCTGGTGTTCAGCAGACTTCTCCTCTTCAACTTCCGTATCAATTGATTTTTCAGAAACTCAAGGATTTTCTTCCTCCTCAATAATTGGGGCAAGTGCCGACTTGCTGACTGACCCTACAACATCGGTGGATGCGGAACATTTTACCAAAGCAGCCTCTACGACGGGTACTTCTGATGTAATTTCTTCTACAGAAGCTGGGGCATTCGAGGTCTCTGCTCGAGAGCCCGAAGTAGCTAACGTTTCCGCATCAGAACTAGAGATTTCATGAATCTGAATTGATCTAGAAGGATGTAAAAGTCCAAACTGGTGAAGAAACTCATCTTTCAACAAAAATTTCGCATCCCGTTCTTCAACTGGAATAGCCATGAGTCTCTCCAGAGTTTGCTTGTGACTAGAGTCCCTAGAGGGAGAGAGGAGCGCTGAAATGAGAAAGAAAAGTTAACACTTAGTGATTTGGACCGCAAAATACTCAGAGAATAAGAAGAAGAAAAGATAGGCATTCTTACTTCCTTCTCTCCACACGGCGTAAAACCCAGGGGGACAGCGAACGTAGAAATACTGAGTCAAAAACCCATGAGCAGTATCAGGGAGACCGACAACCAATTTGCGATTCCTGGCACTTCTTATAACAATGATCGAAGGATGATCTTTGATTCTGATAAAAGAGCATAGATAACAGATTTCGTCAACGCTGGGGAGACGGTCGAGCGTTCTGCCGAATAGTACACACAGCCCCATTAGAACAGCATAGCTGTTGGGGTGTAATTGGAATGGAGCGATTGCCAGTTGGCGAAGAAGATGTTGAAGAAAGTTGTTAAAAGGAGGAATGGCCCCGCTCAAGCACATTTGTCGGTTGACCGCTACAAAGCCAGGAGGTGCCACATCAGCAGTGTTATTCTTCTTAGGAAGGATAGCGTCAGCTTCAGCAATGCCAAATTGAGTGCACAATTGCCGAAAAGTTTTGTACAATAGAGTAGTAGAGGCTCTCTCCGGGGGATTGACTAAAGGGGCTGGAATGAGAATGGAATCTCCGGTCTGAACTGTTACATCTCCTTGTTGAGAAGTCATTCTACACAAGCAACTGGATATTCAAATGTGAAGGTGCACGTTTCCTAAATAGTGTGAAGTGTTGTGCAAAACTAGTAAAGATAACAAGTAAATATAACTGGAATTAAGATAGTCGGTAATTGATCGATTATCGAATTTCAGGTCTTGTTAATTTAGAGTTCAGGTACAGTATTAAGTGTAAACCGGTCATTTTTAATTGACTGTTTTAATGCTGCTTTAATACTTTGGTTGAATCTGTTGATTTAAAGCACTTCATTCACACGATCTATTTTTGTTGATTATCTGTTATTAGCTAATCTGTCATTTGATGTGGGCGGTCAGTGACAGTATATTCGTCCAAATTTTCTGCAAATGTGGTATTAAACAGGTTGATTAATTCGCAAGTTAGAATGATCTGAAGAAAAATGCAGCAGTTCAAAGTTCAGCAGTTCAAAATGCAGCAGTCCAAAGTTTAGCAGTTCAAAGTCCATGCAAAACCTAAGTCTTAAGTCGCCAACGACTTATATGTTAACTCGTCCACGGCTTAAGGACCTTAAGACAAGACAGATCAGGTCATTTCGATTCTAGGTTGTTGTTGCCTTCAGTCGACAACACCTCAAGTCATTAAGTCGTGTAAAGGAAGAAAGGGGCTTCAGGTTAAAACGAGGCAATTTCCCTAAGTCCTAAGTCGTCAACGACTTAAAAGCTTATGTCGTAACAGGCTTAGGTCGTACAAAGCTTATGTCGTGACAGGCTTAAATCGCACAAGTGTTATATTGAATGAGGCTTATGTCGTAAGTCGCAAGACGATGCTAAACCGTGACCGTGCTAACATCCCACTCCACCGAACCCATTGACTTTTCTCCTAACCCTCTATACTCCAAACCCGATAGCCTCTCAATCAATTATGATCCCCATCCTCGTGCCACCAGACCATTGAATCACCCAAGAGCCAATTCGCCGGAGCTTCGCCCACCTAATCAATTAAACCTGAAAATCCCACCTCTCCATCACCTCATTCGCTTAAAGATGAAATCGATCGAACGTCAGACACACGAACTACCAATGCGACGGAATTCGCAGCAGAGTAATACACAAGAGGGCGAGTTAAGGGCAAAAAGGGGGATTCACGAGTTACTAATGATCGAGATTCAAGGAAGAGGCGGGAGCACTTACGCTGTAGAGGATTAAGTATCGGTGATCGATTAATTAACAAGAGAGGATGAAATCGCCTTGAGAAAGCTTTGAGAGATATTAATGGCAGATACGACTCAGGAGATAGGCAATGGATAGAAGGAACGACTCAAGCTTTTTATACCTCTGGATAGTGGAACACGAAAAGGCACACACGAGTTAAGATAAGTCGAAGCACACGACCTACGACTTAGGCGCGTACTTCGAGGGGCAAATGTTAACCCTTAATTTTCTTCGACTCAAAAGGTATACGACTCATGGCCCAGACGACTTAACGAGTTAACACTATCAACGGCCTACGAGATAAGGAGTGAACGACTTAAGTTATGTCACGACCTAACGAGTTTAAGAGCTAACGACCTAATTGCTGAAGGGACTTACGAGTTAGCAGGCCTACGACTTAAGGGGGGTCTCCGACTTAACACTCAACGGGTTAAGCTGTCTACGACTCAACGAGTTAAGGTCTGTACGACTCAAGAGGATCTTACGACTTAAGGGCCTTACGACTTAAGGATCTTACGACTTAAGGGCCTTACGACTTAAGGATCTTATGACTTAAGGGCCTTACGACTTAAAGGTCTGTACGACTCAAGATGATCTTACGACTTAAGGGCCTTACGACTTAAGGATCTTACGACTTAAGGGTCTTACGATTTAAGGGTCTTACGACTTAAGGGTCTTACGACTTAAGGGTCTTACTACTTAAGGGTCTTACGATTTAAGGGTCTTATGACTTAAGGGTCTTACGACTTAAGGGTCTTACGACTTAAGGGTCTTACGACTTAAGGGTTTTACGACTTAAAGGCTATCAGGTTAAAATCCAGAGTCCGGGCCTATCTGCCTTTATCTGGTAAGTCGGCCACGACTTAGCACTTGTCTTCGACTGAGCCACAAGATGAACCCAGTAAGGCGCCCACGAGTTACGACTCATCTTAGGCCAGCTACGAGTTACGACTCATCTTAAGTCAACTACAAGTTACGACTTATCCTAAGTCGGTCACGACTCATGACTTGGCGAAAAAACTAGAGTTCAGAATTCGACTCCTATAAATAGACCACCACTTCCAACATGGAGAGGACTTTTGGCAAATCATTTCTTCAAGCTTCCATACTCTGCTGCACTCACAACTCATTCAACAAGCAAAGATCTTCCAACACTCAAGGCACTACAACAAGCTTCGTGAAGGACTTCATTCATCCGACACGGATTTAGCAAGATTCATCACCGAAGTTTGAGCTAGTAGTCGAGATTGTTGTGTGATCAAGTTGCATTGTATTTGACAAGTGATTTGTATCGAATTGTAACCGAATCAGCAATAAAAGACTATAAAGTGGACGTAGGCTCAATTACGGGCCGAACCACTATAAATCTGTTGTTCATTTACTGCTTTTCTGCTATTTTCAGCTTATATTCTGTTCCCGTACCAACGGGTGGTGCTTTCACAATTCTATTACACACACCGGGTGTTAGCGTTCACTTTTTAGCGTTAACACTAAACAAAAACTGAAGTAATACTATCTTAAAAACATAAACAAAACTTCAGTTTCAACAAACAATATAAATCAATACAACCAGAGATCAAAGAGGAGCTTCGGTTTTGCAATTTTCACAAGCCTGGAATATATCAACTCTGTTCTTCTCCTTCTGGAAACAAGGTGAGCAAACTACTGACCTATATTTTGATGTTGTGATGAATACTTCAAGTTGTTGTGAAA